>JASVEL010011932.1:0-600000 GCA_032618575.1 Nicotiana noctiflora
TCAGATAAGAGACCTCGCCATTCTGGTAGATTCAGTGGTACCTCGTCTGGAGGTAAGGATTCTTATGGTAGGGGTCAGGCACCGAGGCCCTTACAGTCAGCTCTTCAAACTTCTCAGGGTAGTTTGGGCAGTGGTGGTCACCAGCAGTATCAGTCAGATCAGCAGCCTACCAGTGCACCCACACTCCATTATTCTCACCAGTAGAGGACTTGTTATACATGTGGTGATCCAAGGCATATTGCCAGGTTTTGTCCTCGAGCTTCGGGCAGTCCTCAGCAGTAGGGTCCTCGCCCAATGTTTCAGGCAGCGGGTGATTCACAGCCTGCCCAGCCAGCTAGAGGCAGGGGTAGAGATCCTAGAGGTGGAGGTAGGGACCGTAGAGGTGGAGCTCAGACCGGTAGAGGTAGAGGTCAGCTAGCGGTTGATCGATGCAGCTCAGGGGGTGGGGCCCAACCCCATTTCTATGCTTTACCACCCAGGCCAGAGGCTGAGTCATCCGATGTGGTTATTACAGGTACTATTCTGGTCTGTGATAGGGGTGCTTCAATGCTATTTGACATTAGGTCTACATTTTCATACGTGTTGTCTTATTTTTCACCCTACCTATCTATGCCTAGCGATGTTTTGGGTATTCCTGTATATGTATCTACACTGGTGAGTGATCCTATAGTGGTTGATCGGGTCTATCGTTCCTGTATAGTAGTGTTTGAGGGTCTTGAGACCCGTCTTGATCTATTGCTTCTGGACATGGTGGATTTTGATGTTATATTGGGGATGGATTGGCTGTCCCCATACCATGCGATCTTAGATTGTCACGCCAAGACCGTGACCTTGGCTTTACCGGATATGCCGCGATTGGAGTGGAGAGGGACTCCAGGTCATGCCACCTGCATTGTTATTTCTTATATTAAGGCTCAATGTATGGTCGAGAAAGGGTGTCTACAAATATTTAGCTTATGTTCACGACTCCAGCTTAGAGGTTCCTTCTATTGACTCTGTCCCTGTTGTTCGGGAGTTTCCAGAGGTATTTCCTTCAGACCTGCCGGGTATGCCGCCCGACAGGGATATTGATTTTTGCATTGATTTGGCCCCAAGCACGCAGCCCATTTCCGTTCACGTCATACCGTATGGACCCGCCAGAGATGAAAGAGCTCAAGGATCAGTTGCAAGATTTGTTGGAGAAAGGTTTCATCATACCTAGTGTTTCTCCCTAGGGTGCGCCAGTTCTGTTTGTGAAGAAAAAGGATGGTTCCATGCGGATGTGTATTGACTATCGATAGCTGAACAAGGTAACAATTAAGAACAAGTATCCACTGCCGAGGATTGATGATTTGTTCGACCAGTTGTAGGGTGCAAAGGTGTTTTCTAAGATAGATTTGAGATCGGGTTATCACTAGCTGAGGATTAGGGCGTCTGATGTCCCTAAGATAGCATTCCGCACTCGGTATGGGCATTATGAGTTCTTGGTCATGTCATTTGGGTTGACCAATGCCCCAGCAGCATTTATGGAGTTGATGAACCTAGTGTTCAGGCCTTATTTAGACTTGTTCGTGATTGTCTTCATTGATGATATTCTTGTGTACTCCCGCAGTCAGGAGGAGCATGAGCAATACCTCAGAGTTGTTCTTCAGACTTTGAAAGATAGCTAGTTGTATCCCAAGTTTTCAAAATGCGAGTTTTGGTTGAGTTCAGTGACGTTTCTGGGTCATGTCGTATCAGCTGAGGGTATTCTGGTAGATCCAAAGAAGATTGAGGCAGTTAATAATTGGCCTCGACCAGCTTTAGTGACAGATATTCGTAGTTTCTTAGGGTTAGCTGGTTATTATCGTCGGTTCGTGGAAAGATTTTCATCTATAGTTACCCCGATGATCAGGTTGACCCAGAAGGGTGCCCAATTTAGGTGGTCAGATGAGTGCAAGGAGAGCTTTCAGAAGCTCAAGACAGCTCTGACTACAGCATCAATATTGGTTTTCCCACAGGTTCAGGGCCTTACACTGTTTATTATGATGATTCATGTGTTGGTCTTGGTGCGGTATTGTTGCATGATGGTAGTGTTATTGCTTATGCTTCGAGGCAGTTGAAGATCCACGAGAAGAACTACCCAGTCCATGATCTAGAGTTAGCAGCCATTATTCATGCCTTGAAGATTTGAAGGCATTATTTATATGGTGTGGCGTGTGAGGTGTACACGGATCACAAGAGTTTGCAATACTTGTTCAAGCAGAAAGAGTTGAATTTGAGGCAGCGAAGGTGGTTGGAGCTATTGAAGGACTATGATGTTACTATCTTATACCACCCGGGTAAGGCCAATGTAGTGGACGACGTATTGAGTAGGAAGCCAGCCAGCATGGGTAGTCTTGCATATATTCCGGTCAGCCAAAGACCACTTGCCTTGGATATTCAGGCCTTGGCCAATCGGTTAGTGAGGTTGGAGATTTTGGAGCCTAGCCGAGTATTAGCTTGCACGGTCGCTCGCTCTTCATTATTGGAGCTGATGCGTGACCGACAGTTTGATGATCCACATTTGTATGTCTTGAGAGACACTGTGCAGCGTGGGGGTGCCACGAAGGTGACCTTGGATGCAGATGGTGTTTTGAGATTGTAGATGCGAGTATGTGTTCCCAATATTGATGGCATTCGGGAGTTGATCTTAGCGAAGGCCCACGGTTCTCGGTATTCTATTCACTCGGGCGCCAAAAGATGTATCAGGACTTGCGGCCGCATTACTGGTGGCGTAGGATGAAGAAAGACATTGTTGCATATGTGGCTCAGTGTTTAAATTGTCAGTAGGTCAAGTATTAGCATCAGAGACCTGGTGATATGTTTCAGAGGATTGAGCTTTCCGAGTGGAAGTGGGAGCGGATTACCATGGATTTTGTTACTGGACTTCCGGTGACCCGGAAGAAGTTTGATGTTATATGGGTCATTGTTGATTGACTGACTAAGTCAGCGCATTTCATTCATGTTGCTACTACCTATTCCTCAGAGAGACTAGCTGGGATTTACATCCGAGAGATTGTTCGTCTTCATGGGGTACCAACATCTATCATTTCGGATTGGGGTACGCAGTTCACCTCGCGCTTTTGGAAAGCAGTTCAGCAGGAGCTAGGTACCCAGGTTTAGTTGAGTACAGCATTCCATCCTCAGAAGGACGGTCAGTCCAAGAAGACTATTCAAATATTGGAGGATATGCTCCGAGCCTATGTTATTAATTTTGGAGGCTCTTGGGACCAGTTCTTGCCTTTAGCAGAGTTTGCCTACAACAACAGCTACCAGTCCAGTATTCAGATGGCACCTTATGAGGCGTTGTGTGGTAGGAGGTGTTGGTCTCCAGTCAGATGGTTCGAGCCGGGAGAGGCTCGGTTGTTGAGTACTAATTTAGTTCATGAGGCCTTGGACAAGGTCAAGATTATCCATGAGAGGTTGCGTTCAGCTCAGTCTAGGCAAAAGAGTTATGCGGATCGCAAGGTTCGAGATGTAGATTTCATGGTTGGTGAGTGAGTATTGCTCTGTGTATCGCCTATGAAAGGCGTGATGAGATTTTGGAAGAAGGGCAAGCTTAGCCCTAAATATATTGGCCCATTTGAGATACTTGATCGAGTGGGAGAGGTGGCTTATAGACTTTCCTTTCCACCTAGCTTGTCAGGTGTGAATCCAGTGTTTCATGTGTCTATGCTCTAGAGGTATCACGGTAATCCTACCCACGTGTTAGATTTCAGTACTGTCCAGTTAGACAAGGATCTGTCCTACGAGGAGGAGCCGGTAGCCATTCTAGACCGGCAGGTTCGACAGTTGAGGTCGAAGAGTTTTCCATTAGTACGTGTGCAGTGGAGAGGTCAGCCTCCTGAGGCTTCGACCTAGAAGTCCGAGAATGATATGCGGAGCCGTTACCCTCATCTATTTCTTGACTCGGGTACTTCTTTCTTTTGTCCGTTCGAGGACGAACGGTTGTTTTAGAGGTGGAGAATGTGACGACCCAAAGGGTCATCACCATATTTCTCCATTTTTCCGCGCTTCCGAGGTCTTGGAAACCTCACTCTTAGTTGCCTCAATGTGCGTGCATAGTCCGGGCGCGAAGCCAGAAAGTTTTTGTGTTAATATATATGAATTCTATGGAAAATTTGAAGAATTATGATATTATTATTGATATAGTTGACTTTGATCAACATTTTTGGTAAAAGGGCCCGGACAGGTGATGTGACGGTCTCGGTAGGCCCGTAGAAAAATATGAGACTCGGGCATGTGCCCGTAGTCAAAATCCGAGTTCCAGAACCCTGGTAAAAGAATTTTTCTGTTAAATTATTTCCTGAAATTAATAAGGAAAAATGGAAATGAAAATGAGTTAGAAAATATATGTATCAGGCTCGTATTTTGGTTCTGACGCCTGGTACAGGTCTTAAATATTGGTTAAGCGCTTCCTGTGAAATTTGGTCAAAATCGGACGTCGTTTGACATGTTTCGGACCTAAATAGCTAAAGTTAGAAAATTATGAACTTTGAAATGAAATCTTGAGTTTTGGGGGTTGATTCTTTGTTTTTGATGTTATTTTAGCGATTTAATTGCTCGAGCAAGTTAGTATGATGTTGTTGAGTTAGCGTGTGCATTTGGTTGGGAGCCCCGGGGGCTCGACAGTGATTTCGGGGGTGGTTTGAGGTGTTTTGCATTGAAAATCTGGTATTTTCTTAGCTGTTACTGGTATCTGGCATTTTGTTCTATGCGATCGCATAAGTCCTTCTGCGATCGCATCGTGTTAAAAATTAGGAGCCCAAATTGTTCTATGCGATCGCATCCTCCCTTGTGCGATCGCATTGCCCAGCTTCCCTACCATATGCGATCGCATTGCCCCCCTTGCGATCGCATAGAGCATTTCCCAGGCCCTGTCTCAATTACTCTATGCGATCGCATTAGGCCTACCGCGATCGCAGTGCATTAGACCCTTACCATATGCGATCGCAATGCCTTGTATGCGATCGCATAGGGCATTTTTGCCCAGTGATGTTTCATAAAACCATAACAGAATGCACGAGATTATTCACTCAAAACACACACGGGTTCATCTCCTTCACCCTCCATTTTTAAGCTACAAGCTCCCATTCCTCCATAGCTCCTTGGGTAAGTTTCCTAACATCATGTCTTTATTATTTCTTCATTAAATCATAGTTAATCCTAGTCTAATTCATGAATTCAAGGTAGAAATTGGGGGTTTTGGATAGAATTAGGGCTTGTGGGATTTTGGGTGCTTCAACCTCAATTTGAGGTCGGATTGTGAAACAAATCATATATTCTAACTCGTGGGGTTATGGGTGATTGGAATTTGATCTGAGCCTCGAGTTTGGACCATGTGGGCCCGGTGTCGGATTTTGCTATTTTTGGTAGAATGATGGGAATTTCACTTCTAGGCTATGGGATTGTGTTATTGAGCCCTAATTGATGTTATTGGATTGAAATTGACTAGATACCATTATTTCGGAGTAGAATTCTAGAGGAAAGGCGGTGCTAGAGGATTGATTGCTATTTTCGGACCGAGGTAAGTGTTTGATCTAATCCTGGCTTGAGGGAATAAGACTAGAGTACTATTGTTGCTATTTGCTAAATGATCGAGTGTGATGTATAGGCATGGTGACGAGTATCTATACATTGGCGTCTAGCATGACCGTGAGTCTTATTTGTACTTGCTTTAGGGTATATTTTGAGAATCATTCTTAGTAAATGATGAATTCAACGTGATGAGTTAGTCGAGGAAATTATTTATGAAAACATGAGATTTCCTGAAGCATTGGCTCGAATGGTAGTGATTTTTATAAAGTCGAAATTGTAAGTATTGTTAAGAAAATGTGGTTGGATCCCTTGCCGGGACGAGTAGATTATGATTGTTGTCGCTCCCTTATTCGGCCGAGCGTTATATGTAATCTCCACTGTTGAGATGTTTGAGCTGCTAGTGGTACCCTTATTGGGTAGATCGTATATTGCCGAGTTTCCCCTAAAAGGGGAACTCCTTGAGAGAGGCTATATGAATCATTATTATATTATTGGGATCGTGTGGCACGCCGTCCACTATATTATATTATTGGGATCGTGTGGCACGCCGTCCACTATATTATATTATTGAGATCGTGTGGCACACCGTCCACTATATTATGATTATTGGGATCGTGTGGCACGCCATCCACTATATTATATTATTGGGATCGTGTGGCACGCCGTCCACTATATTATATTATTGGGATCGTGTGGCACGTTGTCCACGATATTATGATTATTGGGATCGTGTGGCACGTCGTCCACTATATTATACTATTGGGATCGTGTGGCACGCCGTCCACTATATTATGATTATTGGGATCGTGTGGCACGTCGTCCACTATATTATGATTATTGGGATCGTGTGGCACGCCGTCCACTTATATTATATTTATTGGGATCGTATGGCGCGCCGACCACTTATGAAAGTAAATAAGGTGGTTTTGGTTTAATGTTGTCACAGATGACCTGCTCTCCTTTCAGTTGTATACTTCACATATAATCTTGTTGTTCTTTCTGTTATCGTTGTATCTATATATATCTGCACAGGTTGGTTTTAGTAAGTCCTGTCTAGCCTCGTCACTACTTCGTCGCGGTTAGGCCAGGCACTTACCAGCACATGGGGTCGGTTGTGCTGATACTACACTTTCGGTGGTTTTTGAACAAATCACAGCATTGAAGCAGCTTACGGTCAGTAGGGGCAGTAGGATATTATTGTGAGTTATCATCAGCGTCAGGGACTCTCGAGGTAGCTTAGCAGGCGTTCGTAAGCCGAAGTCCCTATCCCCCTATCTCAGTTTGTTTTATTGTATCAGAACAGACTTATGTATTTTTCTTTCATCAGACTTTGTTGTGAGATAGCGACACCAGGTTTTGGGGTAGCGTTATGTTTAATGTTTTTCTGCATTTGATCCTTCTTTATTGAATTTCTTAAAGGTTTTTCCGCAATGTTTAATTATTTTCGGTATATTCTGTTGTTAAGGATTGGCTGGCCTAGCTTCGATAGTAGGCGTCATCACGACTCCCGATTGTGGGAAATCCGGGTCGTGACAAATATCTACAAAAATTTTATATTTATTCTGCAATAAAACTACATATCATTTGAAACATTAATATCAAATACAGAATTTCAGTGTTTCTACAAAATTTCTATAAACTATTCATAACATAATTTATATTTATTTTCATGCAGGTTCGTCTGGAACACTAAAGTTACTTGATATGTCAATATCTCCTGTTATAGAGAAATACAATTTATTTACAATTTTCTACAACTTTCACACATTATTTTCACCCAATTAAATACAACTACAATAACATAAAACCTCATACAAACTTATATTCAACTACAATATAATACCACTTAAATATAATTTTTATACAAATGTTGTTCAACTTTCATACAATAGTTAAATGAATGAAAGAAAAATAAATAAATAAATAAATAAATAAACAACATAATATATTTTTTCTACAATTTGTGCAATATAATGTATGTCATGTCTTCTTCTTCTTCGAGTTTCAATCTAAAATTCAATCGAAACCAAGTCTAATCTTCATCAAAACCCTTCAAAATTGAGATATAAACTCCAAAACACATTTCCAATTATTTGTAATAACACCCAATCCAAACAAACAATAATTTTTGAAAATGCAAATTCGAATTCAAAGCTTCAAAGCTTTTTAATGGCTATCAATAGTAGAATTGTTGCTCTCTTTTCCTTTGCTTTATATTGCTGAAATTTGGGATTGAGCTATAGAGAGAGCCATTGTGATAATTCTCAATTCTTTGCAACAACATCCAATCCAAACAAACAAATATCTTTTGAAAACTCAAATTCGAATGCAAAGCTTCAAAGCTTTTTAATGGTTGACAATGGTGGAAGAGTTATAGATTCTCGCTGGTTTTAGAAGAGGAAATCATGAGTATTTAGAAAGAGAACGTTTGAGTAAAATTAGGAGACTAATTAATACTATTAAAATCCTAAAATGGTACAGAAATGATAATTAGGCATATAGAAGGTAATTATATTAAAAGTTAAGCATGGAGGATAATATAGTTTTACTATATAGCATAGGGATATAAAAATTCCAAATAAAAATACCCAGCTGTAATGGAAAGTTACTTGCATTATAGTACAAAGTTAGTATCGTGATACGGCTTGACCAATTTGATGATACCAAACACCATAAAAAAGTGATTATTAAAATAGTAATTTAAATCATATTAAGATGAAAATCAATAATATTATTTATTTTTTGCTTTCTTTATTCTGATAGTTTTGGATATATTCCCCACTTGTTACTGATGACTTCAACAACAACAAATCCAGCATAATCTCATACGATGGGTCTGGAGAGGATATTGTGTACGCAACATTATCCCTACTCTATAAAGGCAAAGGGTTATATCTGATAGGTCCTCGGCTTAAGGAACGGTGGTTCCTGATGACTTGAAACTTCTTATTTACCTCGCTTCTTCCAAGTAATGAAACGATACCCGAAACATCTGGTTAAGGGAAGAGCAATCTCATCCACTGCACTACATCCTTTGGCGATAAAGAAGCAGCAAAATAAATGAATAGTGCCGATATCTATTTGGTTGTGCGCATACCAATTTTAGAGTTAGACAAGTTAGTATTCCTTCATAACTAGTATTTTTGAGTACATGTCTCGCGTTGATTTTACACAGGAGAATGAGATGTTAGGAAAGGCCTGAACTTGGTATTTTCAAAGAGCCTCAACCATGCAAAGCTATTGATTCTGACCTGACGCGAGCTATTGATTCTGACCTGACGCGAACTACTTCTGCAATCATGCGTGCAGCAGCGGACTCCCTTGCTTCACGCGGACTCTCACGTATGTTGCTTTCACTGGTTAATTCGAAATCTGCACCTTTCACAATGACTTTGGCTTGAAATCCACCTTTAAAGGAGCAAATACTGACAAGGATTAGCTCAACTTTGCAGAGTACTTGAGCAAGACGTGTGAAAATTGGAGAGTGCTCACTTAATTGAACAGGTAATTCTAAAACAAAAATCAAGTTTCAAGGCTTCAATTAGTAGAATGGCTGGAAAGCCAAGCAATACTAGACAAATTGGGAGATGACTCTTCTGCTGTAGCCACATGATCTAATTTCTGAGGTTGAGTTAGGCCCAAGGTCCATTTCTTCACTAGATCAAACCAATTCGAAAAAAATGTGGAAGAGAACATGGTCAAGAATTCAGAATAAAGCTTTCGCATGCTATCACAGTTGCGGAAAAGAAATCTCATCAAAAGTCTCATCACAATAATCAATAGCAATAGCATGTATCATTGATATAAAAGAAGACCACTATATCTGTTTGAGGTAGATGGGAAAGTTTAATATCTTACTCTCAAATGGAAAGACTCGATATGTTGGCAATGCCCAGTTACTCCTGCAGCACAGTTGATCCAATTGCTGCAGACATAGAATTGAAGAATAAATGCGTGGATGTTACATTTATGCAGACAAGGAAAAAATCAGAATAGAGAGCAGACACTAATACCTTTAGGTAAAACAATTGACGACAGGATTTCAGAAAGAAATAACCTGTTGAAAGCTCTTATCTTTGCCATATGCTTTTCCAATACTAAAGATTTTATATAAATAAACAAATGCATTCAAGTCAAAATAATTGCCGACTTTCTTAGCTCAAATAACAAACTCACTGTATTCCCACAATTGGGGTCTGGGGAGGATAGTGTACGCACACCTTACCCCTACCTTTAAAATGTAGGGACAAATAAAGTGAACATGTCCCTTATATTTCCCAATAATGAATTCCTATGTATATTGAAGGAAATATTAGAAATACCGAACATGAAGAAAATTTTCAACCAACAATGGAGAACAGAAAATAAGAAAAGCAAAGAAATAAAAGGAAATGCAAATTCAGATGCCTCATCTTGCCTGGCATTGGTTTTGCAAAGTAAGAATGGCCTCAGACAATCTTTTTCCCTTGCTATAAATAGATTGGTCTCCTACCAGTTGATTGGTATTGTACTCAACTCCACCTTTCACACACGCGTCATTACAGCCATCTACGAGAGCTTCAATCTTCAATGGTAAATCATTTTCACCCCCTGCATATAAATTAAGAAAGAATTATGCTGACAGTTCTCAGACCATTGGTTTAAAACGATGGTATTCAAGTGAAAAATCTCCCAGAGGGTGACATAGACTATTGAAAATGGGTATCAAAACATCAAACATTAGCAACAGATAATGCCACCTATCATAAGAGAGAAGTTACCAGAATGGTCCATTGTTTTTCTCAGTTCCAATTAAACCGACACAGAAATGTCAGCTATGTTGCTAATTTCTTAATAAAAGAATTTCGTTTCATTATCTATCATCTTTTCAGTATCATTCTTTAAGAAACAAAAGGGCCTTGATTATTTCATAAAATCTGAAATTTACCAATAATGCAGCTTTTAGATCTATGTTATGCCCGCATCTCTAAAAAGACCAGAGCGGGTGTATGATTGAAGATAACTAATTAAGAGATAATCAAATTTTCTTTCCTCCTTTGATCTTTAACTTCCATAAATGTGGAGACACCACCAAACTTTACCCTGAAATATATTTGATGGACTAAGCTGAGCTTTGACGCTTGCAGGCTCATCGATTGACAGACTTTTTCACATCCTACAAGTTTCAACCTTTTCCGTACCTTTTGCATTATTGTTCATGTCGCTCTTTAATTATGCTTGTTTCTTGACCATATAACATCTCTTCTTCTCTTATAAAACCGATGAGTTTTAGTAAGGCATGCAGTATCAAGTGAGAATCCTCTCTAAACATACACAAACTTTTTCTTTTTGGTTTTTTGATAAGCTACATAAGAGTCTTCAGAAGTATAACACTACACGTGTACTGTGTACACCTGTTCATCCAACTCATCAAGGAGCTTACAAGGTGGATTTCAGATTTATTAAAATATCAGGTAAAAACTCTCAATGAAGGATGATATTGCCCACTGTTTCAACTCATTAAAGGCAGCTAGTGGAACTTTTGCTGGTTTAAAGATGACGAACAGACCAAGAATGGGTGGCATTAGCTTAATCACTCTAATTTCCTATAAAATGGCGGAGCTTCCTTTTTCTTGGTTAAGTCTGTGACTATATCATTTCATCATATATACATATGCGACTCTTTTTAGAGAGAAAAAGCAATTTGCTTAACAAGGAGAGAAATACATTGGTGAAGGTGAATTGCCCTTTATACAAGAACAAAACTATACAAAGTAACCAGGCAATGAAATTTTTTGACAAGATTCCATTTTAGTGGTGCTCCCAAGTTGTGCTGCAGTTCTACCAGAGCCATAACCCCAAAGATAGTGTACTGTTGAAGCACAGAGAAGTAAAGAAAGTTACTTTCTCTGACAGCAAATTGACTGGCATAAACCATTGTCACGCTCCATTTTCACATATGATGCTATCAGTCGATAATTGTTTTAGCATCAAAGTTATACAAATTTTTTTATTTTACTCTACTGCACTCTATCTGACTCGTGGAAGGAAAAAAATCCTTACCACTTTCTAAGGAATGTGATCCTTGAAGAACAACAAAGACGAAAAGAAACACGAGAAGGGAAGTTTTCATGCCTTATTTTAAGTTGTTAAAAGCAAGATAGATAGCAATCCAAGAACATATATGAGAGCACAAAAAAATTGATGATACTTGGAACCTCCAGTAGGCAGTTTGTATTCGCTCTAATAGTCGCACATTATCTATGTAATGCCTTAAAGGTAACCCAAAAAAAAAAATACTCCCTGCCCAATAAGAATCTAACTTTCAGGAAAGAATTTAATATTCATTGAATAAGATGAATGATGCTAGAAAAGAAGAAAAGATCACACCATTTAATACTGTCCGAATAGTTTTATCACACAATGCAATCTCATCTTCCAAAGTGCGTAGCTGAGAACTCTGAAAGTAAAAAAGGAAGATATCAGGATGGTAAGCAATGTCTTAAAAGTTTGACGGAAAATTGTGGAAATAAATAGCATAATCCACAGTTTTCTACCACCATATATCGAGATAACTGAATATGTTGACTTTCTTAAAAAGCTTTCACTCAGATGATCTTCCATGTCCGATCCACAACATGAATGGGAATCCCCGCCACCCCAAAAAAAACAAAATAGAAAAAGTGGGAATGAAACAAGATCACCTGATCAATGTAAAGATGATGGAAACTTCTTGTCAAAGGAAACAAATAATTTTAAATTCTGAATTTTTTTGTCAGAAGTTCGTCAAAAAAAATTGGGAAAAAATCATCAACAGGGTATGGTGTATCAGTCACTTGTCAGAGAAACTAGTGCAAATTCTCCTCTTAGGAATTCCAAAAATGTAATACCTAAAGATTCATTTGCAAATTCTGCTCTGTTGTTAATAATATTGCCCAAAAGTGAAACTAGCAGTCATACTTTATTAACCATAGAATGAAAGATTGTCAACTTGAAATGGCATGCACCTAGGACGACATAGAAAGAATAGCAATATCAGAGGCAGGTACCAGTTTCTCTCTTTTCCAGAAAAGAACAGTCAAGGCAGATCGTGATATTGCAGATTCCTTTGAAGCCAAAGTGGTTACTACATCCTCAGAATGTTGAGAATCCAAATGAGACGAGCCTACTGCAGAGAGACCCTGCATGCCTCTTCTTTTTGCTTCAACAATCTTTTCATCATCACAATCAGTATTGCACGACTTAATCATGAGTTGAACCACGTTCTCCTGCCAACATGCTTGAAAACTGAATACTCACAACCATTTTCATCCATGCTCCAATAATCTTGCTAATCATATATATATTGTCAGATGCATCCGTAATATCGACTCTGAAAGCATGAGGTAATAACAAACTTATACTGTAATTACTTTAGGAGTTAGTTTTCACCTCATTTACTTCTTTCTCATTAGAGCTACCTCCAATATGTACATCATATGCATGACCAGCTACCAGTTCTACAGTTAGATCTTGCAAGCCATTTGGTAACAGCTCCCTGTGATCACAATTCATTGTAGTAAAAAAAAAGGAACTATGCTTAGTATCATCCTCTAAATAGTTTGAAAGAGAAGAAACTAGATATCTTGGAAATAAACAAACATTTATATTATCTAGAAACAGAAACTGAAGGTGGCTTCAGGATAAGTGTAATTTTGGAAGTACGGGTTTTGGTTTAACCTCTTAGGAGAAATAGTTAAAATAAGTAAAACAAAACAAACACATAGTCACTCCAAAGAATAGATGAATCACAGTACAAGATACGAAACCAGTTAATCGCAAAACGGCAAAAGTACTGGTGCTATCATATGCTTAATATACAGGTAAGGATTTTCAACAGATAAGCATAGTTTTTGTACAATCTGAATCAGTATCATGCAGAAGTACCAAACGTCTCAAGTATGCTCTCACGACCAGTTACCTTAGACTTATTCAACTACAGTATTTTTGTTAGATAGGCTAGCATAGCACTGTAAATATTAGTGTCCCACATTGGATATGTGAGAAGGAACTCATTTTAATACATGTATTTATACATAGAAGCGTAAGGCATAAAGGCCATGTATTCCCATGAGCTCTTTCTCCCGTGTTTTATTTCTCAGTCTGCAATTGATAAGAGACCTCAAAGCGGGGGCTTATATTGCTGCAAGGAACAGTTAGAACTCTGAGTTACTCACTGGAAGGGAAACAGCTAAGCTTCTGCTAGAGCATATAAAACTGAAAGCTAAAGAGCATATTCGCTACAGAGACTAGAGTGCAACGTTTGACTAAACATTTCAAAAGAATTACCAAAAGTAAGTGAACCAGATGAAATTTCTACCTAGAATACCAATTCGACAAAATATCTCTGTAGGGCAGTAAGTGAAAATACTCAACAGCTGGAGAAACCGCCCATCCACTTGGGACTTTCTTGATTAGAGGACCCTGCAAGCTACTCCAGAAGCAGATTCAGGAAAAACAAAATAGCCATTCCTCGTCATGGGAACAATATTTATAGTACTGAAAATAAAACTTGAAGCAATATTCATTTATGCAATGCAAAAGTGATGAACATTAAGATTTTCCAGATTATACATCAAATATTGGTAACAAATCTCACATTTGACAAGAGATGTATATGATTTAAGGGTCCACAGTTGACTTCTGTGTTTTGTCGTTAATGTTGAATATGTAGAGAAGTGGACCAACCTTTCAATGACGTCTCCAATAGGAACCATAAAATCTTCATTGGCAGACTTAGTGAATTGTACAAGATATAATCGAGCTGTTGCTTTTTCTTTATCTAAGGAATATGCAAGGTGGCTCTCTAGGACAACCAGATCATTTCTATTGATGCCTGTTGCACATGCAAATTACATGAAATATTTAGTCATTTCACAAATATTGCAGTGTATATACATAACTGAGGTTCCTTCAAGGATAGGATATTAATCAGTATGCTAGTAGCAAAATTAATTTACTTCAAAGAATTCAAAATCCGAAAAAAACAGTAAGGTTACTTTTCATGACTAATCCTAGTGACAACAAAAATAATTATATATAAGTCAGCTAGTCTCAGACAAAATCAAACCAGTTGACCAAACTTAAGGAGCATTTTTCGATACCTCCAACAGCCAAACAAAGGAAATAAAAATAAGAAAAAGATTCCTACAACTCAGAGATAGAGACCGGGAGATGTTTTTTTTTTTGGGGGGGGGGGGGGGGAGTTATAATCAGCACAAATAGAAATAAGATAGCTCAACACGTCTGCATGAAAAGTAATAGTTGCTCTAGCTCACTAGTTTTCCTATGCTCTTGATGCAAGTCTTAACTTGAAATTCTAGACTTTGTGATTCATCGTTAAGCATATACCTGTTGCTTCTGCGGCAGCAGAAAGCGCAAGCTCTTCGAGCCCTGCTCCATGAGCATACTGAGAACTGGTTGAAGGCATATTAGTAGACCTTTTCTTTTTGTTCATACACTTTGAATCAAAAAGATAACCTGAGGACATGTCAAGATGTTTTTCAATAATGGACCAAACAGCATAGGTCATAGAACTACGCATGAGCAAGCAATTCTCCCTCCTTGAATCAACTAAGAATACTAAAACTTTGGAAGTAGGCCATTTCTCTGATAGTGAATCGGCTTGTGCAGCATCTAGAGCTGAAGATATATCACATGCCCTCATAATTGCCCTCTCAGTGAGTGAGATTTGGCTTTCCAGATCGTCTACGTCTGTGTAATCTGGTCGACGCATTAATTTCATATATGTGATCAAACTTGGTTTCAAAACTACAGCCAATTGGCAAAATGATGTAAAATTAAGAAACTCTATTTTATGATCTTGATGTCGCTTCCTATAGTAGTAATTGTAGAGCCACACAACAGCTTCCACCTGTCAAATCAGCAACCAGTAGAAGAATGAATTAAGTACCACAAAACAAAAACACCAAAGCACCTGCATTAAGGTTTTCAACTAATAAAAATTAGCATATTGCAGAGATTAAAGGAAAAAGACAAAAGATTCTGATTTTATCAGATTTGTATGATCATTACGAGATATAGATGTAGATACTTTAGGAAAATGTTTAAACAGAAAATCCCTTGGAACCAGGAATCTCCTTGAGTCAGGGGATTGTTACCATCTTTTGTAGAACTCTTCTTTGTATAAATTCATGACTCTTAAATAGATTTGATTATTGAATATAAGAATAATTTTCTACTCAAGCTTTCATGGTATCAGAGCCACCAGTGAAAGAGACTGGTACTGCAGATTCAACTCGTGCTAAGCGGAGATACATCAAATTACTCATTCCAGTTAACTATCCGCAAGCTGAATGGACAGATTTATCTGGAATGGGCTCAGTCCGTTAAACTGGCCATAGATGAAAGAGGAAAACTGGGGGAATTGACCGGAGAAACTCAAAGGCCAAAAGCCGAAGATTCAAAAACCAACACGTGGAAGTCTGAAAATTCAATCATCAGCGCATGGCTGATTAATTCCATGGAGCCATCTGTAGGTAAACCTTACCTTTTTCTTCCCACAACAAAAGATATTTGGAAGGCTGTGAGAGAAACTTACTCAGAATTAGAAAATTTCTCACAAATCTTTGAGGTAAAAACAAAACTGTGGAAATCTAAACAAGGGGAGCGTGAGGTTACTGATTTTTATAATGAGATGATGTCTCTTTGGCTAGAGTTAGATTAATGCTATAATGAGGAGTGGGACTGTTAGGTTTATGAAAAAAGAAGAAAATGATCGTTTGTAATTATTTTTGGCTGGGTTAAATAAGGAGTATGATGAGGTTAGATCCCGGATTTTAGGAAAGAAACCATTGCCAACTCTTAGAGAAACTTTTTCGGAGATAAGGAGAGAAGAGAGTACGCGGAAGGTGATGTTAAAACCAAATTCAGATTTCAAAATGCTAGAGAACTCTGTACTAGCCGTAGTAAGAAATGAAACTGAAGGGAATAAAAAGAAAAAACTTAGGTGTGAACATTGCAGAAAGTCGTGGCACACAAAAGAGACATGCTGGAAAATACACGGGAAACCTCCAAATTGGAAGAATAAAGGGAATGATGGTCGATTTGGCCAGCCACTTGACAATCGAGCCTTGCAGGTTTTTGGGGATGACAAGGGCCAACAGACTACTTCAGATTTACCTCAGTTTACAAAGGAACAGTTATAGTTTCTGCATAATCTTTTGCAATCTCCACAAATTCGAGGTGGAAGTACTCCAAGCCAACCATCTTGCTCATTTGTCCAAAGAGGTATCCTACCCTCGGTCTTTCTTAGTAGTAATACCTCGCAAAAATTCCCTTGGATTGTTGGTTCCGGAGCAACTGATCATATGACCAGTTGTTCCGAATCCTTTTCCACATATGTCCCATCTGCAGGAGATAAAAAGATTCAGGTGGCAGATGGTTCACTTAGCTGGGATGGAAACAGTTAAAATTTCACTTCGTCTTGTCCTACATGATGTTCTTCATGTTCCTAAGTTATCATGTAATTTATTATCAGTAACTAAACTTGTCTGTGCCCTTCGTTGCCATGCCATTTTTTAACCTTTCCATTGTGAGTTTCAGGAACTAATCTCGGGGAGGACGATTGGCCGTGCTAGAGAAAGTGAAGGTCTTTATGTCTTCGAGGATGGATCTAATTTTAGTTTTCAATCTCCAAGTACCTATTTGAACTCTAGTTTTATTTGTAATAATGTTATGCTTTGGCATTACAAGTCGGGGCATCCTAGTTTTTTCTATTTAAAAAATCTTTTTTCCGAGTTTATTTAATAAGAAAAGTCCATCTCTTTTCAATTGTGAAGTTTGTGAAATTGCGAGGCATCACCGAACCTCCTCCCCATCTAAGCCATATAAATCTACGAAACTTTTTCTCCTAATTCACAGAGACGTTTGGGACCATTTAGGATTCCTACCATGACAGGGAAAAAATGGTTTGTAAGCTTTATTGATGATCATACAAGACTTAGTTGGGTATACTTATTGAAAGACAAATCTGAAGTCAAAGAGATCTTTAGAATGTTTTATACTATGATTGAAACACAATTTCAGGTGAAGATACAAATATTTAGGAGTGACAATGGAAGAGAATACTTAATGAAGCATTAGGGGATATTTTCTTAGAAAAAGGCATAGTACATCAAACATCATGTCCAGATTCTCCCTAACAAAATGGGGGTGCAGAGAGAAAAAATAGACATCTCTTAGAGGTTACTAGGGCTTTATTACTTACTAGTAATGTTCCTAAGTATCTCTGCCATTTTTTTTATCAACAAAATGCCTTCAAAAGTTTTACATTTCAAGACACCTTTAAGTATTTTTCACGAGACTTTTCCTTCCTCTAGGTTGATAAATGATTTACCTTTGAAAGTTATTGGATGCACTGCTTTTATTCATAACCGAACTCAAGGAAAATTGGATCCTAGAGCCAAAAAATGTGTATTTGTGGGGATATGCACCAAATCAGAAGGGGTACAAGTGTTATGATGCACATAACAAAAAGATATTCACTACGATGGATATAACCTTCTTTGAGTCTGAACCATATTTTAACTCTCATCTTCAGGGGGAGAAATTAAGAGAAGATTCACTTCAATTTCTTGATCTTTCTGAACCTAGGAAAGAATCGGATTCTAGATTTTATTTAGATAAGGACTTTAGTGTTTTATCACCGGAATTAGATGTTTTAAATAGTGAAAATCTGGAACATGAATCTTGAAAAACCATGATATTAATACAAATAAAGCAAATAATCAAGCAGGTACAAAAGAGCTTATTGTCTACTCAAGAAGGAGCAAAAATCAAAATCATGAGATTGGAACTACTCGGCACTGTCAAGAATCTGAACCTCAAGATTCTACTAATCCGCAAGGTAACTCCCCTATAAGTCTATCTGAGTCTAGTCCTGTCCAGTCTTATTCTAGTGATCTTGACCTTCCCATTGCCTTAAGAAAAGGTGTCAGACATTGTACAAAGTATCCCATATCCAATTTTGTGTCTTTTAAAAATATTTTACAAAAGTTCTCTGCTTTCTCCTCACAATTATCTAGTATGGAAATTCCAAGAAATGTGCAGGATGCTCTAAAAATTCCCGAGTGGAAAGAAGCAATTCTTGAAGAAATGATGGCTCTTGAAAAAAATAAAATGTGGGAGGTAGTAGATTTGCCAAAGGAAAAGAAGAGTGTTGGTTGCAAATGGGTATTCATAGTGAAGTTTAGATTAGATGGATCCTTAGAGAGATATAAGGCACGTCTGGTGGCCAAAGGTTTCACACAAACCTACGGGATTGACTATCTCGAGACATTTGCGCCGGTGGCAAAACTAAATACTATTCGAGTTCTTCTGAGTATTGCAGTGAACTTGGACTGGCCTCTTCAACAACTTAAGTCTACATGGACCCTCCTCTAGGATTTGAAAACGGGTATGGCTTGAGAGTTTGTAAATTGAGAAAATCATTATATGGGCTAAAGCAGCCTCTGAGAGCATGGTTTGACAGATTCACCGAGTTTGTAAGGAAGCAAGGATATGCTCAGGGACAAGCAAACCATACAATGTTCATAAAGCACTCAAAAGAAGGGAAGATAGCAGTTTTAATATTTTACGTGGACGACATAATTCTAACCGGAGATGACTCAACAGAGATGGAATCCTTGAAGAAGAAACTTGCCTCAGAATTTGAAATCAAAGATCTCGAACTATTGAAATATTTCTTGGGCATGGAGGTAGCTAGATCAAAAAAAGGACTTGTAATTTCTCAACGTAAGTATGTGCTTGAATTACTTGATGAAATTGGGATGAGCGGATGTCACCCTAAAATTTGGAATGAAGGAGGGAAAACCGGTGGACGTAGGACAATATCAAAGACTAGTTGGAAAGCTTATCTATTTATCACATACAAGGCCAGATATAGCTTTCGCGGTAAGTTTGGTAAGCCAATTTATGCATTCTCCTCGTGAAGAACAATTGGAGGCAGTTCATGGGATATCAAGATACCTTAAAGGTTCACCAGGGAAAGGATTATTCTTTGGAAAAAGTGAACATCAAAGGATTGAAGCTTATACAGACGCTGATTGGGCAGGCTCGATCTCAGATTGAAGGTCCACATCTGGATATTGTACCTATGTATGGGGTAATCTTGTAACCGGAGGAGCAAAAAATAGAATGTGGTGACCAGGAGTAGTGCAGAAGCAGAATTTCGTGCTATGGCCAATGGAGTATGTGAGATAATTTGGCTCAGGAGAATTTTAGAGGAGCTGAGAAGACTTGTTACAATGCCTATGAGACTATATTGTGACAACAAAGCAGCAATCAGCATTGCTCACAATCTAGTACAACATGATAGAACAAAACACGTTGAGATAGATAGACATTTCATTAAAGAAAAAGTTGAAGATGGAGTAATTTGCATGCCCTTTGTTCAGACTTCTCAACAAATAGCTGATATTCTCACTAAGGGGTTATTCAAGCCACAGTTTGAATCTCTAGTTAGCAGGTTGGGCATGATTGATATCTATGTACCAACTTGAGGGGAGGGTAGAAGTTAAAGGAAAAAGATAAAATATTCTGATTTTATCAGAATTGTATCATCTTTAGGTGTTATAGATGTAGATATTTTAGAAAAAATTTTAAACAGAAAATCCCTTGAAATCAGGACCTTGAGTCAAGAAATTGTTACCATCTTTCGTAGAACTCTTCTTTGCATAAATTCATGACTCTTGTACAGATTTGATTATTGGATAGAAGAATAATTTTCTACTCAAGCTTTCACATATCCTTTATTATTCAACTTCCATATCAAGCTTGAGTACGCTATCGTACTGATTAATCTAAATTCAAGTATGATGCAGCTCACCTCCGCTATCGTTATATAGACTTCCTCCATTCCTATTTCGTAAGATCTTTTCCCCAAAGTCAATTTGACGAAATAAAGAAGTTAAGATTATAAGGAGGAAAAGAAAAAAAAGTATATGAATTAGTTTGTGGTCTAACTTTTACATTTAATATTACATGTATTAAACCAAAACTTGCAAACTTTTGCAGTTATTACTATAATTAAAAGCGTTAAAAACATATGGCCACGTCAATACTTCTGTGATTCTGTTTTATTGAGTAGAGTATCTTCCGGAAACAACCTATCAATCTTCACAAGGTAAGGGTAAGTACCGCATACATAGTACCCTCCCTAGATTCCCCGTGTGGGAGTACACACTGGGCCGTATTGTTGTAGATGTAAAAATATATGGCCAGAGTTAACTTATTTTGACTCCGGGTAAGCCCGAAATGACAACTTTACCAAACAAATTGATTACAAATTATTGTATAAAAACTAAAAGAGAGAACATATCAAATGAATGAACAGAGAATGGCAGGCTATAATGTACGACCTGTTTTGCCATGGAACGTTGTTGATCAAGTGTTGGAACTTCCTTTGATTTGAAAGAATTGCGCCCTAACAATGGCTCCACCATGCATTCCAGTAATGCCTGAACCACTTCCTCCGTTGGACACACCTCCTCCATGTCCTCCATTTTTTCGTTCATTTGATTCTAGAATTATAGATGAATTTTTGGGCATGCAAATCAAAAATTATAGATGAATTTTGGGCATGCAGAGCTGCAGATGGGTTTAACAGTGGGGGAGAAACGTGGGTTTTGGCGTTTAGCGGATTTGGGGGTTAGAGCGGAGTTTTTGGCCTTGGAGTTCTTTCACTGATACAGTGATATAATAGCGTGGGAAGCCAAAAGTTCTTATTAGCATATTTGACCAAACTTTAAAAATTTATTCATTTTGAAAAGTGTTCCTGTTAAGAAGTATTCAACCCACTTGAAAAATAGTCGCATATGATTCGAGTCGGAAATATATAAACAAACATATTAATTGACTGACCCGATTCATATTAAATATAAATAAAAAATGGGTTAATCGGAGGATAATATGAGTTGCCCATATTACCATGATTTCTTGTATATGATCATTTTTTGAAAATTCTTAGTCTCCCTAACTTGAGAACCCCCAATTTAAGGCTTTACAAATGTAAAAGTTAGACTCATTGGTTACTCGTTGGTTATTCATTTTCTAAATGGATAATATGGTTCATATCCATATATGACTCGTTTTTAAAAAGTTCACTATCCAACCCATTTTTAGTGAATAATATGGATGGTTAACTATTTTCTTTGAACCATTTGACACCCCTACTCTCGTCCTTCATTTTTACTTGTCCAATATTTTAAAAGTATATTTTCACTTTTACTTATCGCTTTTAGGCTTTAGCATATCAAGAGATAATTTTTTTCCTCTTATACCCATAATATTAATTACTTATTTTCAAATTATTTTCTCAAATTTATTAAAGTGTGCATTAATTAATGTGGTTATCATGATAAATTACATTCTTTATTTATTACGTGAACAGGTAAAAATAAACTGAAATAATATTTAATTAATCAATTTTAAAAAATACTTTAATTATAATTAATAATGTATGCTTGGTCATGTATTTAGAATCCATAATACTTTTGTTTTAAACCTATGTTTACCAATTAAATTAATAGGTGATAAATAACTAAACAACATCGGAATTTACAGTTTAGTGGAAGACTTAAACGAAGTAAACCAAAATAATAAGGAAAATTCACATATGCCTCTACCAAGGACTAGTGTCACAACATTCACAGACTGTCTAAGATTACTACATACAACTATATGAACACAAGACATAAAGTTTGTATCGATACAAGAGGAAACATATCATAATCAAAGATAATGAAGATGTCGGGCCTGCAGACGCCTGCAGGACTACCTCATAAATCGCGTGAACTGAAGACTAACTCCCAAACTACTGCCGCGCACCGTATGCTGCCCCAATACCTGGATCTATGCAAAAGAGCAGAGAGTGTAGTATTAGCACAACTGACCTCATGTGCTGGTAGAGCCTAACTCCGATGAAGTAATGACGAGATTAGATCAGCCACCACATAAACATGTGCAATTATAAGTACGTATACAGCGGAAATATAAATATTGACATATCCAACCAATAAGGGAGGGAAGCATGGTATGGGGAATAATAACAATTTTGTTGGACTTTTAAGCCATTGGGCTTTAAAGATGAGTAGTGTGAATTGGGTAATGGTGGGAAATTAAATGGACTGGATTGGGCTTCAAAATTTGGCCCGGTTTATTTGGTTAAACTAGTTAACCCAGTTAATAAATAACGTTGAAAGAACGTATCTTCCTATCAGGTGTCTATTCACAATGAACAGACACCATGAAGAGGCACCATACCTTTTCACAAAGGCAACAATTGCCTATAAATTCAGGCATGGCTTCCATTCTAGATATTCAGAGATTCAGAAATTCTTTCCCTCTCTCCAAGTTCATTAATCCAAAAATTCTTGAGCTTTCTCGATCCTTGAAAACCGTAAGTGTGATTCGCTCCGCTCTTTGAGTTCGTTGGTATCCTGCTTCTTGTATTGCCACTGTCGCAGGAAGGTTATTTTGTTTTATCCTGGGAGGATTTAATCCATTACCTTGGCAACTGTGAGGGGGTTAAAATTCCTTAAGGACACACAAGCAAATTGTGAACTCGGAATTATATATTCTATTTTTTCTCCCTCTTGTTTTTCCTTAATAGTGTTAATTTTGATAATACACGTCGCCTAACATCTTAAGGAATTCTAAAGAAAAAAATAATAATAATAAACGTACGGGTTTGAAGTATATAAAAACTTCACCATTGTTACGTGTTTTATGTTTGGTTTGGTATTCAGTTTGAAGATATAAAAACTTCACTGATTTAATAAAGTTCTGTATTATTATTTTTTTTCGGCATTGTTTTACATTAACTTGGAGACTAAAGCCTTGTTGCTTTCTACTCCATTAATTGTTTCTCTCCGATTTAAAGTACATAAAAACTTTGCCGGAATAATAAACGTACGGGTTTGAAGTATATAAAAACTTCACCATTGTTACGTATTGTATGTTTGGTTTGGTATTCAGTTTGAAGATATAAAAACTTCACTGATTTAATAAAGTTCTGTATTGTTTTTGACTTTACAGAAATATGACAAATGAAAACCAAACTAATGGAAATGTTGCGGGAACGGGTGCTACTATGAGGAGTGTGGCTGCATCGTCAAGCCGTTCTACTCCGGCCCATGCTATGGCACCGGCAGAAAAACCCAGAAAATTTTCCGGTATTGACTTCAAACGCTGGCAAATGAAGATGCTCTTCTATCTTACTACGTTGAGTTTGCAACGTTTTATCAAGGAGGATCCTCCGGCCATGGCTGAGGATACTCCGGACAATGAACAACTTGTTGTAACTGAAGCGTGGAAACATTCTGATTTCTTATGCAAAAATTACATTTTGAGTTGTTTGGAAGATGGTTTGTACAATGTCTATAGTGCCATGGAAACTTCAAAAGCGTTATGGAATGCGCTTGAGAAAAAGTACAAGACCGAGGATGCAGGACTTAAGAAGTTCATGGCTGCAAGGTTCCTGGATTTCAAGATGATTGACACTAGGTCGGTCATAACACAAGTCCAAGAACTACAAGTCATTGTACATGACCTCCTTGTTGAAGGTATGACCCAAATCAATAATTCTATTAATAAGATTTATCTTATTATTAACTCTGAATTTGTTATTGAAGGTATGGTCATTAATGAGGCATTTCAAGTTGCTGCTTTCATTGAGAAACTACCTCCATTGTGGAAGGATTTTAAGAATTATCTTAAACACAAACGGAAGGAGATGACTCTAGAAGACTTGATTGTTCGTTTGATGATAGAAGAGGACAACAAAAATGCTGAAAAGAAGTCACGTGGAAACTCGACAATTGTGGGGGCAAACATTGTTGAGGAGGCACCACAAAATAAGAAGAGGAAGAAAGCTTCTGGACCAAAGAATTACCCAAGCAAGAAGAAGTTCAAGGGTAATTGCCACAACTGTGGAAAAATTGGGCATAAGGCGGCAGATTATCGTGCGCCAAACAATGATAGGAAGAAAAAGAATCAAGCCAACATGGTTGAAGATGAAATGGAAGACTTGTGTGCCATGTTGTCTGAATGCAACTTGGTAGGAAATCCGAAAGAATGGTGGATAGATTCTGGAGCCACCCACCATGTTTGTGCTAACAAGGAATTATTTTCTTCTTATGTCCCCGCAAGTCCCGACGAGACTATCTTCATGGGAAATTCATCTACGGCCAAAATTGAAGGAGTTGGCAAGATTGCGTTGAAGATGACGTCTGGAAAAATAGTGACTCTAAACCAAGTCCTCCATGTTCCAGAAATTCGCAAGAATCTTGTGTCTACCTCACTTCTTGTCAAGAATGGATTCAAATGTATTTTTATTTCTAATAGTGTTGTAATTAGTAAGAACGATTTGTATGTTGGAAAAGGTTATCTAAGTGAGGGCCTTTTCAAGCTAAATGTAATAGCAGTTCCAATCAATAAAGTGAATGCGTCTTCTTACTTGCTTGAGTCAAATACTTTATGGCATGCGCGTTTAGGTCACGTAAACTTCAAAACATTGCGAAAGATGATAAATCTAGAAGTATTGCCAAAATTTGATTGCATTAATTCTAAATGTCAAATATGTGTGGAATCAAAGTATGATAAGCATCCTTATAAGTCCGTTGAAAGGAATTCAAGTCCTTTAGACTTAATTCACACAGATATTTGCGACATGAAGTCAACACCATCTTGCGGTGGAAAAAAGTATTTTATTACTTTTATTGACGATAGCACGAGATACTGCTATGTTTATTTACTTAATAGTAAAGATGAGGTAATTGATGCTTTCAAGAAATACAAGAGTGAAGTTGAAACGCAACTAAACAAAAAGATCAAAATGATAAGAAGTGATAGGGGTGGCGAATATGAATCTCCTTTTGAAGAAATTTGTTTGGAAAATGGCATTATTCACCAAACAACTGCCCCTTACTCTCCACAATCTAATGGAATTGCGGAGAGGAAGAATCGAACGTTAAAGGAGATGATGAATGCATTGCTAATAAGTTATGGCTTACCACAGAACTTGTGGGGGGAAGCTATACTTACAGCTAACCGGATAATCAACCGTGTACCTCATAGTAAAACACAATCCACTCCTTATGAAAAGTGGAAAGGAAGGAAGCCTAGCTTGAAATACTTCAATGTGTGGGGGTGTTTAGCTAAGGTACAAGTTCCTAAACCTAAAAGGGTTACGATAGGTCCAAAAACAGTTGATTGTATATTTATTGGATATGTAACCAATAGCAAGGCATATCGTTTTCTGGTTCATAAATCAGAAAATCCTGAGATTCACATTAATACGATAATAGAATCAGATAATGCTGAATTCTTTGAAACTATTTATCCGTATAAAAAGGAAAGTGAAGTGACATGCCAAAAGTCAAAACGACCTCGGGAGGAAATAATCGATGGTATGCCTAATGAAGAAAATCCGAGAAGAAGTAAACGTCAAAGGACATCTACTTCATTCGGTCCGGATTTTTTGACTTTTCTGTTAGAAAATGAGCCTCGTACCTTCAAGGAAGCAATGTCTTCCTTAGAGGCACAATATTGGAAAGAAGCCGTCAATAGTGAAATAGAATCCATATTGAGCAACCATACTTGGGAATTGGTTGATCTTCCTCCAGGTAATAAAACGTTGGGTTCTAAATGGATTTTCAAGAAGAAAATGAAAGATGATGGTACTATTGACAAATACAAGGCAAGACTTGTCGTCAAAGGATTTAGACAACGAGAAGGTCTTGACTATTTTGACACATACTCACCGGTAACAAGAATTACATCCATTCGGATGCTAATCGCGTTAGCCGCCTTGTATGATCTTCAAATCCATCAAATGGATGTGAAAACAGACTTCTTAAATGGTGATTTAGAGGAAGAAATCTACATGGACCAACCCGAGGGGTTTGTGGTTCCGGGAAAAGAAAAGAAGGTGTGTCGACTTGTTAAGTCCCTTTATGGACTAAAACAAGCACCCAAGCAATGGCATGCGAAATTTGACCAAACAACGTTGTCAAATGGATTTAAGATTAATGAATGTGATAAATATGTTTACATTAAAAACGTTCCAAATCATATAGTTATTGTTTGCTTATATGTTGATGATATGCTAATAATGAGCAAAGACGTTGCTGACATTCAAACTACTAAGCGCGTGCTTGCTAGTAAGTTTGATATGAAAGACTTAGGAGTTGTCGATATAATTCTAGGAATTAAAATCAAAAGGACTCCTCAAGGTCTAGCTTTGTCTCAATCACATTACGTGAAAATGGTACTTGAAAAATTCAAACATTTGGAATTTAGAAGTGCAAGGACTCCAATTGACTTAAACCATCATCTTATGAAGAATAAAGGTGAAAGTACATCTCAATTGGAGTATGCTCGTGTGTTAGGAAGCTTAATGTACATCATGAACTATACATGACCTGATATAGCTTGTGCGATAAGTAAACTTAGTCGATTCACAAGTAATCCCAACAAACATCACTGGGTGGCAATGAAACGAGTTCTGGGATACTTGGAGTATACTCAAGACTACACTTTGCACTACAATAAATATCATGCAGTTATCGAAGGATATAGTGATGCAAATTGGATAACCGGCTCAATAGAAACAAAGTCCACAAGTGGATATGTGTTTACGGTTGGTGGAGGAGCAGAATCTTGGAAGTCTTCTAAACATACGTGTATTGCTCGCTCTACAATGGAATCAGAGTTTATAGCATTGG
This sequence comes from Nicotiana noctiflora, assembly GCA_032618575.1. Lineage (NCBI taxonomy): Eukaryota > Viridiplantae > Streptophyta > Magnoliopsida > Solanales > Solanaceae > Nicotiana > Nicotiana noctiflora. Next base: position 27,303 of record JASVEL010011932.1, read on the forward strand.
ATAAAGCCGGTGAAAAAGCTAAATGGCTTCGGAATTTTTTAGAAGACATTCCGTTCTGGCCAAAACCTTTGGCTCCTATTTGCATACATTGTGATAGTGAGGCTACAATAGGACGAACAGGGAGCATTATGTATAACGGAAAGTCTCGTCATATACGGCGAAGACATAATACCGTTAGACAACTACTTTCTAGTGGAATTATCACTATTGATTATGTAAGATCAAAGGATAATGTTGCTGATCCGCTTACAAAAGGCTTAACTAGAGAGGGAGTTGAGAAATCATCTAAGGGAATGGGACTATGGCCGAGGACAAGTCAACATGGCGGTAACCCTACCTAGAATTTTGGATGTTCCGAGATCTAGGTTCAAGGAGCTCAAACAAAGTTGTGATTGACCAGTTCAACATTGTCAAAATAAAATCTTTGGTTCATTCTCATGATGAAGACAATGTTCAGTAACAAGGATAGAACTTTACACATTCTTTAATGATTACCTAAATTTGATGAGGTATCTATCAAATAATGTCAATCTAAAGGATTACATGTTTAGGAATCACCTATGTAAGTGTGAAGTGTAAGCCGCTTCAAGGAGAATTCTGTAAGGCCAATTCTCTACGCACTTATGAGACCAGGCGGTGTTCATGGATGAAACGAACACAATAATGAGAACCAAAAGATGGTTAAGGGTCGATTGTGTGACATATGGTTGTCTAGATATACACCAAAGTTCGACGGTTCAAAGATATCAAATCTACCGATTGACCGAGTATATCCGACATATGTTCACTATGGAAAGTTCAAAGGGAAACCTACTTATCCAGATGCGATCGATCTTTTCTTGTGAATCACACAATTCCCATGTTTTTGTTTCTATATATCCATTCCCCATTCATGTGGGGGATTGTTGGAAGCCATTGGGCTTTAAAGATGAGTAGTGTGAATTGGGTAATGGTGGGAAATTAAATGGATTGGATTGGGCTTTAAAATTTGGCCCGGTTTATTTGGTTAAACTAGTTGACCCAGTTAATAAATAACGTTGAAAGAACGTATCTTCCTATCAGGTGTCTATTCACAATGAACAGACACCATGAAGAGGCACCATACCTTTTCACAAAGCCAACAATTGTCTATAAATTCAGGCATGGCTTCCATTCTAGATATTCAGAAATTCAGAAATTCAGAAATTCTTTCCCTCTCTCCAAGTTCATTAATCCAAAAATTCTTGAGCTTTCTCATTCCTTGAAAACCGTAAGTGTGATTCGCTCCGCTCTTTGAGTTCGTTGGTATCCTGCTTCTTGTATTGCACTGTCGCAGGAAGGTTATTTCATTTTATCCTGGGAGGATTTAATCCATTACCTTGGCAACTGTGAGGGGGTTAAAATTCCTTAAGGACACACAAGCAAATTGTGAACTCGGAATTATATATTCTATTTTTCTCCCTCTTGTTTTTCCGTAACAGTGTTAATTTTGATAATACACGTCGCCTAACAAATTTCAAGTAAAAGTCACTAAGTAACGAAGGAAACATCATAACTTGGACATTAATAAAGAATCAAAAATCAACAAGTGCACGGCATCACCCTTTCGTGCTTTTACTCTCATCCTCACCAAGCAATGATATAATAAAACGTGCACGACATCGCCCTTCATGCTTTTTCACTCTTTCTTCGCATATAATCAATAGAATCATCACGGAATAGTACATCGTGCGGCACGGCATCACCTTTCATGCTTTACACTCTTTTTTTATAATAGACAATGCACGACATCACCCTTCGTGCTTTAGCACTCTTTCCTTACAATAACAAACAATGCACGGCATCACCCTTCGTGCTTTAACACTCTTCCTCACCCAAATAACAGTCACAAACAAGGGGCAAAGGAATAAACATAATGATAATGGAAATCCTGGAAAGGGAACACAATTTAAACAATAAAAACTCGGCAAGTATACAACATCAAAATCTCAGCATCCCAACAAGGAAAAGAATCAACAAAGTAATAATATCCCAACAAGGGAACAACTTTATATCTCTTTCTTTCTTTCACTTTTATTTCATAATTCATTTTATCACTCGAACCACTGCTCCAAAGGGTTCAATCATTTCATATACTTTCACAATTTGTAATATAACTTGAGCCAATGCTCCTCGATGTTCGAAGGTCAAAATTTCTTTCGCAAGCTTTCACAACAATTAGGAATCATCACCACGAGAAGAGAAGTACAACGAAATCAAGATATTCACCATTTAAAGACTCGCGGTCATGCTAGACACTAATGATAGGCTATAATTACATATTTTAGTCGCTTATTACACTTGAGTTTACTGCACTTTAACTGAGTTTGAGCTTTAATCGCTAGTGTTTTGCACTAATTGTGTGTTTTATGCGTTGTAGGTGTGATTTCGAGCTATATAAATATTATGAAATAAATTTAGGTGATTTGAAGCTTTGAAGTCCGAGTAAAAGCTCAAGGAATTAAGTCGGGATCGTGTTCGGGGGTCAAATTTGATAATTAAGTACGAACGAAGACTCGAGGAAGCATATTGCGCACTGTCTAGTAAAATAAACATAATGTTTTTATCAGAATTTCATTTGGGCTCCATAATATATGGTTGGAAATCTAAAGCAAAGGGCTACAACTTTCATGTTTTGCGTTTTTACAAATTCCAAACATAACAGGGTGAAAAACCACGGTTTCACCGCGAGCGCGGTAGAACCGCGACAGAAAATTAGAGATCATGTTTGGCCGCGGTTCTACCGCGTTTTGGCCGCGATCGCGCCGCTCCAGGCATCAAAAAGAGTCCTATTTCGTCTGGGAAAAGTTTATTTCGGTCCTACACTATTTCAACTTGTATAAAAGGCGTCCTAAACCTATTTGGGAGCGTACGGAACATATTTTGAACAAAAATTAGACCTAAGGAGGCAAGAACACATTGGGAGCAAGACGGAGAATTCTTCTACGAGTTTTTCCTTCCTCTTCCTATTTTTATTGTTGGTTATGACTTTTAGTATTGTAGTTTTACATACTATTATGAATAGTTAATTTGTTATCTAGAGTTTTGATAGAACCTTTTGTAGGATAAATTCTTGTTATGTTTTTATATAATTGAGCCATATCTTTTCTCTATTTATTCAACTACGTTTATATTCTAGTTGATTGAAGAGCTCTCAATTAGTTATGCCTATATAGAATGCTTAACTCGGGAGAGAGTGCATATTTAAGTCATTGTTGAACAACACCACCCCTAGAATATATGAGGGATCAATAACCGAGAGTTTAAAAGTAGGATTAAGGATAACAAAGCCTTGGGTACGATCTAAAGTGAGTTGTATTAAGAGTCAGCTAGCATAGCTTGGGAGAGTGCATCTAGTAAATTGTCGTAATTACTCGAGATAAATTTACAATAATAAGAGTGTTCATGATTGGTAGAGAATACTTAGGTGAAATTATAGAAGACATAGCGAGAAGGATTCCGACAATAGGAAAAATCATAACTCTAGACCTCCTTAATCTTGTCTCTAACCCTTAGTATATTTAGTTGTTAATTTAGTAGTTTAATTTGTTAGTTAATTAGTTCAACACAAGAATCTAAATATCTATAAGTTAGGAATTGTTCAAGCTTGTCTTCTTAGTGATAGTGAACAACTGTAGCTAAAACTTAGTTCTCTGTGGGATTCGACTCCGGACTTGTAAACCAGATTATATTTGCAGCGACCGCATTGTCCTTTTTATAAGGCATAGTTGGGCGTGACCAAATTTTGGCGCTGTTGCCGGGGAACTAACGGTGTAATTGTAGGTGTACATATTTCTAGGTTTCAAGTTTGAACTTTTATTTTATTATTTGATTTTTTATTATTTATTTTTTTAGTTTTATTTGTTTATTTGAGAAACATGACATCATGAAATTATGAGAATTTTGTTGTTGGTAATTCTTCTTTTGATCCTCCTTATGCATATTGTGAAGGAAACCACCCAGGGCAAATTTATCAAAATATTCCTAAGAGCGAGTTTTGTGCACCAACTCAATCTTATGTGTGGAATGTGTGTGATATGTGTGGTTGTCAAGATGGTCACTTTCATGGTTGTGCTTATATTTCTTACCTTCCCCCAACCCCTTACTTTGATGGTTCTTCTTTTTCTGGTGAAGTTAATAGGAACAAAGAACCTAGGGAAGCTGACATAAAGAAGCTCGAAGATATGTTAAAGTACATTTTGGAACAATAGAGTAAATTACTACTACAGATAGAAAGGCAGGAGGAAACTATTCACAGCTTGAAAGCTCACATGAGTCAAATGGTTGAAGTTTTTAATGCTCAACAAGCAAATATTGTGAATAGTATCCAAGAAGAACGTGAATTAGATACAGAAATTGATGAGCTAGAGGAGGATGCTAGAGTATAACACCAACAATCAATCACACTAGATTTTGAGGATCGATGTTGTAGAAGACATACTAGAGTCAAACAAGGATATTAAGGATACATATTTAGTTGACTCTATTGTCATCAGTATTGAGAATGTTGACAGTCTCGGTGTTCATGTGGTTGAGCGCGTTGGTCCTCACTCCAAGCATTTTTCCACATTGTGTTTAGATGATGATATGGAAATAAAGTCATTTGAGTCATTTGAGAAGTCAGGAAATGAGAAACAAAGCGCTTACATTTTGGAATTCTTCTTGCCACAAAGTCGGGATTACACACCTCTCTAAATGCCAAGAAGTGCAGAATACTACAGTATTTTATTGGGCCAGCCAGATTCGTTCCACCACCCCATGAGCATGATCATAGAGCAGAATCAAAACTTGGGGTCCGATTCATAAGTTCAAAGTGGAGGCAGAAAGTGATTCACGTCGTACCGCGATGTTAAATCAAGTGCTTGTTGGGAGGCAACCTAACTTTATTGCTTTCTTTTATTTATTTATTTTATTTTTTTAATATATTATTTTTATAGTGTCAATTTTTTATTTTCTAGGAGCATGGAAAGTAAAGGTATTGGAAGGATGCACCAACAAATGAAATGGTTGGAATTAAGTGTAAGGTCCCGCACGAAGGATCAAGTTGGGAGAAGTCTGGGTACCACATGAACTGCTAGTGCTTTGACTTTTGGCCTATCAAGGAGTTTCTTTTATCCTCTTGTATGTATGGATGTGCATTGGGGATAATGCACAACTTTAAGTGTGGTGTGAGGAGATTGTCTGGGTGACTTTTCATGCTACTTTAGCTATGTTTTTTTTTTCAAAAAAAAAATTTGGACATTTCCTGATGACGGATCTTCTAGACAGTTTTCTTGAGGGAAGTAAGTCTAAATAAAATACCAAAAAATCAATTGTTTTGTTTTAGGTAGTGTAGTAACTCCCCTTGGTTTTTCTTTGGGCCACGGTTCTTTTCCAAGGGTTTTATTTGAACCGGGTGTAGTTAGTTTTTTTTTCCTGGGAAATAGGAGCCATTGTGTTGTGTTATGAATTGAAACAATATCTCTTGACTTTGTTATGCCTTGAGAATAGTGAGTACTTTGGTTGTGACGCTTATGCTCAGTTTTTAACTCTTTTGAAGTACCTTAAATTGTATTATTTTAACTTTGCTTAACTACTTTGACTAGAGTGTCTATGAATCTAATCCTGAGTGAGTTATGTATCATGTGTGTGTAAGGTTTTGCGTTATTTCGTGCATTGCATTTGATGCCTAGAACTTGCCATGTGTATTTGCAAAGCGAAATAGTAGTTTGTTCAGTCTTGAAAGTAATATAGGCATTTATTGTTGAGCCATATATGCATATTTTACCCACCTAATTATTATGAATTGTAGTTAACCCTTTTGAGTCTGTAATCCTATTTATTTGGCAATAACATTACAAGCCTTGCCCATTTGTTTGAATTAACCATCTATTCGAACCTTTTCACCTCTCATAAGCACTTGAATGTTATGAACTTTATAAAAGTTAAAGTGTGGGGTGGTTGGTTTGGCTCTAGAGTGAAACTAATTGTGATGATCCGACCCGTCATCGTCACACCTCCTTTTTACGCACCCGCGGGAGCGCGATGGAGTTTTTCCAATTAAAGGACAATCGAAACGGGATAAACTTAATTTAATTCAGAGTCGCCACTTGGAAAAATAATGGTGTCCCAAGTCACCGGTTTGATCCCGAACCGAGGAAAGGTTTGACTCTATATTACGGTCCGCGAACCAGAAATCTGGATAAGGAATTCTGTTAACCCGGGAGAAGGTGTTAGGCATTCCCGGGTTCCGTGGTTCTAGCACGGTCGCTCAATCATCGTATTTGGCCTTTTTATCTGATTTTATAATGTGCTTTAACCTCTGTGCAAATTTTAACTTTTAACCGCTTTTGATTATTATTATTATTATAAGAATTATTATTATTATTATTTTAACAAAGAATTGCAACGTTGTGAAAATGTATCTCGAACCACGTCGCACCGGTGCACCCGTGGTTGTCAACACATTTCGGCTCCGTTGAGATTTGGATTTGAGTCACATAAATGTGCACTCGAGTTTAAGGAGATAAGATTATTAAATACGCGCCTAAAGATACTAATGCGTTTTGTGCTCGAAAGGCCGTGGAATCCGCTAAACAGCACATCCCGGAATATAAACATTTTTCGTAATAATCGTCTGTTGAGGGCCCCGCAATTTGCGTGTTATTTTGGCGAGGCTCATCTCGCGTATTGTTTAAGGGCTCATTACCCTTTTATTGTTTATTGTTTTAAATGAATTACAACGCAGTGGAAACGTATCTCGAACCACGTTGCACCAGTGCACCCGTGACTTTTGACACGTTTCGACTTCGTTGAGATTTAGATTTGGGTCACATAAATGTGCACCCGTATTTGAGAAGGTAGTACTAGAATACGTGATTAAAGCAACTACGCATTTATTTTCTTTGTAGAACACCGTAAAATTCGCTATGCGGTTGATCCCGAAGTCTAAGTATTTTTATATATATACATTTATGAGGGCCCCGCAATTTGTATAATTTTGTTAGACGAGGCACACCTCTAATTCTGATTTAAAAGAGAACTACATTCTGCTATATTCATTTAAGAATTAATTCGAGATTATTTAGAACATGTTGCAAACCACGCTACATGAAATGCGCCCGTGGTCCATGACATGCTTTATTTAACCTTGTTCAAAATTGGAATCGAGTCACATGAAATACACCCCGATTTCTTTAATCTAATTCCGCCGTACGGTTGAGGAATAAAGAACCAATTTCGATAAGGTGACAAAATCATGCTCAACTATAACCAATTCGAGTAAACATACGAGTAGATAACTAAGTGAGCAAATTCAAGACTACGACGAGCAACTACATAAACAACGGAAGCATAACTAGTTGGCGAGCATGTGAAGGATTAGTTATTTTCATTAGCTAATTTCGACACTACAAGACCACCATTAACTGTGAAATTGCATGTTCAACAGAATCATATATTTACAAAAAAATAATCTGAATCATACGAAACTAAATCAAATGCGAAACGATCCAAAATATTAACGAGAAGAACAATATCGGAAAAGAACATGCACCTTTATTTCTGCATATTTTTCAACGTACACAACGAGAAAACGAACCTTTTACGACGATCTCAAACCTCGACCTCTCCGGACAGAACTCAAATTAAACGACGACCTCGACTGAAGTTGTACCTTGTCGGATGACGAACATCGACGGAGGGAGCTGGTGGTTCGCTAGTGGGCGACGGGCTTGGACTGTGCGTATGGTTGTTGCTGCTGGACGCTTCGACTGGTCGGAGACGAAGCAGCAGTGAGCTGCTGCGTCAATGGCGAGGGAAGCAGGCTGGTCGTTGCGTCGCTGGGCTTTGCGGACTGGTCGACAAGCTGGAGGAGCTGCTGGACAGCGTTGGAGCTTGGGTGTTCGTCAATGGTCGTTTGGGCAGTGGAGGGATGTGTCTGCGTGTGTTTACGAGAAGATGAAGAAGATGGACGTTAGGGACATGACTGTAGAAGATGAAGATCGACGTTACGCTAAAAATACAAATGAAGAAGATGAAGAACCCCCCTCCCTTTGCTGCCGTTCCCTTCTTCTTTAAGAAGAAGATGCCAAACAGTTTCGTTTTTCTTTTTCAATGTTTTCAATTCTTCTGTTTCCTTTTTTTCTTTCTCTTTTGTTTTTTTTTTCTTTGTTTTTCCGAATCCCCCATTCTGTCGTCTTCTTCTTTCTTTAAGAAGAAGAAAATTACCCCTCCCCTTCACGTGATGTGCAATGTATGTGTATTGTATTTTTTTATTTTATTTTTTTTTATTTTTATTTTTATTTTTTTTAAAATGAAACCCATACAAGTTTTGTCCTTTACCCTTTATTTTTTTTCCTTTTGTCTTTTTTCCTTTGTCTTTTTCCCTTTGTCCTTTTCTTATTATTCCCACATTCCATTATGTATTGTCCCCCTTAATGTAGTGGACTCGAATTATTACGGGCTAGGTCGGAAAATTATAAAACCGGGTAGTTTGAACCCGAATATTATTCTTCGCCCGGAACCGAGAATGGTGTTATTTAATTAATCCTAGGTAATCAAAATAACTATAATACTCATAATTAAAATAAAACTATTTTTTTATATTTTTCAAGTTTAAAATAACTACAAAATATTAATGAAACTATTTTTTTATTATTTTCGTTTTTATAAAAAGATAAAAATATAAAGTACTATTTTTATATTTTTCAAGTTTAAAATAACTACAAAATATTAATGAAACTATTTTTTTATTATTTTCGTTTTTTATAAAAAGATAAAAAATATAAAGTACTATTTTTGTATTTTTCAAGTTTAAAATGACTACGAAACATTAATAAAACCATATTTTTGTTATTTTTCATTTTGAGGTAAAAATAAAGTAAAAGAGTCAAATTTAGCTAAAATAGCTATATTAAAACTAAACTAAATATTTTACGCTAAAAATATAAAAGATCTCGGGTAGGGGCGAAATCACGCATCTACAGTCATCATGTGAGTTATCACTATGTTTTCCCTGTTATAACGACTAGACAAGTGTTTTGACCCGACCCTTATTCGGAGAGACTAAACTAAGAGGAAAGGAATGTGACCGAGCCCTTGTATCTGAGCTGCCTACATATCCTTGGCTATAAAGGAATCAGGCCACGTGTAGTTCGAAAGTGAGTAAGAATATGGAGTAACCGAGGTGGAGAGCCAGTCGAGGTGCCGTTCCATCGAGGTTCCGTTCCATTAAAGTTCCGGTCCGTGGTCCTACTATTACATCAAAAATCAAAACATGAGAAAGAGTAACTAAGCCTATCAGCTACTAGTTACAAGATTCCTATCTATAAGTCTTTTGAAGCTTGATCTTGAGTATTGGTTGGTGCTTCATGCGGACTCTAAATTTGAACCTTGATACTTGCTAGTTGCAGGTGCTGCTTTTCGGATCAAGACCGGGTATGCAGTGCTTGTGACCTCGGCCATGTCTTGAGCACACCACATCTTTCATCAACTTCTGCATTTGGATTAACTCCTTGCCTTTTTTCATTGTGACTAACTTCTGTTGATTGTCTCGGACTGTTGACTCGCATTCCGGTTGCAAGCTTCTTTTGTTGCTTACTTGCATTACACTCCGAAGTGAATTCCCTTACTTGTGATCTTCGAGCTATTCTCCTTCGACGTCTGAATCTATCTTTTCTGATCCTTGTTGCCTTCCTTCTGATTCATGCTGGGGATTTCCGTTACACTCTGTCACTTTTCGATTGTTTACTATGCTTATCAAATCTTGGAAACTGAGACGTCGTTCTGCTTTTCTGGTGGGCTTCTGACTTTAACGACAAACTCTAATCATAAATCGCCATTCCATTCTTCAGGCGGGCTCCCTGACTTCAATCATCAACTTAGAAAATATATAGCCACTCCTCTCTTCAGGCGGGCTCCTGACTTCAACCTCTTTTGAAAATAAATCGCCATTCCTCTCTTCAGGCGGGCTCCTGACTTCAACATCTTTTGAAAATAAATCGCCACTCCATTCTTCAGGCGGGCTCCCTGACTTCAACTAACTTTTGAAAATAAATCGCCATTCCTCTCTTCAGGCAGGCTCCTGACTTCAAATACAACTTCAAAATAAATCGCCACTCCATTCTTCAGGCGGGCTCCCTGACTTCAACTATAATTTCAAAATAAATCGCATCCATGTCGCCTTCCTTTGCTTCCTGCACCATTTTCTTTTTCATGCATCGCCTCTTGGGTCATCTTTTTTTCTGAATTACCTTGTTTCAGAATTGCTTTCCTCCTGGGTCGTGTTATTTTTCCCTTGACTGCTGGGGACATCTTTAGAATTGTTTACTTGCCTGCTGAGGATAATGATGCTGGGAAAAATTTCTTTCATTCCCTCCCTTCCTTTGACTCATGCGCTTGAATTTGCGTTGGGATCTCTTGTTGTAACTCTCTGCTTTATGGTGGGTTATTGGTTTCAAGACATGCAATGTAAAGACTGAAGACATGCCTCTTGTTATACAGGTAGGCGCCTGTTTTTGTTAGCGACTTTTGAATTTAAAATGCATGTTGGCAGTAATTTACAAAATATGCATAGGACAATGTAAAATAAAACAAACGTAAAATATCCTATTCGAGGGCGAATACTCCCATTGTATTCTATTCGAGGGCGAATACTCCCATCGTATCCTATTCGAGGGCGAATACTCCCATCGTATTCTATTCGAGGCGAATACTCCCATCGTATTCTATTCGAGGGAGAATACTCCCATCGTATTCTATTCGAGGGCGAATACTCCCATCGTATTCTATTCGAGGGCGAATACTCCCATCGTATTCTATTTGAGGGCGAATACTCCCATCGTATTCTATTCGAGGGCGAATACTCCCATCGTATTCTATTCGAGGGCGAATACTCCCATCGTATTCTATTCGAGGGCGAATACTCCCATCGTATCCTATTCGAGGGCGGATACTCCCATCGTATTTTATTCGAGGGCGAATACTCCCATCGTATTCTATTCGAGGGTGAATACTCCCATCGTATTCTATTCGAGGGTGAATACTCCCATTGTATTCTATTCGAGGGCGAATACTCTTATCGTATTCTATTCGAGGGTGAATACTCCCATCGTATTCTATTCGAGGGCGAATACTCCCATCGTATTCTATTCGAGGGCGAATACTCCCATCGTATCCTATTCGAGGGCGGATACTCCCATCGTATTCTATTCGAGGGCGAATACTCCCATCGTATTCTATTCAAGGGCGAATACTCCCATCGTATTCTATTCGAGGGCGAATACTCCCATCGTACTCTATTCGAGGGCGAATACTCTCATCGTATTCTATTCGAGGACAAATACTCCCATCGTATTCTATTCAAGGGCGAATACTCCCATCATATTCTATTCGAGGGCGAATACTCCCATCGTATTCTATTTGAGGGTGAATACTCCCATCCTACTCTATTCGAGGGCGAATAATCCCATCGTATTCTATTCGAGGGCGAATACTCCCATCGTATTCTATTTGAGGGCGAATACTCCCATCGTATTCTATTTGAGGGCGAATACTCCCATTGTATTCTATTCGAGGGCGAATACTCCCATTGTATCCTATTCGAGGGCGAATACTCCCATGATATCAATGTATGAAAGTGAACAAACCTGAGACGTCCTGTTCGAAGGTGGACAAACCTGAAACATCCTATTTGAAGGTGGACAAACCTGACACGTCCTGTTCGAAGGTGGACAAACCTGAAACATCCTATTTGAAGGTGGACAAACCTGGCACGTCATCTTGAATTGCCTTCCTCATTTCTCCGAGAAAAATTTCAACAACGGCAGAAAATTTTCTGCCCCAGTATTGGTGTTCTTCCTTGTGGCATGGCTTTTTGCTATCAATAGCACTTTCTTTCCCTGTTTCAAATCAAAGAAAAATTTGTTAGTTCAAAACATTGTGAGCGGTTGTGCCGCTCCTGTGGTGGTTTTTTCCTTTTCTCCTTTCCCTCGCTCGGGGTTCCCAAAACTTGTTGGGGAATGATTTCATTTGCTGGAGATGATATTCCTGCTGGGGATGGGTTTTTCCCTTTATCCCTTCCCCGTTCTGTGTTTCTCAACTTGCTGGGGGTTACTTTGTTGAAGATGAGATTTCCTTTCTTCCTTTACCACTCTGTGTTGTCCGACCACCTCGGAACTTGCTGAAGATAACACTGCTGGTGGACTTTCATTTCCTCAAAATTGGTGTTTCACTCTTCTGAAGTCTGTTGGAGATGACATTGGTTCGAAGACCATTTCCCTTAAGACTTCCCTTCTTCCTCAAGCGGGTATTAACTTCCAGAAAATTTTCAAACTGAGAAGAAAATTTTCTGCCCCAGTTTGATAATCTTCTTTGCACCATACTTCTCTGCCGTCAATGGCATTTCCTTGCCTTGCATAATAATTGGAAAGTTGGTGGTAAATTTTGAAGTCATTTCTCACTATGTTTTGACTAGACAGACTTTGACGGGGGAATTTTTGACAAAAGGAGAAAAATAAAAAGAAACAACAAATAGAAGACAAAGGAGAACTGACTCTCTAACAAGAAACACTATAAAAACTTATCAAACGCGGATACCAACTCTACTGGTCATGACATGCACATATGGTCTATCCTCCGTCGTTAATTGCCTTTCACGATTTCTGTCTCGTGATTTCCATCTGATTATCACCTTTATTTGACTTGTAGCGCCCAAAGGGTTTTCACTTTCAAGCCTCTCTCGTTTTGATTTTCTCTCAGCTTTCGTCGCCTTATGGTGCCTGTGAAGGTTTTCACCGGTAAGACTCTCTCATTTGTATTACTTTTAGTTGGGGATTGGGGTGTCACTGCTAAGACTCTCTCGTATTTCCTTTCTGCTGGGAATCAGAGTCTTTTTGGATGGGAATCGGAGTGTTATATTTTGATAGGACTCTTTCACTCGCCTGAAGTGGCATCTTTTGAAGACTGATCAGAAGGTCTTTCTTTGGACCGTAATGTGGGATTCGGATAGGGATAGAAAGAAAGGGTATTGAAGGCTCAAACCAAAATCAATTTTGGGTTCAAAATTTACAACCTTCGGACCTAAATTTATTTACAATAAACACAATTTTTCTTTGCCCCAGTTTTTTTACTTGGGGATTTTTCATTTCTTTATTTACACTATGACCGAGCTGTGAAGCGCCTACGTATCCTCTTTAAGGAATCAGGTCAAACGTAGTTCCCAATTCCCTTTTTTTCAAGTTTCTCTTTTTCATTCATTTTTCTTTTTCCTTTCTTTTCTTTATCTCTTTTTGTTGTTTTCTTTTTCTTTTCTTTTTCTTTATCTCTCTTTTTTTTTGTCTTTCAAACTTGTGTTTCTAGTCTTCGCAACTAATTCCAAAGGAGGGGTATGAAAGAATTTAAATTAAGGCTCAAAGGGTTGACGATGGATATAGTGTTTGGATAGCTGAACAAAATGCCTTCGTCATTCCAATCTTCAAAACATGCCAAGTTCAAACAACATATTCACGACATCTTCTGTTTGTGCCCTGATTGATAACCATATCGTCCATTCGCCTTTCCATCTTTCATTTTAAAGTATTGCTGGATGACACTTTCATTTCAGTATCACGAGTGAACCCCGTCTTAGCATAACCAATTTTCCTTTAAGGGTTTCTTCATGTTTTACCTGCCCCAGTCTCACATGATTCGGGCTCCAAATAATCTCAAATCATTTTTATTTCTTTTTAAAATGACTTGATTATCTTCGAATTGCTTCATGATTAACCCTTAATATTAGGCCAAAATTATGTGCGATGCCATGTCATTAGAGTCGGCGTTCGAACAAATGACAAACTTAAAGATAGAAGAACTAAACAAAAGATGACTGGGGTAATAAAAGACCGAAAGTTTCATAAATCTAAACGGCGAAATGATTCAAATACAAATAAGCAAACCAAAATACAAAACTAAAACGAAACTTGAAATGACTAAGCAAACTACAATGACCAAAATGGAAAGATAAGAGGGTTTCACTTCAAAACAAGATCCGGGTCACAACCCCGAAAACAACTCGGACAAAAGAAATGACAACAAAACAAACCACCGAAACTCCTCCTGATTACCAAGCATGACTTCTTATATGTTGGGTCTAAGGGTGAGCTGGCAATGGATTTTGATTAATGTTGGGTGCCTCTGGTGTCTGAACTTCGATCTTATTGGTGTCAATAAGATTTTGCACTGCATGTTTCAGTTTCCAACATTTATCGGTATCATGTCCGAGAGACCCTGAACAATACTCACAGCTTACTGAGCGATCCACATTTGGGGGTAGGGGATTTGGCAATCTTGTCTCAACAGGACTTAATAAACCTATCTGCTTCAATTTGTGGAACGGAGCAGTATAAGTTTCTCCCAACTCAGTGAAGGTTCTTTGTGTCTTTTCCTTTCTGAAGGCATGATTCCCTCGGAAACCTGGTCCTGGAGGGTTATTGTAATCCCTTGGTGGTGGATATTGTAAACGCGTGATTTTTGACCCTCCCCGAGATTTTTTATATTTTTAGCGTAAAATATTTAGTTTAGTTTTAATATAGCTATTTTAGTTAAATTTGACTCTTTTACTTTATTTTTACCTCAAAATGAAAAATAACAAAAATATGGTTTTATTAATGTTTCGTAGTCATTTTTAAACTTGAAAAAAATACAAAAATAGCACTTTATATTTTTTTCTTTATTAAAAAAACGAAAATTACAAAAATAGTTTCATTAACATTTTGTAGTTATTTTAATCTTGGAAAAACAAATAAATAAATAAAAAAAAAATGGTTTTGTTTTAATTGTGAGTTTTCTAGTTATTTTTGCTTATTTAGGATGAATCAAATAAATCGTGTTCTCATTCTCGGTTCCGGGCAAAGAATAATATTCGGGTTCAAACTACCCGGTTTTATAATTTTCGGACCTAGCCCGTAATAATTCGAGTCCACCACTCGGGGAACACGGACAAAAAGAACCCATACAAGACACATAGGGACACACATGGGAGACTTACTTTACACACCATTACTCACATGAACATCTCACTCTCTTCACTTTACACACAAGAAAAGCACAAGGCACATGGGGGTAGCATGAAGAAACAACTACAAGTCCCTCATCTCTTCCTCTTCACACGGTCATTCTCTCGGTTATATATCCAACGGTCCTCTCTATTCTTAAGGCTGGGGGGAATTTCTTACAATAGAGACAATCATTTCCATCTTTGTTATGTGTATAGGTAGCAGCAAATGAAATTGGGAGCAAAAGAAAGAAAGAAACAAAACAAGAAGAAAGAAAGGAAATAGAGAAATTGAAAACAAAGGAAAGAAAAGAAAACAGAAAGAAAGAAACAAAACAAAGAAGAAGAAAAGAGAGACGGGATTAGGAAAAGAAGAAGGAAAAAACGGAAAAGAGAAGAGAGACCATTGTTCGGTTATCTCTTCATTTTGATTCGAGTTACAACTTCAGTCGAGGTCGTCGTTTGATTCGAGTTCTGTCCGGAGAGGTCGAGGTTTGAGATCGTCATAAAAGGTTCGTTTTCTCGTTGTGTACGTTGAAAAATATGCAGAAATAAAGGTGCTGTTCTTTTCCGATATTGTTCTTCTCGCTAATATTTTGGATCGTTTCGTATTTGATTTAGTTTCGTATGGTTCGGACTATTTTTTGTAAATATATGATTTTGTTGAACATGCAATGTCGAAGTTAGCTAATGAAAATGACTAATCCTTCATATGCTCGCCAACTAGTTATGCTTCCATTGTTTATGTAATTGTTCACCATAGTCTTGAATTTGCTCACTTAGTTAGCTACTCGTATGTTTACTCGAATTGGTTATAGTTGAGCACGATGTTGTCACATTATGGAAATTGGTTCATTATTCTTTAACCGAACGACGTAATTAGATTAAAGGAATCGGGGTGCATTTCATGTGACCCGACTCCAATTGTGAACAAGGTTAAATAAAGCGTGTCGTGAACCACAAGTGCATTTCATGCAGTGTGGCTTGCAACATGTTTTAAATAATCTTGAATTAACTCTTAAATAAATATAGCGGAATGTAGTTTGCTTTTAAATTAGAATTAGAGGTATGCCTCGCCTAACAAAATTATACAAATCGCGGGGCCCTCATAAATGTATATGTAAAATATTTAGATTTCGAGATGTGCCGTTTCTTAGCGAATTTCCTGGCCTTCTCAAAAGTGTAAATAAGTAATCGCTCTAGGCGCGTATTTTAATAATTTTACCTTCTTAAATACGGGTGTGCATTTCATGTGGCCCAAATCCAAATCCCAAAATGTTGAATAAGAATGTGTCGAGGATCCGGGTGCATTTCATGTGACGTGATTCGAAACATATTTTTAGGCAACATTCTCTTTCGTAAATAATAATAATAATAATAAAAGTGGTAAAGGGATATTAATTTGCATTAAGTATATAACTGTAAAAATCGGATAAATAAGCCGAATATGACAGTTAAGCGACCGTGCTAGAACCACGGAATTCGGGAATGCCTAACACCTTCTCCCGGGTTAACAGAATTCCTTATCCGGATTTCTGGTTCGCGGACCGTTAAATAGAGTCAAACCTTTCCTCAATTCGGGTTTCAAACCGGTGACTTGGGACACCATAAATCTCCCAAGTGGCGACTCCGAATCTCTTAATAAATGAATCCCGTTTTGGTTGTCCTTTAATTGGAAAAACTCTCTTTTACTCTTTGCACCCTTGCGGGTGCGTAAAAAGGAGGTGTGACAGCTCTTAAGTAATCGCTCTAGGCGCGTATTTTAATAATTTTACCTTCTTAAATACGGGTGTGCATTTCATGTGGCCCAAATCCAAATCCCAAAATGTTGAATAAGAATGTGTCGAGGATCCGGGTGCATTTCATGTGACGTGATTCGAAACATATTTTTAGGCAACATTCTCTTTCGTAAATAATAATAATAATAATAAAAGTGGTAAAGGGATATTAATTTGCATTAAGTATATAACTGTAAAAATCAGATAAATAAGCCGAATATGACAGTTAAGCGACCGTGCTAGAACCACGGAATTCGGGAATGCCTAACACCTTCTCCCGGGTTAACAGAATTCCTTATCCGGATTTCTGGTTCGCGGACCGTTAAATAGAGTCAAACCTTTCCTCAATTCGGGTTTCAAACCGGTGACTTGGGACACCATAAATCTCCCAAGCGGCGACTCCGAATCTCTTAATAAATGAATCCCGTTTTGGTTGTCCTTTAATTGGAAAAACTCTCTTTTACTCTTTGCACCCTTGCGGGTGCGTAAAAAGGAGGTGTGACAGATATGTGTTTCGGGGAGGGTGATTAGGGTGATTCGGGTAGTAGGGTCTGGCTTGGTAATGAGGTGTAGGACCTTTCGATCTGGACCAAGTACCCTCCTCTACCATTGCAACTTCTTCTCTTCTCTTCTTCCCGAGTGCAACCCCTGTGCCATTTTGAATAGCTTGAGTTGTTGCTTTCAACGCGGAATAGCTCAAGATCCTATTGGACTTGAGTCCCTCTTCTATCATTCCGCCCATTTTGACCACCTCATTGAAAGATTTACCAACCGATGTCACCAGGTGACTAAAGTAAGTTGGCTCCAGTGTCTGCAAGAAGTAATCCACCATCTCGTTCTCTCTCATCGGGGGATCTACCCTTGTTGCCTGTTCCCTCCAGCGGAACCCAAATTCTCTGAAGCTTTCGGCGGGTTTCTTCTCTAGCTTTAGCAATGATAAGCGATCGGGGATTATTTCAAGATTATATTGAAACTGGCCGATGAATGCTTGGGCCAGGTCATCCCATGTAAACCATCTGCTCGGATCCTGCCTGGTGTACCACTCTAGTGCAGACCCTCCCAAACTCTGACCGAAGTAAGCTATCAGAATTTCATCTCGCCCTCCGGCTCCTCGCATTTTGCTGCAGAAACCTCGGAGATGGGCTACTGGGTCACCATGCCCCTCGTATAGATCAAACTTGGGCATTTTGAACCCGGCGGGCAACTGGACATCTGGAAATGGGCACAGATCTTTGTAAGCAACGCTGACTTGGTTGCCTAAACCATGCATATTCCTGAAGGATTGCTCCAGGCTTTTGACTTTCCGAATAACTTCCTCATGCTCCAAACTTTTGAAGTGCTTTTCCGGTTCTGCCGGGTTATCCCGGTGAGGGGTGTGTGAATGCGGTTCAGGAGCTTTAAAGGTAGGCTCAGGATCATAACAATGATTGTCATGTATTTGGAAAAGCGGTTCACTGGACGACTTCTGTAAAGTAGCAGGTGGAGGTGCCACAAAAACAGGGGTGACCGGAGGAGGAGTATTTTGTCTAGCCGGTGGAACCTGGGATGTATAAGGGTTTTCCCCTTGATAATATGGATAGATCGGTGCACTTGTCGAGGGATCAATAGGCGGACGCTGTGTAAGAGTAGGAAGGTATGGTGGTGACTGTCCCCTAGCCCAGGCTAGGTGCATCTCTGTTATTTGCTGTCTTCAACCGATCTACCTCTTCTTTCATGATCTGTATCTCTGATTTCTCTTCCTCGAGACTTTTACCGGAACTAGACATGCTTGCTGGAATTGGCCATTTAGATCTAGTACGGTAATGGTGGCTGGCCAGTATATTCTGTCAAGTCAACTGCTAAACTTTTCTGAAATCGCAACAAACTTGTAAGCTTACTGAGTTTAACAGATATGTTATAGCACGTAGGATGCAATGCACCTAGCCGATTAACCATATATGTATTCACCGCATGCGTCATTCCAGTTTTTCCTTTTCAATTATCCTTGAAAACCTTGCTGGTTCTTTTTTTTCCCCTTTTTTTTTTATATATATACATATACAGTTGTGTTTTTTTTTTCATTTTTTTTCATATATATACATATACAGTTGTGGTCGAATCTTATGGAGATTGCCTACGTATCATGACCCCGCATGAATCGGACCGAGCGTAGTTCTTGCAAATTAATGCAAGAAATAAAGAGATGTTTATTTGATTATTTTTTTTTTTGAATAAAAATTGTACAAGCCGATTCCAACTACAAACTTGTGTAGGAGATTTCTACAGGAATAAGAATATTTTTGGTGTCACTTATGACTATTTCTACAAAATTGGCTGCATAATGGCTTATTTGACAAAATGGCTATTTTTGCAAAATTTACTTAAGAAAGATAAAACTTGATTTTATTTTTTTTTATCTTGTGGCTCATGGGGCATCGTTCGGCATCACCATAAACCAACACAAAACTATTTTTTCATAAATTGGCCATGTAATGGCTTATTTAGACAAAGTGGCTCTTTTTGCAAAATTTTATGTAAGAAGATGCAAATTCAAAATTTTATCCTGGGGCCTATGGGGCATCGTTCAGCACCGACACAGGCCAACACAAGACTGAGAAAGTTCAAATGCAAAAATGTAGCTATTTGAGTAAAATTTCGGCCATGTAATGGCTTGTTTGATAAAGTGGTTATTTTTGTAAAGTTGAGTGATGACTCAAAACTTGATTTTTGCGGATACAGCCTTTCGACATTTCCGCGAGGGAATATTTCAAGGTTGTGTCCAAAATTATTTAAAAAAAATTCAAAGTGGCTATTCTTGCAAAAACAACCTTCCGGCGTCTTTTTTAGGGACGTTCGGCTTATTTTAAGCAAGAATAGCATCACCCGACTTATTTATAACAAAATCAAAAATTTGACTTTTTTTTTTTGGTTATTTTTGCAAAGGGGGTGTGAACCCGAACTTGATTTTGCGGCTATGGCCTTGTAACATTTCCACAAGGAATATTTCAAGGCTGTGCCCGCAAATTATTAAAAGTGATTCAAAGTGGCTATTTTTGCAAAAAACAACCTTCCGGCGTCCTTTCAGAACATTCGGCTATTTGTAAAAACGGCATCACTTTGATTTTATTGACAAAATTAAACACACATTTTTTTTTGATTTTTTAAAAGGGGTGGTTGGAACCCAAAACTTGATTTTGAAGCTACGGCCTTTCAACATTTCCACATGGAATATTTCAAGGCCATTATTCAAAAAGAAAAGAAAAGTCTTCAAAGTGGCCATTTTTGCAAAACAGCCTTCCGAGTCCTTTCGGAACATTCGGCTATTTTCAAAAACAACGTCACTTTGATTTTATTGACACACATTTTTTTTTATTTGAAAGGTGTGCTAACCCAAACTTGATTTTGCGGCTACGACCTTTCAACATTTCCGCGAGGAAATATTTCAAGGTTGTGCCCAAAAATTATTTACAATGATTCAAAGTGGCTATTTTTTGCAAAAATAGCCTTCCGGCGTCCTTTCAAAACATTCGGCTATTTTTCAAAATGGCATCACTTTGATTTTATTGAAAACAAAAACTTCGATATTTTTTTTTTAAATTTTTTGAAGGGGTGGTTGGACCCGATGAGGGTTTCCTACGTATCCCACCTAATGGGGAGAATCTAACCAGCGTAGTTCGGTCAAATTATTTTATGACCAATTATTCAACAAAATTGCTCTTCCTATTTTTCAAATTTTCAAATTTTCGACAGCATTTCATCAATATTTTTGATATTTTCTATTCCAAAATTTTATTTCTTTTTTTTTCCAGGAATTTAACCAATCATCATAATAATACATGATAAATAATTGCAACATATAATATGCTCGGTCTTTGATTACCGGGTCACCTGTCCTAGACGGACCCAACCCCTGTGTTGAGTCCCCTAAGTCAAATGCAACGTGATGCAAACAAGCGTTTTCTACTAGGGATCCGGCATGAAGTCATGTTATTCTAAGCTCAGAACCTCGGTATGTGATCTAGACTGTGTACCCAAGCGGACAACTCGGGCCGAGGAAGGAGCTCCTTTCCGGGAACCAAAAGGCCAACCGGCTTAGAAACTTTCCGAGCCTCTTTATTATTTCGGGGTATGACACTAACAGAATAGGGAGTCTCAACCAGTGAGCACATCCCCGGGGGTGAGAGAGACAAAGGACTCGGCGCATTTTGTATATACAGTTCAGATAGTATCAAAGCGGTAAACATATAGCAGTTTGTATATACAGTTCTGATAATATCAAAGCGGTAGACATATAGCACATTAATTAAACATATAATAAAATCAGATATAGACAAAAACAACAATTTAACTGAGCTCGAATTCTTAGACCCTGAACCGAAGTTCTGGGTAAATATCCCCAGCAGAGTCGCCAGAGCCGTCACACCTCCTTTTACGCACCCGCGGGAGCGCGAGGGAGTTTTTCCAATTAAAGGACAATCGAAACGGGATTTATTTAATTTAATTCAGAGTCGCCACTTGGAAAAATAATGGTGTCCTAAGTCACCGGTTTGATCCCGAACCGAGGAAAGGTTTGACTCTATATTACGGTCTGCGAACCAGAAATCCGGATAAGGAATTCTGTTAACCCGGGAGAAGGTGTTAGGCATTCCCGGGTTCCGTGGTTCTAGCACGGTCGCTCAATCATCGTATTTGGCCTCTTTACTGATTTTAAAATGTGCTTTAACCTCTGTGCAAATTTTAACTTTTAACCGCTTTTGATTATTATTATTATTATAAGAATTATTATTATTATTATTTTAACAAAGAATTGCAACATTGTGAAAATGTATCTCGAACCACGTCGCACCAGTGCACCCGTGGTTGTCAACACATTTCGACTCCGTTGAGATTTGGATTTGAGTCACATAAATGTGCACTCGAGTTTAAGGAGATAAGATTATTAAATACACGCCTAAAGATACTAACGCGTTTTGTGTTCGGGAAAGGCCGTGGAATCCGCTAAACAGCACATCCCGGAATCTAAACATTTTTCGTAATAATTGTGTGTTGAGGGCCCCGCAATTTGCGTGTTATTTTGGCGAGGCTCGTCTCGCTTATTGTTTAAGGGCTCATTACCCTTTTATTGTTTATTGTTTTAAATGAATTACAACGCAGTGGAAACGTATCTCGAACCACGTTGCACCAGTGCACCCGTGACTTTTGACACGTTTCGACTTCGTTGAGATTTAGATTTGGGTCACATAAATGTGCACCCGTATTTGAGAAGGTAGTACTAGAATACGTGATTAAAGCAACTACGCATTTATTATCTTTGGAGAACACCGTAAAATTCGCTATGCGGTTGATCCCGAAGTCTAAGTATTTTTATATATATACATTTATGAGGGCCCCGCAATTTGTATAATTTTTTTTAGGCGAGGCACACCTCTAATTCTGATTTAAAAGAGAACTACATTCCTCTATATTCATTTAAGAATTAATTCGAGATTATTTAGAACATGTTGCAAACCACGCTACATGAAATGCGCCCGTGGTCCATGACACGCTTTATTTAACCTTGTTCAAAATTGGAGTCGGGTCACATGAAATACACCCCCGATTCCTTTAATCTAATTCCGCCGTACGGTTGAGGAATAAGGAACCAATTTCGATAAGGTGACAAAATCATGCTCAACTATAACCAATTCGAGTAAACATACGAGTAGATAACTAAGTGAGCAAATTCAAGACTACGACGAGCAACTACATAAACAACGGAAGCATAACTAGTTGGCGAGCATGTGAAGGATTAGTTATTTTCATTAGCTAATTTCGACACTACAAGACCACCATTAACTGTGAAATTGCATGTTCAACAGAATCATATATTTACAAAAAAATAATCTGAATCATACGAAACTAAATCAAATGCGAAACGATCCAAAATATTAACGAGAAGAACAATATCGGAAAAGAACATGCACCTTTATTTCTGCATATTTTTCAACGTACACAACGAGAAAACGAACCTTTTACGACGATCTCAAACCTCGACCTCTCCGGACAGAACTCGAATCAAACGACGACCTCGACTGAAGTTGTACCTCGTCGGACGACGAACATCGACGGAGGGAGCTGGTGGTTCGCTAGTGGGCGACGGGCTTGGACTGTGCGTATGGTTGCTGCTGGACGCTTCGACTGGTCGGAGACGAAGCAGCAGTGAGCTGCTGCGTCAATGGCGAGGGAAGCAGGCTGGTCGTTGCGTCGCTGGGCTTTGCGGACTGGTCGACAAGCTGGAGGAGCTGCTGGACAGCGTTGGAGCTTGGGTGTTCGTCAATGGTCGTTTGGGCAGTGGAGGGATGGGTCTGCGTGTGTTTACGAGAAGATGAAGAAGATGGACGTTAGGGACATGACTGTAGAAGATGAAGATCGACGTTATGCTAAAAATACAGATGAAGAAGATGAAGAACCCCCCTCCCTTTGCTGCCGTTCCCTTCTTCTTTAAGAAGAAGATGCCAAACAGTTTCGTTTTTCTTTTTCAACGTTTTCAATTCTTCTGTTTCCTTTTTTTCTTTCTCTTTCGTTTTTTTTTCTTTGTTTTTTCCGAACCCCCCCCCCCCCTTCTGCCGTCTTCTTCTTTCTTTAAGAAGAAGAAAATTACCCCTCCCCTTCACGTGATGTGCAATGTATGTGTATTGTATTTTTTTTTTGTTTTTTTTTTAAAAAATAAAACCCATACAAGTTTTGTCCTTTACCCTTTGTTTTTTTTCCTTTTGTCTTTTTTCCTTTGTCTTTTCCCTTTTTCCTTTTCTTATTATTCCCACATCCCATTATGTATTGTCCCCCTTAATGTAGTGGACTCAGATTATTACGGGCTAGGTCCGAAAATTATAAAACCGGGTAGTTTGAACCCGAATATTATTCTTCGCCCGGAACCGAGAATGGTGTTATTTAATTAATCCAAGGTAATCAAAATAACTATAATACTCATAATTAAAATAAAACTATTTTTTTATATTTTTCAAGGTTAAAATAACTACAAAATATTAATGAAACTATTTTTTTATTATTTTCGTTTTTATAAAAAGATAAAAATATAAAGTACTATTTTTATATTTTTCAAGTTTAAAATAACTACAAAATATTAATGAAACTATTTTTTTATTATTTTCGTTTTTATAAAAAGATAAAAAATATAAAGTACTATTTTTGTATTTTTCAAGTTTAAAATGACTACGAAACATTAATAAAACCATATTTTTGTTATTTTTCATTTTGAGGTAAAAATAAAGTAAAAGAGTCAAATTTAGCTAAAATAGCTATATTAAAACTAAACTAAATATTTTACGCTAAAAATATAAAAGATCTCGGGTAGGGGCGAAATCACGCATCTACAGTCATCATGTGAGTTATCACTATGTTTTCCCTGTTATATGCTTGTTCATGTTTGAATATGTGTGTTTGGTGAGTTTGAGTCAATTTAGATTGAGTTTGGTTGGAAATGAGATAAATAGTCTCTTAGAAGAAGGAATAGTTGGGAAAAGTCAACTGGATGTTGACTTATGAGTTAGAGAGCTCGGAATTGAATTCTAGCGATTCGGTCAGCTCCGGGAGGTCATTTGTGGCTTAGGAGAGCGATCGGAATTGAATTTGGAGGTCTGGTGTAGTTTTAGGCTTGAATTGGCTAAGGTTGAATTTTGGCGAAATCCGAACGGTAGGTGAGACTTCAATCCGGGATTTGAAATGGAATTCCGACAGTTGCAATAGCTCCGTCAGGTGATTTTGGATATGCCTGCAAATTTTCAAGCCATTCGGACATCGTTTGGTCGGGTTTTTGATTGGAGGTTGATTTCGGAAGTTCTAGTTGAAACTTAGGCTTGAATTCTCTTTGATTCGATGATCTTTGTGTTTAAGGGTGTGTTTTTATGATTGGAGCAAGTTCGTATCATGTTTTGGGATAGGTTGGTGGTTTTTGTTGGGGTCCCGGTGGCCTCGGGATGAATCTGGGGGTCCAAACGGATCATTTTGTGTTAAATAGCACAGCTGATTTGTTGCTATAAAATTGTAGGTAATTAACTCATCGCGATTGAGAAGATGGCCATGCGATCCCATAGTGCATTGGAGGGTTGAGGGTCTTTTACTCTTCGCGATCGCGAGGCCCTGGATGCGATCGTGTAAGGTTGGATCTGGAAGCAGTGCGATCGCGGTGTAAGTGTCGCGATCGCGTAGAAATGTTAAGCTGGTCATCACGATCGCGACTAAGTCCACGCGATCGCGTAGAATAAAAACAGGCCGGCTAAAAATCTCTTCATCGCGATCGTGTGCCAAAGGTCGCGTTCGCGTAGAAATGTTAAGCTGGTCATCACGATCGCGACTGAGTCCACGCGATCACGTAGAATAAAAACAGGCTGGCTAAAAATCTCTTCATCGCGATCGTGTGCCAAAGGCTGTGATCGCGTAGGGTAATGACGCCTGGCAGAAGGGTTTTAACAAGACATTTCATCCGCAAAACCATTACACATTTCCTCCATTTTTGAGTTCTTAGAGAGCAAAATGACGGGATTTGAAGGGGATTTCATCGGGTAAACATTGGAGGTAAGTTCTATGGTCTAAATACACGATTTTATCTTGGAATCTTCAATTATTTCACTATAAATGGGAGGATTAATGGGGGATTTTTGCCCTAAGCATGAGTTATGGTAAATCATCGATCTGAATGGGCAAACGGAGTCCGATTTTGATAAACTTCATATGTATGGACTCGTGTTGAGATAAGGATTCCAAAAATTTAACTTTAGTAATTTTTCGAGAAGCGTACCAAAAGTCGTATTTTGACAACTTCGTGGGTTTCAGTGTAAATTGAGTTATTTCGATTGGGTTAGGTCTATTTAGCCTATTTTGATGTATTCTTATTGATTTTGATCAGATTTGGCATCCGAGGAGATTGATTTGCGAGGCAAGCGCAAGGCAAGCTAGGACTTCTGTCGATTCGAGGTGAGTGGTATTAATAAATGATGTACTGAGGGTTTGAAACCCCGTACTTGCACTATACAGTGCTATGTTGAGATGAAACACACATCATGTAACGAGCGTGGTGGTATTGTGACTGGGGATTTGGACTTGGTCTTTCCCAACTGATAGTTTACTGTGTATAATGACTGAGATTGAGCTTATATCTGTGTAATTGGGCTAGTAGCCGTGTTTGGGGCCTTGTGCCGATTTGTAGAATATTAGGGAGGCTTTTAAGCTAAGTGACCCTTATATCATGCGGGATACATACACTCAGCCGTAATTATAGCTGTATAGCATATCATGAGCCAGTACTAGATGTGTACTTTGGGAGATACTACCTGGGGTGGGATTCCCTATTCTAGGTGAGTGGGCATGAGAGGCCAAGTCTATATTGACTAGGATAGGGTCGAGGACCCGCTGTGGTGTATTGTTATACATACATATACATATATATTGGATCGAGCTACACGCCACAGCATATTATATATATATATATATATATATATATATATATATATATTGGATCGGACTACACGCCGCAGTAATATATATGTGGATCAGACTGCACGCCGTAGTATTATTGCACTTGGGCTGTAGGAGCCCCTCCAGAGTCTGCACACACCCCTAGTGAGCGCACTATATTAATTGGACCGGGCTTCCGCCACAGCGCTATATATATATATATGTATTGGATCGGACTGCACGCCGCAGTAATATATATATGGATCGGATTGCACGCCGCAGTATCATAGTGCTTGGGCTGTAGGAGCCCCTCCAGAGTCTGTCTACACCCCCAGTGAGCGCCATCGACGTTAAATGGATCGGGCTGCATGCCATAGCGTTATATATATTGGATCGGGCTGCACGCCGCAGCGTTATATATATTGAAGCGGGTTGCACGCCGTAGTATTATATATATATATATATATATATATATATATATATATATATATATTTGGATCGGGCTGCATGCCGCAGCAGTATGAGTGAGGACTAGGTCAGTGTGGGATCATTGTGAGACAGTTGTGGACTGGAAATGGGACTTATCTCTGTAGAGATGACTTGCCTGTGAGGTTACCCTTAGAACTGTCTAGTGATAGTACAGGTGTTCTTATTTTCAGTTGTCATTTATTATTATTACTCACTGAGTTGAAATATACTCACCCTACTCTCTGCACTTTTTTTTTCAGATCCACAAGTTCAAGAGGGCAGTTGAGCTATCGTAGTTGCATCATTATTACTGTTCCGAGGAGACTTCGAGGTAGCTTCCGGCGTCCGCAGGACATGATCTTTTCTTCTTTATCATTTTGTCATTTCTATTATGTCTAGACATGATTTGTGTAGGATATTTCATCTGTAGAGGCTCAGACTTGTGACACCGTGATTGGTTGGGCTGTATTTTGTTTGTTTCTATTTCCGCACTTAATGTTTTGATATGAAATCAAGCTGTTAACATTAATTGATCAGTATAAATTAATAATTGGTTGGTAAAATGGATAACTTGTCGGGCTTGCCTAGCAATATGTTAGGCGCCATCACGACCGGGGTTTGGGTCGTGACAAGTTGGTATCAGAGCCTAGATTAACAGGTCTCGCGAGTTATGAGCCGATTTAGTAGAGTATCGTGGATCGGTACGGGGACGCCTGTACTTATCCTCGGGAGGCTGCAAACCTTTTAGGAAAGCTTCAATTCTTGAAAGTCTTGTCGTGCGATGTTGTTGATCCAAAATTGAACTTTGATATTCTATTCTCTCGCAGATGGAGAGAACTCGAGCTTTC
Source organism: Nicotiana noctiflora (assembly GCA_032618575.1). Lineage (NCBI taxonomy): Eukaryota > Viridiplantae > Streptophyta > Magnoliopsida > Solanales > Solanaceae > Nicotiana > Nicotiana noctiflora. Next base: position 54,857 of record JASVEL010011932.1, read on the forward strand.
GGACGAGGTGGACGACCACCATTGCCACCTGCTAGACGCTATGGATGCGGCCGTGGTCGTGGTAGGGGTAGGGCAGTTGAGGTAGTGCCAGCTGACCCACAGCCTCCAGTTGCCGAGGTTCCAGCAGTAACAGTTCAGGCACCAACTATGCCCATTGTTATTCCGGGTCTAAAGGAGATCCTAGTTCAGATATTAGCGGTTTGCTCTGGCCTGGCATAGGCAGTTTCAGCTTCCACTGCAGCAGCTACATCCGTGACTGGGGGTGGTCATCAGACCCTCGTAGCTCGCACTCCGAAGCCGGCAGTGTAGGGCCTGCAGACACCTGAGGCTCCACCAGTTCAGCCAGTGGTCCCAGTACAACTAGCTGCTCAGGTTCAGGGGGACAGGGTCCCAGCTATGACCAATGACGAGCAGCGTCGTCTTGAGAGGTTCAGTAGATTATCTCCTCCTATTTTCAGTGGTGCTCCGGGCGAGGATGCCCAAGGTTTTCTGGACAAGTGCCGCCGGATGCTCCGTACGGTAGGGATCTTGGAGTCCAGCGATGTATCCTTTACTACCTTCCAGTTCCATGGACTAGCCTTCGCTTGGTAGGAGGCTTATGAGCGTCGTAGAGCGACAGGGCCAACACCATTATCATGGCGAGAGTTTTCCACTATGTTCTTGGAGAAGTAGGTACCTCAATCCCAGATATAGGAGATGTGTAGACAGTTTGAAAGGCTTCGCCAGAGAGACTTGTCAGTATCAGAGTATGAGATCAGATTCACAAAGTTATCCAGATATGCACCGTGGTTGGTTCCTACTGACCGGGAGAGGATTGGATGTTTTGTTGATGGCTTATTTAGCCTATCCCGTATTTTGATGACCTGATAGAGGGTTTTGAGCCACACTTTTGAGGATGTTGTGGATATCGCTCGCGACATAGAGACAGATCATCACAGGGAGTGAGAGGAGAGGGAGGCCAAGAGGCCTCGAGGATCAGCTAGTTCTAGTGGCACTCAGACCAGAGGCCAGGGTCAGTAGAGCCGAGGTCGCTCTTTCAGGTCTTCACAACCGACTCTCTCAGATCATCGTGGGTCGTCTTCTGGCCGTGGTTATTAGGGTTCGCACCAGAGTCAGCCATCCCTCAGCGCTATGCCAACACATAGTTCTTCATAGGCCCCATCTGTTTAGGGTTCTTCTCGACCTAGTTCATCAGCTGGACACTCTACTGCTAGGGGTCCTCATCAATCCCAGCCCCCAGCACAAGGGAGTTGCTTCGAGTGCGGAGAGTTTGGGCACATCCGTAGAGAGTGTCCCCATTTTGTTCTCAGACCATATCAGCAGAGAGGACAACCATCATCATCTAGTCCTTCTACTTCAGCACCCACCCCCGCCAGCACATAGTTCTTCACAGGCCCCATCTGTCCAGGGTTCTTCTCGACATAGTTCATCGGCTTGACACTCTGCTGCTAGGGGTCCTCATCAGTCCCAGCCCCCAGCACAAGGGAGTTTCTTCGACTGCGGAGAGTTTGGGCACATCCGTAGAGAGTGTCCCCATTTTGTTCTCAGACCATATCAGCAGAGAGGACAACCATCATCATCTGGTCCTTCTACTTCAGCACCCACCCCCGCCAGCACATAGTTCTTCACAGGCCCCATCTGTCCAGGGTTCTTCTCGACATAGTTCATCGGCTTGACACTCTGCTGCTAGGGGTCCTCATCAGTCCCAGCCCCCAGCACAAGGGAGTTTCTTCGACTGCGGAGAGTTTGGGCACATCCGTAGAGAGTGTCCCCATTTTGTTCTCAGACCATATCAGCAGAGAGGACAACCATCATCATCTGGTCCTTCTACTTCAGCACCCACCCCCGCCAGCTAGGGGTGAGGGTCAGGCAGCTAGGGGTCACCCTCGAGGGGGTGGCCGATCAGGCGGTCATGCTCGATGCTATGCTCTTCTGGGCCGATCTGACGTAGTTGCTTCTGATGCTATCATTACAGGTATTATTTCAGTCTGCCACAAAGATGCCTCAGTATTGTTCGATCCTGGTTCCACTTATTCTTATGTATCTACATATTTTGCTCCTCATTTGGGCACGACCCGAGGGTGTCTTGCATTGCCCGTGCATATATCTAACCCGGTAGGTGATACCATTATTGTGGACCATGTATACCGGTCCTGTCTAGTCACTATTGGGGATTTGGAGACCCGAGTAAATCTATTGCTTCTAAGCATGATTAATTTTTATGTTATATTGGGCATGGATTGGCTACGTGTCATGCTATTCTGGACTGTCATACCAAGACAGTCACTTTGGCTATGTCGGGCATTCAGAGGATAGAGTGGCGAGGCACGACTGATTATGTACCCAGCAGGGTAATATCTTTCCTCGAGGCCCAACGGATGGTTGGGAAAGGATGTCTTTCTTATTTGGCATTTGTGTAGGAGGTTGGAGCTGAGACTCCCAGTATTGATTCTGTTCCTATTGTGCGGGACTTTACTGATGTATTTCCCTCAGACCTGTTGTGAGCACGTGATTTTTGCCCTACATGAGAATCACTCCCAGAAAATTCAAAAATAAAATAGTTTTGTGTTAAGCATGATTTTTGTGATTTTTGTGTTATTTTTATTTTTACATTTTTGCATTTTGGTGTGTGCATGTTTATTTATTTAAATTAGTAAAATACAAAATATATACATCATGTTTTGCATTTTTTTAGTGTTTAATATCAAAATTATACGGTTTATATTTAAGTGATATGTAACTATGTGGGATGATTGTAGTAAAAAATTAATGGTGTTATGAGTTAGTATATATATATATATATACATATATATGTATATATATATATATATATATATACATATATATGTATATATATATATATATATACATATATATGTATATATATATATACATATATATACACACATATGTATATGATACACCATGGAATGTAGTATGGAAATCGGAATTGGGCCATGGCAAAACCAGGCCCAATGTAATTCAATACACCACCCAATTCCCTACCCGGCCAGCCCAACACCTCAGCCCAAAACCGGACCCAGTCCTTCTACCCGAACCGGCCCCCCCTCCTTTGAAATCCTGGCCGTCCATCACATGATCCAACGGTCAGTTTTAACCTAAAGTTCAATTGGATAAAATAAAAATTTTTAGACAAAAATTGAGGAAAACATCGAGAGGCATACTCATTTCCTTCTCTCATCTCCAGAGACACCCCATTTCGCTCCCCAGCCGCGCCGCTAGGGTTCCGCCGCGCAGGGCGGCGGCCGGCCTCTCCTTCGGCCGAAACCAACGGCAAAATGTTCCACACCTCCTCCTCATCACATCCCTACCATCGTTAACCTCCAAACACCAACCAATCTCTTCGAATTTCAAACCCTAGTCGCGCCGCCACCCACCACCCATGGCGGCGCACCACCCAAAACCGCCCAAAATCCTCGCCCGCCACTCGTACTAACATTGTTACACGAAGAAATCGAGCCAAAGCTGTGAGTCGTCAAGAACAACTTAAACCGCCGGGAACTTCAAGAAAAGTTCAAGAATCCAAGATTCAAAGTCCGTTGAAGGAAATGATGAAGAAAACAAATAAAAAACAAATAAGAAAAAAGAGAGACGGCTAAGCTAAGTTTTCTTCTTTATCTCTCTGTTTTTGTTTAATTCGTCTGTTTGCATGTTTTTTTGTTTGTTTTCTTTACATAACTGGCAGAGAAAAATAGATTCATATATTAGTTTTAAGGTTAAATAGATTTTGATAATCTTAGTATGATTCTGTGTTGATTCTGATAATTGTTAGTATAATGTAGTCTCATTCTGAAATTACTTAATTGGTATTAATTTTTGTTTTCTTTTTAATTTCTGGTTTTTTGATTCATTCTGAATTCCGTTTATAGTCTGACTTGCTTCCTAGTTTCCGATACTTGTATGATTTGATTCTATCATAGTTCACTGATGGTTCGTGAATCAATTAGGATAATTGAATTTTAAAATTTTAGAATCCTTCTGTTAAAATTTGTTAACTGCCATTGTTTAATTGTGATTAGTGAATTCAATATTGATTAACACTTAGGGTATGATTGGTTATAGCTGATTAATACAAAATTATTTGATAAATCTGAAATTAGGGTTCTTAGAGTATAATTGACTGATTAAATATCATAATTAATTACTGATTGATTAGTTAGCATTTGATCAGTTAATATAAAATATATTAAAGGCAATAAGGGGTAATAAGACTAAGGAAGTAGGGTATGAATGTAGGATAGTGATTTCAGAGGTATTTTGGGATTCAAAGTTTAAATATGCTTAGTTGAATATTCTGTCAGGGAACACTAATGGACCATTAAACTATTCTATTTGTTACAAGACATAATGGTATAGGGGGAGCTTCAAGACAAAATGATTAAACAATTAACTCACCCATAACTTTAAATTAAAAAATAGGACAAGACATGTAGTAGTGGAGGTATAAGAGAATATCATGGGCAAAGATGATGGGGGGATTAGTTTAAGTGTTTCAAGAATGATAAAGGGTCTGTTTTAGTGATATATAAGGGGCATATACACGGATAGAAAAAAGAAGGAAGAGACACATACAGTAAGGGTTCATCATACACACATATAGATAGAGAGAACAAACAGGATAGAAAAAGTTACTGTTTCATTGGGTTGGTGGTTACTGTTCCATTAGTTTAGACCATTGTTTGACATTGCTGTTGTGAGAGAAGGCCATTGGTTTACTGTTTGATTGTGTGTTGTGGTTGCTGGTCGTGAGTAGTTATTGGGTGGCTATTGGTTTGTTTGAGTGTTGCTTCTGTTCTGTGTTGCTGCTGGCCTGTCTATTCTTGTATTGCTGCTGGAGTATGGTGTTGCTAGTGACTGTTTGAGTGTTGCTGTTTGGTCCAGTGGCATTGTTGTTAGTCTATTGTGGTAGCTATTGTTATTGTGTTTTGCTACTGCTGGTAGTTGTGTTTGGTTGCTACTATTGCTGTGTTTTGGTCACTGCTATTCTCCTATTGCTGTTTCTGTTGTTGCTGGTACGGTTGTTGTTGTTGTGCATTCTGCTGCTGCAACTAACTTCTCCCCATTGTGATTTCCAGGTATACATTCGAGTTTATTCCATGTAGATCTCATGCTTGAAAAAGGAAAATGAAAAGAACTGAAGTTGGCTCATATAGTTTGATTGTTTATTACGTTTAAACTGTTTTCTCCTATATAACTCGTTGAAGTACTGTTAGCATTCCTATTGTACATAATATTGGATTGTATGAATTCGAACCTTTGAAAACATTGTTGGTACTCGAGCTTTATCAGATATTTGAGACTATTAAGATGATTGTTAATAGGTTTGGATTTTAATTAAGCTTAGCGGGTAGAGAAATTAGAAAGGATTCACTGATATCCTATTGTGATAGCATTTCCAGAACGACATAGGTTGATGGCATAAAAACAGGTTCGAGTGTTGAATAAGACATTATCATTTAGACTAAATCTCACAATAAGTAGTATTAGTAGTTAATGAAGATAGACTAAAATAATCCGTTAATGAGCGTTTGTAGATCAACTAATTTGAATGATTTTGTCGGAATTTACTAGGTCACTTGAGTAAATAACATCGCTTTAAATAGCAATTTGAATAAAATTAGTAACTAATGTAGTGACGAACGTTAGCATGAAGTTCAAAATGACCTTTGTATTACGCATAGTTAACTCCATTGGCTCAATTCATCTAATACGGTCGGTTTAAATTAATTAGAGAACGGTTAGTTTGTTCGGATATTTTGTCAAATTCGTATGCTATTTATAATTTTAGTTTTAGTATTATTCGCTTGTAGAATAAGGCATAAAACAATTTCCCTTATGCAAGCCCGAGTGCAATTTCCATTCACATTGATTCAATAACTAATAAGAGGTCCGAGCTTATAAACATGCAATAAATTAGGACCTTTTCTCTTTTATTTAGAGACGAACTTAGTAGAAAAAATGTAGTCACTTTAGGATTGTCCTTTTAAAATAAACGAGATGAGCCTCACCAAAAAATACACCATTGTGGGGCCCTCGAATAATTGTCATAAAAACTTAGACTTGAAAGGACCGTCTAGTAAATTTCACGGTCCTTTTCCCAAAGTTAAATAGACGATAGACTCTTTAGGCACGACTGGAAATAAAATTACTTTCCTGAATACGGGTGTGCATTTATGTAACCCAAATCTTACTCTCGGCGAAACTGAAATACATTAGAGTCGCAGGCGTACTGGTTACGGTGCGGCTCGAAATGTGTTTTCGTAACGTCGCAATTCTTCTAAAAAATAAAAGCGGAGCATTAAAAGCACACCGTCAAAATATATAAAAGAATCAGATAAAAACAAAAATTGCAATTGAGCGACCGTGCTAAAACCACGGAATCCGGGAGTGCCTAACACCTTCTCCCGGGTTAACAGAATTCCTTATCCAGATTTCTAGTTTCGCAGACTGTATTACAGAGTCATAAATTTCCTCGGTTCGGGATTAAACCGGTGACTTGGAACACCATTGTTTTTTTCCAAGTGGCGGCTCTGAACTAAATAAATAAATCCCGTTTCGACTGTCCTTTAATTGGAAAAACTCCATTGCGCCGTCGCGGGCGCGCCAAAAGGAGGTGTGACAGCTCTGGCGACTCTGCTGGGGAATATGACCTCGAACTTCGGTTCGGGGTCTAAGAACTCGAGCTCATTTAAATTGTTATTTTGTCTATATCTGATTTTATTACATGTTTAATTAATGTGCTACATGTCTACCGCTTTGATATTCGTTGTACTGTATATACAAACTGCTATATGTTTACCGCTTTGATATTGCGTGAACTGTATATAAAACTGTGCCGAAAACCCGTCTCTTCTTACCCCGGGGATGTGCTTACTGGTTGAGACTCCCCTTTCTGTTAGTGTCAATACCAAAGTAAGAAAAGAGGCAGGATAAGTTACAAAGCCGGACGATCCCGCGGGTCCCCGGTACGTAGCTCCCTCCTCAAATCCGAGTCGTCCGCTCGGGTACACGGTCTAGTATCATTGAAAAGCATCGGGATATTGAGCCTAGATTCAGGACGTTTAGTTGCATCATCTCTGACTTAGGGGACTCAACACAGGGGTTGGGTCCGTCTAGGACAGGTAACCTGAAAGGAAAGACCATCTTGCCATATCATATTTGTTGTTAGCATTTATTTAGACTGACATGCTGACCGGGTTCCTTTAAATACCGAAGAAAAAGAAAAAAACACAAAAGGAAATAGTATGGGGAAGTAAATATCTTTCAGAAAAATACAAAAATACGTTTCACCAACAAGTCCACGAATTTAGTTTGCCAATAAAAGACGGCAGAAGATTGACTTTGCCGACAAAATGGGCTTTTGACAAAATGTGTTTTTGACAGTCAATAAAGGAAAGATAGTTGTCTTGACGGACCGAACTACGCGAGTTTGATTCTCACCGAGTGTGAGATACGTAGGCAACCTTTAAACGGGTCCAACTCCCATATTTCAAAAATAAGTTTCAATGGCGGAACGCCAAGATATTTAATTTTGCCTTAACGACCACTTTTTTGACCAGTCAATTCCTGGGGCCCGTTTCGTTTTTTTTTTTGGGCAAATAAAAATTTCGCTTTCATCTAAGAATTACCTTAAATAAATGTGCAGAATGAGCACGAGTCAGAATACAACCGAAGCTATCATAAACAAGGTCCCCTTAAGTTTGCACAGGTGGTGGAGCAACTTGGGTGAGCTAGGACAAGATGCCGTTAAGCTGTACTTGGGAGACCTAGTGGGGCTGCTAAATATTCCCCCGAGAGGAGACATCATACGAGCTTTGATCTCATTCTGGGATCCGGCACACAATGTGTTCCACTTTTCAGACTTTGAACTCACACCAACACTGGAAGAATTAGCCGGATATGTCGGAAGACCAAAGGTCCCTATGAGGGATCAATACCTTATTGCACCAAGGGTGGTGACAGTACACCGGTTTTTGGATACGGTAAAGATCCGCAGAACTGTACACAACCCAGACTTATCAGAAGGGTTCTGCACTTTGGCATTTCTATATGACGAATATGGTCATTATGGGGGCTTTAACAAACACAAAAGCAAAATCTGCAGCGGAGACAATCGGGTAAAATGGGAGGAGCATAGACGCATCGCCTTCATGATAGCTTTCCTAGGTTCATTGATATTTCCTAGAAAAGATGGGAATATCAACATACAAGTGACAGGGGTTCGTCAGCACTTTGATGAAACAGAACAACGGTACTTTGGCTCCCATGATAATATCGGATATCTCTCGTGCACTCACCATCTGCAAAGCTGGAGGAACTTTCTTTGAAGCTTGCAATGTATTGCTCCAAATGTGGATGATCGATCACTTATGTCGTCATCCGCAATTTATGAGGTATAGTTCACCGAAGAAAACTTGTATAGAAGAATTTCCTGCAAGGGTCGAGGGACATGAGTTGCCGGAGGGGATCGGCGGATGGATACGACTTTTGCGTTCGACTACAGCCAGCGAGATAGAATGGACGTTTGGTTGGCTACCCGTGGAAGAAGTCATATATGCATCAGCCGCGGAATCATATTTATTGCTAATGGGCCTCAACAGCATCCAGCCCTACGCACCAGGTCGAGTATTGAGACAGTTGGGACGATGCCAAATAATCCCAAAAGAAGAAGACCTCAGCCCACATGTAGTTGAAATTGGACCAGGAGGACAGTTCCCTGAAGCACTGGTCCGAAAGATTTGGAGTGAGTGTCAGACATTAAAAATAGACACTCGGGTGCGAGATCAAGCCCGGGGCGAAGTATCGTCGGAGTACCCTGCATGGTATAGTAGAGATCTGGAGCATCAAAGGCCCGCAAAAAGGCCTCACCTCAGGGAGTTTGCTGGAGCGTCACGAGAACAATGGGACTGGTTGGCTAGAGAAGAAGCCTATAGAACAAAGATTAGCAGGATAGAACAACGGACCCAAGAGCTCCAATTTGAAATGGATGTGCAAACTGCCGCCAACGAAGGAGATAAGAAGAAGTTGGCACAAGAAAATGACTTTCTGAGAGCTCAAATCCAGCAAATGAAAAGGGATGCTGACAGACAGTTGAGGAGTCGGGCAGACGAAAAATTGATAAAGGGTTTGAAAAGCCAAGTTGCCGACGTCCAAAGAGAATTGGAAGAGTCTAAAGCCCAAACAATGAGGATCCGAGCTAGCTGGAGAAAAGTGGCACATCAACATGCACTTCACCTACTACGGGTGGAAGAGGATTACACTGATATCGTCACCAGTTTAAGGGAAGCAAATGTTGTCCTCGGAGAGCGGGTTTTTAAGCAAGCCCAAGATGCCAGAGCAGACCTCGACCATTGCCACAACTTGATGGCTCGACTGCAAGAACAAATAGACAGGCTCCTAGACCAAGTCACCAACAACGCTCGAAGATTGGGGGCGAAAAACCAGCAGATAGAGCGGCTACTCGGAGAAAGGGACATGATCAAGGACAGAATTGGAGAAATCGGGCACTATGTCACCATGAAGTGCCTAGCTTGTGAACAAATGCCCCGCGCCGACCTTTTTGCTTCAATTATGGGCTATGTTCATCGGATCATGGAAGAATTAAGGGGACTACACAAGGACCTCACGCCCAGGCCCGCGGCAAGGCCGAATGATGCCTCGCGGGCCCCCAGGAATTTTAGAGCAGTAGACCTTTGATTAAAAATGTATTTTTGAAATATTGGGTCAAGCCAGTTGGCATGTTATTTTACGTTTTCGAGTCAAGTATTTTCTTTTGTTTTGCTGATTGTTGTAAGACGTGTTTTGTAACTACACGGTTTTATTTGATATAAAAGTTACTGAATTTTGCCACAATCCTGTGTTACCAGAACTACGCTCGGTCTGATTCACGCGAGAACGTGATACGTAGGCAATCCACATAAGATTCGACCACCACTAAAAAGAAAGAAAAAGAATCCAAAGGTTAAATAACAATAAGGCTTGCAAAGATAGTCGAAAAAGAAAAAAGGAAAAAGAAAAAGAAAAAAGAAAAAGAAAAAGGGCCGGAATGACGCATGTTAAAGAGTACACGTAGAAAGGGTTATTTGGTTAGGTGCATTGCATCCAACGTGCTATAACATATCCGTCAAACTCGGTGAACTAACAAGTTTGTTGCGTATTCCAGAAAGTTTAGCAGTTGGTTTGACAGAATATACTGGCCAGCCATCACTACCGTACTAGATCCAAAGGACCAGTTACAGTAAGCATGTCGAGTTCTGGCAAGAGTGTCGAGGAAGAAAAATCCGAGCTACAAATCATGAAAGAAGAGGTAGACCGGTTAAAACAACAGATAACAGAGATGCACCTGGCCTGGGCCAGGGAACAGTCTTCACCAAACCGCCCTACTCTCGCCTCGGCTCCGGAACATCCGCCCATCGATCCTTCGACAAGCGCCCCGATCTATCCATACTTTCAGGGGGAAAACCCATATGCCACCCACATTCCACCAGCCAAACCAAATCCTCCTCCAGTCGCCCCTGTTTTTGTAGCACCTCCACCTGCTCCTCTGCAAAGGCCGGCCAGCGAGCCATATGTTCGGATCCATGACAACTCTTACTATCCTCCAGAGCCTACTTTCAGGGCTCCTGAACCACAATCACATACACCTCACTGGGATAATCCGGCAGAACCGGAAAAACACTTCCAAAGTTCGGAACACGAGGAAGTTGTCAGAAAAGTTAAAAGCCTGGAGCAGTCCTTCAGGAACATGCACGGTTTAGGCAACCAGGTCAGCGTCGCCTATAAGGATCTGTGTCCATTTCCGGACGTCCAGTTGCCAGCAGGATTTAAAATGCCCAAATTCGACCTATACGAGGGGCATGGTGACCCGGTGGCCCACCTGCGGGGGTTTTGCAGTAAAATGAGAGGGGCCGGAGGACGGGACGAGCTTCTGATAGCCTACTTCGGCCAGAGTCCGGGAGGATCGGCGTTGGAGTGGTACACTAGACAGGATCCCAGTAGATGGTTTACGTGGGATGATTTGGCTCAAGCTTTTATCGGCCAGTTCCAATACAATCTTGAGATAATCCCCGACCGCCTATCATTGCTAAAATTAGAGAAGAAGCCTGCTGAAAGCTTCAGGGAATTTGGTTTCCGATGGAGGGAACAGGCGGCCAGGGTGGATCCACCGATGAGAGAGAGCGAGATGGTGGACTACTTCTTGCAGACATTAGAGCCCACCTACTTCGGACATCTGGTAACGTCCGTAGGCAAATCATTCACTGAGGTGATAAAAATGGGGGGTATGATCGAGGAAGGTTTGAAGGCCAACAAGATCATGAGTTACTCGGCACTGAAAGCCACCACTCAGGCTATCCAAAGTGGTACTGGAGGAGTACTGGGGAAAAAGAGGAGAGAGGAAGTTGCGGCCGTCGAGTCCGGGGCATGGTTCAGAAATAGAGGCCCCACACCCCAATATAGCCCACCCCAACCTCACCACCAAAACTACTCTCACAACCCGTATAGCCACCCGCAACATTACCATCCCGCACCTGATCCCCATTTTACTGTCCACCATGCACAGTCCTATTCTGCACCTCCCGTTCATGCACCGTGGCGTGCACCAAACCCCCAGAACAATCATCCACCCCCAAGAGCTTACAGAAACCCCTCGGGCGCGAGTTTCCGTCCGAACCAAGCATTCAGGGGCGACAGGGCGCCGAGGCCAAAGACTTTCACTCCCTTAGGAGAGTCTTACACTAGTCTGTTCCACCGGTTAAAGCAAGTAGGGTTGTTGAATCCGGTTGAAGCTAAGCTGCCAAACCCTCTTCCGAAGAACCTGGACCATTCGGTAAATTGTGCCTACTGCTCGGGATGTCCAGGACATGATACAGAAAAGTGTTGGAGGCTGAAGACGGCCATCCAGGAGCTCATTGACACCCGCAGGATCGAGGTCCAGACTCCAACAGAGCCCGACATCAACCAAAACCCGCTTCCAACTCATCATGAGACCAATATGATCGAGTTGGTACGGGCGGAGGAAGGAAAGGAGAAAGCCTCTCAGACTGTAATGATGATTAAGTCTAGCGGGGCAGGAACGAGAAAAGGACCAAGCTTTGATGAGTCGCCCAGTTGCAAGAAAGACATACCAGGAGAGTCGGAAGCAGGAAAGGAAAGTGTGAACGAAGTACCGGTGAAGCCGGCCAAGATAGTTGTACCAGGGGCAACAATCAAGCCCATCTTGACAGTAGCAGGCGTTCGAATGGATCCTTTCATCATCCAGCCGGCAACACAGCTGCCAGTAACTGATAGCCGGGCTGTCCCGTGGAATTATGCTCGGATTACAACGACCTACAGAGGAAAGGAGGTGAAAGAGGAAGTTTGTGAAGCCCAAGGGTTGACCCGCTCGGGGAGATGTTTTGCCCCTGCGGAATTGAGGAAGACCACTCCGGCGGTATTGAAAAAGCCGGTCACTGATGAAGAAGCAGAAGAATTCTTGAAAAAGATGAAGCTGCACGACTACTCTGTCTTAGAGCAGTTGAAGAAGACTCCGGCGCAAATATCATTGCTATCCTTGCTGATACATTCTGAAGAACATCGGCAGGCATTGATGAAAGTCCTGAATGAGGCGCATGTACCGGATAAAATCTCAGTAAGCCATTTGGAGAAGATCACCAATCGGATCTTCGAAGCAAATCGGATCACCTTCACCGATGACGAGTTGCCTGAGGAAGGCACTGAGCACAACAGGGCTTTATATCTTACGGTGAAGTGTGAAGAGGCGGTGGTTACCAAAGTCCTTGTCGATAATGGGTCCAGTGCTAACATTTGTCCTCTCTCTACACTGGGCAAATTAAAAGTAGACATCGGCAGGGTACGCAAGAACAGCGTATGTGTTCGAGGGTTTGACGGAGGAGGAAAAGTGTCGGTTGGTGACATAGTGCTAATCTTGACAATTGGGCCAGTGGAGTTCACCATGGAATTCCAGGTGCTGGACATGGTGGTGTCATATAACCTCCTGATAGGGCGACCATGGATCCATGCCGCAAGAGCAGTTCCATCCAGCTTACACCAGCTCGTCAAGTTTGAATGGGACCAGCAGGAGATCGTCGTCCATGGAGAGAACGATCCACAATCAGGCACCATCATTCCCTTTGTTGAAACAGAAGAAGATGTTGGGCCGTGGGTATATCAGGTCTGCGATGTGGTGTCCGCCAACCGAGTTCCGGAAGGGGAATGCATTCCCGGCGACAGAACAATTACTGCGGATGTCATGGTGGCGCATGAAATGTTGAGACATGGTTTCATACCCGGTAAAGGTCTAGGTGCATCTCTGCAAGGAATCATACAACCGGTATCAGTGGTCGAAAACTTGGGAACTTTCGGCTTGGGATTCCAGCCAACCTCAGAGGACATCCGGCGAGCAAAGAGGAGTAAGCAGAAGACATGGGTGCTCCCAAAGCCTGTTCCACGCCTTTCCCAATCTTTTGTCAGGTCCGGAGCAAGAGGACATCCAGCGACAAAGATTCCCGGTCCTACGGTCAGGCCAGACGAAGAGTTCTTCGGGAAGTTCGAAAACCTATTCACAGATGTATGTATGCTCGAAGATGGTGAAGGATCCAGTCATGCCGAGATACAATTTGTGGGACCAAAGGCAAAACTGAATAACTGGAAGGCTACTCCTCTCCCTGTCCGGAAGGAGTCTTGGTAGTTTGTCTTGGATTGTTTTTTTTCTTTCGAAATTTTGTGTTGGGGGGTTTTGTCCCCAGAGTAAAATCCAGTTTGTTTTTAGTTCGTTTTTGATTTAAGTTTGCAGTTTGTTTTCCCTTTGTACAATTCCCATTAATGAAATTTGGTTCCTTCGTGTCTAATTTTGTTTATCTTTTTCCTTCTTTTACTTTTCTGAACAGCCTTCTTGCAACTGATCTTAATGATATGGCGTGCTTAAAGATTAATCAACCCGGTCTAGAAAGTCAATCGGGTTTGGAAATAATAACGCATGAAATAAGAAGTGACGAGAGTGAGTCAGAGTACGGCGATGATGAAGCCGTAGAAGAAATCGGTGAAGAATTAAGTCATTTCGAGGAAAAACCCAAACCGAATTTAAATGATACGGAGGCCGTTAATCTAGGGAATGCGGATGACGTCAAAGAAACCCGGATAAGTGTCCATATTGAACCCAATCTGAGAGAAGAATTGATCAGGACACTCATGGAATTTAAAGATATTTTCGCATGGTCGTACGACGACATGCCAGGACTCAGCACTGATCTAGTGGTTCATAGATTACCCACCGATCCGGCATATCCTCCCGTCAAGCAAAAGCTGCGGAAATTCAAGACGGAGATGAGTGTGAAGATTAAGGAGGAGGTAACCAAGCAGTTGCAGGCGAAAGTCATTCGTGTCACTCGATACCCGGAATGGTTGGCTAACGTAGTGCCGGTGCCAAAGAAAGACGGAAGGATCAGAGTATGCGTGGACTATCGCAATCTCAACAAGGCAAGTCCTAAGGATAATTTCCCACTTCCCAATATCCATATCCTGATTGATAATTGCGCCGGACGCGAAATTGGATCCTTTGTGGACTGTTATGCGGGATATCATCAGATTTTGATGGATGAAGAGGACGCAGAAAAGACGGCTTTTATCACACCGTGGGGGACTTATTGCTACCGAGTGATGCCGTTTGGTTTGAAGAATGCAGGAGCAACAAATATGAGGGCGATGACTACGGTATTCCATGACATGATACACAAGGAAATTGAGTTGTACGTGGATGATGTGATCGTGAAATCCAGACGTCAAAAGGACCATGTTGCTGACCTCTGGAAGTTCTTTCAAAGACTTCGAAGATACGACATCAAGCTCAATCCAGCCAAATGCATTCGGAGTTCCGTCAGGAAAGTTGCTAGGATTCATCGTCAGCTGACGGGGCATTGAGCTGGACCCATCCAAAATCAAGTCCATTCAGGAGTTAGCCCCGCCGAAGAATAAAACAGAGGTAATGAGTCTGTTGGGAAGGTTGAATTACATCAGTAGGTTTATTGCCCAGCTTACGGCGACTTGTGAACCCATATTCCGCCTATTGAAGAAAGACGCTGCGATAGAATGGACGGCAGAATGTCAGGAAGCGTTTGACCGGATCAAAGGGTATCTGTCAAATCCACCCGTACTAGTTCCGCTTGAGCCAGGTAGACCCCTGATTCTTTATCTGACGGTCTTGGAGAATTCGTTTGGCTGCGTACTGGGGCAGCATGATCTTACTGGCAGGAAGGAACGTGCCATTTACTACCTCAGTAAGAAATTCACAATCCACGAGGTCAAGTACACTCATCTAGAAAAGACATGTTGCGCCCTAACTTGGGTAGCCCAAAAGCTGAAACACTACTTGTCTTCTTACACCACTTACCTCATTTCGCGTCTGGATCCGTTGAAGTACATTTTCCAGAAACCTATGCCTACAGGGAGGTTAGCAAAATGGCAAATATTACTTACGGAGTTCGACATCATATACGTGACAAGGACGGCTATGAAAGCTCAAGCCCGGCCGATCACTTAGCTGAAAATCCCGTTGATGACGAATACGAACCTTTGAGGACGTATTTTCCAGATGAGGAAGTATTGCAGATTGAGGGGTTAGAACCAACCAAGGATCCGGGATGGAAGCTCTTCTTCGATGGAGCGGCAAACGCAAAAGGAGTCGGAGTAGGGGCTGTGCTCATATCTGAAACAGGACATCATTATCCCGTTACTGCTCAACTGCGCTTTCACAGTACCAATAATATGGCCGAGTACGAGGCATGTATCTTGGGGTTGCGATTAGCGGTGGACATGGATGTACAGGACGTCTTGGTCTTGGGGGACTCGGACCTTCTAGTACATCAGATTCAGGGAGAATGGGAAACCAGAGATTTAAAGCTTATCCCATATCGTCAGTGTTTGCATGATTTGACCAAACGCTTTCGATCGGTAGAATTCAGGCACATCCCAAGGATGCATAATGAGGTTGCCGACGCTCTAGCTACTTTAGCGTCAATGCTACATCACCCGGACAAGGTTCGTGTCGATCCATTACACATCCATGTCCGGAATCAACATGCTTATTGTAATGTGATAGAGGAAGAGGTGGATGGTGAGCCGTGGTTTCATGATGTCAAGGAATACCTCAGGTTAGGAGTATACCCAGAGCAAGCAACCGGATATCAAAAGCGAGCTATTCGGCGGTTGGCGAACGGATTTTTCCTCAGTGGAGGGGCGCTGTACAAAAGAACCCCAGATTTGGGATTGTTGAGATGTATAGATGCAAGTCAAGCCACAATAGTGATGATGGATATACACTCGGGAGTTTGCGGACCACACATGAGCGGATACGTATTGGCAAAGAAGATTCTTCGAGCAGGATATTATTGGCTCACTATGGAGCGGGATTGTATAAGTTTCGTGCGAAGATGCCATCGGTGTCAGATACACGGAGATTTGATTCATTCTCCGCCGACTGAATTGCATACAATGTCCGCACCATGGCCGTTTGTCGCATGGGGTATGGATGTTATTGGACCTATTGAGCCTGCAGCTTCCAACGGTCATAGGTTCATTCTGGTAACAATTGATTATTTTACCAAGTGGGTGGAGGCCAAAACATTCAAATCAGTGACCAAGAAGGCGGTAGTGGACTTCGTGCACTCCCACATCATTTGTAGGTTTGGAATTCCAAAGATGATCATTACAGATAACGGTGCAAATCTTAACAGTGGATTGATGAAAGAGGTATGTCAACAGTTCAAGATTACACACCGAAATTCCACACCGTATCGCCCAAAAGCAAATGGTGCGGTCGAGGCAACAAACAAGAACATAAAGAAGATATTGAGGAAAATGGTAGAAGGATCTAGGCAATGGCATGAAAAGCTACCATTCGCGCTGTTGGGTTATCGCACTACCGTCCGGACTTCGGTAGGTGCAACTCCTTACTTGTTGGTATACGGGACTGAAGCAGTAATACCCGCAGAAGTTGAGATTCCATCCCTCCGAATCGTCGCCGAAGCTGAGATTGATGACGACGAGTGGGTCAAAACTCGATTAGAGCAATTGAGCTTGATCGATGAAAAGAGATTGACAGCAGTATGTCACGGCCAACTGTATCAAAAGAGAATGGCGAGAGCATATAACAAGAAGGTACATCCCAGGAGATTTGAAGTGGGACAGCATGTGCTGAAGAGAGTTCTACCCCATCAGGCCGAAGCGAAAGGCAAGTTCGCTCCAAATTGGCAGGGACCTTTTGTGGTGACTAGAGTATTATCCAACGGCGCTCTATGTCTGACCGATGTCGAGGGAAGATGCACCGATATGGCTATCAATTCTGATGCAGTTAAGAGATATTATGTGTAATTCTTTAATGCATTTGTCAACGTTTGGTTTCGTTTGTGTGTATTTGGCATTTTTCGGAGAATGAAATGACAGAGGCAATTTTTCTACTACCCAAACACTTTAACCTTTGTTTCCCCATTTGAGCCTTAATTATTCTTTCATATACCCTCTTTCGGAATCATCAAGGAAGATGTGTAACAGAATGGAAAAGAAACAAAGAAGTAATACAAGAAAAAGTGAACTACGTTCGACCTGATTCCTCAAGAAGGATACGTAGGCGCCACACGGCTCGGTCATAATAAAATAAAAATCAAAAATCCCCCAAGCAACAAAACTGGGGCAGAAGTCATTGTTTCGTTGGAAAGGTAGTGTGGATTCCGAAAGTTGTAATAAGCTAACCGTTGAGGCTAAACCCCTTTCTTCAGCCTCACGCGCAGAAACCATATCAAGAACCAGAAAGACCTCTCGATCGGTATTTGAGAAGTGCCAAGTCATGTGAATGAAAGCCAAGAGTGACATCCCGACCCTCGATTGAATTCAGGATGCACAAGCCGAAAGGGGATAACGCTCTAGAGAGAATCTCAGGGGTGATACCCCGCCGCAGGGAAAGAAAGCATAAATGAGAGAGTCTTAACGGTGAAAACCCTCGCGGGCATCTTAAGGCGAAGGAAGTTGAGAGAAATAAAATGAGAGAGTCTTACGGTGAAAACCTTTACGGGCACCTTAAGGCGACGGGAGATAGAGAGAAATGAGAGAATCTCACTAGTGAAAACCCTTTGAAGGGCACTGTGAGGTGACAGGACGAGATGGTTACAAGATGTCTGCATGAGACAAGGTTTGGACATCCGTTTACCTCTAGCAGGACGCGGCATCAGAAAGTGATTGATATGAATAGACTGGGTAGTTTAATCTCAAAGGCGCGGCATAACGTTGGATCGGGCACACATTCAGATAAGTTTTCCTATTTTTGAGTTCAGAAAAGTTTTTCTCTTCTTTTGTCATTTGCGGTCAGTATCCCTTTCTTTTCTTTCATTTTCGAAATTGATTTTTTCAAAGCTTACTACCAAGTCTCCCAAAGCAGTATATTGAAAGTGAATAGGCGTGGAACGAGGCAATAAGACAGAAGTCGTTACGATAGTGAGATTGGGATGACAGGCTGAGCGGAAGGTTCGCGAGAATTATGGAGTATGATGGACACATGTGGCATGTCCGAAAGATGATTTCACGCGACAGATCACCGGCTAAAAAGAGTCGGATCAAACCAAAGATTGGAATGAAAGGAAAGATGAGAGTTCGTTCGTGGAAAGAGCATCGTCCCCAGCAAGCGTCAACGTCGCCCTCAAAGTTCGAGAGAGGCCAAGCAGCTGAAAGAGAATGGCCCCAACAAGAGTGGCACGACCACTCACGGCATTTTGAAACTAACAATTTTTCTTTGATTTAAAAGCAGGAAAAGAGGGTTCGTTGGCAGAAAAGCATACCGTCCAGAAGTTTATCAAACTGGGGCAGAAAATTTTCTCCTGTTGCGAAAATTTTCTGGAAAGCAAGACTCAGAGGGTAAGGGTAGAAAGCAATACAAGATTTCGGGAAGTACCGGCTCCGGGCAGAATAGTTGTGAGAAAGGCCAGACGACACGATGGGGTAATATTTAAGCTTGGTATTTCCCCCAGCAGTTGTGGGAAAATAAAACAATGGCTTCGAGATTCCTCCAGCAGTATTACATTCCATAATTTTCTCGAGGAGGCAAAAGCGTGAGTCCCACAGGAGGTATGGGAAGAAGGAAGAAAATGAGGGGTGAAGGAAACAAAGAATACTTCCTCAGCAGCATCAACCCCAGCAGGCGAGTAAACAGTTCAAAAATACCCCCAGCAGCCAGAAGAAAGTAATACGACCCAGGGGAAGGCAATTCCAAGACAGGTTGATTCAGAAGAGAAGGTGGTCCGGGAGGCAACGCAGGAAGAAGGAAATGGTACAAGAGGCAAGGAAGGTAATCAAGATAGGATGAAATCGGTGAGTAGTAGTTGAAGTCAGGGAGCCCGCCTGGAGAATGGAGTGGCGATTTAATTTTGAAGTAGTAGTTGAAGTCAGGGAGCCCGCCTGGAGAATGGAGTGGCGATTTAATTTTGAAGTTGTAATTGAAGTCAGGGAGCCCGCCTGGAGAATGGAGTGGCGATTTAATTTTGAAGTAGTAGTTGAAGTCAGGGAGCCCGCCTGGAGAATGGAGTGGCGATTTAATTTTGAAGTTGTAGTTGAAGTCAGGGAGCCCGCCTGGAGAATGGAGTGGCGATTTAATTTTGAAGTTGTAGTTGAAGTCAGGGAGCCCGCCTGGAGAATGGAGTGGCGATTTAATTTTGAAGTTGTAATTGAAGTCAGGGAGCCCGCCTGGAGAATGGAGTGGCGATTTAATTTTGAAGTTGTAGTTGAAGTCAGGGAGCCCGCCTGGAGAATGGAGTGGCGATTTAATTTTGAAGTAGTAGTTGAAGTCAGGAAGCCCGCCTGGAGAATGGAGTGGCGATTTAATTTTGAAGTAGTAGTTGAAGTCAGGGAGCCCGCCTGGAGAATGGAGTGGCGATTTAATTTTGAAGTTGTAGTTGAAGTCAGGGAGCCCGCCTGGAGAATGGAGTGGCGATTTAATTTTGAAGTTGTAGTTGAAGTCAGGGAGCCCGCCTGAAGAATGGAGTGGCGATTTAATTTTGAAGTTGTAGTTGAAGTCAGGAAGCCCGCCTGGAGAATGGAGTGGCGATTTAATTTTGAAGTTGTAGTTGAAGTCAGGGAGCCCGCCTGGAGAATGGAGTGGCGATCGGTTTTAATTTGGTAGAGGAAAGCGGTAGAATGGAACAGAAATCTCCGGCATGAATCCAAGTTCGTAAGCAGAGGGAGGCAACAAGGATCAAAACAGATAGACTCAGATTGCGAAGGAGGATAGTTCAAAGATCATAAAGAAGGAAACAATGGTCGGAGTTCGGCAATCAAGATAGGCCGAAATAACAATTGGCGGAAGAGAAGAAGCGTCAGAAGGAACACCAAGTCAGACAGGATGGCAAGGAGCGCGACAAGATCAAGTTAAAAAGGATAGATAAGAACTTGTAGTACTGTAACTTAGTCTAGCTTCTTGTTTTTGTTGCTTAGTACGGTGTAACAAGGAGATCAGCTAAGCGGTGGTAACAGCAGTAACAGCAGTAACAGCGAGATCGCAACGGTCATGGTAGTCCCAGCTACCAGAACTTCCCGAACTACATTGACCTGATTCCCTTTTAGCCAGGGATATGTAGGAGACCTTTGAAGCGAAGGTTCGGTCAAACTTTTCCAAAAAATGCTTCACACGGGGTGCTCGAACAGGCAAAAATCGCTCGTATCCGCTCACTTATCTTTGCACGAAAACTCTTCATGTTTACGCGCAAAGCACGTGATTTTTGCCCTACATGAGAATCACTCCCAGAAAATTCAAAAATAAAATAGTTTTGTGTTAAGCATGATTTTTGTGATTTTTGTGTTATTTTTATTTTTACATTTTTGCATTTTGGTGTGTGCGTGTTTATTTATTTAAATTAGTAAAATACAAAATATATACATCATGTTTTGCATTTTTTTAGTGTTTAATATCAAAATTATACGGTTTATATTTAAGTGATATGTAACTATGTGGGATGATTGTAGTAAAAAATTAATGGTGTTATGAGTTAGTATATATATATATATATACATATATATGTATGTATATATATATATATATATATATATATATATATATATATACATATATATGTATATATATATATACATATATATACACACATATGTATATGATACACCATGGAATGTAGTATGGAAATCGGAATTGGGCCATGGCAAAACCAGGCCCAATGTAATTCAATACACCACCCAATTCCCTACCCGGCCAGCCCAACACCTCAGCCCAAAACCGGACCCAGCCCTTCTACCCGAACCGGCCCCCCCCCCCCTCCTTTGAAATCCTGGCCGTCCATCACATGATCCAACGGTCAGTTTTAACCTAAAGTTCAATTGGATAAAATAAAAATTTTTAGACAAAAATTGAGGAAAACATCGAGAGGCATACTCATTTCCTTCTCTCATCTCCAGAGACACCCCATTTCGCTCCCCAGCCGCGCCGCTAGGGTTCCGCCGCGCAGGGCGGCGGCCGGCCTCTCCTTCGGCCGAAACCAACGGCAAAATGTTCCACACCTCCTCCTCATCACATCCCTACCATCGTTAACCTCCAAACACCAACCAATCTCTTCGAATTTCAAACCCTAGTCGCGCCGCCACCCACCACCCATGGCGGCGCACCACCCAAAACCGCCCAAAATCCTCGCCCGCCACTCGTACTAACATTGTTACACGAAGAAATCGAGCCAAAGCTGTGAGTCGTCAAGAACAACTTAAACCGCCGGGAACTTCAAGAAAAGTTCAAGAATCCAAGATTCAAAGTCCGTTGAAGGAAATGATGAAGAAAACAAATAAAAAACAAATAAGAAAAAAGAGAGACGGCTAAGCTAAGTTTTCTTCTTTATCTCTCTGTTTTTGTTTAATTCGTCTGTTTGCATGTTTTTTTGTTTGTTTTCTTTACATAACTGGCAGAGAAAAATAGATTCATATATTAGTTTTAAGGTTAAATAGATTTTGATAATCTTAGTATGATTCTGTGTTGATTCTGATAATTGTTAGTATAATGTAGTCTCATTCTGAAATTACTTAATTGGTATTAATTTTTGTTTTCTTTTTAATTTCTGGTTTTTTGATTCATTCTGAATTCCGTTTATAGTCTGACTTGCTTCCTAGTTTCCGATACTTGTATGATTTGATTCTATCATAGTTCACTGATGGTTCGTGAATCAATTAGGATAATTGAATTTTAAAATTTTAGAATCCTTCTGTTAAAATTTGTTAACTGCCATTGTTTAATTGTGATTAGTGAATTCAATATTGATTAACACTTAGGGTATGATTGGTTATAGCTGATTAATACAAAATTATTTGATAAATCTGAAATTAGGGTTCTTAGAGTATAATTGATTGATTAAATATCATAATTAATTACTGATTGATTAGTTAGCATTTGATCAGTTAATATAAAATATATTAAAGGCAATAAGGGGTAATAAGACTAAGGAAGTAGGGTATGGATGTAGGATAGTGATTTCAGAGGTATTTTGGGATTCAAAGTTTAAATATGCTTAGTTGAATATTCTGTCAGGGAACACTAATGGACCATTAACTATTCTATTTGTTACAAGACATAATGGTATGGGGGGAGCTTCAAGACAAAATGATTAAACAATTAACTCACCCATAACTTTAAATTAAAAAATAGGACAAGACATGTAGTAGTGGAGGTATAAGAGAATATCATGGGCAAAGATGATGGGGGGATTAGTTTAAGTGTTTCAAGAATGATAAAGGGTCTGTTTTAGTGATATATAAGGGGCATATACACGGATAGAAAAAAGAAGGAAGAGACACATACAGTAAGGGTTCATCATACACACATATAGATAGAGAGAACAAACAGGATAGAAAAAGTTACTGTTTCATTGGGTTGGTGGTTACTGTTCCATTAGTTTAGACCATTGTTTGACATTGCTGTTGTGAGAGAAGGCCATTGGTTTACTGTTTGATTGTGTGTTGTGGTTGCTGGTCGTGAGTAGTTATTGGGTGGCTATTGGTTTGTTTGAGTGTTGCTTCTGTTCTGTGTTGCTGCTGGCCTGTCTATTCTTGTATTGCTGCTGGAGTATGGTGTTGCTAGTGACTGTTTGAGTGTTGCTGTTTGGTCCAGTGGCATTGTTGTTAGTCTATTGTGGTAGCTATTGTTATTGTGTTTTGCTACTGCTGGTAGTTGTGTTTGGTTGCTACTATTGCTGTGTTTTGGTCACTGCTATTCTCCTGTTGCTGTTTCTGTTGTTGCTGGTACGGTTGTTGTTGTTGTGCATTCTGCTGCTGCAACTAACTTCTCCCCATTGTGATTTCCAGGTATACATTCGAGTTTATTCCATGTAGATCTCATGCTTGAAAAAGGAAAATGAAAAGAACTGAAGTTGGCTCATATAGTTTGATTGTTTATTACGTTTAAACTGTTTTCTCCTATATAACTCGTTGAAGTACTGTTAGCATTCCTATTGTACATAATATTGGATTGTATGAATTCGAACCTTTGAAAACATTGTTGGTACTCGAGCTTTATCAGATATTTGAGACTATTAAGATGATTGTTAATAGGTTTGGATTTCAATTAAGCTTAGCGGGTAGAGAAATTAGAAAGGATTCACTGATATCCTATTGTGATAGCATTTCCAGAACGACATAGGTTGATGGCATAAAAACAGGTTCGAGTGTTGAATAAGACATTATCATTTAGACTAAATCTCACAATAAGTAGTATTAGTAGTTAATGAAGATAGACTAAAATAATCCGTTAATGAGCGTTTGTAGATCAACTAATTTGAATGATTTTGTCGGAATTTACTAGGTCACTTGAGTAAATAACATCGCTTTAAATAGCAATTTGAATAAAATTAGTAACTAATGTAGTGACGAACGTTAGCATGAAGTTCAAAATGACCTTTGTATTACGCATAGTTAACTCCATTGGCTCAATTCATCTAATACGGTCGGTTTAAATTAATTAGAGAACGGTTAGTTTGTTCGGATATTTTGTCAAATTCGTATGCTATTTATAATTTTAGTTTTAGTATTATTCGCTTGTAGAATAAGGCATAAAACAATTTCCCTTATGCAAGCCCGAGTGCAATTTCCATTCACATTGATTCAATAACTAATAAGAGGTCCGAGCTTATAAACATGCAATAAATTAGGACCTTTTCTCTTTTATTTAGAGACGAACTTAGTAGAAAAAATGTAGTCACTTTAGGATTGTCCTTTTAAAATAAACGAGATGAGCCTCACCAAAAAATACACCATTGTGGGGCCCTCGAATAATTGTCATGAAAACTTAGACTTGAAAGGACCGTCTAGTAAATTTCACGGTCCTTTTCCCAAAGTTAAATAGACGATAGACTCTTTAGGCACGACTGGAAATAAAATTGCTTTCCTGAATACGGGTGTGCATTTATGTAACCCAAATCTTACTCTCGGCGAAACTGAAATACATTAGAGTCGCAGGCGTACTGGTTACGGTGCGGCTCGAAATGTGTTTTCGTAACGTCGCAATTCTTCTAAAAAATAAAAGCGGAGCATTAAAAGCACACCGTCAAAATATATAAAAGAATCAGATAAAAACAAAAATTGCAATTGAGCGACCGTGCTAAAACCACGGAATCCGGGAGTGCCTAACACCTTCTCCCGGGTTAACAGAATTCCTTATCCAGATTTCTAGTTTCGCAGACTGTATTACAGAGTCATAAATTTCCTCGGTTCGGGATTAAACCGGTGACTTGGAACACCATTGTTTTTTTTCAAGTGGCGGCTCTGAACTAAATAAATAAATCCCGTTTCGACTGTCCTTTAATTGGAAAAACTCCATTGCGCCGTCGCGGGCGCGCCAAAAGGAGGTGTGACACCTGTCGGGCATGCCGCCGGACAGGGACATTGATTTTGGGATCGATTTGGTGCGAGGCACTCAGCCTATTTCTATTCCTCCATATCGTATGGCACTAGTTGAGCTGAAAGAATTGGAGGACCAGCTTTAGGAACTCCTAGATAAGGAGTTCATTCGGCCGAGTGTGTCACCGTGGGGTGCATCGGTCTTGTTTGTTAAGAAGAAAGATGGCTCAATAAGGATGTGTATTAAATATAGGCAGCTGAACAGGGTGACAGTTAAGAACAAGTATCCTCTACCTCGCATTGATGATTTATTTGATCAGCTCCAAGGAGCTAGGGTATTCTCGAAGATTGATCTTCATTCAGGCTACCACCAGCTGAAGATTAGAGAGTCTGATATTATGAAGACAGCCTTCAGGACGAGGTATGGGCACTATGAGTTTCTTGTGATATCTTTTGGGCTGACCAATGCCCCAGTCGCGTTCATGCATCTGATGAACAGTGTATTTCTGCGATATTTGGACTCCTTCATGATCGCTTTCATAGATGATATCCTGGTGTACTCCCGTAGCTAGGAGGAGCATGCCCAGCATCTTAGAGTTGCATTACAGAGGTTACGGGAGGAGAAGTTGTATGCCAAGTTCTCCAAGTGTAAGTTCTGGCTCGAGTCTGCGGCATTCTTAGGATACGTGGTGTCCAGTGATGGTATTCAAGTGGATCCGAAAAAGATAGAGGCGGTGCAGAGTTGGCCCAGACCGACCTCAGCTACTGAGATTCGTAGCTTCCTGGGATTGGCAGGGTATTATCGCCGATTTGTTCTGGGATTCTCTTCCATTGCTTCACCCTTGACTAGATTGACTCAGAAGGGTTCTCCTTTCGTATGGTCCGAGGAGTGTGAGGAGGGCTTTCAGAAGCTCAAGACAACACTGACCACAACACCACTCTTAATACTACCGTCAGCTTCAGATCTTTATACTGTGTATTGTGATGCCTCAGGACTTGGCATTGGTTGTGTATTGATGCAGGAGGGTAGGGTCATTGCTTATGCTTCTCGCCAGTTGAAGCCCCATGAGAAGAACTACCTTGTACATGATTTGGAGCTAGTAGCCATAGTTCACGCTCTGAAGATTTGGAGACATTACCTATACGGTATATCTTGTGAGGTATATACCGATCATCGCAGCCTTCAGCATCTGTTCAAACAGAAGGACCTTAATTTAAGACAGCGGAGGTGGCTGGAGTTGCTTAAGGACTATGACATCACTATATTGTACCATCCGGGGAAGGCCAATGTGGTGGCCGATGCTTTGAGCTGGAACGCGGTCAGTATGGGCAGCTTAGCTTATATTCCAGCTGGGGAGAGGTCATTTGCATATGATTTTCAAGCTTTGGCCAATCGGCTAGTGAGGTTGGATGTTTCTGAGCCGAGCCGAGCCGAGTATTTGCTTGTGTTGTTTCTCGGTCTTCTTTATATGATCGCATTAGAGAGCGTCAGTATGATGATCCGGATTTGCTTGTCCTTAAGGACATAGTTCTGCACGATGATGCTAGAGATGTGACTATTGATAGTGATGGTGTTCTGAGGATGCAAAGCCGTATCTGTGTGCCCAATGTAGATGGCCTTCGAAAGTTGATATATAAGAGGCTCACAGCTCGTGGTACTCCATTCACCCGGGTGCCGCAAAGATGTACCAGGACTTGAGACAATATTACTGGTGGAGGAAAATTAAGATGGATATTGTTAGGCATGTAGCCAGATGCCTCAACTGCCAGCAGGTCAAGTATGAGCATTAGAGACCGGGCAGTGTTCTTTAGCGTATGGTTATTCCCGAGTGGAAATGGGAGAGGATTACCATGGATTTTATGACTGGGCTCCCTTAGACTTCGAGGAAGTTCGATTTAGTGTGGGTGGTTGTTGATCGATTGACCAAATCCGCACATTTCATTCAGGTATGTACTACTTACTCGTCGGAGCGATTAGCAATGATCTTTATTCGGGAGATTGTCAGGTTGCATGGGGTCCCAGTGTCTATCATATCTGACATAGGCACTCAGTTCACTTCCCAGTTCTGGAAAGCATTTTAGCGGGAGCTGGGTACGCGGGTTGAGTTGAGCACCACATTTCATCCTCAGACAGACGAATAGTTTGAGCGCACTATTCAGATCCTGGAGCATATGTTGCGTGCATGTGTGATTGATTTTGGAGGTTCATGGGATGAGTTCTTACCACTTGCAGAGTTTGCCTACAACAACAGTTATCAGTCGAGTATTCAGATGGCCCCGTATGAGGAGTTGTATGGCAGACGGTGTAGATCTCCCGTGGGATGGTTTGAGCCCGGTGAGGACAGATTGATAGGGACTGAGTTAGTTCAGCATGCTTTGGATAGAGTGAAGTTGATTCAGGAGAGGCTTCGCACAACACAGTCACGCCAGAAGAGTTATGCGGACCGTAGGGTTCGAGAGTTGTCTTTCATGGTTGGTGATAGAGTATTGCTGAAGGTTTCACCCATGAAAGGTGTTATGCGGTTTGGGAAGAAGGGGAAGCTGAGTCCCAGGTTTATTGGTCCTTTTGAGATACTCAAGAGGATTGGGGAGGTGGCATATGAGCTGGCCTTGCCACCTAATTTGTCCAGTGTTCATCCAGTATTCCTGTGTCTATGCTTCGGAAGTATGTCGGGGATCCATCTCATGTGTTGGACTTCAGTACGATTCATCTTGATGGTGATCTATCTTATGATGTGGAGCCAATGGCTATTCTGGGTAGACAGGTTCGAAAGTTGAGGTCCAAGGACATTGCTTCAGTCAAGGTGCAGTGAAGAGCCGGCCCCGTAGAGGAGGCTACTTGGGAGATCAAGCAGAAGATGCAAAGCAGATATCCTCCCCTATTTGAGTCTCCAGGTATGTTTCTTGACCCGCTCGAGGATGAGCATTTTCTTAAGTTGGGGAGAATGTGATGACCTGGCCCGTCATCATGTGAGTTATCATCCCGTCTTCCCCGTTATATGCTTGTTCATGTTTCAATATGTGTGTTTGGTGAGTTTGAGTCAATTCGGATTGAGTTTGGTTGGAAATGAGACAAATGGTCTCTTAGAAGAAAGAATAGTTGGGAAAAGTCAATAGGATGTTGATTTGTGAGTAAGAGAGCTCGAAATCGAATTATGATAATTCGGTCAGCTCCGGGAGGTCATTTGTGGCTTAGGAGAGCAATCGGAATTGAATTTGGAGGCCCGGTGTAGTTTTAGGCTTGAATTGGCTAAGGTTGAATTTTGGCGGAATCCGAACGGTAGGTGAAATTTTGATCCGGGAGTCGAAATGGAATTCCGATAGTTTCAGTAGCTCCATTAGGTGATTTTGGATATGCCTGCAAATTTTCAGGATATTCGGACATCGTTTGGTCGGGTTTTTTATTGGAGGTTGGTTTCGGAAGTTCTTGTTGAAACTTAGGCTTGAATTCTCTTTGATTCGATGATTTCTGTGTTTAAGGGTGTGTTTTTATGATTTGAGCAAGTTCGTATCATGTTTTGGGATAGGTTGGTGGTTTTCGTTGGGGTCCCGGGGGCCTCGGGATGAATCCGGGGTCCAAACGGACCATTTTGTGTTAAATAGCATAGCTAATTTGCTGCTATAAAATTACAGGTAATTAACTCATCACAATCGCGAAGATGGCCACGCGATCGTGTAGTGCATCAGAGGACTGAGGGTCTTTTAATCTTCGTGATCGCGAGGTCCTGGATGCGATCACGTAAGGTTGGATCTGTAAGCAGTGCGATCGCGGTGTAAGTGTCGCGATCGCGTAGAAATGTTAAGCTGGTCATCGCGATCGCGTCTGAGTCCACGCGCTCGCATAGAAGAAAAACAGGCAAGCTAAAAACCTCTTCATCGCGATCGCGTGCCAAAGGCTGTGATCGCGTAGGGTAATGACGCATGGCAGAAGGGTTTTAACAAGACATTTCATCCGCGAACCCATTACACATTTCCTCCATTTTTTAGTTCTTAGAGA
Source organism: Nicotiana noctiflora (assembly GCA_032618575.1). Lineage (NCBI taxonomy): Eukaryota > Viridiplantae > Streptophyta > Magnoliopsida > Solanales > Solanaceae > Nicotiana > Nicotiana noctiflora. The sequence goes on from JASVEL010011932.1 coordinate 83,733, forward strand.
GCAAAGTGATGGGATTTGAAGGGGATTTCATCGGGTAAACATTGGAGGTAAGTTCTACGGTCTAAATACACGATTTTATCTTGGAATCTTCAATTATTTCACTTTAAATGGGAGGATTAATGGGGGATTTTTGCCCTAAGCCTAGGTTATGGTAAATCATCAATTTGAATGGGCAAATAGAGTCCGATTTTGATAAAAATTATATGTATGGACTCGTGTTGAGATAAGGATTCCGAAAATGTAATTTTTGTAATTTTCGAGAAGCATACCAAAAGTCGGATTTTGACAAATTCGTGGGTTTCGGTGTAAATCGAGTTATTTCGATTGGGTTAGGTCTATTTAGCCTATTTTGATGTATTCTTATTGATTTTGATCAGATTTGGCATCCGGGGATATTGATTTGCGACGCAAGCGCAAGGAGAGCTAGGACTTCCGCCGATTCGAGGTGAGTGGTGGTAATAAATGATGTATTGAGGGTTTGAAACCCCGTACTTGCACTATACATTGCTATGCTGAGATGAAACACGCGTCATGTGACGAGCGTGGTGGTATTGTGACTTGGGATTTGGACTTGGTCCTTCCCGACTGATAGTTTACTATGTATAATGACTGAAATTGAGCTTATATCTGTGTAATTGGGCTAGTAGCCGTGTTTGGGGACTTGTGCCGATCTGTAGAGTATTAGGGAAGCCTGTAGAGCTAAGTGACCCTTATATCATGCAGGATACATACACTCGGCCGTAATTATAGTTGTATAGCATATCATGAGCCAGTACTAGATGTGTACTTTGAGAGAGACTACCTGGGGTGGGATTCCATGATGTGTACTTTGAGAGAGACTACCTGGGGTGGGATTCCATGTTCTAACTGAGTGGGCCTGAGAGGCCAAGTCTATATTGACTAGGATGGGGTCGAGGACATGTTGTGGTGTATTGTTATACATACATATACATGTATATTGGATCGGGTTGCACGCCGCAACATTATATATATATATATATATATATATATATATATATATATATATATATATATATATATATATATATATATTGGATCGGATTGCACGCCGCAGTAATATTGCGCTTGGGCTGTAGGAGCCCCTCCGGAGTCTGCACACACCCAAGTAAGCGAACTATATATATTGGACCGGGCTGCACGCTGCATCGTTATATATATTGGAGCGAGCTGCGTGCCGCAGCATTATATATATATATATATATATATATATATATATTTTTTTTTTTTCTTTTTTTTTGGATCGGGCTGCACGCCGCAGCAGTATGAGTGAGGACTAGGTCAGTGTGGGATCATTGTGAAATAGTTATGGACTGGAAATGGGACTTATCACTGTAGAGATGACTTACCTGTGAAGTTACCCTTAGAACTGTCTAGTGATAGTATAGGTGTTCTTATTTTCAATTGTCATTTATTATTATTACTCACTGAGTTGAAATATACTCACCCCACTCCCCTGCACTTTTTGTGCAGATCCACTGGTTCAGGAGGGCAGTTGAGCTATCGCAACTGCTTCATTATTACTATTCTGAGGAGACTTCGAGGTAGTTGGCGACGTCCGCAGGACCTGATCTTTTCCTCTTTATCATTTTGTCGTTTCTATTCTATCTAGACATGATTTGTGTAGGATATTTCATCTGTAGAGGCTCAGACTTGTGACACCGCGATTGGTTGGGCTGTATTTTGTTTGTTTCTATTTCCGCACTTAATGTTTTGATATGAAAACAAGTTGTTAATATTAATTGATCAGTATAAATTAATAATTGGCTGGTAAAATGGATAACATGGTCAGCTTGCCTAGCAATGTGTTGGGCGCCATCACGATCGGGGTTTGGGTCGTGACACTAATTGAATAAGGAGAAAGGTGCACTACATAAAAAAAATAAGAGCCACTTGAATTGAAAAAAAATATAGTTGAATTGTTGTGAAAAACAAATCATTGATAAGTGGTGGCTCTTGACATAAGTGTGATTAAAAAAGAATGGGGTAATTTACATTGATGTGAAGGTGGAATTTTGGTTAGACATAAGTATGGGGTTTAAATGTTAAAGTATATGTATTAAAGTGCTTAGGGAGGTGTATTCACTCTTATATCCAAATGTATCCTATCTGTCCCGCAGCCTACATTACAATCAAATAAAGTCCTAATTGATCCTTGATTGAATGAGCTCGATTAGTGGAGCAGTACACTACGGACAAGCTTATGGTGTATCTTTTGTGGCATATGAATGTTATTTATGAGAGTGAGTGAATTCTTTATATCTTGAGTTTCTAAGTGTTCTTAAATTTTATTGTGTGGAACTACTCTCTTGTATTGTGAGGGCACTTGATTCATGAAGGAAAGGTAATGTCCGTGACCTCTATGTTAGAGTAAGTAGGTGAATTATGAATAATGCGTGGTACTTATGAGTCAAATCTTGAGGTGGAGTTGTTACGCTATTGTGCTTAGTCTATTTTAAATACTCTTGGTGTGATAAGTTAGGAGAATTGTTTAAAAAGGTCGTGCCTATAAAAAAGAAGTGTAGTTCGATTGCTCGAGGACGAGTAGTGATTTAAGTGTGGGGTGCTGATGATAGGTTATAATTACGTATTTTAGTCGCTTATCACACTCGAGTTTACTGCACTTTAATTGAGTTTGAGCTTTAATCGCTAGTGTCTTGCACTAATTGTGTATTTTATGCTTTGTAGGTCTGACTCCGAGCTATATAAATGTTATGGACTAAATTTAGATGATTTGAAGCTTTTAAGTCTGAGTAAACACTCAAGGAATTAAGTCGGGATCGTGTTTGGGGGTCAAATTTGACAATTAAGTACGAACAAAGACTCGATGAGGCATATTGTGCACTGTCTAGTAATATAGACATAACTTTTTCTCAGAGCTCCATTTGGGCTCCATAATATATGGTTGGAAATCCAACTCAAAGAGCTACAAATTTCATGTTTTGTGTTTTTCCCAATTACAAACGAAACATGGTGAAAACCCGCAATTTCACTGCGACCGCGGTAGAACTGCGATAGAAAATTAGAGACCATGTTTGGCCGCGGTTCTACCGTGTTTTGGCTGCGGTCGCGCCGCTCCAGGCGTAAAAAAGAGTTCTATTTCGTCCGGGACAAGTTTATTTTGATCCTACACTATTCCAACTTGTATAAAAGGCGTCATAAACCTATTTGGGAGCGTAAATGACATATTTATAACACAAATTAGACCTAAGGAGGCAAGAACGCATTGGGAGCAAGACGGAGAATTCTTCTACGAGTTTTTCCTTCCTCTTCCTATTTTTCATTGTTGGTTATGACTTTTAGTATTGTAGTTTAAAATATTATTATGAATAGCTAATTTGTTATCTAGAGTTTCGATAGAACCTTTTGTAGGATAAATTCTTGTTATATTTTTATATAATTGAGCCATAGTTTTTCTCTATTTGTTCAACTACGTTTATATTCTAGTTGATTGAAGAGCTCTCAATTAGCTATGCCTATTTAGTATGCATAACTTGGGAGAGAGTGTATATTTAGGTCATTGTTGAACAACACCACTCCCAAAGTATACGAGGGATCAATAATCGAGGGTTTAAAGGTGGGATTATGGATAACAAAGTCTTGGGTGCGATCTAAAGTGAGTTGTATTAAAAGCCAGCTAGCGTAGCTCGGGAGAGTGCGTCTAGTAAATTGTCGTAATTACTCAGGAGAAATTTACGGTAATAAGAGTGCTCATGATTGGTAGAGAATACTTAGCCGAAATTATACATGACATAGCGGGAAGGATTTCGACAATAGGGGAAATCATAGCTCTAGACCTCCTTAATTTTGTCTCTAACCCTTAGTATGTTGTTAATTTAGTAGTTAATTAGTTCAACACAAGAATCTAAATATCTATAAGTTAGGAATTGTTCAAGCCATTCTTCTTGGTGATAGTGAACAATTGTAGCTAAATCTTAGTTCTCAGTGGGATTTGACTACGGACTTGTAAACCAGATTATATTTGCAGCGACCGCATTGTCCTTTTTAAAAGGCATAGTTGGGTGTGACCAGACACCAATGTATAGATACTCGTCACCATGCCTATACGTCGTACTCGACAATTACCACATAACAAATATGACTCAACTCCTAATCCCTCAAGCTAAGGTTGGACCAAACACTTACCTTAAGCTTCCACGATTAAATCGATCCTCAATAACCTTCTTTCATGTCAAACTTAGCTCCAAATCAATTGTATATATACAATAATGACTTCAATACATCAATAAATGCTAAACAATACTAACCCAATACTTAATAAATTATTCTTTACAAAAATTAACCCCTGGGGCCGCTTGGTCAAAACTCGAGGTTCGGACCAAAATAAATTTACCCATTCACCCACGAGTCCAAATATATAATTTGTTCTAGAATTCGACCCTAAAACGAGGTCTATATCGCAATTAAATTGAAAAACCCTAACTCTACCCAATTCCCTAATTGCTACCCTTAATTTCATGTTTTAGACTTAGGAATTCATTAGATGTTGAAGAAAATGGAAGGAAACAAGCAAGAATTACTAACCCAATAAGTCTTTGGTGAAGCATAACTTCAATGGACGCCTGAGGACCTTGGAGAAGAAGGAGTTCGTGAATGTTTATGAAATTCCTGCAACAACACTGTTGTGGAAATTAAAAATATAACTGGACAAAATTGCCCTTCGCGTTCGCGAAGAGTAGCACTTAAAAGACCACCACGTTCGCGGAATGATGCACGCAAACGCGGAGAGTAAAAAGGTTGGGTCCAAAAATTGTTCTATGCGAACGCGTGGACCATCACGCTAACACGATGAAGGGATCTGCAAAGCTATGCGATCACGGGTGGGTGTATGCGAACGCGAAGAAGAAAAGAATGCTAGGCCCCCAGGGTCAATTGACCCTACGCGAACGTGAAACCAAGGATGCGAACTTGAGGAAAGGAAAATTTGAAGCTTCGCGAACGCGGAATATACGTCGCAAACATGAAGAAGAAATGGGCCTGCAACAGTTGAAGCCAAAATTTGCAATTTTTTCTAAGTTTGAAATCACTTCGAAACACTCCTGAGCCCTCGGGACTCTTTCCCAAACACATGCACTAACTCAACAACATCCTACGAACTTATCTGTGCGATCAAATCGCTAAAATAACATAAAAAAACGAATCAAACCTCGAAATCAAAGTTTTTTCCTCAAACCTTATTAACTTTCAAATTTATAACCTTAAGTCTGAAACACGTCAAACGACGTCCAATTTCAACCAAACTGTATAAAAATATCTTAAAACATATATAGGACATGTACCGGGCACCGGAATAAAAATACGGATCTGATACCATAGCTTTTTAGTCAGATTTAATTTCAAATTTCTGTAAATATTTTCAAAAAATAATTTCACTTAAAAATTTATTACTCGGGCTCGAAACCTCGAAATTCATTCCAGGCATACGCCTGAGTCCATATTTTTTTACGGACCCTCCAGGGTCGTTGAATCACGGGACCGAATCCGTTTTTCTAAAATATTGACCAAAGTCAAATTTATCATTTTTATATCAAAACTTAGCATTTTCACAGAATTTCATATTTAAGCTTTCCAACTATGCGCATGGACTGCACAAGCAAATCAAGGTAACTCTAAATGAGATTTTTGAGGCCACAGAGGCACATAATTCATTTAAAACAGGTGATGACCCCTTGGACCGTCACACAAACAAAAAAAAAAAACTAAACCGACCAAAAAATTAGATACTTTTTTTGTTTGGTTTTGGTTTTTGAATTTAAAAACTGATCAAATTTGTTTTGGTTTTGATTTTAATAAAAAACAAAAAAGTCGAACCAAACCGACTATATAAGTACATATTTAAAATTTATTATTACACCAATGCACATTCTAAAATTTTGTGGTACATGTTAATTGTTTGCACTTTTAGTCTAGCTATTTGCTATTATAATAATCTAGTTCTTTTTCTTTACATTATAGTTTATTTGATGGTTTTCTTTTGCTAAGTACACTAATCTATAGTTGAAATTCATTGAAAATATATAGATAAGTCAATATATAAAATTTGAGGAAGATTTGAGGCGATTCTCACTAGTTTTATATCAAAATTCATAATTAAATCAAATTCAAAAATGCATGTATCCCACACACATGTATATATGGATATACATGTGATACATAATAGATACAGATATGATACATATGTGATACACATATCATTCTTTTCATGTTCAATTTTCACCGAATTTTCAATTCAAACCACCTCAAAACTTCACCAAATCATCCAAAAGCTGAGATTCAAGCTCCTTAAGTTGTGCCCAATCTATTCTAATAACACTCACTCAAAACAAAGCAAAAATTTGATATTTTTTACTACAAATAACTAATTGGCTAATTTAGCTAATATTAGTAATATTTTGTCAATTGAATTTTTTTGTAACGAGCTACCTATAAATGGATATAATTGGTAATTCCCATAATTTTTCTTTAGTTTTTTTCAGCTTGAACACAACTTAATTGGTTTTCGAAAAGTGTCGAGTTCAATTAATTCTATGTAGGGAAGGAACCATACGTGCTTTCCTATAATTAAAATTATCTTAATAACACCACCAAAGGATGTGGTGCAGTGGATGAGACTGCTCTTCCCTTAATCAGAGGTCTCAGATTCGAGCCCTAGGTATGGAAAAATCCTTGGTAGGGAGCGCTTCCCCCCGAAAGAGGCCCTACGCGGTGTGAATCCGAATATAGTCGGGCTCCAATGTGGGTACCGGCCACCGAATGGAAAACCAAAAAAAAAATTATCTTAATAACTTGTCTTCGAAATTAAGAATATTAGAACTCAAAAGATATTTATGGATGAATATATATCATTGTAGTATGACAGATCCTCTTATCTCTCAACTATGTATTTTTTTTAAATAACATATAAAATATTATTATTACACTGTATTTGTAAAATAATTCTGGAAATATAAATAAATACAAATAAAAATGTGCATAAACAGAAATGAAGAAACCAATTCGAGCCCACTGAATTCACGGTGTTTCCTTAAGGAATTTAATCCCCTCCTAGTACCCAAGGTTATGGATTATTTCCTCCCACGATAGAACGAATTACACACAGGTGTAGTGGTACTTCAAACCTCAGTGTTTCAGCGAACACAAAGTTCGGTGGCAAATCACACTTACTTTTTGCTTTGTTTGATGCTAAAAGTATGCATAAGAAAGGAGGAGAAACTCAGAAATTCGTAGTGAAATTCTGAGCAGAATAGTGTTGTATTTATAGCCAAAAGTTGGGCTGAAATCTGAAGAGTCTCTTCAGAATGGCTGTTTCTGCAAAACTGCCACAGCATAAATGCCATTGCATAAGTGGCCATTTACTCAATAATAAAGAGGGAAAATTGATGGGTAGGTATGTTTCTGTTACAAAAACAAAAATAGAAATTTGGATTTAATATTAATATTTATTTAATATTAATATTTTGTTATTAAAATAAATATTTAATAACATTTTTGTTAATATTTTACTATTAACAAATAAATTTGGTCCAAAAAGTTAATCAATCGATCATTTGACCAAATCCGAAGCCGAAGCCGAGCCGAGCGAGCGAGCGACGACGACGACGGCGCGAGGCTTGCTTTCTTCTCAACTCTTTAAGAGCTAGAAGAAGAGCAATTGCTTATATACCCATAAAAAACCTCTTCCTCCTCCGATATGGGACAATGCCCATTTACCAAGGAGAGAGAACTTGGAATTTCACTCAAAATTTAATTTCCCTCCATTTCCCATTTACCATATTTTAACTCTTTAATATATATTTAATTAATATATTAAAACCCCAACAATTACTACCCCCTCAACTCTAACTTTAAGTTTTTTAGTTGGTTTCACACATATTAAGAAATATTTTTTATCATTAATTAATAATATAATTGACCATATTAACCTTAATTTATTCATTAAAAATAAACAAATACTCCTAGACTCTTTATATCAAGGGAAACTTTGGAATAAATAAGATAATTCTTTCTTGATATCTGAAATTTTTAAATATTATAGACCACAAAAAAAAGACCAAAAATCAATTAAAATGAACCAGAGAAAGTATTATTGTATGATAAATAATAGATAAAACTAAAGTATATCCTTAACATGGAATTAATGTTGAATATATATCTGGTGATATTACTTATTACTTTAAGTTGTTTCCTAAAAGAAGAGATTAAAGATAATATATGGACTAAAATATTATTATGAGCAATGTTAATACAGGTTAACACATTATGTAAATTTTGCTTGAACTTCTAAACCAACAACAACCCATGTAAGAATTAGTATAATACATATGAGTTTTTTTTTTAGAAAATTAGTCAAACATAATTAACATTCATTATTTTTAGGAACTTACACTATTATTTAAAATTAAATTTTTAATTTACAGGATTTTTAATACTATTTATGTGATTTTCAAAAGGTTTTTATTCATAATTCCGGGTACACACGCATCACACGTACTTTAAGACTAGTTAATTTAAACACTAAACAATTCATTTTATGCTCTATCTAACTATTATTATTTGTAAAAGTTCAAGCTAGCAAGCTCTTTCACACCATTCAATATATACTTGCTTTGGAAGTGTTCAATCTAGAACGGTGTTGATATGCCATGATTTCTATTTTAGCTACAACCTGTATTTATAGCATAATAACGAATATAAGTATATGTCTTGTATATACACTCTTCAAAAAGTGTTATGCATTTTTACTTTAATTTGTTGATTCGTAAGGTTAATTTTAATTTGTCAAGCATAAACACTCCATACATGTAAGTGTTTGCCCTATGATATCTACTTAATGTCTAGTGGCAATTAAAATGGTTTTCTTTTGTTTTGGTTTTGACTTTAAAAAATAATCAAATATGATTTTATTTTAATTTTAATAAAAAATAAAAAAATCGAATCAAACCGACTGTAGAAGTATATATTTAAAATTTAATATTACACCAATCTACATTCTACGATACATGTTAATTGTTTGCACTTTTAGTCAAGCTCATTGCTATTATAATAATCTAGTTCTTGTCTTTTACATTCTAGTTTGATTGATAATTGTTTGTTCAAAAGATGTTAAGCATCTTAGAACTAATCAATCAATATAGATGATTGAATAATTAGAATCAATGACAATATAAATCGAAGATCGATCGTTGAATCAACGTGAATAAAATAATTAATATATGGAGATGGTGAGAATAAAATGTAGAAGATAGAACAAATGAGCAGTAGTGATAGCAGTAATAGAGAGAGAGAGATGTCTTATTATCCAAAAATTAGATCGCTTATAAATGGGGGAGGCCCTCCCTTATATAATGAGAGGGTTCTCTCGCCCAACTTATTACATTGACGCCCTGATATTATAAGCGTAATCAAAATATAGGCCGGGAAACTGGGGACGCCCTCTTTAATAGATCCGCCAATTTGATGTCTCATAGGTGGGGCCGCGTCCTTCTTGTCACGCGACCGTCAATGAGGACGTCCATGGATGCTGCCGTCCTCATACGGGGGCGACCTCCTTATTTATTTCATCGGGGCCGTCCATGGGTACACGTGGCCATATCGTACCACTTGTTTGATTTACCCCCATACAGATAGTCCCTCCGCCTATTGGAGATGTGCCCGGGGCATTTCTTCGATGGGCGGATAGATTCAACCCATGTTGGGTACTGTTCGGGTGTGCATACGTGGCACGTTCTTTCGAACCGTCGCCTGCAGGCGGCGTGCGTCATTATTGATGCGGTTTTCGAGGCTTAGTCATAATGGGAGATTTGACGTTTCAGTTTCCCGCCCCTTTTCCGGTACAAAACTCTTCGAATTTCGTGCGATAATTTGTTATAAATAGGAGGCAGTTTCAATATCCTTCTTTCTTTTAGTTCATCAGAGATCTTTCGCCTCTTTCTTCCTAATTTCTCTTTTTTCGGCAACTTGCATTCCATCATTGATTCCTAGTTAGTGACCTTAATCATAAAATGGCCAAAGGTAGCCGTCGTAAAGAGCCGGAGCGGGCAGAGGCTGGCTCTGGGGCTCCCCGACAATCTGGGGATAAAAGTAAGAAGAAGAAGAAGGAACTCGTTCCTCTGAAGGAAAGTAACCTTCTTCCTCGAGATTTGTATGCGCGAAAAGACTTCACTCACCCGGCGGATGCCGATACGTGGGAGATGTCCGTTATTACGGAGAGACAGCTAAATAGTCTCCGGGCGGCCTGCCGCATACCAGAGACGGTGGAGATGATAGTGGCCGGAGATGACATAGTGCATGTTCACCGGCCAGGATTCTGTGCCATCCATGAGTATCCATTTATCATGGGGTGCGAGCTCCCCATACATCCTCTGGCGGAGGCATTATGCCGCTTTTTCAACATCTGCCCGGCCCAGCTGACTCCGTACACATGGAAGATCTGCCGGATCTTGACAACGTATGCGTCCAGGGCCGAGGTGGACGTCTCCGTTCATCACTTGCTGCAATTGTTTAGTCCCCGCTACAAGCGGGGCAAGATGTTACAGCTAAAAAATCGAGGGTTGAAGGGCCTGCTCGTGGAGGTGGATAATAAGCCCAATCGTCAATTTTGGACGAAGTACTTTTATATCCGTACTTCCGATTTAGTGGTGGACGCAGCCGGTTTTCCGGAGATATGGAACCCCAACTGTAAGTACCTACCCGTCCCTTTCATGTTTTGGTTCGTGGCGTCGCCGTCACATTGCTTCTAAGGCGTTAACATTTTGTTTGCTTTTTCTTGTGTAGTGGTGGAGCGTACACCCAATCAAGTTCCCGGCATTAGGGCGTGGGTGAACCGGTTGATCCCTTTTGCCTAGGAATGTAGGACATGGGTTGCGTTCGGTCAGAAGTACGGCCTCGCGAGTACGACTCTTACTTGCCACATTTTCTTTTTCTTTGGCCGTAGCTGTAGCTTACATAAGTTTACTCTTCTTTTGTTGCAGCTCGGATCGTGACACGGAGGCGGAGACGCCGAGCCGTCAGTCCTACTTCTTCAGAAATGGAGCTTGTGGCCTCCGTTAGGCAGGGCCTTCCTAAGGCTGATCAGGTCGAGGAGAGTCCGGCGGACAACGCCGCGTCGGGTGACGAAGCGACTGAGGTCGCCGACCCGGATTATGAGCGGGCCGTTAGGGAGTCCCTACTGTCAGCCGCTCCCGGTCCCTCTAGTTCTGCTCCTAGGCCGTCTATTATCCCGGTGTCTGGAGCGGATACAGAGCTCCCGCCCCTTATGCTGAGGAGGGGCCCCCTGCGTAAGATGAGCCGGCCGAGAGCAAGAGGCACCGGTTACTTACTGGAAAAGGGGTAGTTGTAGACCCTGGGCGGAAGAGAATTGAGGCCCGTCGCCCGGATTCGAGGCCAGTCCTTTTGGGCGATGCCATTCGTCTGAGGAGGGCCGCAGTTGTAATTGCTCATGTGGGGGATGCTGATGCCTCGTCTACCGATAATGAGGGCGTCCCTGCTGTTGCTGCTAAGCCGGCAGAGGTACCGCTACAGGGCGAAGCAGAGGCGGACGCGCTGGAGGCGGCCGAGGAAAAGGGCCAATTGCGTCGGCTTCTAATACCGACGTGTTATAACTTGCTGGAGGAAAGAGGGCAGGCTGTGAAGGACTTCGCTTTACTATGTGGCGACGCCGAGACTGAGTCGCTGAAGTCAGTAAGCGACCACGTCTTGTCCCGATGCATTGCTGGTGCCGCCTTGTAGGTATGGTTCGAAGTGTACCTTTCCCCTTTGTTTTTGTTTTCTTATATTTTGAGGTTTTCATTTTGCCTTCTCTTTTTTTTTTTGTAGACCCTCATCGTAGAGGTGGAGCGGAGTTGGAGGGATCGGAAGAAGTTGGCTACCCTCCGGAAGGTGTCGGAGAAGTATAAGGAAGCCCGTGAGAAGCATAAGATGCTTTCGGACTGCTTCTCGGACGCCCCTGAGCTCCGCCTCCTCCGAGAGTCTGTTGAGTCGTTGGAGGAGCAGCTGCGCAAGCAAACAGAGCAGCTTGAGAAGGCGGACGCCGATCTGCTGGCCGATGTGGCACGGAATGCCAAGCTAGAGATCCTCCTCCAGTAGCGTGGAGATGAAGTAGATATGGGTCGTGTGGCCGTGATGGAGGCTACCGAGCTTCGTGCTAGAGTTGAGTCTTTGTCGGCCGAGCTTCAAGCGGCCTTGGCCCAGACGGCAGTCATCCCAATTGGGGACACCCCTTGTGAGGCTCAGGACATACTTGTATATGCTGAGGCTAGGCGGACGGTATACGAGGAGCTTCATGCCACCGGCAGGGCTAGCCAGACGGAGGTCGATGAGCAGCGTCAGCTGGTTAGGGTGGCTCGTGAAGCCTACGGCTATGACCCTGACTCTCCGGCCCAGTCGGGAGGCTCCTTCGCTGATGTGGACCAGCTGGGCACCAGGTCCTGGATTGAGAGGATTTGGCGGGACGACGGCGAAGACGGTGCCAATGGGGCTGTAGGAGGCGGTGGCGGCCTTAATAGTTGAATAGGTTTCATTTTGTAGTTAGTAATTTTTGTACTTTCTTGTAAATGTATGGAATGTTAATAAAAATACTCTTTCTGAATAATTGCGGCCATCTCTTTTTTCCTTCCCTTCTTTTTTATTGTATTGTCGGGATCGACCTTAACCTTCGATTCGTATAGCGGGGGCGGGTCTTCCGCCTGGGTTCTTTTTAGACGAGGTGCGTCCATATTCTGGCTTCTAGGGCATTCAGCCTAAGTTCGAATTGGGGCGAGGCCGGACCTGTGCGTTTTACGCGGCCGTCCTTTTGGTCCTTTTTTAGATAGGCCATGTCGATACCTCTCAAGTGTCGACGCCTTAAGCTTTCGATTTTCCAGGAGGAGTCGTGGCCTTCTCCTTCAGATGTCCTTAGGCCTTAGCCTTTTATTTCGTCCGGAGAGGTCCGTAGCCTTCTCCTTTGGACGCTTTTGGGCCTTAGCCTTTTTGCTTCGTCTGGAGGGGGCCGTAGCCTCCTACTTTGGACGATTTTTAGGCCTTAGCCTTTTTGCTTTGTTTGGAGAGGGTCGTAGCCTCCCCCTATGGACGATTTTTGGGCCTTAGCCTTTTGCTTCGTCTGGAGGGGGCCGTAGCCTCCTCCTATGGATGCTTTTTGGGCCTTAGCCTTTTGCTTCGTCTGGAGGGGGCCGTAGCCTCCTCTTTTGGATGCTTTTTGGGCCTTAGCCTTTTTGCTTCGTTTGGAGAGGGCCGTAGCCTCCTCCTATGGATGCTTTTTGGGCCTTAGCCTTTTGCTTCGTCTGGAGGGGGTCGTAGCCTCCTCCTATGGATGCTTTTTGGGCCTTAGCTTTTTGCTTCGTCTGGAGGGGGCTGTAGCCTCCTCCTTTGGACGCTTTTTGGGCCTTAGACTTTTTTTTTCGTTTGGAGAGGGCCGTAGCCTCCTCCTATTGACGCTTTTTGGGCCTTAGCCTTTTGCTTCGTCTGGAGGGGGCCGTAGCCTCCTCCTTTGGATGTTTTTTGGTCCTTAGCCTTTTTGCTTCGTCTGGAGGGGGGCGTGGCCTCCTCCTTTGGACGTTTTTTGGGCCTTAGCCTTTCATACAATTGTGGCTGTAGCCCTTCATTTATTGGAGATGGTCGTAGCCTTTCATACAATTATGGCCGCAGCCCTTCATTTATTGGAGATGGCCGTAGCCTTTCATACAATTGTGGTCGTAGCCCTTCATTTATTGGAGATGGGCGTAGCCTTTCATACAATTGTGGCCGTAGCCCTTCATTTATTGGAGATGGCCGCAGCCTTTCATACAATTGTGGCCGTAGCCCTTCATTTATTGGAGATGACCGTAGCCTTTCATACAATTATGGATGTAGCCCTTCATTTATTGGAGATGGCCGTAGCCTTTCATACAATTGTGGTCGTAGCCTTTCATTTATTGGAGATGGCCGTAGCCTTTCATACAATTGTGGTCGTAGCCCTTCATTTATTGGAGATGGCCATAGCCTTTCATACAATTGTGGCCGTAGCCCTTCATTTATTGGAGATGGCCGTAGCCTTTCATACAATTGTGGCTGTAGCCCTTCATTTATTGGAGATGGCCGTAACCTTTCATACAATTGTGGTTGTAGCCCTTCATTTATTGGAGACGACCGTAGCCTTTCATACAATTGTGGTCGTAGCCCTTCACAACATGGCCATAGCCCTAGTCCCTGTGATGTGCTATTCGTGCCGACCGGTGTGCTTAGCGCATCATACAAGCGATTCCGAACATCTCTCTTGTCGCCTCATTAAAAACCTCTCCGGGAAAACCCAATTGGGACAAAACTCGGAGGAGGGAAAAAAAGTACGACTCGGGGGGTGTCTCTTAGAAGTGGAAGCGCTTGAGGTGTGAGATGTTCCAGTTGTTCTGGAGTATCTTTCCATCCATGGTCTCAAGTTTGAAAGAACCTTTATCCGTTGCTGCGATGATTTTGTAGGGTCCGTCCCAATTGGTTCCCAGTTTTCCTTCGTTGGGATCCTTTGATGCCAGTATCTTGGCTTTTAGCACATAATCGCCCGCCTTGAGCGGGCGGATTTTTGTCCTCTGGTAATAGTACCTCTCGATCTGCTGTTTTTGTGCCACCAGCCTGATGTGGGCCATTTATCTCCTTTCTTCGGTCTCGTCTAGGTCTTGTAGTCGGCTTGTATCGTTCTCATCTCCGCTTGTCTGTGAATATCTGAGGCTTGGCTCGCCGACTTTGACTAGTATGACAGCGTCGGTCCCATAGACCAATGAGTAGGGGTTTCTCCCGCGGAGGACTTGGGAGTGGTTCTATGTGCCCACAACACTTCCAGTAGCAGCTAGGGCCGTAGTCCCTTGGCGTCCTCCAGTTTCTTCTTCAAAATGTTTAATATAGTTTTGTTGGGCGATTCGCTTGGCCGTTGGCGGCTAGATGATATGGCGTTGAGAGTATCCTCTTGATGTGCCATTTGTCGAAAAAGTCCGTTGTCTTTTATCCTATGAACTGTCGTCCGTTGTCGCATGTTATTTCCTTTGGAATGCCGAACCAATAGATGATGTTCTTCCAGATGAAGGATATGACTTCTTGTTCGCGGATTTGGGCGTAGGCGCCTGCTTCCACCCACTTAGAAAAATAGTCAGTTAAAACTAACAAAAAACGTACCTTTCCTCGTCCGGGAGGCAACGGTCCGACTATATCCATTCCCTATTTAATGAATGGCCAAGGGGAAGTGACTGAGTGGAGAGGTTCTCCCGGCTGGTGTATCATGGGGGCGAACTTTTGGCACCTCTCGCATCGCCGGTCGTAGTCCGCTGCATCTTTTTTCATTGTGGGCCAGTAATAACCGGCCCGTATTAGGCATCGCGTGAGTGTCCTGTTTCCCGTATGGGCGCCACAATGACCCTCATGGACTTCCTCCATTACCGGAGTCGTCTGGTGGGGCCCCAGGCATTTGGCCAGAGGTCCCCCAAAGGTTCGTTTGTAGAGGGCCCCGTTCATCAAGCAATATATGGCGGCTTGCTTGCGAAGCTTTCTAGCTTCTTTTTTATCGTGCGATAGTTGCCCTTCCTACAAGTATGAAAGGAACTAGTTTCGCCAGTCCCATGTTAGGTGTAGAGAGAATACCTCGCTGCGATCGATGGCGGAATGCATAAGGGTGACAGTGCTTTCTTTGCTTAGGTTCGTGGCTGCTGCGGCAGTTTGGCCAATCCGTCGGCTTCGGCATTATGCACCCTGCGTACTTGCTCGAAGCGACATTCGTCGAATCGGGTCATTAGTCTACAGACTTCGGCCTGATATTTCTGCAACCTCTGCTCATTGATCTGGTAGGCCCCGGTGACTTGATTTATCACAAGTTGTGAGTCGCAATGTAGGACCAGTCGGCGGGCTCCGTACCTGGCGGCTAGTTTCAAACCTGCAATAACGGCTTCGTACTCTGCTTCGTTGTTAGTCATCTCGGGACATCATATGGACTGGCGAATTGCCCGTGGGGACCTCGAGGATGAGTCCCAGTCCCGATCCTGAGGCGTTAGCGGCCCCGTCGGTGTGGAGTATCCAGGGATTCAAGCTAGGGGCCGTTTGCAAGGCCTCCTTCTCGGCCTCAGGTGAGAGGCTGACGCTAAAGTCGGCTATGAAATCGGAGAGGACCTGCGATTTTATGGTTGTTCTGGGGACATACATGATGTCGTGCTCATTGAGCTCTATGGCCCATCTAGCGAGAGATCCCGACAGTTCGGGCTTATGCAGGATGCTTCTTAGGGGGAAGGTGGTCACTACCCGGATGAGGTGGCATTGGAAGTAAGGTCTCAGCTTTCGGGAAGCTGTGACCAAAGCCAATGCCAACTTCTCAAGGTGCGAGTACCGAGTTTCGGCATCCACTAGTGTTTTACTGATGTAATAAATGGGCGATTGCGTACCTTTTTGCTCGCGGACGAGGACTGCGCTGACTGCCACCTCGGAGACGGCCAGATATATAAGTAGTGGCTCGTTAGGTTCCGCCTTTGCCAGCAGCGGCGGAGATGTTAGGTACACTTTCAGTTCTTGGAGAGCCTTGACGCATTCATCGTTCCAATGGAAACCGTTATCCTTCCTCAGCACATTGAAGAATTTGTTGCATCTGTCCGACGACCGGGAGATGAAGCGGGAGAGGGCGGCTATTCGGCCTGTCAACTTCTGAACCTGTTTTTTGCTGGTGAGCGCTTCTGGTATTGAGGTGATCGCCTTGATTTGGTCCGAGTTGACCTCGATCCCCCTTTGCGATACGAGGAAACCGAGGAACTTCCCAGATGTTACACCAAAAGCGCATTTTTTGGGGTTTAACTTCATTCCGTAGCTATTCAGGATCTCGAAGGCCTCTCACAGGTGATCGATATGGTCCTCCTTTCTTGCTGATTTAACCAGCATGTCGTCGATGTAGACCTCCATAGTCTTACCGAGTTGCTTGTTGAACATTTTGGTGACCAACCGTTGGTAAGTTGCACCAGCATTTTTCAACCCGAAGGGCATCACTTTGTAGCAGTAAGTGCCCTGGTGGGTGATGAAGGTGGTTTTCTCCTGGTCCTCTTCTGCCATTAGGATTTGGTTGTACCCAGAGTAGGCATCCAAGAAGCTTAGGAGTTCATGCCCTGCTGTAGCATCGATTAACTGGTCGATGTGGGGCAGGGGAAAGGATTCCTTGGGGCATGCCTTGTTCAGGTCGGTGAAGTCCACGCACATCCTCCACTTTCCGCTTTTCTTCTTAACCATAACCATATTGGCAATCCACTGTGGGTATTTTGATTCTCTGACGAAACTGTTGGCCAGTAGTTTGTCCACCTCCTCACGGACCTCCTCATTAATGGCGGCGTTGAATTTTCTTCGGCCCTGTTTTACCGGTGGGTGCAATGGATCCACGTTGAGCTGGCTTGTGGCGATGTCCGGAGAGATCCCTAGCATGTCTGCATGGGAAAAAGCAAACGTGTTTGCATGCTTAATCAGAAATTCATGGTACTTACCAGGGTTTGTGAGCCCGTGGCCGATGTAGGCTTTCTTTTCAGGATCGCTTTGATCCAGCTGGACTGGGTCGAGCTCTTTGGCCGTTGCATTGCAAGTTTCTACGATGTCTGGGCCCCTTATGGCATCGGCCGTCGGGTCTGCTTGAGTCCCCGACGGAGCTGATTGCTATGCTTCCGCGCTTTCCCTGCTCAGTTGTTTTGTGTGAGCGCAATCCTGGGTTATTTTATAGCATTCCTGCGCTGTTCGCGGCTCCCCTTTGATGCTGAATATTCCCCATGGGGTGGGGAATTTGATCACATGGTACATGCTTGACGGGACTGCTCGCATGGCGTGTATCCACAGGCGCCCAATGATGACATTGTAGGCCATCTCTTGGTTCATCACATGGAAGGTCGTTTCTAGGGTGACACCTCCCGCAAGGACAGGCAGGGACACCTCTCCTAACGTACGCTCTACTACATTGTTAAAACCGATTAGATTTATGCACCTGGGAGTGATTCTGTCCTCGAGTCCCATCCGAGTGAGGACTCTTGGATGAATGATGCAGGCACCGCTCCCATCATCGATCATGACTCTCCTGACATCGGTATCCATGATACGCAGGGTAATAACTAAAGCATCATAGCGAGGAAAAAACAAACCGTCGGCGTCGGACTTATCGAAGGTGATACTTCCTTCGAGGTCATCATACCATTCGTGGGAGATAGTTCTTCAGTCTGTGTGTGTTGGTGAGCTTGACGTGGTTGACGGCTTCGTCTGCTTCCCCGACGATCATGTTTACTGTACGTGTCAGGGAAGGCGGCTTTGGGGGTCCCCGGGAATGCTCCCGTCTGCGGCCGAAATTAGCTATTCCTTTGTCGCTGAGTAGCTCTTTCAGGTATCCCTGATTGAGCATCCTGACGACTTCCTGTCGTAGGCCAATGCAATCCTCGGTTCGGTGTCCTCGTTCCTGATGGAACTCGCACAGAACATTGGATCTCCTCGTGGCCTGGTCCGACTTCATCTTTTGGGGCCACTGCACCTTGGTGCGGAGCTTCTCCAGTGCGTACACTACTTCTGAGGGTGAAACATAAAAGTTATGTGATGAGAGTAAAGCGGGCGTACCTCGATCGTTTCTGAGTGGGGCGATGTGACGCTGTACCGCATCCGTGTGTCGCGGGGGCGGAAGCGAAGATCTTTGCGTAGGGTTGATGTCGTTCTTTGCTGGGGCGTGGGGGTAGTTCCAGACGTCCATCATGTCGTCGGTCCCTCCTGGCGTCCGGGTGTACGACAGCTAGTCACCGTGTTGGCCCGTTGAGATCCTCCTCGTCTGCCCGCACCTCGGCGCAGTAGGCATTGTGGATCTCGTCCCAGGTGGTGGGAGGGTACTTCATGATCCGGCTCAGCAATTTCTTGGTGGCTCGGGAGCCATCCCTGTTGAGCCCGTTCTGGAATGTTGCCACCGCCATTCCTTCTGACACGTTTGGCAGGTTCATGCTTATCCTATTGAATCTAGCGAGGAAGTCCCTGAGGCCTTCGACCATGGTCTGTCGGATGGCGAATATGTCGTTCACCCTCGCTTCTGCTTTCTTGGCGCCGGCATGCGCAGTGATGAATTTATGTGCCATCTCCTCGAAGGTCGAGATCGCCTTGGCGGGTAGTTGAGAGTACCATGTTAGTGCTCCTCCCGTCAGCGTTTCGCCAAACTTCTTCAGCAGCACCGATGGTACCTGTTCTTTGGACAAGTCAT
This sequence comes from Nicotiana noctiflora, assembly GCA_032618575.1. Taxonomy (NCBI): domain Eukaryota; kingdom Viridiplantae; phylum Streptophyta; class Magnoliopsida; order Solanales; family Solanaceae; genus Nicotiana; species Nicotiana noctiflora. The sequence goes on from JASVEL010011932.1 coordinate 102,967, forward strand.
TACCTTTTACTGTAGTGACGTAGTGGATAAGATGATCCTCGGGGTCGGTGGTCTCGTCGTACACCTTCAGGTACGGGGGCATCTTGAAGGTTTTTGGGATGGTGTAGGGCGCTGCTTCCTCGGAGTAAGGTTGTTCCACGAACCTTCCTACGTCCCGCTTGGGTAGTAGTTTAGGCGCCCCGGGAATCTTATCAACCCCGTCCTGGTGCTCCTTCATTTGGTCGCGGAGGGCTTGGTTTTCGCCCTCCATTTCCTTCATTTTCCTCAGGACGGTAGCCAGTGTGTCATCATACGCTTGGGTCTCGACGGGCCGGCTGTTGGTCCGTGTTTTTTCCTGTTTGTCTGTTGCGGTGGTATTGCTGGTGGGCGGGGCAGCATTTTTGCAGCCTTGCGGTGTTTTCTCCGCTAGGCTGCTCAGTGTGCTAGCTAGCCATTCCTCCAGTAGCCTCCTGACTGCTGGAGGTGCTTCTTTCGTATCGGAGTCCCTTCCCAGAGGTGTGGGGGAGGTTTCAACTTCAGGTGCGGTAGAGGGAGTAGCATTGATGGCTGTGCTTCCCCCCAGCCTCATTCATTGCGCCCAGAAGGTTTGCGGTGACTTCAGCCATGACCGTGGGTCGTACGTTACTTTCAGCCATCTTTGAAAAGTTTTAATTTGATCGGATCTTTGCGAATGTATACTATAAGTTTGATTCTCGAAATCCCCACAGACGGCGCCAAATTGTTTGTTCAAAAGATGTTAAGTATCTTAGAACTAATCAATCAATATAGATGATGGAATAATCAGAATCAATGACAATATAAATCGAAGATCGATCGTTGAATCAACGTGAATAAAATAATTAATATATGGAGATGGTGAGAATAAAATGTAGAAGATAGAACAAATGAGCAGTAGTGATAGCAGTAATAGAGAGAGAGATGTCTTATTATCCAAAAATTAGATCCCTTACAAATGGGGGAGGCCCTCCCTTATATAATGAGAGGGTCCTCTCGCCCAACTTATTACATTGACGCCCTTATATTATAAGCGTAATCAAAATATAGGCCGGGGAACTGGGGACGCCCTCTTTAATAGATCCGCCAATTTGATGTCTCATAGGCGGGGCCGCGTCCTTCTTGTCACGCGGCCGTCAATGAAGACGTCCATGGATGCTACCGTCCTCAAACGGGGGTGGCCTCCTTATTTATTTCATCGGGGCCGGCCATGGGTACACGTGGCCGTGTCGTACCACTTGTTTGATTTACCCCCATACAATAATTTTATTTTGCTAAGTACAATAATCTATAAACAAATAATATATTTTTGATTGAGTTCTTAAATTATTCATCACTTGAGTCAATTATCATCAATATATCTTGGAAAATGATAGATTTCTCAAAGAACAAATCATTCCCCAAAGAACAAATAGTTTGATAACGTTACGTTGAAAATATAGTCGGCGGAATGTCTATTTGACATTGTATGTCTTATATAAAGAAAAAATCAATAAATAAACGAAAAAATCAAAAATCCGTCATAAAACAACTTGATAAAAAAACTAACTTAATTGGTTTGATTTGTTAATAATTAAAAAATCAACTTACTTAATTTTAATTTTTTTTAGAAAAAATTAATCCAATCGAACCATGAACCCTAAAGTGTCACATTATGTCATAGTAATTTCATTCATTGTTTGAACTTTTAAATACAATAATTATGCGTCAATTTTCCAGTAGTTGGGACTGATTATAGGAATTCTTTAAATTAATCTACACAAAATATAAAATTACAATAAAATAAGGTGAAAAAAGGACCCTCCCATAACTGATCGAATTTGTCATCTGGCGGGAGCTTTATAATAGTAGGAAATTACTCATTTTTTTCTTTGGAAATATCAGATTAACAAAATCTGGCTTCAACATTGTTGACGTTCTGCTTTTATTCCCCACTGCGGGGTTCCGCCATTGTCGAAAGAGTTTCTGGATTCTTCTTCGAGAACACGTAAACCAATTCCTCCAATACATACATATAAAGAGAAAACGCTCGTAGGTTCGAGAAGATTGAGCGTTAGAGAGAGAGAGAGAGAGAGAGAGAGAGAGAGAGAGATGGGGAATCACAAAGTGAAGTGGACGTCGGAGGAAGAAGGAGCCCTAAAAGCTGGCGTGGCAAAGCACGGAACCGGAAGGTGGAAGAACATTCTCAGGGATCCTGAATTCGCGCGCTTTTTGACTAATCGCTCCAACATCGACCTCAAGGTTTCTCGGTTTGTTTTGGTGTATATTCATTTGTTTGTATGTGTTGTATTCTTTTACTTTGTTTTGGGTTGATCTTACGCAGAATTTATACTTGAAAGTTGAAATTTAGGACTAGGGTTAATGTGTTTCCCTTGATGTTACAATGTGTGTTGTTTTATCGTAGTGATTTTTGTCCCGTGTTATTTTGGAATATCCAGCATCAGTATAATATTGTTCATATGTCATGAGGCTGCTTCTAACTGTTGTGATTTCTGGTCTATTGTATCATAAATGTTGGGCATTGCAGCTCCTTTATTCGTATCAACGGGTTAAATATTGCTATATTTATAGTAATGAAAAGATATGGTTGCAACATGTGTGGGGACTTGAAGTAGAGTCATCAGCCAAGTTCCTCTTTGATGGTGCTAATTGCTATACTGCTATACACCACTCTTTGTAGGATATTAAGAGAATATAGATTATGATGGTCCTTCTAGGGGTTATTCAGGTGGAAAATGCTAGTGTAAAACTAGATTATGGTTTGTTTTCTTTATCTGCTTTACCATCCTGATTGTGTGCTCATATGACAACCATTCTGATAGTTGACAGAGTTGCATGTTATTGGCCATGCTGCTTTACACTTCAGTATAGCTAATTATATCCTTTTGCTTTACGTCTCCTGTTTTATCCCATTGATATTTGTTTGACAATACATCCGTAATATTTTTCGTTGAAAACATCACCTTCATGTGTTGTCTTTGTCACACTTAATTAAAAATTGTCCTTCTCACCTTTCTACTCTTCAAAATCTTAAAAATACTACACTCATAGGAAACTTGCTGAAGTTGGTAAACAATTATGTGGAATGCTGAGTGGCGATCTAAATTTGAGGTAAAAAGCAAACACTTTGTAATTTCCATATAGGGCTGGACCACTATCACGAGTTAAATTCTGGATAAATGACCTCTCCCATTCCCAAAGATTAAGTTCTTTCTTTCCACTTAACATTCATTCTGGATATGTATGTGCATACGTTTTGTTCTCAATTTTCATAAAATTCCTCGTGCTTTGGTTTTTACCTGGCTGTTCCTTCGCCGTGTGTTTTTCCTTCACATTATAGGTCTTTTAGGTCCTTCTCAAATCATCTGGCAATTGGGACCTTATGTGGAACAGTCTCCCTTTTCCCATCTGCTTAATATCTCTATTGTGGCTGTGGGAACAGTGTGTTTGTTGACTTAACCTCTAAGGATACCAAATACAGCTGGATGAAGTATCATTTCCTGTGGTGTCCCTGAAATGAGATGGCTTAAGATTGTAATGAAAGACTAGGTTTGCTGTGTATATGTCATTTCACCTTCCTTTCCATTTGATGTTTAATATATTTGGCTTTCGTTGTTAGTGACCTGATTTGCCTTTTCATAGGGGAAGAACAAAGTATGGAGTATAACTGTGGAGTGGGATCTATGTTATATTCTTCCTTTATTGTAAAAAAGACTTTCATTTGTCTCTTTTGTTTGTTTCAAAATCATGTTAACTTCCCTCATGATGGAATATTTTTCAATCTTAAAAGTCATATGGGCCGGTCTTTAACCTAATTAACTCAACCTGAAGAAGTTACCTTTAATTCTAGTTTGGTCCACCTTTCCTTAAACCAACATATAATTATAATACCCATATTGAGTCAAGGTAACAACTTGTGGATAGAGGAAAATTTATCGAAGATGGAACATTATTTATACTGGTGCTTATGCCCAAACATAACCTCTTTAACATATCAAAATTTTGTTTGGACAATGTCCATTTAGGTAAAAAACTATACTAGAAGTGTTTATTGCTACAAAAAAGAGTGTATTGTTTCTTCCAATCACTAAGACAAGTACAACATCCTTAATCTAACTGGATCTTCCAGTTGTGAAGGAACTTGATCAGAAAAAGGTGGGACTCTAGTTATAAGATATGCAGTGAAACCTTTGCTCCTGGAGCTAAGATCTCAGTCTCTTTGTGGAATTTCTGCTTCTGCAATTTCTGTTGTATTGCAAATGTGGCAGTCTCTCATCCATAAGAGGATTTTAGCAAGTTTTCTGACTCAATATGATAGTCATTACACTTCCTTTGGTCTCTCTGAATAGGATAAATGGCGAAATATGGGTTTTAGCACTGCTGCGCAAGGTTCTAAAGATAAATCTGGATTTTCTCGTGCAAGACCAAAGACAATAAGTGCACTTGTACCTTCTACTGTTCAAACTCCTTTGGCAATTACTTCAGCGCCCGAGAATGACGCCATGGATGGTTCTCCCGAAAGCCCACAAGGAAGCAAGAATGCTCCGAAGTAGGTGACTCCTTTTAGCTTCTTGTATTACTTGTACGCTTAGCAGCTATATTGTTGAACTTTTCAAGACTTAATATTTGTTGTATGCATTTATACTTCTTCAAAAGTTCTGTCAGGAAATAACTTTTGTTAAAACTTGCTTTTTAGTATCATTTCCTTCTTCTTGCTAGCTGAAAGGGGAGCAAGAAATTAGTTATAATTTCGCACGAAGGAAATTTCTCCTGCACTCCCCACTAGCCTCACCTCTTCCTGCCCCACCTTCTGCAGGAAAAGGAGATAAGGAGAGGGGATAATCTAAGGAAATAGGAAAACTACAAAAGTGTCTGAAAGGAAAGAGGAAAACTACATAAGTGTATTTGTGATGGTAGATACAAAAGAATGTAGCCGAATATAGGCCAAAAAAATAGAAATAGCGTTTCTTGCATGACAGTACTGGTTGGTCTTTCACTATCTAGAATTTAAAGTTGTTTCAGTAGGATTTTTTTATACCGGTTGGCTTGCTACATTAACAAAAAACCCATTGTGATACCACAAGTGGGGTCGGCGAGGTAGTGTGTGTGCAATCTTACTCCTACCTTGTGAAGGTAGAGAGACGACTTCCAATAGACCCTCGAAAGTTTGCTTTCTGCATTCTTTCTTACTAGTATATGTACCCGCGCGTTGCGCGGAGAATAAGAAAAATAATTTAAAAAGAAAGAAAATTTTACTTGAATAATACGATGTACACAAAGGAGCATGAAAGAAACCTGATTTTATTATTCACCGATTCGTCATATATATTGGGTCTTGTTGCTCTTCATATATTTACATACATAGTCGACATACATTATATGTTTCAAACAAAGATAAAATTAAGACGCATAGCATACACACTTCTAAAGCAAATTTTTTGGGCTTTACCATTCTTAAGAAATTCTTTGTTTGTCTGCATGAAGAAACAAAAATGTTCGTGAAATTAATTACTTATAGAATTGATGTGATCTAAATTTACTTTGACAACCCTAATTCTTGGTCTTGACCATCACGAGATTGACGTCTCTTGCTTCTCAAGATCAAGAAATGAAATATAAGTGTGTTCGACTTATGCTAAGTAAGGGGTATTAGAATTTTTAAAGCCATACAACTTTATTTTAAACAGAAAGGATAATCCAAATACATACCAACTTTGTTGAATGAATATTGTACTAAAGCTAATTTTTGTCTCGTTCTAACGCTACTGCATGCTTTCTCCAAATTTATAATTGTCTTATATTTTGTGCTCTACTATATGCCAAAAGCTGTAAGATTTGTCATGTTTTTCCTTTACGGATAAGGACTTCACGAACTTATCAGTTTGGGAATGTTAAGCAAGTGTTTCTAATAGACTGTATAAGCTTGCGAGAGAAAAGTAGATGCACAAAAACAAATGTGCATTTTCAATCAGCATATTATGGTCCTTAAAGCACACGTTTCACAAAGAAATATCAATACCACATATCTAAAGCACACGTTGAATCTCAAACAACTACTTTCCACCAAAACTCTTTAAAGGACTAAGGAATATGTAAATAGTAACATGGTATAGAAATTTTCAAATCCAATGCATCAATTGATGTTATTAAATAAAAGAGAGGCATGTAAATGAATGTGTATTTAGAAAGATCACTTGTGTGTGTATTAAAGAGAGACATGTATTTGAATATCATCAAGGAAGATTATTGAGGAAAACATGAGGCAATTACTTGTCATTTATCATGAATAACAAAAGGTTTGTGATAGCTTTCAAATATTCTCTCTCACATTAGCCATTTGCTATTTTTTGGATAAATCTATAGCAAGAAAAATGGATTTTGGGCAGGCTTTCAGTTGCCATTAGCGGGTCAATAGGAGCAACTGTCAAAGTTGCAAAGTTGCAAATGTTAAGGCGCATGGGACGATGTTGGGAACAATTAAAAAAATTTAAGATGTTTTGCCAAGATAGTATATTCAAAGCAGTCAATATCAATAAATAGAGCATAGATATTATTTGAATTGAGGAAATTCTAATTAAATGAACTTCTTGCTCATTATCGCGGTTTCAACAATACATAACTTTTTGAACTCATCATATGTACCTTCAAGTTGAGAATAAATACTGAAAGGTGTGAAAAGGCCTCTAACAAAATAAAAGATATAGAGAGATAAGAATGGTAACTACTGACCAAATGCACACCAAATTTTTTAACCGATAAAATTGTATCATGTGTCTTAGCAGAATAGTTTTTATGAACAATAAAATATTAAAGAGAACATTACAGTTGCAACTTGTTGAAGAACTTTCAATTTAAATCTCAAAAAACAGAGTACCAAGATAAGAAAACTATGGATGACCTAAAAATATACAGTTGAATATCAATGATTTTTTGCGTCAACTTTATATTTGTTCCAAAGAAATGCTTTAGAAATCACCTCTTAGCAGTTTGTTGCTATATAGTACAACAATTTCAGCAATCAAAGATATTAAATGATAATGTGAAAACCTTTTTTAAAAACAAATTGGTAGTTTTGAGATGTGAAAACCTTTTTTCAATCTAAAAGAAGTTGTTGGTTTTTTTCAATTTTGTGGTACCAACAACAACAACAACAACAACCCAGTATATTCCCACAAGGTGGGGTCTGGGGAGGGTAATATGTAGTCAGGCCTTACCTCCAATACCCGAGAGGGCAGTGAGGCTGTTTCCAATCGACCCTCGGCGCAGGAAAAGAAAGGCAAACAAAAACAAAAATCGCATTAGTTATACCAGCATACATCGCAGAAAATTGTCTAAACATAAGAGGCATAAATACCATCAATAAGCAGGTATGCATGCAATGATATTAAAACAGTAACTACCAGAAATGACTACCACAAGAGAACACAAACTAATCATCTATGGGCATCCCTACCACACCTCACCCACCCCGGGAAAGGAGTACGAAAAATCTAGAAGTCCCTATCCTACAACCCTGGTACTAGACCTCCAGACTTTCCTATCGAGGGTCATGTCCTCGGAAATCCGCATCTTGGCCATGTCCTGTCTAATAACCTCTCCCCAGTATCTCTTTGGCCTCCCTCTGCCTCGCCTCACACCAACCACCGCTAGCCGCTCACAACTTCTCACCGGGGCATCGGGGCTTCTCCTCCGCACATGCCCGAACCACGGAAGCCTCGCCTCTCGCATCTTCTCATCCACTGGGGCCATCCCCACCTTCTCCCGAATAACTTCGTTCCTAATCTTATCTAACCTGGTGAGCCCGCACATCCACCTAAGCATCCTCATCTCCGCAACCATCATCCTCTGAACATGAGATTTCTTCACCGGCCAACACTCCGTCCCATACAGCATGACAGGTCTAACCACAGCTCTATAAAACTTCCTCTTGAGTCTCTGTGGCACTTTCTTATCACACAAGACTCCGAAAGCAAGCCTCCACTTCGACCATCCCGCCGCTATACGGTGAGTGACATCTCCGTCTATCTCCCCGTCCCCCTGGATCACTGATCCAAGGTATCTAAAACTATCCTTCTTGGCTATGGCCTGAGATCCAATCATCACGCTCCCTCCCACTTCGCTCGGCTCAGTGCTAAACTTGCACTCCAGATATTCTGTCTTCGACCTGCTTAGTTTGAATCTCCATAACTCTAGCCTTTCGTTAACACCGACCCTCGTCTCGTCTACCAGGACTATGTCATCAGCAAATAGCATACACCAAGGTACATCCCCTTGAATATGCCGCGTCAAAGCGTCCATTACCAATGCAAACAAGAGGGGGCTAAGCGCAGATCCTTGATGGAGCCCCATAACCACCGGGAAATGGTCTGAGTCGCCACCCACTATCCTGACCCTGGACTTAGCTCCATCGTACATGTCCTTGATTGCTATGATGTAGGCTTCCGGCACGCTCTTAGCCTCCAGGCACCTCCATAGTACCTCCCTAGGGACCTTGTCGTACGCCTTCTCCAAGTCGATAAACACCATGTGCAGGTCCTTCTTCATATCCCTGAACTGTTCCACCGATCTCCTGACAAGGTGGATAGCTTCTCTAGTGGACCGACCCGGCATGAAACCGAACTGGTTTACGGAAATAGATGTCGACTCCCTCACTCTGGCCTCGATCACCCGCTCCCAGACCTTCATGATGTGGCTTATTAATTTGATGCCCCTATAGTATCCGGTTAATGGAACTGAGAGAAATTCTAAGCATTTATATACATTTCTCTAAATAATAGGCTAGTAGAACCTACTTGATCAATACACAATCCAATCTTAGAATGTGTACCCTTTATTAGACTTTCAATATGAAGGCCACGAATTTGTTGATATTAAACTGGTAGATCTCAAACTTAGTCAAAGTGAACAACTTGAGCCTCTCCACCCATATGTTGAACCAAATTTTAGATCTATTAGCGCTTAATTTAAAATTTCACAATGCACATAGGATTAAATCTAGTGTCTTTCTTTCAAATTCTTTATCTAACATCCATGATTACTTTTCCACTATTTGAACAATGTATAATTTCAGAAAAAAGCAATTCCATTACCTCTTAGGCAATGTGTGACGTTGGAGACTCCAAAAAGTGAAGATCATTGACATTCAAACTTACTTCTCCACTGTTTGAACAATGCATAAATTCAAAAAAAAGTAATGCAAAAAAAATAACTACAGAAAGGAGTCTAGTCAAAGTCGATTACCTCTAAACAATATATGGCGTTGGATACTCAAAAAAATGAAGCTCCTTCGTCAATATATCTTCAAAGCTGTAGAATTAATTGACTAAAAGTTTCGTAAAGTAGCAAGTCAAGGAGCAAAGAATTGTGCAATGTCTTTCTGACTTAAATTGTAACGCTTTCTATTTGTGGCAGTCGATTTTCACTGTTGAGTGATCTCTTCAAGCAATTATAATACAAAGTAGATTGGGGTATGCAAGCTATAAAAATAATGATAATGTTTATTGAAGAACGAACATGTCTATGATTGTGGTCTAACTCAGATTATTTCCCGACAAAAAGATGTCATATCTTCCACCTTTTACCTTAGGAGCTTGGCCACAAGAGGGTATAGCTTCAACTATATCCTATTGAGCACATCCTGCAATTCAAAAGCATATAATTATATCTTACGTGCCGACATCTATGCATATATAGTTAGATTAAGACACGATGTTAACCTCCCACTATCATAATCCATCGAAAGACATCAAAATTTCATTATTAAAAGATCATAAAAATATATATTGCGAACAGAGCACTTTCTGCTCCACTTTTGTTCGACAGGCATGTATCATCTTTCTAGTCAACGAAAATAAACATTTATGTTAATTCCGAACATTTATGTTCCGAAATAAATAAAATAAAATATATATATATATATATATATATATATATGTGGAACAGTTTAGGGACAAGAAGAAGTTCGGTTTCGTGCCGGGCCGCTCCACTACAGAAGCTATTCACCTTGTCAAGAGATTGGTGGAACAGTTTAGGGACAAGAAGAAGGAACTACATATGGTGTTTATCGACTTGGAGAAGGCGTACGTTAAGGTCCCAAGGGAAGTGCTATGGAGGTGCCTGGTGGCGAAAAGTGTGCCGGAAGCCTACATCAGAGTGATCAAGGACATGTACGATGGTGCTAAAACTAAGGTTAGGACGGTGGGGGGGCGACTCAGACCATTTTCCGGTAGTTATGGGGCTTCATCAAGGATCTGCGCTTAGCCCGCTCTTATTTGCCTTGGTGATGGATACTCTGACACGCCATATTCAAGGGGATGTGCCATGGTGTATGCTATTTGCAGATGACATTGTCTTGATAGACGAGACGAGGGTAGGTGTTAACGAGAGGTTGGAGGTCTGGAGACAGACTCTCGAGTCTAAGGGTTTCATACTAAGCAAATCTAAGACAGAATACCTGGAGTGCAAGTTTAGCGCCGAGCCGAGAAAGGCGGGTAGGGACATGAAGCTTGGTTCTCAGGCCATCGCCAAGAGGGACAGTTTTCGATATCTTGGGTCGGTGATTCAGGGGGACGGAGAGATCGACGGGGATGTCACCCACCGCATAGGGGCGGGGTGGACGAAATGGAGACTCGCATCAGGGGTCTTGTGTGACAAAAAAGTGCCACACAAACTTAAGGGGAAGTTTTATAGAGTGTGGTTAGACCTGTCATGTTGTATGGGGCGGAGTGCTGGCCGGTGAAAAACTCTCATGTTCGGAGAATGAAGGTTGCGGAGATGAGGATGCTCGGATGGATGTGCGGGCTCACCAGGTTAGATAAGATTAAGAATGAAGTTATTCGGGAAAAGGTGGGAGTGGCCCCGGTGGATGAGAAGATGCGAGAAGCGAGGCTTAGGTGGTTCGGGCATGTGCGGAGGAGGAACCCCGATGCCCCAGTGAGGAGTTGTGAGCGGTTGGCGGTGGGTGGCGCAAGTCGAGGCGGAGGGAGGCCCAAGAGATATTGGGAAGAGGTAATCAGGCAGGATATGGTTAGAATGCGGATTTCTGAGGACATGGCGCTTGATAGGAGAGTCTGGAGATCTAGTATCAAGGTTGTCGGATAGGGGCCCCTTGTATATTAGTTCGCACTTCTTTCCCTGTCTAGGGGTTTGGTAGGGCTCTCAATAGTTGATTTGTGCTTTAGTTTATGTTTTGAGATTATTGCATGCCATTTTATTTATGGTTTGTGTTTTGATAATTGTCTATGTGATTTTTCATAGAGTTACTAATACTATCCTGTTTTTGCTTTGTTTGTATTCCCCTTTTCCTGAGCCGAGGGTCGATTTGGAAACAGCCTCTCTGCCCTTTCGGGTAGGGCTAAGGCCTGCGTACGTATTACCCTCCCCAGACCCCACCTTATGGGATTATACTGGATAGTTGTTGTTGTTGTTGTATATGTGTGTATGTGTGTTGAACAAAGCAAAAAACCTAAGAAAAATAAACTACCCGCAACTTACAGAACATAGGCCAACTAGAAAAGGAAATTTTATTTACTCTTGAAAAGGAATTTCCTGAAAGAAGTTTTTTTTAGGGAAAAGAAAAAGAAATCGAACAGATGCACAAAGAATTAGCCCAAGGGAAGAATTAGAAGAAGATCCAAAAAAAGTTTCTAGAAAGAATAATACCCAAATTGAACAAATAAAGGGGAAAGTATACTCCCTTTGTCGATCACATTAGAAGAATCCCACGGATCCTCCTTGTAAAAAATATTGCAAAAATACAAAACAAACAAAACTTACTTAGAAGTAAATTAATTAAAATTGAAATGCAAAACTTGCACTTTTTCAAATAAAAAAAGAGCACCTTTTGTGGAGGAAATTGTGAACCGATGATTTCGAATCCATAACAATGGTTTAACAATGTTGTCGCCGATACAAAATGTTTCTTCAAAATTGAACTTCGGAGTTCACAAATGTAGAATCACTACGGATACCTTGAGCGGGTGATGTGAAATTGCAGAAATTTCAAGCGTCACGCATTGAACAAATTTGTGACTAAGAAAAATAGGAGGAGAATCATTTATGAGGGAAAGAGTGTGGATGCGTAGTTCAGAACGTGGGTCTTGTTTCAGTTTTTTTTAATAAACATTTTTTACCTTTTCCATTTTTATCAGGGAGAGAGTGTTTCAGTTAGTTTAGGATATTATAGCCCACATTTGAGAACACGATCAATCGTGGAGTGTTTTTTTTTTTTTTTTTTTTACTTTATTACTACCTCTAGGTAATGTGTGTAACATAAGAGTCCTTTTTTGAATTGGAATAATCTTTTTTAAACATGGGAATAACTGAGCTTTTAAAATTTTATAATTTTTTCTATTCAATTTTTAAAAAATTATAAATTTCCATAAGCATTGAGTTTTGTAAATCGCCATAAGTAAATTGTAAAAATTGTCGATTCCAATAATGGAAGGAAGTTTTTATTTATTTTTAATTGCCAAGTTTTTATAAAATCCAACGTGGGAGTCCATGTTTGTAGTTAAGTGGGAAGGTTTAAAATTTTTAAATTATTTTCTATTTTTTATTATGCTTTAATTTCCAAATATATGGGATGTTTGTCTTAAAATTTAATACTTATTAATTTTTTCTTGTGCCACTTTGCCTTTCTTAATCTATATAGATAGATTTAATAAATAATTTAAGTAAAAATAGTTTCAATTTATTTTTTTTATTTTAAGGTTTAGTAAATAATTTTTAAAAAATGCCCAAAACTTTTTGAATTCAACGTGGGACCATGTTGAAGTTAAGTGGGAAGGTTTAAAATTTTTAATTATTTTTGAATTTCCAAATGTATTGGAGCTTTGTCCTAAAATTTAACACTTGTTGTAGTTTAGTTGTACCACTTGGCATTCTAATATTGTTTTGCCTTTACTATTCTATATAGATAACAACAACAACAACAACAACTACCCAGTATAGTCCCACAGGGTGGGGTCTGGGGAGGGTAATATGTACGCAGGCCTTACCCCTACCCGATAGAGCAGGGAGGCTGTTTCCAATCGACCCTCGGCGTAGGGACAAGTAGAGAGAAAGCAAAAACAAAAACAAAAAACAAAAACAACAAAGCATTAGTGGCTCCGGCATAAATCACATAAATATGTGTAAACAAAGACTGTAAATAACCTGGCATATAGAAGGACAAGAAATACAGGAACAAAAACATAGGGCATTAGTAACTCCAGCACGAAACATAGAAATACTTTTGAAACCGAAGAATGGCATGCAATACAATACACCAAGCCTATATGGGTGACCCCACCACACCCCGGCCCTACCCCGGGAAAGAAGGGCGTGCACTACTAGAAGCTTCTATCCTATAACCCTGATACTAGACCTTCAGGCTTTCCTATCAAGGGCCATGTCCTCGGAAATCCTCGTAATAGCCATATCTTGCCTAATCACCTCTCCCTAATACCTCTTGGGCCTCCCTCTGCCACGACTCGCGCCAACCACCGACAGCCGCTCGCAACTCCTCACCGGGGCATCTGGGCTTCTCCTTCGCACATGCCCGAACCACCTGAGTCTCGCTTCTCGCAGCTTCTCATCCACTGGGGCCACCCCCACCTTCTCCCGAATAACTTCATTCCTAACTCTATCTAACCGGGTAAGCCCGCACATCCACCTGAGCATCCTAATCTCCGCGACCTTCATTCTCTGAACATTAAAGTTCTTCACCGGCCAGCACTCCGCCCATACAGCATGGCTGGTCTTACCACAGCTCTATAAAACCTCCCCTTGAGTTTCTGTGGCACTTTCTTGTCACGCAAGACTCCCGAAGCAAGCCTCCATTTCGACCACCCGGCTCCTATACGGTGAGTGACATCCCCGTCAATCCTCCCGTCTCCCTGAATTACCGACCCAAGATATCTGAAACTGTCCTTCTTGGCGATGACCTGGGAACCAAGCTTCACTTCCCTTCCAGCTTCATCTTCGCTTCGCTCCGCGCTAAACTTGCACTCCAGGTATTCAGTCTTAGACCTGCTTAGTTTGAAACCCTTTGACTCGAGTGTCCGTCTCCAAACTTCCAACCTCTCATTAACACCGACTCTCGTCTCATCTATCAAGACTATGTCGTGAGCGAATAGCATACACCAAGGCACATCCCTATGGATATGACGAGTTAGAGCATCCATCACCAAAGCAAATAAGAGAGGGCTGAGCGCAGATCCTTGGTGAAGCCCCATAACCACCGGGAAGTGGTTTGAGTCATCACCCACCGTCCTAACCCTCGACTTAGCTCCGTCGTACATGTCCTTGATCACCCTGATGTAGGCTTCCGGCACGCTCTTCGCCTCCAGGCACCTCCAAAGCACCTCTCTTGGGACCTTGTCATACGCCTTCTCCAAGTCTATATAGATAGATATTTGAAAATCATGGATGTCTGGATCTTTTCTTTTGGGTTATATCTTTGGTTTGTTGAAGTTTATCATTATCCTTTCTGAGCCGAGGCTCAATTGGAAACAGCCTCTCTGCCCTTTTAAAGGCAGGGGTAAGGTGTGCCTACACTCTACACTCCCCAAAACCCACTTACGGGACTACACTGGGTTTGTTGCAGTGTTGATGAAGTTTATTGTTAGATTATGATACACGTGTCCATTTTGATGTGGTCATAACATAGGTTATAATTTTTCTTTTTTTCTTCCTTTAAATTCTATACAACATAAGGTCAAAACCACAATGGTGGAAATATGGAAAAGCAAATGTTTATTACTAAAGTAAATATGAGATTATTGCATGTACCACATTGAGGTCGAGAAGGTATATATTGCTTGTGCTGGGTTTGGGAAGAATGGCTATAGTTAATTATTAAGGATTGTGGGTACTGGAGACCTTGAGTTTTCTCAATGAGATCCTGTCGGGGTCTACATTTACATTTGAACTTAAAAGTTCTTAGGATATGTATCTTCTCAGCCTGCTTTTACCTCCACTACTGACCCATCCTTAGACCTGTTGTAGAAATTCATACTAAATTAAAGTTTGGTGGCTTTCATCATCGTATGTTCATGTCTCTGTCATACTTCCAGGTATAATGATGTGATTTTTGAAGCATTATCATCCATGAAGTGTTCAAATGGATGTGATCTTGGTGCCATTGTGGGATTTATTGAGGTGAGCTCAATCAGCTTATAGTTATTGCATTAAACCTCCATGGGAAAGTCATGCTTATTTGCTTCATGATCTTCATGTTGACATGTTTGGTTTTTGCTTCTTCTGCCATTCCAGTTGACATCTTAATGAATTTTACATGAATTTCAGACTTAAAGAAGTCACTTGAACTAGACATGGCGTGTTCGGCTGTATGAGTTGCTTTAGCTTCATAAGCATCAACTTTTATCACTTTGTTAGCTTCTTGGTGCAATCTGGTCTCTGTACTGATGTAGATGCCATGTCAGATACAATTGGGACATGCACAATATATAACTATGTCTTGAACTTTTGATGCACTAGTTCAGTGATGCAGAGGCAATTTCCTTCAGCAAACAATATGTGTTTAATGTACCGATGACTCCTAGGTTCTAGATTTGCCCTAGTTTTTTCCACGATAACAAGGCAATGCAAGGCAACAAGTTTATCTAGTACTCCTTGTTAGTAGACATATTTTTATTTGACACTCATGGTTATCTTCCAAATGTTTATGACAATTCATGTTAAGCTTCCACCATTTTCAGTTTCCTGTGAGATTTGTGTTTGGCCAGCCGTTAATGTTCTCATCCTCTATTTAGAAAACATTGAAATATGCAATTTAAGTTAACCTTTTTCTTTTTTTTTCAGCCTCTTTTCCCTTTGCTGAGAATGTTTTAAATTCTGAACTTCATTATAGATCTCATAGGGCAAATATAAGAGCAGAGAAAATGACTTCATTCACTCCTGGAATGTGGTTTATTTTTCAAAAATTGAAAATAGGGAGTTGAATTTAAGGATATTTTAAAATGTATTGAGGTGTGTTTTGCAGTAACATGATTTTGGGCATACAAATACTTTAACCTGTCTTTAATCTGTGAGCCTATGCTACTATGCATACGAATGGTTGAGGTATGGAGTAACAACCTGGGGTTACCAGGTTTGAATTACAGCTACGGAATTTGGTGTGGCTGCGAGGCCACTTCCATGTTTGGCTAGTAAGAGTACCATGGCAACTTTGCGTGTGGGGCTGGACAGACAGCTGGAGACCACAGATAACCAAAGAAAAAGAGGCTTCGGTAGTTCGGTGTAATACAGACACACATTTGTTGTATAAACTTAATGTTGAATCCAAATAGAGTAAGTTATGCCCTTTTTGCTTAGATTTTTGATCTGTTGATAGATCCAACTGCTGCATGTGATCCTTTGTGTTTGGCTTTTAAAAAAACAAACCTAAAAAAAGTGTTGTATGATCTTCTGGTTACGTTTTTGTTATAATTCCTTTTCGACTACTCACTGCATTTATACTTGACAAAGGAAGTTGACTCTATCCCTCTCTATTCTTTGATCTTCAACTTTTTAGTGATACTTCGGTTTTGACTAATTGAATTTATACTTATTAAAGGATGTTGACTCTATTCTGCTCTTTATTGCAGCAACGACATGAAGTACCACAAAATTTTAGAAGGTTATTAAGTTCCAAGCTGAGAAGACTTGTATTAAAAGGAAAACTCGAAAGGGTAAATAATTTTGCATCCCTTAGTAAGCTTCTTGGTGTATTTTCTTGACTGCAACACTATTCCACATCATTATTTACTATGTATCTCATGTTGATGAATGAATTCTACTTGTTTTACCATTCTATTTGAGGAATTTGGACAGCTGTGGTCCAATTGATGCATCCTATGCTGTAACGAATTAAGATATTAGGCCAAGTTTCTATTACTATAGTTTGACCCCGCCTTAGTCCTATCATTCCAGTTTGACACTTCTTGTTTGTTGTTCTTCCTTTTACCCACTTTTCTTCTTTCTTTCTCAGCTCTTCTCGGTTTACTCTTCAAATGCACTGTTGCTTTGAGCTCACTCCAGCTCATTTGCACATATGCTCTGAGAGTCTGACTGCTTCTTGAAATTGCTTAATTATTGTCTTATCTGGGAGAAATTTCACCAATTCTTCATCAACTTATATTTTATTCACCAAAGTGTCATTGCACTTAGCTTTAACTCAGAAGTCATTGGGTTAATTAAGCCTGTTATTGCAGCCTTCAGAAAAAAATGAAGGTCCATGTTCTTTCAAAGTTCCAACTTGCAAAGTAATTGCAGATCAGCCTTCAATCGGAATTGTGTTCTTTGAATTACACAGGAGTGATGGCATCTTATATTCAGTTCTTTGCGATAGAAAACAAAGATTAAGGGAAACATAACTTTTTTCACACAACCTTGTCTTGGCTCGTTATCTGCAACTGTGCCATTAAGCATCACTTTCACATCCAAGCTACTAGAATTTTTGACAAACCTGCAACCGCACCCCCATCCACCCCAAAAGGGGTAGGGGATGGATGTAGTATTCACACACGGGAAATTCGGGAAACCCTTGCTTTCCCACATTCTTGAAGTGAAGTTTTAGCATTTTTCTCTCTATTTGATGAAATGCAGGTCCAGAATTGCTATAAAATTAAGGATGCAACATTAGAAACCAAAATAACTACTCCAAAACAAAAAGATGTGTTGCCAAGGCCAGCCCCAAATGCAGCTGTAAAAGTGTCATGTGAAACAATGGAAGAAGCTGTTGGGATTGCTGCTTACAAGATTGCTGATGCAGAAGAGAAGTCTTTTTTGGCAGCTGAAGCAGTTAATAATGCAGAAAGGTTGTCAAAAATGGCTGAGGATGCTGAGTCAATGTTACAACTCTTCAAAGAGATCTATGAACAATGTAAGTGTCTGGTTGTTACCTTATGCGCTAAATCTGTATGGATGACTAAGGTTTTTGACAGTTCAATATTTAAATGCAGCCGTCAGCGGACCTTTGGGTTGGAGTTTCTAATTGAAGATTTGCTTCTTTTCTTCTTTTCTTCTTGGTGTTGTTTCCAGGTTCACGAGGTCAAATTGTTCTCTTGGCTTGATCAGTCAGAGCAACGGATTGTGTATATACAGCTCATTGAGATGAGACGATTTTCATTTTCTGATAGCGGTGGCTTCCCTGGATGCCAGAACCAACTTATTTTTTTATTTTTTAGTAGTATAGTTGAGAAAAACGGTGGCCACACCTGAAGCTTCAGACGTCACGGTCATTAATATCTGGTGTATCCTACCCATATAAGTTCTGTAGTACAGGCTATAGGTTACTCTTACATTTAAGTTTTGCTTATTTCTATTCATAGATTTTGCTAATGAATTTTTCCTGTCTTTTTAAGCGGAGAGAAGACAATTTGGATGAAGGAGTTAATTTTGAGGGGTATAGGTAATCAGCGAGCGTCTTGGGGGTATCTGTTTGTTTTCCAACTACTCGGCATGCTAGTGTTTCAACTAGTTTCTATTAAGGTTACCTTTCTGCATCTGGCTAATTGGCTATGTTCACTACAGATTTGATCTGATGCACGGCATGTATGAAATTAGCTCTTGAGTTTACCTCTTAGATGTGCGAAGGCCAGCAGCATGCCAGCGTGCTCTCTAGTGACGTCAGTTTTAATTCTATTCTGTGTCGAACTTGGATAGGTAGAAAATAGGAATGAAAAACTCTTTAGTTTTGTCCCTGTACCTCGCGCGTAATGGGAGCTTAGTGTACTTGGCTAGTTTTTTAATACAATTCTCTAGAGGCTCAATCGTTAAAGTCCTCTACTTCTCCAGTCATTTGCGTAAATCAGCTATGTATTTCTAGCCACGGAATGCCAGTTTTAGTTCTACAAGTAACTACAAAAAGGAAAAGGAGATTTGCTATTTCTTCGCGAGGGGTGGCGGGGAGTCCGGAACCTAAATAATTAATTTTATAACATAAAATACGTTTTTACTGGTTTTTTTTAAAAATGACTTTAATGCGTATTTCACAATGTAGAACTGTGAATTACATTAACGTCCGTTAGTGTAATTTGCAGTTCTATACTGCGAATTGCATAGTTTTTTTTTTTTTTTTAAATTCACTGACATTTCGTAGTATAGAACTGCGAAATACAATTTGCAGTTCTTTGCTGCGAAATACGCTATTATAATACAGCCCTTCTTCTTCCCAGATCGCATTCCACCATTATCTAACATACAAAAATTTTATATATCATGTTAGTGTTAATTTTATTTACGTTATATATTTTATATACTCTGTTAGTATATGTTACCAGTAATTTATCATGTTAGTATTAATTTACCATGTTGATATATATACAATGTTACTATTAATTTGATATGTTAGTATATACCATGTTAGCGTAGAGCCTTATAGCGTAGAACCTTTAAGTGTAGAGCCTTATAATAATTAAGAATTATTTGGTGGTACCGGGCGTCAAAAATCAAGCCTGGAATCTTTACACAACTATTGTCTTTAATTTGTACAATTATACTTAAATTAATTAATTAAGTTAATAAAATTATAAAAATATTAAAAATGAGATTTATAATAATTAAGAATTATTTGGTGGTACCGAGCGTCAAAAATCAAGCTTGGAACCTTTACACAACTATTATCTTCAATTTGTAAAATTATACTTAAATTAATTAATTAAGTTAATAAAATTATAAAAATATTAAAAATGAGATTTATAATAATTAAGAATTATTTGGTGGTACCGAGCGTAAAAAATCAAGCCCGGAACCTATACACAACTATTATCTTCAAGTTGTAAAATTATACTTTAATTAATTAATTAAGTTAATAAAATTATAAAAATATTAAAAATGAGATTTATAATAATTAAGAATTATTTGGTGGTACCGGGCGTCAAAAATCAAGCCTGGAACCTTTATACAACTATTATCTTCAATTTGTAAAATTATACTTAATTTAATTAATTAAGTTAATAAAATTGTATAAATATTAAAAATGAGACTTATAATAATTAAGAATTATATGGTGGTACTGGGCGTCAAAAATCAAGTCTGGAACCCTTACACAACTATTATCTTCAATTTGTAAAATTATACTTAATTTAATTAATTAAGTTAATAAAATTATAAAACTATTAAAAATGAGACTTATAATAATTAAGAATTATTTGGTGGTACCGGGCGTCAAAAATAAAGCTTTTAACCTTTACACAACTATTATCTTCAATTTGTAAAATTATACTTAATTATGTATTTTATTACACTAACACAAATAATTAATTATTTTTAATTTATAGTATACAACATGGCATTTTCTCCACCTGCGCACCCTGGACCTGCGTCGGATCAGTTATTAATATTGCAAGGCGACCATAGGTCATTCTATGTTTGGGAGGGCCAGCTAGCGCTTCAAACTATCCGCCCTAGGAGGCCCGATGATCTATGGGAGTTTATAGCGGAGCATCCCTTCCACCCGCGTGTAGTAGAGCTGCTACAGCATACGGGGTTGTATAGTATATTTGAGCTTGGGCAGATGTAGCTTGACTGGTCGCTCATCACATCCTTGATAGAGCGGTGACGACCAAAGACGCATACATTTCACCTGCCTACTGGAGAGGCTACGATCACGCTTCAGGACGTGCAGGTGTTATACGGACTGCGCGTAGTGGGGCGCGCATTTACACTGCCCCACCAGTGGAGAGGCATGACCCGAGAACAACTGGTGGATATGATGGGGCAGATGACTGGTTTGCACCCGGAGGGCGACGGGGGTGGTAGTCGAGTGCGATCATCACAGATTAGAGATTTCATGGCGGCATTGCATCCAGATATTATGCACGAGACAGATGACCTATGGATTCCTCGTTACACTCGGATGGCATTGCTCATGCTATTCGGGTGTGTCTTATTTCCCGACACCTCGGGGAACAAGATGACGATGCGGTTTCTACACTATCTCGAGGACCTGGATGAGCTGCAGCATTACAACTAGGGAGCTACAGTTCTGGCCTATCTCTATAGAGCATGTACCGGGCTAGCGTCGGTCCAACTGTTGATATTTGTGATTTTCTACCACTCTTTTATGTGCAAAATATTTCCGAATACATTGTTTATTAACCCCAAATTCTATATTGTGAAATGACTCATAATTTACATCAACATTTGATCTTAGGTTTGGGTGTGGCAGCGTATCATGCCGTTGCAGCCACCTCTACCAGCACTTCTACCCGAAGAGGATTACCCGCCCCTCCCGCTAGCTGTTAGATGGATTCTCCGGCGGGGGACCTACCAAGGAGCGGATGCCCACCATAATCTCCCCCTTATTATGGACATATTAGATATATTGGTGGATGGACAGGTAAATATGCACCTAAAGTTGGTTGTTTTAAATCTAGTTGTACTTTGTATACTCATTTTTTGTTACTGCTTGTAGTTTATCTGGATGCCATACAGCGATGACTTGCTTGCCCACCTACTTGCTATTTGCTCAGTAGACCGGTTGATATGGAGCACCTCTGTCCCGTTGATATTTTGGGATTTTGTTGAGTATCATGCGACAGAACATGTGTTGCGACAGTTTGGTCGTCCTCAGTCGGTACCGAGGGAGCCCGGATGGGAGGCTACTCACTATCAGCGGGACGACCGGTCGAACATGAACCGGCAGTATGTTGGGTGGCTACAGCAGCAGGTAGCATATTGGGAGGAGCGAGTTGAGTGCATCCCGATACTACCTACAGTGTTCGAGGAGGGGTCTATTCATCTGTATGATGGGTGGTACAGACGTCATACCCGATTGCAAGTCGGGAACCCCATCCACGTACTTGACGGTCGCTACAGACCGTACGCCGGGAGGCTCGAGTCACTGGTATATTTTTTTGACTTATTAATATCATATAATTGTAACATAGAGTTATTTAACTGGCTTGTGGAAATATATTTATTTCATATATATTGAGTCAAACAATAGTACAAACATATATTACAACTAATAATTCCAAAATAAAGAACTAGGGGTATGCTTGATAGTTGGCTACATTGGACGAACTTGCAACAGTATTGCCCCCACCACGCCCAGCACCTGAAGGACATTTACAACGGTCATGTCTAGTTTGGGAGCATATGCTACATTTACGTGCATAAACGGACTCACCAACATCCATTTGGTTCGGTATACGTGTTCTCTTTTGCACTTTCATCTTGCGCAAGTAGTCCTTGTTACATACCAACTTAAAAGGTTCCGGCGGCCAATAATGCTCAGCACCTAATGGATGCAACTTCCCACTATACATGTCTACGTATGCTGCAACACTGTACTGCATATCAATGTAGTTTGTTGCCCCATATTCAGCTTGTTGAAAGCACTTCAATGCATGTGGGCATGACATGTGGTAGATGGTCCATTTTCCACATGAACATAACCTTCTATTTTCATTCACCGTATGTAGATTATTCCCACGATGTCCATGATTAGTGGTCTTAACTTCAAAAACACACCGTTCATGGTCGTACTGAAGAAAAGAATGCCATTGTGCTCCCCTCATGTACCTTTCGAATCTTGTCATGGGTATTGGCATAAATTCAACACCCCTGTCCAACAATGACGATGCAGATGCATGCCTTTCAACAAACCTCTCTGCACTCTGTTTGAAAGTCATGCGGACCATGGCAGTGACAGGCAGTCCACGGGCATACTTCAACAAGCCATTAAATGACTCTAACACATTTGTGGTGAGGGCTCCCCATCGTCTCCCGCCATCAGCATGCCATGTCCACATTTGAGGGTCATGTTGCATCAACCAAGTATAGGCTCGTGGTTCTATCTGCCGGATTGCTTCAATACGCCTCGTGAATTTACACAGTTGGTGCTCAGTTGCAGCCATCCACATTAAGTCATGCAACGCCTTGTCAGGAAATTTCTTCTGGAAATTGGCCTTTAGGTGCCTCACACAGTAACGGTGGTATGCATGCGATTCCTGCCATTCAGGAAAGTGAAGTACAGAACGTAAAATACCACCTTGTCGATCAGATATTAGACAAATACCTGAACGCTGTTTGACAACGTGCTGCTTCAAGTGGTTCAAGAACTGCGTCCACGTCTATTCACTTTCGTTGGCACTAATGGCAAAAACTAGTGGAAATATTTGACAGTTGGCATCTACAACAACTGCAATCAAAAGCTTAATATCATACTTTCCATCGACATGAGTACCGTCTATAGAAATTACAGGACGACAATGCACAAAACCATCTATTGCTAGTTTAAATGACCAAAATACATAGTTGAATATATATTCCGATCTTTCCGGACTTCGTTCGCGCCTCCATTCAACAATAGTACCGGGGTTAAAGTGTTGCAGTGCAACCATGTACCTGGGCAGATTTGAAAAGGACTTATCCCAGTCGCCATAAATTAGTTCAAAGGCACGTTTACGACCAAGATATGCCTTTCTTTTGGCTATAGTACAACCATACTCCTGGTGGACAGCTGTAATACACTCTTTAATCTTGAATCTAATGGACACTTACAAAAATGGAACCAAGACAAGGGAAATCAAGTCAACATCCAGGTTGAAGTGATTCTCATTGAATGTGTCCATTTCACATCTATGCTCGCTAATATATTTACCAACTTTTCACAAACTTGATTTTTTCTTTGTGGCACGCAGCATCCTGTGACAACCCATCAACCACCTACAACATATAGACTTGTATTCATCTGTAGTTGACTCACTTACCGTCATCTCACGACACTCCCTTATACTATAAATTTTTATAGCCCTAACTATGCGAGCTTTGTCAGGGAAATACATGCCCTTTGTAAGAACAGCTGGTCTAGATTCATCCCACATCTTCGATCGTAATTCATCATCATCCCTTGTGAATGCATCAACGTTAGGCATGGTTGGCAAATCATCAAGGTAGGAAATATTTCTCTCATGAAAAGGCACGTGGGATTCATACACTCTTGGTCTAACGGGGGGTCGAGGAACATTCTCCCTAGTCAACTCAGGTTCCACATTCACTTCCTCCTCCTCATCATCACACTCATCACGGAAGGGTGTCTCATCCCCAGACTCATCCGCATTATTATCATAATCACTATCATTCTTCTGACTCTACGCATCTGTTAAGTCACGAGTAAAAACATCATCTATGGGCAACTGTGTTAGTCCGGGAGCTTCAAGAAGCTCGTTTTCACTGCAAAAAACAAACAAAAATATAAGTTACCTAATACTTAGGAAAAATACTGTACATATCCCTATATCACTTTACTTACAAATTTTATTGTCTTGAAGTTTCATGCTGGATATTTTGAGGTTGCTGATAACTATCAGATGGACCACCGTGGTCCAATACTCTAGATTTTTGCAAATTCCAACTAGGGGCGTGGTCATAATTTATAAAATTCAAATACGGACGGTACCCCCTATAAAAATTATGACTGTT
Organism: Nicotiana noctiflora; assembly: GCA_032618575.1. Classification (NCBI taxonomy): domain Eukaryota; kingdom Viridiplantae; phylum Streptophyta; class Magnoliopsida; order Solanales; family Solanaceae; genus Nicotiana; species Nicotiana noctiflora. Next base: position 127,375 of record JASVEL010011932.1, read on the forward strand.
AATAAAAATCTAATTAAAACATCAAGAAAACAATTTCGCTAAAATTAAGTTTACCAGTCGTCTTATTGATTATATGAAATAGTAACATTATTTTCCGTCTGCTCATTCGCCTGTGGTGACTAGTTCAAATCAAGACAAGTTCTTCCATCTCCAAATGCTGCTCCAAAATAACCACCCGATGATTGGGGGTTATCGCTTGTACGCACGCCCTCATTACTACTAAGGTCTTCCACCTTCACATACATTTCTAATAATTTTATTACAATGTATTCTCTATATTCGTCCGGAACCCGCAAAAAATCTCTAAGACTTTCATCATCCTCAATGTTAAACTCAGAATAATAAGCAAACCCATGCGGAGTCACTGAATAAGGAAATCTTCCGGTTACTTTAAGGCTAACTGAACGCCTCCGCTCACTCATTTTTTTACGTAACAACGATAGCAAAGTATCGTACTCCATATTAAGCGGCAATTTAACATGACATTGTAGAGGAGAGCTATACCTCACAGAGTTAATCTCCACAACAACCTCCCCCCCTCCCCCCCCCCTCCCCCCCCAATACAATGAAACCCTTATTTTTGACACTTTAGACATTGTAAAAATTGATTGATAAGGAGAAGAGAGAATAAACCTTTGTGTGAAGTTTAAGTGTTGAATGAATTTTTATGAAGTTGAAGCGTCTATAAATAAGGCAAGTCTGGGGTGTGCAATTTTTCAATGAAATTCGCACTATTATACTGCGAATTATGAATTTGAATTATTTTTATGTCAGTAAAAGTGGGCCAAAAAATGAGCCTATTTCGCAGTTATATAGTGCGAAATACACAATTCGCAGTACACAACTGCGAATTAGGTGTTCAAAATATAGTTGGACGAAATATTAGTAAATTTAAAAAAAAATGTCCGTTAGTGTAATTGGCAGTTCTATAATGCGAAATAGGCATAAAAGTCATTTTTTTTTAAAAAACAGTAAAAACGTATTTTATGTTATAAAACTAAGAAAATTTTACCTTCCTATACCATATATGAAACCTTATTACCCTCAATGTTTAAGGTTTGATTTAATTACAAACCCGTATACCAAATTACCAATTCTATACCATACTTAATTAAGGGTCTACTTAATGGGCATTTTTTACTCCTTAATTAAAGGAAACCATTATGGCCACATTTTGTTGAACAGAATCCCTTCGTGGTTGAGACTAGATATTCATCCAACACAGTGCAGCAATAGGGCAGCCTCGCTGAACGGATCACTATTGTGATTCAAAAACCTCTTCTCTTTCCTGAAGCCAAGCTGGACATTGCTTCTTGCTAAAAGATGTGCAATCCGATTAATTCTCTTTTAGACTGACAGTCTAGCACAATAGAGGCGGTCTCCTTTTTGGTGCTGTGGCGATATTTGGAGAAGAATCTTCAGCCTGCATGAACATCAACAGATGGGATGTTTACTCATTCCAAAAATTTGCCAACAAAAATTTGAATTCTACAATTTGAATTCAGCTCGTCGAAACTCTTATTAGTTGAATCTGTTCTTATTTTTAGGAGTTGTTCGTTCTTTTTTTTTCGAGATTTAAATTGTAGTCCTAGAGAGAAATACGCAAATTTGAATCTGTTAAATTTGACCACATACAGTATCTACAATATATCTACATTTTGTCTACAATATATCTACAAATTAACTATAAACTATAAGTAAACTACAATTTATCTACAATCTGGAGACACTATATATTAAAATATTTTTTTCTGCACCAAATAAAGAAATTGTAGTCAAATTGTAGATATATGTAGTAAATTTGTAGATAATATCAAAAATTTAAATTCTACAATTTGAATTCAGCTCGTCGAAACTCTTATTAGTTGAATCTGTTCTTATGAGCTGTTCATTCTTTTTTTTCGAGATTTAAATTGTAGTCCTAGAGAGAAATACGTAGATTTAAAATTTCTTTCCCTTTTAAAAATTAATTTTAATGTAGAATCAATTAATCCCAAGTTTCTCTCCTTATTTTTATTAAAATATTTTTTCCTGCATCTAATAAAGAAGTTGTAGTCAAATTGTAGATATATGCAGCAATTTGTAGATAATATCAAAAATTTAAATTCTACAATTTGAATTCAGCTCGTCGAAACTCTTATTAGTTGAATCTGTTCTTATGAGCTGTTCATTCTTTTTTTTCGAGATTTAAATTGTAGTCCTAGAGAGAAATACGTAGATTTGAAATTTCTTTCCCTTTTAAAAATTAATTTTAATGTAGAATCAATTAATCCCAAGATTCTCTCCTTATTTTTAGCGCGTTAATTTAGAATCAATTAATTCCAATATTCTCTCATTATTTTTAGCGCGTTAATTATGGAAGATTCTGCTCAATTAATCGTTTATTAAACAAATTGTACAGAAATAGTAGGAAAAATGTGGACCGAGCGGGTAATTTAGATAATATGCACATTTTTTGTAATGAAGTTTCATATATGGTATTGATAGGAAAAAAATTTATTTAGGTTCCGGACTCGTGGGCGTGGGGGTAGAGAAAAAAGGAAAAGAGAAGCCCTTTAAAGATCATCTGAAAACACATAATAATAGCCTAATAAACACTTCTACTTCTCCTGTTTTTTCATCCCGGTCCCGATACTTTACGAAGTTTCTTCTAGACACTCATAGTTTTTAAAATACATTACTTTAAACCCCTCTGACCGTTGACCAAATATATATGGCATATGTATTACTAAGTTGGATAAATTGTGTGACTGCACGCTCTAAAAAACGAGTAACTTTGATAATATCAATTAAAACTTAACAAAAAAAAAAATTATTCTTACACAAATATTCGACCTCCACCGGGACTTTTCCCCCACCCCACTTTTCATTCTTTCAAGTCCATCCTCCTTCCCCCTCCCTCGTCTTTGCCTCTCTGTACCTCTTTCACACACACATGCACAAAGCAATATTTAAATTGATGAGAAAGAAAATTGAGGTGTGTTCAAGTACGTTTGAGCACAGTGGAGAAAGTTGGGTTTCAATTAAAGCTGAAGAACTAAGCTTTACGCTGCCTTCCATAGAGAAGTTAGGAGTATTTTTCAAAGTCTGAAGAACTGGGGCTGCTCAATTTGCTGGAGAAGACCGCGAGTTTCTTTCCTTCTGCTTTGGCATCGGCGGTGCTTCCTATTTTAGTGGCGGCTATACTAGCAATCGTGTTGATAACCGATGATTATGCGGCGCTTGTGGCGGTCCAGGTGAAGATCTAAAGATATTGTGCAGAGAATTTACATGGATTGCTTTGAATATTTTTGTAATATCTAATTTTAATATAAGCGAACAATATGAGTTGTCATTGGTTTCTATGAAAAATGGCAGATCGGGTTTTGCAAATATTAGAAAGATAAATGGTAGATTTTGATTCACAATTAAAAGAGAATAGGAGATGAAATGGCAGATGGATGGTATTCAAAAAGAAGAAGGCGTGAAGGTGCTTATGAGGGAGAAAAAATGAGTTACTTCAAAATCCAATTTTTAAAATATTTTTTTTGAAGAAAAATAATGACGAGGAATATTTTTATGTGACATGGATAATATAGATAGTCATAAGGGTTTAAAATATTACTTTTAAATGAGTAAAAGTGTCTAGATGAAACTCAATAAAATATCGGGACCAAGATGACAAAGCAAGACAAATAAAAGTGTCTAACAAGCTATTTTGCCTAATCTTTATTATACGTCTGGTCAAAAATAAAATGTTAGTAGAATGTAGCGGCATGCTCCTGTTCCATGATTATATTGCATTGGATGAATGTATTCCCTTCCTGGCCTTCTCCCAATATAATACATGAAAAAAGATGCTTGTTGTCTGTCCAAACCTTGGTGAATGAGTTGTCCGGTACTTCTACTACTGGAAAATGATAAGTATTATGTGAAATTAGTGAAGGCATATGAAAGTTGATCTGGACATCATCACAATTGTGTTATTTAAAAATACCAAGAGACTTGAGTCATATCTAGAGCGAAAACGTAACAGGCCAAAGGGATTGTAAAAGTGCCCTCCCAATGGTAGAGGATTCAACTTTCAACTATGCGCTTCAAACGATACATTGCACGATATTAAAGCAAGCCAACAACTCAAGAATCTCAGCTAGACAAGTCTTATTCCTTTATTTTTCCCTTAAACCATCACTAAAATTGCCTGATGCAACAATCCAGAACCCATTTGACCTTTTGGGGTACAAATTAATCTAAGTATAAAATCACAGAAAACAAGCCCAACTAGAATCCTAAAAATTTCTGAATGTGATAAAACTGCTTTATTAATGGCAACCACAATCAAGCAAATAACGGACTTAGGAAGGACGTCAAGAGATGACAGCTTACCAAGAAAAAGGAGTTGGAGCTATATCTTATCCATAGTCACAAGGAAACAGGGAAGACCAGAAACTGCAAAGTTCCACTGAGAGAGGGAGAGACAAATATTGAACAAAAGAGACTATTCGAAGTTTCTACATCCAAGCGCAATTTCAGCGTTGGAGTCCAGCAAAATATAACAGAACTGAGGTAACTTTCCAGTAGAATTTAGTGCAAATTTCTAAAATGCTTCCCCCACAGTGACAAACAGTTTTTGCGACCTCCAATTACAAGAGTACAAGCCCAAGCTCTGACGCTCTCAAAACATGCTTTAGTCGATAGTTGTAGAGGTAATAGTGGAGTTTCCCATCACCAGGGCCAAACTTCAGGTCCTTCAAAAAACTATCGTTCTGCATAACATCTAGGGCGTTGAAAACATCAAAATCCTTCTGCTTTGCCACAATAAGGGCATCATTCATCAACTGAATCAACGGAGTCTTTGTTGAGACATTGTAATATGAGTAAGCAGCCTTTAGAGTGGAATGATTCTGGTTACCAAGAATTGACGAAGGAAGAGTGTAAAAACTGCAGAAGTCGGTGATTTCATGAGTCTCGGGGCTTTCAACCAGATAACTGTCAATCACACCTTCCTTTGGCAGAAGCCAGTGTTCCACATCATTTTCATCAAAGTCAGGTGCAACCACAAACTGCTTTAAGTAATTCCTAAGCAATCGAGTAACTGCAGGAACATCATGGGGCTCCATCTTTCTGAACCCAGGTGTGACAGTCTGATCAGGTAACTTGTACAGCTTTATCGTACGGCTCATTGTCATCCTTGCACCAAGCCTGGAAAACCCGACATCAATTAGCTTTTTTGGATTCAAAGATCTATGCCAATATTGACAGGTTGATATAGGTGTTGGAAGTACCACCCCAGCTGTATAAGCAGCTTGCCAAATATTCTCCAAATGAACCCTCCTTGTGACCTCCTTTATCATGACGGGAGCAAGTCTTTTTGATCTAAGCTTCTTATGAACACACAGAAAATTGATTTCTGCCATGGTCACAACTGTATCTAGAGCACGTATTCTTGCAGGTACCCCTGTAATAAAAGCAACCAATTTTTTTGAGGTCTTCACTCTGACTCCAATGTGCCAGCTCCTGTAGAAACCTGGAGGGCGAAGTGCCCATCGAAGAAATTCTTTCGAGTAATTGAACCTAAACATGTTCTCATCATCCTCAACGTAGTTGTTCGTTAGGAGAACATAGACCTCATTGCACATCTCCTCTGAGTCCATATCACAGGTGGTCCACTCATATGGACTTGGAAGGTTGTACGGTTCCTGCTTAACTTCTGATAAGGGAGTTGGAGGCTCAATAGGTCCTTCAGGCAAGCTTGCATCCCCAAGATCCTTAAACTGACCCACAGGTTGAGTCTCCCAAAACTTATGTCTCTTTGCGAGGGACAGAGATTCTTGGACCTGTCGAGCCAAGGAATCAATGGATACCTCATTGCCATTTGCTGGAGCTAAAGTATTATCAGAACTGGAGTTATGGTCCTCGGTTGCCTTAGTGTCGTCAGCCATTTCACCAGCTTCAGAATATTATTCTCTGCCATAACATCATATATCAAAAACCCAGAGCAAAGGACTACATAAATAAGCAACAAACATACAGCATAGTGGTAGAGAGATCTTGAACATATAACAGCTTCAGGGGGATAAAATGGGCTGTGGCAGGTACTTTGACGGTAGTAGCTAACAGCTTCTATTTAGTGAAGACAAAGAAGGAACTAAAGATAGTTTTCATCAAAAGAAGGAACTCAAGATAGTTTGGATCAACGTACCCTGCTGTTATAATCTGGTCTATTCTAGAAAGAAAGGCATTGCAGGTTTGTTCGAAGGCGGTATCACCTCAGTGAGAGCCAAATGTTTAAATCATTTAGGATTTTGGCATAAAATAGATTTAATAGATAACATAGAGGTTCCTCCCGAATTGTAACAGCTCCTTTAGATTTTTGAATATATGAATAGAATTGTAACACAGATTGTTTTTGCTGTACATAGGGCAACTGCTTCACGCCAAATAAGCAAAATTTATTTTCCTTAATACAAAATTTACTTGATTCCAAATGAGCAAAATTTAGTGCAGCTCAAGTAGGTAGCACACTAGCAGCCCTCAAGCATCTTATATTTGATGTAAAATGTTTAAAGCACATTGTCATTTATAAGGAAAGAACTCCAATTAGATATACATGTTATCTATCGTAATGTTCGCATATACATGATATCCATCAGAATATCAAACTGATATGTGTATGTATGTGTGTGTATGTATATGTATAACAACACGTGCAATATATCAGACAAAAACTGCTGTCTCCAAGGAATCATAGAATAGAATAAGCTGCATTATAATTATTGACACACATGGTCAGCTGGTTTACCAGCTGAATTACTACGTTCCAAATCAAGCAACAATTTTTCACTATTGGATCACTTCATATTCACGATAACTACCACTTGATTCCAAATTGAGCATACTGTGATAATATATAAGAATACCATATCAAAGCACGCGTAGATTTCCATAATATCAAAATCAAAATCAGCTAAACTTTCCCAAAATAAGAAAGAATATAAAGCATGATAGAATTAGGGAATCAAACCTTCAAAAAATTGTGAATTCTGGTCGATGACGGAGATCTAGGGTTTCAGAGCCTTTATTGAGGAACCTGCAGGCGTACCGGAGAAAGCAAAGAATAAGAAAAGGTCGAAATTGGAAGCAACGATGCTATGGACGGAATATGAAATGGTGGAGATCGGAGATGGGCCTTATTTATGGGCTTTGTTCCTCATTTATTGGGGCTGGATGAAATCTTTACGCAAATAACCGATCATATTTACTTACTGTTTATTATTTTCAGTCACACACACACACATATATATATATATATATATATATATATATATATATATATATATATATATATATATATATATATATATATATATATATATATATATATATATATATATATATATATATATATATTATATTTATATAATACATAAATTAGGCATATATTATATATGAACATGCTATTTTTAGTTTAAATGGTCGGTGAGCGACTATTTAGGTTAATTCTTTTTAAAAATAATATATCTCATTTTGGGTTGTTTTGTTCGAAAAAGTTAAAAGTTCAAAAACTAGCCATTCCTCGACCTTGAAATTCAATATGGAGGGTATTTGAATTGATTTATAAAAGGGACATTTTCATGTATGTACCAATTTCAAAACTATATTACATATTATGTAGCAACTATCGAATTTACTTAAAATTTCAATAGAAAGTTTCATAAGTTCTTACATTTTGGCCCCATCAGATATTGACCACCTAAAAAGGTGGATATTAACAACTTTCGTGTTTTTTAAAGTGTGAACAAATTGTAGTGGGTTGGCTAAAGTTATGACAATTTGTAGGCTTTAATTATGGATATTAAAGTGAAAAGAGAAAAAGTAAAAGTTTGTCTTCTACAATTCAATAAATAAAATTGGGGGTGAATTATTTTACTGCCCAACACTTCCGAAACGGAAGAATGATTTCCTTAAGCTACATTGACTACAATTCTCTCGACTTGTATTGTTTATTGTAGTTTAATTATTGTTAATTATTGTATTTTGGTAATAAATTATAGATGGTAGGTAAATAACATGTGGATAATATATTTCTATAAAAATAATGTCCATTCTACACAAAATAAAAATTATTTCACATTAGCATAAAAAATAAACATTAATCAACATAATAGCTACATAATTCTTCAAAAAAACAAATAGTAAGAACTACAGAATGACTACAAAATAACAATATTTGTAAAACTGTAAAAAATCGCGACTATAATTAATCTACAAAACTAAGACAACTAATCGACATGACTACAAAATAACTATATTTATAAGTTGTAGATAATAGCAACTACAATTTATACACATAATTAACACAACTAATCAACATGACTTTATACACATACTTAACACAACTAATCTACATGACTACAAAATAACTACAAATATAAACTGTAGATAATATCAACTATAGTTAATCTACAAAATTAAGACTACTAAACTATAATTTAACAATGAAATTAAAACATAGATTTTTACAACCTTAATGTACATAATGCCTACATAATTCTTCAAAAAAAAAATAGTAAGAACTAAAGAATGACTACAAAATAATAATATTTGTAAAAATGTAAAAAATAACAACTACAATTAATCTACAAAAATAAAGATAACTAATCAACATGACTACAAATTAACTATATTTATAAGTTGTAGATAATTGCAACTACAATTTATACACCAAATTAATACAACTAGTCTACATAAGCATTAATCTACACAATACCTACGTAAATCTTAAAAAAAGAAATAGTAAGAACTACAGAATGACTACAAAATAACTACATTTGTAAAACTGTAAAAAATAGCCGATTACGAACTATCATCACTCCAACGGACTTGACGGAGAGCCCTAAGAAGTTTAGAAGAGTAGATCTGCTGCTCGTTTTGATTTCTCCACCATTGATCAATGCTAGCGGTTGGAACTAGCTTTGCCTCAACTTCCTATATCTCTTGGAACTAGCTCTGCCCCAACTTCCCTTGCAATGGAATCCAAATTCGCCGTCCACTCGAGAATATTCTTTCCAGCTAGAGGCATGGCTTCCACGCATTTGCAGTCCGGTGTATCAGACAAAAATTATTTTATTTTGCAGTGAATAAACGTCAATTTCTCGGTTAAAAGCCATAAATGCCTCATCTTGAGAAGCAACATAGAGAAAGAAGGAGAGAGTGTGAGAAAGAACAATACGTAGAGAGAGAAAGTGAAAAAGAAATGAGGGAGGAAAAGAGAGGGTAGAACGTGGGGGATGGGTATTTAGTGAAAAAAATAAAAAATATTAGTATTTTATTTGTGTGGGGTGGGTTAGATCATTGTGTACAATAAAGAGGACCCGTTAATAGTGTCATTAATTTGAATTATGGTACATATATGTAATTAGAATAACATATATGTAATAAATGAAAAGTTAAACATATTATGTAATATATTAGTGTATTTGGTATATACATGTAAACATTCCTTTATATAAAGGAGAAAGGTATGTAACAAAATACAAAAGGTCACCTATTTGCTTCAATATTACGCAAGCCCTTGGTTTCTATCATTGTATGTAGGGAAAAGGTTCAAAATTGCCCCTCTATTATGGTATATTGTGTATATTTATCATCCGTTATACTTTTCGTCCAAATTTATCCCTACCGTTATCAAAGTTAGCATAATTGCCCCTAACTCTAACATTCCTCCACTTTGGCAGATGACCCCTCTATATTTTATCTATGTCAGCCGCCAAGTCAGCAGGTCCCACCAAATATTTTGTCCATGTCCATTGTGGCACCCATGTCCCTTAAATAAATTGCCACGTCACTAAATTAACTTATCCTATAAACAACTAATTAGACCCATCCCATTTCCAATAACCCGTTGACCGTAACGCGTCCGATGAATAAAATAACAGAACAAATCAAATTTGTTTCCCTTCTTGTAAGATCTATTAGCAAGAAGTAGAAGATAATTTCTTCATCTCACTAACTTCAAAATCAGAACTAATCTTTTACGCAACTAGTATTGGTTTCTTTGATGTTATTTCCATTAGCTCGATGACCTATAAGAAAAGTCTTCCTTGGCACCAGGTGATATATTTTTTTCAAGAAATTCAAGAAGGCTGACTCCACATTGTGGCCGCTAATTAAAAGTTGATAAAGGTCAATTCTTGAGCATGCTTCTTAAACTCATTAATGCCAAAACTCATTAAACTCTTGTTGACACTGCCATGGCTCTTCCTGATGATGGTGAGGTAATTAAATTTCACCAAGTGCTTCTCATAGAGGATAATTGTAATTTATAAATTTGTACTAATTTATAAAATTACTTCAGATTCTAAGCATGAATATCAATCGGGGATAATTATGGGATTGCATTCCATTAATTGAAAAGGCTGGAATAGCTCACAAAATTGATTTAGACAAGGCCCTACACCCCCCGTTACCTCCCGTTCTTGACCAAATAATTGAACACACGAGTACCTAAAATTCAGATAATGTGGCACAAAAGTGGTGTAGAGGTGGTATTTCCGTTTGGAGAGAAGGATGATGGGTGGGAGGGTATTGGTGGAAAATACCGCAGAGGAGATTTTAGGAACAAACAAACAAGCTTCGAAATAAATGTTTTGTATCTCTGGACACATTGTGTTTGACTTTAAATTATTGTATTTCATAGGAACCCAGATAAAGCTTATTAAAATTTTCAGAGTTGCTTGTGTCATCTCTCATCTTTACATCGTCTTTATAGTTGTCTAATATCTTGAGGTGGTGGGTGTTTCCTTGTAGGTTGCATGCGGATACAATAGGAGATCGATGAGGGTGGAGAAAAAAGGTGGGTTAATTAGTGGGACCTGTTGATTTGGCGGCTGACATGGAAAAAATATTAGAGGGGTCAGTTGCCATAGTGAAGACATGTTAGGGTTAGGGGCAATTATGTAAACTTTATTAACGGTGGGGATAGATCTGGACGAAAAGTATAACGAGTGACAGAAGTAAACAATATAGTAAATAGTCAATTTCGGACCTTTACCCTTGTATGTATGTATGATTTAATATCAAGACAAATTGTAAAGAAAATTTGTGTTTAGAACAATTGAATATGAGGACTATAATTGAAATAGTTATGACATCAGAAATGGTTAATAGCAAAGACATTAGAAGATTAAAAGAAAGGCCATTGAGCTTTTATAACAAGTGAATATGAGGACTGCAAACACTTCATCTCTGTTTTAATTCAACAACTTAAATTATAAGATTAAAATTGAAAGGTTGTTGTCTCGTTGAGCTTGCAAATATCAAACTGCCAGACAACATTCGATCTATAGTACAAGTTGAAGTTATTTCTCTAGCTGATTATCACAAAAGATGTGCACAATTCTCTTATATAATAAATAAAAATAAAAATAAAAAGATAGTTTTAGAAAAATAGTTAGTGTTTAAAAATTCTTTGAAAGTAATCAATATGAAAATCAGAATTTAAACTAGTAAAAAAATTCAGGATATTATGCCAATATTGAATCCTTGATAGTGTCACTGATTTCTAACTCTAAAAAGTGAAACTCGTTCACCCTTTTAAGTTTGAAATCAACAGCACTATCATGAATTTAAAATATATGGGGATTTTTCAAAGACATTTGAATCTAGCAAAAAAAAAAAAAGGAAGACTATATTCAATTACAAGGTCGAGAAATGACTAGTTTTTTAACTTTTATCTTTTCCGAACAAAACGGCCCAAAATGGGATGTGCATATATATATATGGTCAATCAAGGGCATATATGTTATTTTAAAAAATATTATTATATTATTTATATTTCTTAAATGCAAATTATGTCCTTCTTGATATATGTGGACCCCACATTCCCTTGACCACAACACTCCTTTAAAAATTTAAATGTAGTATTGATAAGACTACTTACTCCATCCACATACTCATTTTGAATATTTTTTTTTTCATTTGATAAAATTATTAATTTTTGTTTCAGTCAAATAAAAGTTTTCACATAAAAAGTAAATTTAATTTTTAAATAATAAATTAACAAAAAAAAATATAGATAAATATTTACATGATTTCATATTTACCCAGACTATTTTAACACAATTTAAAAAATAAAATTAAAGGTTTTCATGTATTTACACTATTATATATATATATATATATATATATATATATATGGTCAACCAAAGGCATATATGTCATTTTGAAAAATATTATTATATTATTTATATTTCTTAAATACAAATTGTGTCCTTCTTGATATATGTGAATCCCACATTCCCTTGATCACAACACTCCTTCAAAAGTTTAAATGTGGCATTGATAAGACTACTTACTCAATGGATAATAGGATTTTCTCCTTCTTGTCCTAAAATATCAGTTATTTTCTCTGAATTGTACGCATTACTACATGGTTTAAAATTAGCTTATACATCTCATTTAACACCCATAGAAATAGAAGTTGATGCACATGGACTTCTACTTTTATTAAAATCTAACAATATTGAGTTATCTAACTTAATAGTTGATTGCAGGTACTATCTAGATCTACTAGGTAAACCAGTCATCAATCATGCGTACAGGAGACAGAATATGGTAGCAGACCAGTTGGCTAAAAAGGGACACAATTTTGAAGAAAAAAAATTTTCCAGTAATATTTGATAGTGTTCCTCTTTTTGTAAAGGAATATTTTGAGGCTGACAAGTTTGGAACTAGTAAAACGGATATAAATGTAATAGGAGTGCATGATTGTCATGATGATAAATCCATTAGGAGGACCATGACAAATGTATTTAATACTAATCAGTACTCTATAGTTTGTAATAGTATGCCATATAGGCATCAAACTTCTGTACGCATTTAAATTTTATTAATATAATATCTTTGTTTTACCCAAAAAAAAAAAGACTACTTACTCCATCCAAATACTCATTTTGAATGTTTTTTCTCATTTGATAAAATTATTAATTTTTGTTTCAGTCAAATAAAAGTTTTCAAAAGAAAAAGTAAATTTAATTTAATAAGTTAACAAAAAGAAATATAAATAAATATTTACAGAATTTCATATTTACCCATATTTTTAACACAATTTAAAAAATAAAATTAAAAGTTTTCATGTATTCACACTATTTGAAGGCGGTTTCAAACGTAAAATTTTATATTCAAAAATAATTTTAAAAACTATAGTTTGTTAAACCTTAGTAAAGTTAATTTAAATAATGATATTTGTTCATCTATTCTAGGAGGTTATCTCTTATGTACTTATTGATGTGAAAATTTAATTATATGGTTTGAAATCCATTATTCCATGATAAGTTTTCAACAATCTATAAGTTGTCTTAAAATATTTTATATTATTTCATTATAAAAATTAACATATGATAAATCTATAGGAAAAATAAAAATATTTTTCTTATATCATTAATTAATAAAAAAATTAAAACACTATAATTAAAAAATTCAAATATAGTGAAGAATAATACCATTCAATCAATTTTACATTTTGATGTTTTTATTTGACATTGATGTTAAAATGAGTATTATAGCACATAGTCTTTTTATATTAGTAATTGGAGCAACTTAAGCACGTTATAATTTATAGTTTAATTTTTTGTAAATTATTAAAATAAATTAATTGTAAAATGTGATCCCCAATATCATTCTCTATCTGTTATTAAATAAATATAACAATGATCGATTTATTTATCAAAAAATTAACTGAGCACCGACAAACAATAATTTTAAGATTATAATGTTGGGCCTGTATACGGGCCTTCCTCATCTAGTTATATTAAGAAGAATTAATCTAAATAGTCGCTCACCTAATTATTTAAATTATAAATAGCATGTGGATGTATAATATATATAAAATTTATATATTATATGTATAATTATGCATAGTTAATATATAATTTATGTATATAATTGGTAATAGTAAATAATAAATATGACCGGGTATTTGCGTAAAGATACCCTGCAGCCCCAATAGAATGAGGAACAAAGCCCATAAATAAGGCCCATCTCCAATCTCCACTATTTCACATTCCGTCCATAGCTTCGTTGCTTCCATTTTCGACGTTTTCATATTCTTTGCTTTCTCCGGTACGCCTGCAGGTTCCTCAATAAAGGCTCTGAAACCTTAGATCTCCGTCATCGACCAGAATTCACAATTTTTCGAAGGTTGGATTCCCTAATTCTATCATGCTTTATATTCTTTCTTATTTTGGGAAAATTTAGCTGATTTCGATTTAGATATTATGGAAATCTACGTGTGATTTGATATGGTATTCTTGTATATTCTCACAGTATGCTCAATTTGGAATCAAGTGGTAGTTATCGTGAATATGAAGTGATCCAATAGTGAAAAATTGTTGCTTGATTTGGTTTCTGTAAAAAACGTAGTAATTCAGCTAGTAAGCCAGCTGACCATGCTTGTCAATAATTATAATGCAGCTTCTTCTACCCTATGAGAAGGGGAGTCTTGCCGTAAAGTTGATGCCGGGTTCAAGTCATGGAAACATCTCTTGCAGATATGCAGGTTGAGGCTGCGTACAATAGACCCTTGCGGTCCGGCCTTTCCCCGAACCCCACGCGTAGCTGGAGCCTAGTGCACCGAGCTGCCCTTTTTAATTCTGCGATATGATTCCTTGGAGGCAACTATTTTGGTCTAATATATTGCACATGTTGTTATATATACATACACTTGATATTCGGATGGATACCATCTATATGCCAACATTACGGTAGATATATGTATATCTGATTGGTGTTCTTTCTTTATAAATGATAATGTGCTTTAAACATTTTACATCAAATATAAGATGCTTGAGGGCTGCTACTGTGCCTACCTACTTGAGCTGCACTAAATTTTGCTCATTTGGAATCAAGTAAATTTTGTATTAAGGAAAGTAAATTTGGCTCATTTGGCGTGAAGCAGTTGCACTATGTACAGCAAAAACAATCTGTGTTACAATACCATTCATATATTCAAAAACTAAGGGAGCTGGTACAATTCGGGAAGAACCTCTATGTTATTTATTAAATCTACTTTACGCCAAATACCTAAATGATTTAAATGTTTGGCTCTCACCGAGGTGATACTGCCTTCGAACAAACCTGCAATTCCTTTCTTTCCTGAATAGACCAGATTATAACAGCAGGGCACGTTGATCCAAACTATCTTGAGTTCCTTCTTTGTCTTCACTAAATAAAAGCTGTCAGCTACTTCCGTCAAAGTACCTGCCACCATTTTATCCCCCTAATGCTTAGTTATATGTTCCAGATCTGTCTACCACCATACTGTATGTTTGTTGCTTATTTATGTAGTCCTTTGCTCTGGGTATTTAATTTATGATGTTATGGCAGAGAATAATTTACTGAAGCTGGTGAAATGGCTGACGACACTAATACCAGTCCATTTTATCCCCCTAATACCAATTTCTCTGCTTGCGCAATTTGATATATGAAAAGTTATTAGTAACTGCTTCCATTGATCATCTAGTGTTTAATAGCTGTGTATTTACGCAATTGCTTTATTTGTTTACATTTTATTAACCTTCTAAGTTGCGTTGTTGGGTAATTCTGAACACAATTTAGCTGATTTAGAAAGCTTTTTACAAATAAGTGAGATACGAGAACAGATTCTTGTGGAAGGAGATACTGATATAATATTACAACATAATTCAGGCCATGGGCTTGTGGACATTGCTCGAGGGCTGCTTACTACTTGCAAATGCACTTGCGATATTGAACGAAGATCGTTTCCTTGCTCCAAGAGGATGGAGCTTCCAGGAATATTCAGGGGTCAGAAGAAATTCATTCAAGGGCCAGCTACTTGGTCTTATTTATGCAACTCAATATCTGAGAGTTCTTCTCATACTCCTTAACACACTTTGTATTGTTGTAAAGTTCGTATCTGGATGATGATTCTTGCGTGAGGTATGCTTGTTTAACTTTGCTGCTACATTTTGTGATTGATGAGTGTATTTGGACCATTATTTCTGAGAGTCCATTCAAGGGACGGCTACTTGGTCTTACTTATGCAACTCAATATTTGACTGTTCTTCTCACACTCAACACACTCTCTATTGTTGTCAAGTTTGTATCCAGATTATGAATTATGGGTGAGGTAGTATGCCTGTTTAACTTGCTACATGTCAAGATTGAGTTGTATTTGGGAAATTATTTCTGGTTACAAATTAACAAGAGGAACGGTTGACAAGCATTCTGGGGAGAAATTAGAAATTGCTTTTCAACCCTCTAGGATTTACAGTGAGTGATATCAGGAGGCTACATTGTAGCATTTTTCTCCTTTCTCTCATTTCCTTGGGTGGGAGGGGTGGGTGGTGGGGTGGTGGTGGTGTTATTTAGCACAAAGTTATCTTTTGGTGACCAGTATTTTGAACTACAGTTTCTTAAAGTAAGCTAAAATGCTTTATGTCATGACATTTGGTTGCACTCAAGGAGATTGAGTAATAATGTTGCTACAGTCAAATAGGATCAACCATGAAGTTTGATGCATTTTGTATTTTTTAATAGCAGCACAAAATTGATCTCTTGATTTGTAGTAGACCATTCTATTTGTTGAAATAACGTTTTTTGTACATGCAGACACTGAAGTTCATAGATGGAAGGGTGTTTCGAAAGCTTCCTTGAGGAAAAGCACCAATGCTAGTCGCATTTTGTTAGATACCCTGATACAAACTTCTTCTTCAATTAGTTTAGATAGTAAATTATTTCTTCGTGGCTGTTGTAAAATAGGTCATCAGTGCCTACCTCTGCATGTTCTTATTGAAGAATCATGTTCTTGGAGTCTAAGCTCTCCGTTTTTGCTTTGCTGCGTCTTTTGATTACATATAAGATACTCTTCTTAGAGTTTGCTAATTGATGTTATTGCTCAGTTTCCAGGAAAATTACCTTTTTCCAAATATTGAGTATGGGTGATGAAAACCAATTCTTGTGATAAAAGGGAGTTGTAGTTAGGATTGTGATACGATGATCAAGACCCAAGTCTTTCAACTTTAGGCTCTCATTGTTCTGAAAAACGTGAATCTTGTTATGTTGTTTCACAGGTCAACTGATATCTTTAGTCAAGACTAGCTTCTAAGCTGATTAAAGCTGTGCTAGAGTAGAATATGTGTGTACCCTTTACAAAAAAAGGAGTAAATATCCTAAAACCCGCCTAAATTATCACTTTTTTTTGTCAGTTTCCTCCCTAAACTATCGTATATCCCCAATCACCCCCCCACCCCGAATTCTGATATGCTAGTGAAACAAGAGGTTGCATCACCCACCACTTGTAGCAGCTTTCTGCCTTCAACACTGAGTTGGGTCCAAAACTCGAGATAAAATGTACTTAAGAGTTCCTAATTCATATTTTAACCTGTCTGTCTGTAAATTCATTAGCATCCTACTACTTGGGCAAATATTTACCTGTTTAACTAGGAAAAATCATAACAATCTTATTGGAAGCTGCATAAAATTAACACCCTGAATATTCAATCCAAATAACATACATATATAGGATGAATTATAGATCCACGAATGCATGGTAATTTTTTGAATCCATGGCAGTAAGTCAGCAGCTATTAGTGCAGCAACAGCAAACAAATGCCGGGTTTTAAGCTGGTTTCTCGTTGCAACAATGCACATGTGATTTGGAAGAATAAATGTGAGCGGGAATGTACGTACTGATAGCACCAGTGAAGCTCATGAAATGTAGTATGCAATTTGGGTCACTAAGTTTTGAGTATATAAAAAGATTGGACATGAATTTATGCATTCATCAAACAGAGCTATTTCTTTTGCATTTCGACATGTAGTACGTATATAATTGTGTAGGGCCACACTAAACGGGGAAGGTTTCTCTAATCCCAGGGCTCGGATGTTTGATTAAATGAAGTAGAGTGTTACTGGCATACAGAGACAATGGTGGATTGCAGGAAAGCAGCGAGGGCCACTGACATTAAAAGGGCCGACCCAATTCAATACCCACTTCGTGGGTGTCTGGGGAAGGGAATACTCTAGGCAGCCTTCCCCCTGCTTTGCAGAGAGGCTGATTCGAACCCGCGACCTGACACACCACGGCAAGCAAGCTTACCGCTGAGCCAAGCGAGAGCCACTGACATTGTTGAGCAAATAAGATGATGATTTTGATCCATATACCCAATACCCCCCATGTAAGTAACAGCGTGCAGTGTCACAACTCCTATAATAAACTCAAAATATAGGAGGGCTTTCAACATGTAGCCTGTCACGCAATGGATATGAGAATTTTCGTTTCGTTTTAAGAATATATATATTACTACTTATTTTTCTTTAAAAAGATGTACCAAGTGTGGCCATCGCGCTAATATAATTACCTGCATCTCTGGGATGATTCCTGTGTTATATACAAAAACAAGACTCGCAGCAGCTCCAATAGTTGAGCAACTTCTGCTTCTTCTGCTTCCTGGAATGCTGTAGTCCCTAGTAGGGGGTGTTCATAAAAATTCAAAAAAAAAAAAGACAGATACTTTTTAGGTTTGGTTTTGAATTTTAGAAGCCGATCAAATTTGGTTTGATTTTGATTTTAATAAAAAAATAACCAAAAAAATTGAACCAAACTGACGATAAAAGTAGCTATTTAAATATATTATTACACACACATGTGTGTGTCTTTATATTAAGTTTCTAAAATTTTATAGTACATATTTGTCTAGTTCTTTGCTTTTATAATAATTTAATTCTTTGCCTTTACATTCTAGTTTAATTGGTAGTTTCTTTTGCTAAATACAAAAATTTATTTCATATTAAAACAATCGATTTATAATTAAGTACTTGGATATATGAGCTCATATTAAGTTGGATCAGTATATTATGCTATAACTCCATAATATTATGATAGAGTTCCAGTACAAATATATTGGAACTTATCATAATATACTGGAGTTTCAACATAATATGCTGGAACTCCAGTATATTATGCTGGAAGTTCAAATGTAAAAAATTTGAACTCGAGTTTGTTATGCTGGAATATTTTTCGGATTTTGAACAATATTTTTGTTTAAATTTATTTTTACATGAAAAGTGACTAAATTTTAATTACTTTTATAAATGTTACTATTTTCCGATTACCACTTATAAATCTAGCTATGTTTTGAATTTCATCCAAGAAAAAGAAAGAAAGAAAACTAATTTCTTTTAACTATCAAAGTCTAGAGAGCTCTTAATTGTCTGATTAGGATTTCTACCTATTCCTTTTCAAATACAGTCTGCTAATGATGTATTTAAACAGAAAAATTCCATCTCCTCTTTTTCACATGTTTTATATTATCA
The DNA here is from genome assembly GCA_032618575.1 of Nicotiana noctiflora. NCBI lineage: Eukaryota > Viridiplantae > Streptophyta > Magnoliopsida > Solanales > Solanaceae > Nicotiana > Nicotiana noctiflora. Next base: position 146,689 of record JASVEL010011932.1, read on the forward strand.
AAGAATAAAATTTCAATGTGATATTCGATGGCCAACATTGACTGATATATGGCATGTGATTTTTTTCTCCCTTTTTGGAAAAGAAAAAAAACCTTTGGCTGAAGGCGGCCATTGATTAGTAGTAACGGACAAGATTGAATAGAAAAGAAAATAAAAGAATTTTCAGTGACATTTAACTAAACCATTTACTTAAATTGATATAATATGAATAAGACTTAACTTATATGTATATTAAAATCTTAAAGAACTTTTATATTAATGCATTCTAACGTGTTGTATTAAATAATTTATTTTATATTTTAAATTCCTAATTTCACCTTTTTATGAATAATTATATGTACTTATAACTTTATATATATATATTTTTATTATATTGAAGTGCTCCCTTACTAAAAAAAGTTATCATGACATGCAAAGTGCTGAGTGAGTCATATCCAGAGGCGGACCTATATTATAAGCACTAAGTTTGGCAAAATTTTTACATATGCATACATATACTTTTATAAAATAGTATTCCTTACGTTTTAATTTAGATAATTAATTTGATTCGGTACGGAACTTAAGGAAAAAAGCTTTTGAAACTTATAATCTTAAAAGATTAAAGGGTAAAAGCTTTGTAGGGCTATAAAATTTGTGTAGTTATAAAAGCCTAAAGTTTAAAGTTGAATTATTTCTAATTATAAAAATGTGTTATTATTTTTGGAACAAACTAATAAGAAAAATGTATCATTTAAATTGAAAGAGATGGAGTAATCCCTCCGTCTCATATTGATAGTCGTGATTATTAAAAATAATTGTCTCAATTAATTGCCATTTTAGAAGTTTAAGACAAAATTAATTATTTTTCCCTTTTTACACTTATAATAATTGTTCAACATGAAGATGACACATAAATAGAATAAATATTCAACGAAGAAAAATTATATCTTATAACATAAATAGGGGTAAAATAGTCCAATCTCTTTCTTAACTTACGACACAAAATGTGAGACGAATAGAGTAGTAGTGACGCCTTGTACAAAATAAATTTTGACTGAATGCAAAAGTATACCTTTAAATGGTGGGAATAATATTTACTCCCTCCGGTCCACAAAATATAATTAATTTACTTTTTTATTATGGTACAAAATAAATATCCAATTATATAATCAAGAATGAATTCAATTTATTTTTTATAAAATTACCCTTATGTATATGTCCCTAAAAGGTTTTCTTACTCTACACATTAAATATTTAATTTAGGATAATTTAACCATACTAGATATTTTTGTAAAAAATTTAATATTTTTAATACATGCCAAAAATAAATTAATACTCTCTTATTATTGACCGGAGAGAGAGTAAAAGCTTACAATAATGTTACAGCCATTCTATCTTAGGAAAAGTCAAAGCAAGCCTTTAATAATGTTAAAAGTAGGAGAGGAAAAAAAAAGAGACTCAAAAATTACAATATAAAACATCAAAGCCACAACCACTTTAAGTTGTTCTCATATCAATTTATTTGTACACAAAACCAAAACTTTGAACAAAAAAAAAAACTCTCTTTTTGCGTCTAAATATGGAGAATTTTAGATCTGTATCAACAAGAGAAGGAAGGATGCAAATAGAAAATTATTATGGTGGTCCAACAAATATGCAAGATTTGAGAAGTTTTAGTACTAATTCTTATTCATATGGAGGCATAGATAAAGAAGTGAAGATGAAGAAGAGCAAAAGTACAGCATGTTCAAGAAATTGGGGTTTTAATGATCCAGAATTGCAAAGAAAAAAAAGAGTTATTGGATATAAATCTTATGCTATGGAAGGTAAAATGAAAAGTTGTTTGAGAAAGAGTTTTAGGTGGATCAAGAATACTTGTAATCATGTTGTCCATGGATTCTAGTGAAATTTTAGTCCTTCATCAAATTGACTAGTAATCATGTTGTCCATGGATTCTATATGAAAAAGGGATTTAATAGTTTATTGTTCTGAATTATGATCTTGCAAAAATCATCCATGTAATATGTATAGATTAGTCTCGGTCCTTTTGTTCTAGATATATGTTTAACAGCAATAATATCAAACTCAAGGTAGAATCAGTTTTACGGCTATTTCCTTTTATTCATGCTCATCTCAATCTAATATTATACAAAAATCAAAACACAAAACAGAAAAAATAAGAAGAGAATCATGATATTTTCAAGAAAGCTGCTTTTAGTAATAAGAATAAGAATATAGTAGTACTAAATGTGAGGTGGTTCCACCGGTTGGGTCGGAGTTTTTGTCTCTAGCACAAACAGAATTTGGTAAAAAGGGAAAGAGATCTTCGAAGATTGTGCGGGTCTTATTTTAGTATCATCATCTTGTATACAGTTAAAATCGAGGAGTATAAATTTGAAGGCTTAAATCGAACTATAGGTCCGAGTTTAAGAGATTTGAATGTGTGTCATATCCGGCTAAGGAATACCTATCTCGGGAAGCTAATCGAATGCCTGGCACGGACCGCATCGAAAGCAGCATTATCTCGAAGTCAATCAAGAATAAACGGTAATTTCTCAAGTACACGTGGACCTCAACATTAATTATAGGGTAAGGATTGTACGAAATGGTACAGATCTGTACTAGGCCTACACATATACCAATAGAATTCTTTACCTTTATGAGCAATATACTATATTGAGGTTTTCTCCTCTTATATAAAGGGACCCCAATCATATTTATAAAGGGATCAGATCATTCATTTCAATAGAATATTCTTATTCTTCTTGTTTAACTTGCTCTCCAATTATTCTTCAACTTTATTGCTTTAACTTTATTGTTCATACTTTATTACTCTTAGCTGACCTCGAGGTCACTGGATAAGTCAAGCTCGAGTCCCCCTAGTGTTTCAACAACACTAATTTGGTTCTTTATTTCTTTTTATTTAAGCTCAATGTTACTTGTATAATCACTAGTTATAAAATATATCACATATCTTTAAAATCACAAAATATCTTTAATTGTTAAACTAATTTTCCGAGGTAAACAGTTTGGCGCCCACCGTGGGACTAAAGATAATAGTGATTATTTTAGTGCACGTTTTATGATAACACACGTTATTCTTCACACTTTTTCCTGTCAAATATTCTTTGATTTCAAGCCTAATCATGTCTAGCACACAAAATACACATGCTCACGATAGTGAGGGTCTTGGAGAAAACAACGACATAGGGCTCAGTATACCACCTGTAAACCCTGAAGGAGTGCCAAACGTGGAGCCAGTTGATATTATATATCTCCCATAATGCTCTAAATACGGACATAGGCACAGACCCCGTAAGGAATGCACACAAGGAAGCCCAGGCCAGAGGACATGAAACAGAAGGACTGGAAGAAGGGGGAGTCAGCCTCCAAGTGATTTTCGAGATGTCGCAAGCCCAGTAAGTCGCCATCGCTCAACTCCAAAGTCAGAAGAGAACTCCTAACACTGTCGAACCAGTAAATATACGACATGAACCACTGTTAGAAAGAACTGATGAAAGCGGCTCGGGGACTGACCCCATAATCATGAAAATGCTCTAGGAATTGACTAAAAAGATCGAGTTAGGAGAAAGAAAAATAGAAGACAATGATAAAAATATGAAAACTTACAACTCCCGGGTAGACCAAATACCGGGAGCACCTCCAATTTTGAAGGGCCTAGATGCCAAAAAATTCATACAAAAACCTTTCCCTCGAGTGCGGCTCCGATACCCATTGCCAAGAAGTTCCGCATGCCCGATATACCGAAGTACAATTGAACAACTGATCCTAATGAACACATTACTTCTTACACTTGTGGAATTAAAGGAAATGACTTGAATGATGATGAAATCGAGTAAGTGTTGTTAAAGAAGTTTGGAGAAACACTATCAAAGGGAGCTATGATACGGTATCATAACTTAGCTCCTAACTATATTGATTCATTTGCTATGTTGGAGGATGCCTTCGTAAAGGCACATGCAGGGGCCATAAAGGTGGCCACAAGAAAAGCGGACGTATTCAAGATTTTCAAAGGGACAACGAAATGCTAAGGGAGTTGTGTCCCGATATCAGATGAAAATGATGGAACTACCCCCAGTCTCCGATGACTGGACAATTCAGGCCTTTATGCAAGGTTTGAATGAAAGAAGATCGATAGCATCTCGATAGCTAAAACTGATTTGATTGAGTATCCAGCTGCGACATAGTCGGATGTGCACAATCGGTATCAGTCAAAAATTAGGGTCGAGGACGACTAGTTAGGAGCCCCCTCGGGCTTAGTTCACCCGAACAGATTCACAGTCAAACCCCCAAGTGACACAGACATGGGATTTTGATTTAACAAGGAAAGATATCAATCGTATGTCAAAGAGAGAAGGAATATTTCAAGGCATAATGCACCTCGGAACCTGGTGATTCATGGGTAAAATCATATCCATCTCGATAGCATCTCGATAGCTAAAACTGAACTTGATCGAGTATCCAGTTGTGACGTGGTCGGATGTGCACAATCGATATCAGTCAAAATTTAGGGTCGAGGACGACTAGTTAGGAGCCCCCTCGGGCTTAGTTCACCCGAACAGATTCACAGTCAAACCCCCGAGGGACACAAATATGGGATCTAGATTCAATAAGGAAAGATATCAATTGTACATCCAAGACAAAAGGAACTTTTGAAGGCATAATGCACCAAGGAATGATCGAAGAATAGATCGAGGCCAAAGCTCCCTGGTGATTTATGGGTAAAATCAGGTCCGACAGGCACTCGGGACCAATGCAGGCTCCCAAGTTATCAGAATACAACTTGAGTGTCGACGCCTGAAATATCATCTCAGCCATTGGCAAAATTAAAGATACTAGATGGCCCAAGCCCATACAGATAGATCCTTTTAAGAGAAACCCTGACTTAATGTGTAAGTACCATGTCACTCACGGTTATAAGAACAAGGATTGTAGACAACTTAGAGATGAGGTAGCTCGATTATTCAATGGGGGACACCTTCGTGAATTTCTCAGTGACCGGGTCAAAAACCATTTTCGGGAAAGAGATGCAAATATGAGGAATAAACCTGAAAACCCTTATCATGTCATTCACATGATCATCGGAGGAGCCAACGTCTCATAGGGACCTACATTCAAACGTACTAAAGTATCCATCATGAAGGAAAAAGAAACTCAAAGCTATGTGCTCGAGGACCCTCTATCATTCTTTGACAAACAAGCAGAAGACGTATCCCACCCTCACAATGACGCCCTAGTAATATCTATCCTTTTGAATAAAATCAGGTTAAACGTGTTTTAGTGGATCGAGGTAGCTCAGCAAACATAACCAGATCGAGGCCGTGGAACAACTTGGCCTGAAAGATCAAATCATACCTGTATCTCGGGTGTTGAATGGCTTCAATATGGCAAGTGAATCAACGACAGGGGAAATTATCTTGACCGTAAATATAGCCGGGACCATACAAGGCACCAGGTTCAATATTATCGAAGATGACATGAAATACAACTCACTCTTCGGAAGGCCGTGGGTACATAATATGAGGTCAGTGTCTTCGACTCTCCATGAGATGATAAAGTTCCAAATCGAGAAAGAAGTGAAAACAGTCTAAGAAGAAAAGTGTGTCGCAAAAGAGATGTTCACAATCAATGAAGTGGTGTCGATACTAGATGTCACACCTCCTTTTGGCGCTACCGCACCCCGTGAAGAGCGTGGTAAAGGGAGTTTTTCCAATTAAAGGACAATCAAAACATGATTCATTTATTAAGAGATTCAGAGTCGCCACTTGGGAGATTTATGGTGTCCCAAGTCATCGGTTTGAATCCCAAATTGAGAAAAGGTTTGACTCTATTTAATAGTCCGCGAACCAGAAATCCGGATAAGGAATTCTGTTAACCCGGGCATTCCTGAGTTCCGTGGTTCTAGCACAGTCGCTCAACTGTCATATTTGGCTTAATTATCTAATTTTTATAACATGCTTTTAACTTATATGCAAATTTTAACTTTTCAACTGCTTTTGATTATTATTATTTTATAAGAATTGCAACGTAACAAAAATGTACCTCGAACCACGTCGTACCAGTACGCCCGTGGTTGTCAACACATTTCGACTAAGTTGAGATTTGGATTTGGGTCACATAAATGTGCACCAGAATTTAAGAAGATAAAATTATTAATTACACGCCTAAAGTTACTAAACGCACTATTATTTGGAGAAAAACCGTGAAATTCGCTAAACGGCTTATCCCGAAATCTAAGCATTTTAATATACATATTTGTTGAGGTGCCATGCCATTTGTTTATCTATTTGGCACGACACACTTCAATTCCATTTTAAAAGTCATTTAACTAGAGTCCGAAAATTTTTAAATTATTTGCGTTATCTAGTACAACATACCTCTATTTACCAAGATTAAAATCTAACTGTAATCAAAAGATCCATGACCAATTAACAGGGCACAATTAGCCCTTACAAAGATATTACCTAAGAAAGTAACGAAGCCAAAGGAAATTGATGGCATCTGAACTAGCGACTAACTGGGTTGTGGAACATTTTGGGTTAAAAAATGACTGGGCCAGAAGAAGGGTAGAGCCCATGTAACAACAAAGTTCCACAAAGCTCGAGATGTGATTAACAAAGTACCCTTACTAATTAATTGAATACAAAGAAGGAGAACTTGTTAACCAATAATGCAAACCACACTAAGGGGATTCAGCAATAAAGGTGCACGCTAAAAAGAAAGGCGATTTCATGTTCGCACACTATAAACTACAAAACAGTTATTTGATTGAACATTTTTCAAAAAAAAAAAAAAATTGTTACATGAGCATTTCAATCGCAGGTTCAGCTGGTTCCACACAATTAGACATACACGTATCCGTGTTGTTTCTTTCCAACTCACTTTCTATGCTTTAATATTTGTTTCAAATGATGGTCGATGGACAAAATGACTTATAACTCAATGAAGGATTCAGAATGTCATGTACATGTCCATATGCTACACTCAAAATTCAATTAATAGTTATTTAACAAACTCGCTATAAATTTGTTTCATCATAATCAACAACTGCCTATTGGACACATGCAACCATTCTTACCAGCCTATTTCACATGCGTTTAATATAAGTTAAATTCAGAGGTGAGACCCAAATGAACACACGCACGAAATCCAACATCACTACATCATCTTATTATCGAGGTTAGAAGGAAATTGCTATATCAATAAACATGATCCAATTGTTGAATCAGATGGTTAAACATATAGACATTATGAAAGAGAAAAACATTTCGAATAAACAACCAAATCAGATATACTACTTCAAACTCTCATTTTCATTTCTTCACTTCATAACCAATAAGTTACAAGATTGTGTACCTGAAATTGGCAAAGAATTATAACAAAGCAGATGGAGGTCAATTGTCGAGCAGCAGTAGAAATGAAATAAAAACCAGCTTCAAAATCAGAATAAAACTTGACCACAGCTCAGAAATGAATGAAGCAAACCCAGCAGAACTTGAGACCAAACAAAACCAGCATAAACCAAGACAGTCACTACAATTTCCTTCACAGCTTGAACAACCAAGATTCCAGATAGAAAAAAAACAGAGAACAAGAATCAACTATTCTGATTTTTTTTAATGTAACAGTAACCTGCACTCCTATTTTTACCTGTGTTTTTCTTTTTTCTGAATTCTCTCTCTCTCAATCTCTGTCTTTTTTCAAAATCAGTGTCCTCCTCCCTATTTAAAGAATAAAATCAACTCATTTTTTATTCAAAACCTTCACTTTTCAGAGTGTATATTCTTTCACATGTGCACCTATTTAACCTTTTATTATTCCCCCATGTTAGTTCTAATTTCGAGCTCTTAAAGGGGAATAAGTCAGCCTTTACCAGTCCCCTTTTCATTTTAAATTCATCCCTTTTTTCTTTTATATGTTTAGTGGTGTTCTCTTTTATCTTTACAACATATTCTTAAATAAATACACCCTTGAATTAAGTTTATACATGTATTTAAACATGTATTTAACTAGATTCATTTAATCTTTAACTTCGACTGCCTAAGCGAGGTACGAATTTCAGTCTCACTATCAACCAGCATCCTAATTATTCAAAACCAATTACACAAAAACATCCAAGGAATCCAACAGTATGAAAAACAAAACTCCTATTAAGTGATCGATCCATTTTCCTTTGAAATATGATCAGTAATCAAACAAAGAAAATTAATCAAACAAAACAATCTAACAAATATAAAAAGAAAACATAAAACTATCAGGCAATTCACAGTAAATATGATGAATGAAAACGTACAGAAGAAAGGCAACCAAATAAATGGTCTATGAAGAAGAATCGAAAAATGTTAAACGAGAAATCAAAACTGGATAAAATACTACTAAACAAACACCTAAAAATCGAATAAAGAAAGAATGAAAGAAAGAAAAGAGATACCTCGGATAAGATTAACCCAGGCTTGTACTCGGACTCGACCACTTTGAGGTCGAATAGACCTTAATCGGAGTGTTCTCAACTGAGAACACCTCAAATAAAGTCTATTAGACCCCGAACAACAACAACAACAACAACAACCCAGTATAATCCCACTTAGTAGGGTCTGGGAAGGGTAGTGTGTACGCGGACCTTACCCCTACCCTAGGGTAGAGAGGTTGTTTCCAAATAGACCCCCGACATCCTTCCCTCTAAGAACTTCCCACCTTGCTCTTGGGGAGACTCGAACTCACAACCTCTCGGTTGGAAGTGGGGGTTGCTTACCATCAGATCAACCCCTCTTGTCCTATTAGACCCCGAAATCTTAATTAATTGGATATATTTCAACCCTTCTAATTTTTAGGGTTCTTGAAGGCTCAATTTAGGGTTCGAACGGTTTTGGTCAGATTCGAAGGGAAACAGTGGCTTCTTAGTGGCGAGTGATGTCCAGAGATGCCATGGTGTGAGTTTGGCGGCGATTAGGCAAACTAGGTTTTTGGTGGGATTCTTCGATCTTAAATTCGAAATAGATGGTGATGATTCGAGGACAATGGAGTGCGGATTTGGAAAGAGGAGTCTGTGGGGATTACGGGGTGTAAAAATGGGGACGTTTTCGCCACCGGAACCGCTGTGAGGCGATTTCCGGTGGTGGGAGGTGGCGGAGGCTACTGGGTCTCTAGGGTTTAGAGAGAAGGGTGAACGAGACGGGTCTTGGGTGTTTTTGGGGTTTTGGGTGTACTAGAATTGATGAATTAATTTGAGCCGTTGGATCATAAAAATCTAACGGTTGTGATCAATTTACAAATCAAAACGGTGTCGTTTTGGTAGTAGCAGGGCTGGGGCAGATGGGCTGAGAGACGAGTCTCCGGGTAGGGGTTTGAATTGGGTAATGAATTGAATTGGGCCTGGTTTTGGCTGGATTGGAGATGGCCCAAATCTGGCCTACTCTTTTCATTTTCTTTATCTCTTTAATTTAGCTCCTAATTTACTAAAACAAAATTTCTAATTACACTACAAGAATCAATTAAATTATAAAAATACTAATTAAGTTATGCTAATAATTAACACACTTAATTAAACATTAATTAAATATAAATCACACAACTAGACTTTAAACATTAAATGAAAAAAACACATATTTTTGTTATTTTCCATTTTTCGTCAAATAAACCTGATTACTTTTAATTGTAAATTTAAATCCTAAGAATGCAAACACAATATAATTTTTGTATTTTTTTCTATTAATTCAAACAACAAAACACGCACACACGGATGTAAACAATCACAAAAATATCATGAGAAACTCACAAACATGTACACAGAAAAATAAGACAACTTTGGTTTTTATTTCTTTGGGAGTAGTTCCTGCGAGGCAAAAATCACGTGCTCACAGCTGCCCCTCTTTGCATGTAAACACGAAGAGTTTTCGTGCAAAGATAAGTGAGCGGATATGAGCAATTTTTGCCCGTTTGAGTAATCCGTGTGAAGCATTTTTTGAAAGATTTGACCGAACCCTTGCTTCAAAAGGTTTCCTACATATCCTTGGCTAAAAGGGAATCATGTCAATGTTGTTCGGAAAGTTTGGTAGCTGGGACTACCATGAAGCTGTGATCTTGCTGTTACTGTTGTTGCTGCTGATGCTACTGCTTACCGACCTCCTTATTACACCATGTTAAACAGAAAATAAGAAGCTAGACTAAAATAGTCTATGAATTACAAAATCTATCTAGATCTTCAGGCTTGCTCTTGTCGCCTTGTTTTCTTGTTGATTTGCTTCCTATGATGTTTCATTATTGCTGTCTTGACATTGTTGTCTTTTCTTGATTGCCGAGATTGAAATTATGTTGGGGATTTTGCTGTAATCCTCTGCTTACTGATTTCAACTTGAAATGTATTCCTCTGTTATGCGGGCGGGTTCCTGATTCCAACAACAACTTTAAATTGCCACTCCTCTCTTTAGGGGGTTCCTGACTTCATTGAAAACTTGAAAGTAAAATGCATTTGGCAATTATATTTTTGACAATGTTTATGCAAGTGCAAGCAGGAACACTCGGATCGAAATAAATTAAACGTAAAGTATTCCTATTCGAAGGCGGATGAACCTAAAATCCTATTCGAAGGTGGATGAACCCATAATATCTTATTCGTGGGCGGATAGTCCCATAATATCCTATTCGTGGGCGGATAGTTCCATCCTATCCTATTCGAGGGCGGATAGTTCCATCATATCCTATTCGAGGGCGGATAGTCCCATTGTGTCCTATTCGAGGGCGGATAATCCCATAATATCCTATTCGAGGGCGGATAGTCCCATCATATCTTATGCGAGGGCGAATAGTCCCATCATATCCTATTCGAGGGCGGATAGACCCATGATATCCTATTCGAGAGCGGATAGACCCATCGTATCCTATTCGAGGGCGGATAGTCCCATCATATCCTATTCGAGGGCGGATAGTCCCATCATATCCTATTCGAGGGCGGACAGTCCCATAATATCCTATTCGAGGGCGGATAGTCCCATCATATCCTATTCGAGGGCGGAAAGTCCCGTCATATCCTATTCGAGGGCAGATAGTCCCATCATATCCTATTCGAGGGCAGATAGTCCCATCATATCCTATTCGAGGGCGGATGGTCCCATCATATCCTATTCGAGGGCGGATAGTCCCATCATATCCTAATCGTGGGCGGATAATCCCATCATATCCTATTCGAGGGCGGATAGACCCATCATATCCTATTCAAAGGCGGATAGACCCATCATATCCTATTCGAGGGCGGATAGACCTATCATATCCTATTCGAGGGCGGATAGACCCATCATATCGTATTCGAGGGCGTATAGTCCCATCATATCCTATTCGAAGGCGGATTGTCCCATAATATCCTATTTGAGGGCGGATAGACCCATCATATCCTATTCGAGGGCGGATAGTCCCATAATATACATGTTTGAGGGTGAACAAACCTGAGACGTCCTGTTTGAAGGTGGACAAACCTGATACGTCTTCTTGAATTGCCTTCCTCGTTTCTCTGAGAAAATTTTCAATAGCGACAGAAAATTTTCTGCCCCAGTTTTGGTGTTCTTCCTTGTGGCATCACTTTCTGCTATCAATAGCACTTTCTTTCCCTATTTTAAATCAAAGAAAATTTGTTAGTTTAAAACATTGTGAGTGGTTGTGCCACTCCTGTGGGGGTGGTTTTTTTCTTTTCCCATTTCCCTCGCTCGGCGTTCCCAAAACTTGTTGGGGAATGATGTCATTTGCTGGGGATGATATTCCTGCTAGGGGTGGGTTTTCCATTCATCCCTTCCCCGTTCTGTGTTTCTCAACTCGCTGGGGGTTATTTTGTTGAAGATGAATTTTCCTTTCTTCCTTTACCACTTCGTGTTGTCCGACCACCTCGGAACTTGCTGGACATAGCACTGTTGGGGGATTTTTATTTCCTCAAAATTGGTGTTTCACTCTTCTGAAGGCTATTGGGGATGACACTAGTTCAAAGACCAATTCCCTTAAAGCTTGTCTGATCTTCCTTCTTCCCCAAGTGGGACTTGACTTCCAGAAAATTTTCAAAATGAAAAGAAAATTTTCTGCCCCAGTTTAATAACCTTCCTTGCACCACACTTCTCTGCCATCAATGATATTTCCTTACTTTGCATAATAATTGGAAAGTTGGTGGCATGTTTTGAAGTCATTTCTCACTTGTTCTGACTAGACAGACTTTGATGGGGAATTTTTGATAAAAGGAGAAAGATAAAAAGAAACAAAAATAGAAGACAAAGGAAAAAATAACTTTCTAATAAGAAATAACTATACAAATTTATCAAACGCGGATACCAACTCTACTGGTCATGACATGCACATATGGCCTATCCTCTGTTGTTAATCATCTTTCACAATTTCTGTCTCGTGATTTCCATCCGATTATTACCTTTATTCGACTTGTAGTGCCCGAAGGGTTTTCACTTTCAAGCCTCTCTCATTTTGGTTTTCTCTCAGCTTTCCTCGCCTTATGGTGCCTGTGAAGGTTTTCACCGGTAAGAATCTCTCATTTTGTATTACTTTTAGCTGGGGATTGAGGGGTCACTGCTAAGACTCTCTCGTATTTCTTTTCTGCTGGGAATCAGAGTCTTTTCTGCTGGGAATCAGAGTGTTATATTGATGGGACTCTCGTATTTGCTTGACTTGGCCTCTTTTGAAGACTGATCGGAAGGTCTTTCTTTGGACCGTAATGTGGGATTTGGATAGGGCCAGAAAGAAAGGGTATTAAAGGCTCAAAATAAATCAATTTTGGGTTCAAAATTTACAACATTCGGACCTAAATTTATTTATAATAAACACAATTTTTCTTTGCCCCAGTTTCTTACTTGGGGATTTTTGATTTTTTATTTACACTATGACCAAACTGTGAAGCGCCTACGTTCTTCTTCTCTTGTCTTTCAAGTTTGCATTTCTAGTCTTCGCAACTAATTCCGAAGGAGGGGTATGAAAGAAAATACATAAGGCTCAAAGGGTTAACGAAGGATAAAATATTTAGATAGCAGAACAAAATGCCTTCGTCATTCCAATATTCAAAACATGCCTAGCGCAAACAACATATTCACGACATCTTCTGGTTGTGCCATGATTGGTAACCATATCTGCCCATTCGCCTTTTGATTTGTCATTTTAAAGCATCGCTGGGCAACACTTTTAATTAATTACCACGAGCGAACCCCATGTCAACATAGCCGACTTGCCTCTTATGTTTTACCTGCCCCAGTTTCACATGACTTGGGTTCCAAATAATCTCAAATCGCTCTTATTTCCTTTAAATGTCTCGATCACCTCTAAATGGTTTTATGATTATCACTTAAGATTAGGCCCGAACTATGCGTGCATGTCATGTCACTAGAATCGACATTTGAACCAAAGACAAATCTAAAGATTAAAAGAACTAAACAAAGAAGATGATTGGGGGTAATAAAAGACCGAAAGTTTCATTAGACTAATGGCGAACGGTTCAATAACAAAACAAACAAAACAAACAAAAGTACAACCCTAAAACGAAACTCGACAAAACTAAGCAAACTGCAATGACAAAAATGGAAGGATAAGAGGGTTTGACTACAAGACCAAATCCGGATCACAACCCTGAAAATAACCCAGACAACAGAAATGACAACAAAATAAACCACCAAAACTCCTCCCGATTACCAAGCACGACTTCATAGATACCAACTTCTGCTGATTGGTTTTGCCTTGGAATATGGTCCCAATATCACGGATCGGGCTTCTTAATTTTTCCTTGCCTTGTGTACCAATTTGATCATATGGGACAAATGGTGATCTGGCAATGGATTCTGATTGATGTTGGGTGCCTCTGGTGTCTGAACCTCGATCTTATTGGTGTCAATAAGATTTTGCACTGCATGTTTCAACTTCCAACTCTTCTCGGTATCATGTCCAAGAGCCCCTGAACAATACTCACAGCTTACTGAGTGATCCATACTTTGGGGTAGGGGATTTCGCAATCTTGGCTCAATAGGACTTAACAAGCCTAACTGCTTTAATTTGTGGAACAAAGCAGTATAGGTTTCTCCCAACTCAGTGAATGTTCTCTGTACCCTTTTATTTCTGAATACATGATTCCCGCGGAAACCTGGTCCTGGAGGGTTCTTGTAAGCCCTTGGTGGTGGATATGTGTTCTGCGGAGGGTGATTTGGGTGGTGGGGTCTTGCTTGGTAGTGAGGGGAAGGACATTTCGATCTGGACCAAGTACCTTCCTCTATGGTTGCAACTTCTTCTCTTCTCTTCTTCCCGAGTGCAATCCCCGTGCCGCTCTGAATAGCCTGAGTTGTTGCTTTTATCGCGGAATAGCTCAGGATCTTATTGGACTTAAGTCCCTCTTCTACTATACTGACCATTTTTACCACTTCGTTGAAAGATTTGCCAACTGACGTCGCCAAATGACCAAAGTAAGTTGGCTCCAGAGTTTGCAGAAAGTAGTCCACCATTTCCCCCTCTCTCATCAGAGGATCAACTCTTGCTGCCTGTTCTCTCCATCGGAATCCAAATTCCCGGAAGCTCTCCCCGGGTTTCTTCTCAAGATTTAGTAATGTGAGATGGTCTGGGACTATTTCAAGGTTGTATTGAAAGTGTCCGGCGAAAGCTTGTGCCAGATCATCCCATGTGTACCACCTGCTTGGATCTTGTCTTGTATACCACTCCAATGCCGACCCACTCAAATTCTGGCCAAAGTAAGCTATTTACAACTCATCCTTGCCTCTTGCTCCCCTCATTTTACTACAAAACCCCCGCAAATAAGCCATAGGATCGCCATGCCATACAAATCGAACTTGGGCATCTTGAATCCCGCTGGTAATTGGACGCCAGGGAAAGGGCATAGATCCTTGTAGGCTACGCTGACCTGGTTGCCTAACCCATGCATGTTCCTGAAGTATTGCTCCAGGTTTTTAAACTCTCGCATCATCTCGTCTTGCTCTGGGCTCTTAGCCAGCCTTTCAATTTCCGCCGGGACCTCAAAGTTGGGATTATAGATATGTGGCTCTGGTGCTTTGAATGTGAGTTCAGGGGGTAATATTGTGTATCATGAGCCTGAAGCAACGGCTCATTAGACGACCTATGCAATGGGGCTGGTGGAGGCGCCATAAAGATGGGAGCATTTGGTGGAGGCGGGTTTTGATTGGGTGGTGGAACTTGGGGATCATAGGGATTTCTTCCCTGATAGTAGTGGTGACTTGGGAAGCTTGTCGACGGACTAGGGGGGAGGATGTTCCAGAGTCTGAGCCGGTGGTAAAGTAGGAGCATTGGGAAGCATCGGTAATGGTTGCCCTCTAGCCTAGGCTATGTGCATTTCTGCTATCTGTCGCCTTAACATGTCTACTTCTTCCTTCATCGTTTGCATTTCCGTTTTTTCCTCTTCGATGCTTTTGTCCGAACCAGACATGCTTTTAGGAATGGGCCATTTGGATCTCGTGTGGTAATGATAATTTTCCAGAACGTCCTAACAAACTAACTGTTTGAAATCTTCTGGAAAAACAACAAACTTGGTCAGTGTTAGAGTTTAACACATATTGTACTTGCACGTTGGTATGCAATGTTCCTAAGCAGTTCAACCATTTCTACATGTCTTTGCGCTGATTGCATGCATCATCCCGACATATTTTATTTGTACCTCTTTCAAGTGTTTCTGAAATCTTCCATTATTTCTTTTTCACTAGAAACTCTCCAGTATGGACTCAAAAATCAAACACCACATGTTCTAATCAAAAGAAATACAAATTAAAAAGAGTATACTAACAGACTCTTTCCGTGTTTGCCAATTTCAACCAAATGGTTATCTTTGCAAACGTGGCCCCTTCTCAATTTCACATAAATTTTAAGGTCGGGAAAGATTATTTTATGACACTTCACAAAATTATCCGTTCTTCTACGAAAATAGCCTTTCGACAACTGAAAGGTACTCTAAGGCTATCTCGGTAAGAACGATTTAAAACACCGCCGAAGCTGGCTTGGCTTATTCTGACCAAAAATCCAAACAGCGTTCGCAAATAAACTGACGCTTTTTTTTAATTTTTTTTTAATAATTAAAAAGAAAAGACCTGGTTTTGCAAACACAGCCTTCAGTGCTTCGAAGATTTTAAGGTTGTGTGGGTTAATCGCCCAAAACTCTAAAAATTATGACCAAAGCTGGCCGTTCATGCAAAGTTTGCCTTCCGACATCCTTTTTGGGAACAATTGGCTATATTCGACAAAGGCGGCACCACCCAACTTATTTATGACGAGAATTAAAATTTTGATATTTTTTTGTTGTTTTTTTTTGCTATTTTTTAAAAAGGTGAGGTTGGACCCAATGAGGGTTGCCTGCGTATCTCACATACGGTGAGAATCAAACCAGCGTAGTTTGGTTAAATAAAATAAGCTACATTTGTAAATGAAACAGACTGTTTTTTATTTTATTAAAAAACTAAACCTTATTTATTTTATTTTAAGAAATAATCACACATTTTTTTTAAATTTTAAAAAACGTTTTTTCTGTTTAATTAAAAAAAACAAACTATGTTGAAACTAACAAATTTTCCTTTTTTTGTTCTCAATATTAAAAACCCGATCAGCATGCAAGTCTGAAGTAAATAAATGCATAAAACAAATAGGATGCAACAAGATGGTCTTTTCATTTCAGGTTGCCTGTCCTAAACGGACCCAACCCCTGTGTTGAGCATCCTAAGTCAAATGCAACATGATGCAAACAAACGTTCCTACTAGGGATCCGGCATGAGGCTTTGTTATTCTAGGTTTAAAACCTGGGTTTGTTGTTCTAGACCTGGCTTACCCGAGTGGACAACTGGGGCTGAGGAGGGGGCGACGTAACGGGATCACTAAAGTCTGCCCGGCCTTGTCACTTGCCCAATACTCACTCTATTTGATATAATTTTTCAAAAGGCGGGCTACGCGAACGTATGCACCATTTTTAGAAGACTCAGAAAGAAGTAGGGTTTCGGCACAGTTTATATATATACAGTTCAAAAATATCAAAGCGATAAAAATATCATTTCGCACATTTAAGCTTAATCATATAATAAAATCAGATAATAATAAATAAAGCCAAATACAACGATAATTCTAAGCTCGAATTCTTAAACCCTGAACTAGTGGTTCTGGGTTTGCAATCCCCAGCAGAGTCGCCAGAGCTGTCACACCTCCTTTTGGCGCTACCGCACCTCGCGAAAAGCGTGGTAAAGGGAGTTTTTCCAATTAAAGGACAATTAAAACATGATTTATTTATTAAGAGATTCAGAGTCGCCACTTGGTAGATTTATGGTGTCCCAAGTCACCGGTTTGAATCCCGAATTGAGAAAAGGTTTGACTCTATTTAACAGTCCACAAACCAGAAATCCGGATAAGGAATTTTGTTAACCCGGGAGAAGGTGTTAGGCATTTCCGAGTTCCATGGTTCTAGCACGGTCGCTCAACTGTCATATTTGGCTTAATTATCTGATTTTTATAATATGCTTTTAACTTATGTGCAAATTTTAACTTTTCAACTGCTTTTGATTATTATTATTTTATAAGAATTGCAATGTAACAAAAATGTACCTTGTACCACGTCGTACCAGTACACCCGTGGTTGTCAACACATTTCGACTAAGTTGAGATTTGGATTTGGGTCACATAAATGTGCACCCGAATTTAAGAAGATAAAATTATTAATTACGCGCCTAAAATGACTAAACGCAGTATTATTTGGAGAAAAACCGTGAAATTCGCTAAACGACTTGTCCCGAAATCAAAGTATTTTAATATACACATTTGTTGAGGGCCACGCCATTTATTTATCTATTTGGCACGGCACACTTCGATTCCATTTTAAAAGTCATTTAACTAGAGTCTGAAAAATCTTAAATTATTTGCGTTAACTAGTACAACATACCTCTATTTACCAAGATTAAAATCTAACTGTAATCAAAAGATCCATGACCAATTAACAAGGCACAATTAGCCCTTACAAAGATATTACCTAAGAAAGTAACGAAGCCAAATGAAATTGATAGCATCTGAACTCGCGACTAACTGGGTTGTGGAACATTTTGGGTTGAAAAATGACTGGGCCAGAAGAAGGGTAGAGCCCATG
The DNA here is from genome assembly GCA_032618575.1 of Nicotiana noctiflora. Classification (NCBI taxonomy): domain Eukaryota; kingdom Viridiplantae; phylum Streptophyta; class Magnoliopsida; order Solanales; family Solanaceae; genus Nicotiana; species Nicotiana noctiflora. Next base: position 164,792 of record JASVEL010011932.1, read on the forward strand.
TAACAACAAAGTTCCACAAAGCTCCATATGTTATTAACAAGGTACCCTTACTAATTAATTGAATACAAAGAAGGAGAACTTGTTAACCAATAACGCGAACCAGACTAAGGGGAACAATGAAGGTGCACGCTAAAAAGAAAGGCGATTTCATGTTCGCAGACTATAAACTACAAAACAGTTATTTGATTGAACATTTTTCAAAAAAAAAAAGATTGTTACATGAGCATTTCAATCGCAGGTTCAGCTGGTTCCACACAATTAGACATACAGGTATCCGCATTGTTTCTTTCCAATTCACTTTTTATGCTTTAATATTTGTTTCAAATGATAGTCAATTGACAAACTGACTTATAACTCAATGAAGGATTCAGAATGTCATGTACATGTCCATATGCTACACTCAGAATTCAATTAATAGTTATTTAACAAACTCGCTATAAATGTGTTTCATCATAATCAACAACCGCCTATTGGACACAAGCAACCATTCTTGCCAGCCTATTTCACATGCATTTAATATAAGTTAAATTCAGAGGTGAGACCCAAATGAACACACGCACGAAATCCAACATCAGTACATCATCTTATAATCGAGGTTAGAAGGAAATTGCTATATCAATGAACAGGATCCAATTGTTGAATCAGATGGTTAAACATATAGACATTATGAAAGAGAAAAAAATTTCGAATAAACAACCAAATCAGATATACTGCTTCAAACTCTCATTTTCATTTCTTCACTTTATAACCATGATGTACAAGATTGTGTACCTGAAATTGGCAAAGAATTATAACAAAGTAGATGGAGATCAATAGTCGAGCAGCAGCAGAAATGAAACAGAAACCAGCTTCAAAACTAGAATAACACTTGACCACAACCCAGAAATGAATGATGCAAACCCAACAGAACTTGAGACCAAACAAAACCAGGATAAACCAAGACAGTCACCATAATTTTCTTCACAACTTGAACAACCAAGATTCCAGATAGAAAAAAATAGAGAACAAGAATCAACTATTCTGATTTTTTTAATGTAACAGTAACATGCACTCCTATTTTTAACTGTGTTTTTCTTTTTTCTGAATTCTCTCTCTCTCTCTCTCTCTGTCTTTTTTCAAAATCAGTGTCCTCCTCCCTATTTAAAGAATAAAATCAACTCATTTTTTATTCAAAACCTTCACTTTTCAGACTGTATATTCTTTCACATGTGCACCCATTTAACCTTTTATCATTCCCCCATGTTAGTTCTGATTTCGAGCTCTTAAAGGGAAATAAGCTAGCCTTTACCAGTCCCCTTTTCATTTTAAATTCATCCCTTTTTTCTTTTATATGTTTAGTGGTGTACTCTTTTATCTTTACAGCATATTCTTAAATAAATAGACCCTTGAATTGAGTTTATACATGTATTTAAACATGTATTTAACTAGATTCATTTAATCTTTAACTTCGACTGCCTAAGCGAGGTACGAATTTCAGTCTCACTATCAACCAACATCCTAATTATTCAAAACCAATTATACAAAAACATCCAAGGAATCCAATAGTATAAAAACAAAACTCCTATTAAGTGATCGATCCATTTTCCTTTGAAATATGATCAGTAATCAAACAAAGAAAATGAATCAAACAGACTAATCTAACAAATATAAAAAGAAAACAGAAAACTATCAGGCAATTCACAGTAAATATGATGAATGAACACGTACAGAAGAAAGGTGACCAAATAAAGGGTCGATGAAGAAGAATAGAAAAATGTTAAACGAGAAATCAAAACTAGATAAAATACTACCAAACAAACACCTAAAAATCGAATAAAGAAAGAATGAAAGAATGAAAAGAGATACCTCGGATAAGATTGACCTAGGCTTGTACTCGGACTCGACCATTTTGAGGTCGAATAGACCTTAATCGGAGTTTTCTCAATCGAGAACACCTCGAATAAAGTCTATTAAACCCCGAAATCTTGATTAATTGGATATATTTCAACCCTTGTAATTTTTAGGGTTCTTGAGGGCTCAATTTGGGGTTCGAACAGCTTTGGTCAAATTCGAAGGGAAACAGTGGCGTCTTAGTGGCGAGTGATGTCCAGAGATGCCATGGTGTGAGTTTGGCAGCGATTAGGCAAATTAGGTTTTTGGTCGGATTCTTCGATCTAAACTTCGAAACATACGGTGATGATTCGAGGACAATGGAGTGTGGATTTGGAAAAAAGGAGACTGTGGGGATTCCGGGGTGTAAAAATGGGGACGTTTTGGCCACCGGAACCGCCGTGAGGCAATTTCGGTGGTGGGAGGCGGCGGAGGCTACTAGTTCTCTAGGGTTTAGAGAGAAGGGTGAATGAGACGGGTCTTGGGTGTTTCTGGGGTTTTGGGTGTACTAGAATGGATGAATTAATTTGAGCCATTGGATCACAAAAATCCAACGGCTGTGATCAATTTACAAATCAAAACGGTGTCGTTTTGGTAGTAGAAGGGCTGGGGCAGACGGGTCGAGAGACGGGTCTCCGGCTAGGGGTTTGGATTGGGTAATGAATTGAATTGGGCCTGGTTTTGGCTGGATTGGAGATGGCCCAAATCTGGCTTACTCTTTTCATTTTCTTTATCTCTTTAATTTAGCTCCTAATTTACTAAAACAAAATTTCTAATTACACCACAAGAATCAATTAAATTATAAAAATACTAATTAAGTTATGCTAACAATTAACACACACAATTAAATATCAATTAAATATAAATCACACAACTAGACTTTAAACATTAAATGCAAAAAAACACATATTTTTGTTATTTTCCATTTTTGTCAAATAAACCTGATTACTTTTAATTGTAAATTTAAATCCTAAGAATGCAAACACAATATATTTTTTGTATTTTTTCAATTAATTTAAACAACAAAACACGCACACACGGATGTAAACAATCACAAAAATATCATGAGAAACTCACAAACATGTACACAATAAAATAAGACAACTTTGATTTTAATTTCTTTGGGAGTAGTTCGTGTGAGGCAAAAATTACGTGCTCACACCGGAGCCCTTGACCTCGGAAATGTCAACCTCCAAAGGCAAGCATGTGGCTAAGTAGTAGTAAACCCCAAGCATCAATAGAAGCGGAATAACATGTAACCGAAGATGAAGAAATGAATTCCTCGATCCTCAAATCCTCACTGTTCTCGGAAAGCCCGATGCTACCAAGTCAATCGCTAAAAAGAAATGTACACCTGGGAACGGGATTAGTCCCCGCTCTCAGAAAAAAATCATTTAGTTTTTTGTCAATAATGGCATTGCTTTGATATGACATGAATTCAGCTCGAGGGATAAACACGTAAAATAATTAAAACTTATACTGATGATATGATTGGTTAAATCCATATGCGCAGAGGACCATTTTAATTCATTTGCTGGAAATAATCAACATTTCGGGGCAATACAACATAAAGTTCATTCCAGAAAAACGTTCCCTCGTAGTTGGGGCCACTGAGCTTCTTGGCCTTCACAGTGTCAAAACAAGACATCGAAATTCAGCCCCGACCAGGTCAAGGTCCTCAAAGATATCATGGTCACTAGCAGCAATACCTCAGAGTCGATGATAAAAGAGCTTACATGCTCGGCACAATGGAAGCTCTCAAAGGCTCGTGCTCTCTAGAACAACCCTTCCTACACAAAGGCTGTAGGTTATAAAGCATACATTGCACTTTTTTTTCTTTAGCTCGAATTTTGTTCCAAATGGGTTTTACCACCAAGTTTTTTAACGAGGCAACACCAATACTGGGGGGCATCACCCTCGGAGATATCATTTTTTGGAAAAATACTTCACGCCTAAATGGGTCTCGATAGGAAAACATCGTAAAGGGGCAAACAGCCATATGAGCCGTGTCCATATAGAATAGTCGAGCCCCGGAATAAAACATGTATGCATGTAATGACTATTTGAAGAAACATTCAGGAAATATAAAAAATACTTTGTCTTATACAAGCTCTACACATACAATCCTCCGGGGAACAACTTAAAATCCAAGACATAGAAGCACCCCGAATACTCGGGGACTACCATCAAAATTTGAATTAATAAACATCTTAAAGAGGCACCCGTTCGAAACAAAGTCCAAGGACAATATTCTCGGGGTTTAACTTCTCGAAAAACTTCGGAAAGTCATCGGGTAATAAGTCCAAGTGACATACCCAAAGGATATGACCATACTAAAGACTGCGGTCATATAAAGGCTATAGTCAAATAAAAGATTACAGTCATATAAAGGACACGGTCAAATATCGCAGCTCGAAGATGTCCGACCTTTGCAATAAATTAAAAGGCCTTCATACACATCGTAAAAGCCAGTTAAATCAGGCTACCCTTGAAAGATGCTAAATACAAAGGGCTTCGATAAATTCAGCCCTCGAAAATTCCAAGGGCTTCGATAACATCGACCCTTGGAAAGACCTCAAGAGGCGTTCGATTATGTTTACACAAACAAATCACCAATAAGGTTCCAATATGTTAGACCTTCGAAAAACCTACTGGTACAAAAAACACATGCTAAGGCATAATTAAATTTTTACTAAGTCTTTTAAACCAAAATGAGAGAAAATTTATATAGCAATACTAAGAGGCCGAATCGGCCAATCTTAAAAGAGTCTAAGGGACAATCTTAAAAGAGTGTAAGGGATGATGTACTAGAGCGTAATGGCCAACTTCGAAAAGCTTGAGAGCCAAAAACATATAGCTCGAGACTCCGATATGAACTCAAGGATTCACAACATCCTGAGGTTACCTCAGTTCGATTTTAAAACTTTGCTCAAAGATTATTATATCTATCAATAAATATCAATGATTTTTTGACACCCCGAGCCCTAAAAACCAATGTTCGGATTGGTTATCCAAATGAAGAAAGCAAAATAGAGTAACCTAAAAACTACGTCGCGATGACATCCTTATCAGCCACATCTTCAGGAGTTTCATCTCGAGGAGTCTCATCCTCGGCGACTTCATCCCTGTCTCCTTCGCCCTCGGAGGCACTAGCTGAATCATCTTCTTCGGAAAGTAGAGCTGTCACACCTCCTTTTTACACAACACCCCGAAGGATAAATATATAAAGGAAGTTTTTCTAATTAAAGTGACATTATTCGAAATGAGATTTTTTGTTTATTTCAGAGTCGCCACTTGGAATAAATTACGGTGTTCCAAGTCACCGATTTATTTAAATCCCAAATCGAGGAAGTTTTATTTTTAATGAGTCTGAGAACCAAAAATTTTAAGTAAGGAATTCTGTTAACCCAAGAGAAGGTGTTAGACATTCCCGAGTTCCGTGGTTTTAGCACGACCGCTTAGTGATTATTACTTGGCTTAAATTGTTTAACTACTTATTTTTAAAACCTATACCGCTTTAAATCACTATTAAAGGATTGAGTTACGCGTACGTATACTCTTTCCTTTGGCGCGTCAAAATCATGTCACGCGAACGTATCCACGATTAATAACGCGTTGCTTACTTTATTAAAAAAAATTTAGTTGAGGCTGCGCAGACACATCCTCGAGTTACTTTTTAGAATTAAATTCATAATTATATTACGTGAACATATACATAACCGCAATACTAATCTAAATCGGATCTAAAGCAAACTACGATATTTAGAAATGATTACATTATGGATAAAAATTGCTATAGAGTTGTTAACATTATACTATTTTTGTCTATCACAGTTCAAATGACTTAAACTATTATAGCCTTTCTTTATTAAATAAACTATTGTTGCCCATTCTAAAGCTATTTTGTCTCGGAGAATTGTTGAGGCTAGAGGCATATTATGCAATAAAAGGGTCAAAATGAGAGTATCTACAGAAAGTTAAGGAACGAAATTGGCACAACAATCGATTAAAAAGATGCTAGCTAAGATATACTCCCTCCGTTTCAATCTATGTGAATTTATTTTCTTTTTAATCCGTGCAAAAAAGAATGATCTTTTTCCTTATTTGGAAATAATTTACCTTTATGCAATAATTTATAACCACACAAAATAAAGGTGTCTCATTTTACACCAAAAGATCAAAAGTCTTCTCTCTTTTCTTAAACTTCTTGCCCAATCAAATGAATTCACATAAATTAAAACGGAGGGAGTACTTATTTATTATTTAAAATAACTGAAAATGAAATGAATCTTTAATAGATTTATATGTGTCGAAACAAACAACCAAGGCATTTAATGAGCTGGATGTATTTCACATTAATTAAATAAACTTACAAAGAACAAGAAAGAGTGATCAAAGTTCGAGAAACGGACTTCCTGTGAACTCAGAAAATTTTGAAACGAAGATTGATAACGGAACTTCAAACAGAGACTTAACGGAGATCTCGACGGAGTTCGATTACTCGACTAATTCTTGCCGGAGTGAATGGGTTTTAAATAGCTAGTTTCGAAATTGCTTGGCGTCAAATTTTGCCAATTTTCATCGAGTTTTTGAGGTATTTTTTAGTGGTTTTCACAGAGAATTTTGGCTGCACTGAGGCTGTTTTTCAGCTGAAGATTGGGGGTTGTCCTGGGTGAGGAGAAGAGCTGTAGAAACCGAGCTCTTTTTCTTTCAAGGTGTAGGTCTCTTTTTATTTAGTTAAGGAAGAAGAAATTGATGGTGTCTCCACCCAAATTCCGGGTCATGATGGCGCTGAAAACCGCTATCCGGCTAGCCATTTAAATTACCAAATAATTCCTCCTTTAACGCTTTTGAAAATCTTAGGTTTTTACCTTCAATTTTCATAAATATAAGGTTACTTCATGGATTCAAATTTAAATAATAACAGTTAGTACAAAATTTTAATGAAACCATTCTAGAAACCTCGTGTCACAAGTGCATGAGCAACTACTAGCAATGATATAAATACAAGGTAGCCTGCAATTTTTAAAGTCCCTTCCTAGTAATTGTATTTCCTTTCTGTTCATTGTATTCCGGACAGGTGCAGAGACGAGATGGCCGTCTTCGACACTCACTAGAGGTCCATTATCAATATTCTATAAGTGTGCAAAAAATCATGGACTTATATAGAAGTCCTAACCGTGAAGCCAAATAAACAGGTAAACACCTTCAACAATAAATCAAAGGCTTCCAAAGTCTATTCTTTATTATCTTATCAGTTTATGTCAAGCCACATAGGACCAATTCTACATTTACAAATTTTCAAGTAACAGATAAACATGCGCAAATCATGCCGAGATCGACGGCCCACTCCAACAGAATGTAAATTGTGCACTACCGAGGGTCGAGCGACACGAACCATAGATGCATCTATTATCACCGAGGCGTTCAGCCCGTTCCATAATTAAACACATATCTTGCTCGCGAATCATCCATGTGATGCAGGCACGCATAAAGCATATACTCAATCAGTCAAATAAGAACTCATCGAGGAATATTTATTCAAATAAAATCAATTCTCGTTTAACAATTTTAATAAATGAAGAGTAATCCCTTTGAAATTTATTTACTAATTTAATGTGATTTAGGCAGTTCAAACCATAAATGGGTTCACTGTAATTCATGTATAACATGCTCTATGGGTCCTAGACTACTCGAACAATAGCATGATAGTAGCTACGTACGGACTCTCGTTACCTCGTGTGTACGTAGCCCCCACAAATAGGAGCACATAATCATTTACTTCAGCTATAGAGGTAAATTCCCCCTCACAAGATTAGAAAGGAGATTCACCCCGCTCCGAAGATCCATAATCGGCATTCCGGGCCTTTCCGAAGACTCGAATAAATGCACAGTGCTCCAAAACTAGCCAACAATTATGCAAACCCATCAATATATGATAAGGTACTCATTATAATCCAATTTATAACAATTCTTAACGTCGATCGGAAAGTTGACAAAAATATCCCCCGGGCCCGGATTCTAAAAATTATTGAAAATAAATATTACCCACAACTCATATGGTCTATATCCAGAAATTCATCACATTTTGTCCATGAATCGACCCTCAAATCAGGGATTTACCATTTTTCAACTTTGGGGCTAAAAAAATCCCAATATCTACCATCCAAATACGGATAATAATAGAAACCAACAGATATAATTATGGAGAAACATAAAAATTAAGGCTAGATATTTACCCCCTTGTTAATACGAGAACAACGCCGCGAAAATCACCTCAAACGGAGCTCTAGAACTCAAGATATGCCCAAACTATTAAAATTCTCGGTTTAAAACACTGTCCAGATGATTTTTCTTCATCGCCTTCGCGGGAGACGGTCGCGTTCGTGATGAGAAATTTTGCATGTTTACCGATCAACCCATAAATCCTTCTTTGCGTTTGCGAAAATCTTCTCGCGTTCGCAAAGAACAAATCTTCTCACCAGAAACCTACAATTTATTTCGATACGGAAATGAGCATAACTTCCTTATACGATGTCCAAATTCGATGATTCTTTTTGACAAGGCTCCGAAATTACGATACTGATCTAATGGTTCAATAAAAACTAAATTTGGAGCTTATTTGATTAATATGGTACCCCTTTACGTCTAAAGAAATGACGTTAAAACATCAAATAAGAGCGCGATTACAACCCGAAACACACCCGAGGCCCCCGGGACCCCGACCAATCACACCAACCAGTCCCAAAATACGTTATGGACTTTCTAGAGGCCTTAAATCATATCAAACAACGCTAAAATGATGAATCAACCTCCAATCCAAGCTTTATGAACTATAGAACCTCCAACTTTTACTTTCGATGTTTAAACCTATCAAATCAGGTCCGATTGGCCTCAAATTTTGCACACAAGTCATATTTGACATTACGGACCTACTCCAACTTTCAGAATTGGATTCCAACCCCGATATAAAAAATTCAACCTCCGGTCAAACTTCCCAAAAACTTTCAAATTTCTAACTTTAGCCAAATGGCTTCAAAATGACCTATGGACCTCCGAATTCACTTCCGATCGCGCTCCTACCTCCAGAATCACCATATGGAGTTACTCCCAGTCTCGTAATTCCAAACGGACATTAATAACACCAAAATGCACTTAAAACCAAACTTATAAAATTCCTTCTAAAATACTAACTTCCACAATAGGCGTCAAAACACTCCCGGGTTATCCAAAACTCAATCCGGGTATACACCCAAGTTCGAAATCATCATACGAACCTGATGGAACCTTTATATCCTAATTCCAAGGTCGTTTACTCAAAATTCTAATCCTAGTTCATTCTTTCAACTTTAAGCTTCTCAAATGAGAATTTTCATTTAAATTTAACTCCGATCTTCCGGGATTTAAATTCCGACTATGCGAACAAGTCATAATTCCTGAAATAAAGCTGCTCGTGGCCTCAGACCGCTGAACCATGCGCTAGGGATCGAAATGACCGATTGAGTCATTATAGATGATGTGTCATTTTTTAGAGGAGGTCTGCTAAGGTGGGTTCAGGGATGTCCAATAACGGTGTTTTGGGATCAAGAGGAAGAGGAGAATCAGCCCATTGGGGTTGGGGAATGGTGAATTGCGGCCGATGTGTTTTTTAGAGTATAGGGTTTTTAGGTATGTAAGGGTGTTTTATATAGGGTAGATATTAGTTTAGGGTATGGGCCTATAATTATGGGCTAGGGATTTGGGCCAAAGACTAAAAAAAGACTATAAGATTTATAAAAACGGGATAAAATAACCTAAACTAATTCCTTCTTCTGAAATTATGTACAATTATAATATATAAAATATAAAACTAATTTTAATTAATTGAAATAAACTATAAAATATAAAACTATTTTTTTGTGTTTTCAAGATTATAAAAATAAAGATAGGTTACTATTTTTTTGTATTTTATAAACCTTTTTTTTTGTAATTTTTCATTTTCTTGTAATAAAAATAAAGTAAAAATTAGTTGAAATGACGATATTAAGCCTAAACTAAATATTACATGCTAAAATGGATAAAATTTTGGGGAGGGTCAAAAATCACATGTCAACAGCTGCCCCTCTTTGACTGGAAACGTGAAGAGTTTTCAGCAAAGAATGACTAGACAGGTTTTTGACCTAACCCTTTTTTAAGGAGACCATAAGAAAGAAGAAAGGAGAATGTGACCGAGCCCTAGTATCTCAGCTTCGTACATATCCTTGGCTACAAAGGAATCAGTCCACGTGTAGTTCAGAAGTGAATAATGTGATGGAGTACCAAGGTTGAGAGCCGAGCGAGGTTCTGTCGAGGTTCCATTGGGGTTCCAGTCTGATGTCCCGTTTATTACATCAAAATAAAAATTAAAAAGACTAACTAAGCCTATCAGCTATGAGTTACAAAATTCCTATCTATAAATATCTTGAAGCTTAATCTTGAGTGTTAGCTAGGTTTTGCTACAGACTACGACCTAAATCTTGATGCTCGTTAGCTGTACGTGCTGGCTCTTTTTCGGAATTGTGTCAAAGAGGGACAGGCGGAGCTTGTGACTTTAATCAAGTTTTGAGCAGTCAACGTCTTTCTATATTTCAAACACTTTGAGCTCACTTTTTTTTTGTTCTTTTATTTTTTTCTTTTATTCTGGATTGAGACTCATTCTTTCGGTCATCTCGAATCATGTTCCTTGAGGTAAAACCTGTTCGGACACCAAAACAAACAAATGGACGAAATATTTCTGCCCCAGTTTTCACTAGAAAACATTTCGTGAGTTATTTGCAGCAAAAGTCTGTACTATTTTTTTTTAAAAAGCAAATAAAAGTCAGGATTGTGTATCCTTGGGAACGAAGCCAGGTTATGCTGGGGAATGACCGGGTTATGTCAGAAAAGAAAAAAGGTCCTCCGGTCACGCCGGAGAGATCCGCGAATTATGCCGAGATTGAAAGGAAAAATGGTCCTTGGGTTATTCTAGGGAAGTCCACGAGTTATGCAGGAATGGAACGAAAAAAAAAAGCTCCTTGGGTTATGCTATGGAGATCCACGGGTTATACAGGGATGGAAAGACTAAAGGCTCCTTGGGTTATTTTAGGGAGATCCACGGGTTATGCCGGGATGGAAAGAAAAAAGCTCCTTGGGTTATGTCAGGGAGATCCACGGGTTATGCCGGGATAGTAAGAAAAAAGTCTCCTTAGGTTATGCCAGGGAGATCTACGGGTTTTGGCGGGATGGTAAAAAAAAATCTCCTTGAGTTATGCCAGAGAGATCCATGGGTTATGCCGGGATAGAAAGAAAAAGACTCCTTAGGTAATGCTAGGGAGATCAACGGGTTATGCCGAGATGGAAAAAAAATGCTCCTTGGGTTATGCCAGGGAGGTCTACGGATTATGCCGAGATTGAATGAAAAAGGCTCCCTGGGTTATGCCAGGGAGGTCCACGGGTTATGCAGGGATTGAAAGAAAAAAGGCTCCTTGGGTTATGCCAGGGAGGTCCACGGGTTATGCCGGGATTTGATGAAAAAGGCTCCTTAGGTTATGCTAGGGAGGTCCACGGGTTATGATGGGATTGAAAGAGAAAAGGCACCTTAGGTTATGCCAGGGAGGTCCACGGGTTATGCTGGGATTGAAAGAGAGAGGCTCCTTGGGTTATGCCAAGGAGGTCTACGGGTTATGCCAGGATTGAAAGAAAAAGGCTCCTTGGGCTATGCCAGGGAGGTCCACGGGTTATGTCGGGATTTGAAGAATAAGGTTCATTGGGTTATGCCAGGAAGGTCCATGGGTTATGCCGGGATTGAAAGAGAAAGGCTCCTTGGGTTATGCTAGGGAGGTCCGCAGGTTATGCCGGGATTGAAAGAAAAAGACTCCTTGGGTTATGCCAGAGAGGTCTACGGGTTATGCCGGGATGAAAGAAAAAATGTTCCTTGGGTTATGCCAGGGAGGTCCACGGGTTATGCCAGGATTGAAAGAAAAAGGCTCACTGGGTTATGCTAGGGAGGTCTACGGATTATGCCGGGATGGAAAGAAAAAAGGCTCCTTGGGTTATGCCAGAGAGATCCACGGTTTATGCCGGGATGGAAAGAAAAAGACTCCTTGGTTTATGCTAGGGAGATCCACGGGTTATGCCGGGATGGAAGGAAAAAGACTCATTGGGTTATGCCAGGGAGGTTCACGGGTTATGGCAGGACGAAAAGAAAAAAAGCTCCTTGGGTTATGCCAGGGAGGTCCACGGGTTATTCCGGGATAAAAAACAAGTCCTTGGGTTTTGCCAGGGAGAAAAGGAAAAACATCCTCGGGTTATGCCGGGGAAGTCCACAGGTTATGCCGGGGACAAACAAGGGAATGTGGTCCTATGTTAGAAAGGATGCAGCTAGAGATTGGAGGCCCTATGCTATCATGATTTTTTGGGATATTTCTTCTTCTTTTTTTTTTTAAATTTTTTTATTGTAAAAAAGCAGGAAAGAATTTAGAGGAAACTTCCCTTTTGGGTATATTATTGCTCCGAAGTTATTCCTAGCTCCTGCACATTTTCCTCTTTGGTTGCACCTGCTTCTTGCACGGTTGCCTTGGATTACACCTGTTTCAAAATTTTCAAACAAAGAATAATTGTTAGTTTGAAACTGTGGTTGGTTTTGTGGCCTTAATTGTTTGATCACTGGATTTTGGGCTTTTCAACTACAACTTGTTGCTTCCTAAACACCGATTGCATTTCTGTTTCTGGAGAAATCTCCAGGTTTTCCAGACTCTATCATGATGATTGGTCGGTGGAACTCAACTTCAATTTTATTTCTCCTTCGTAGGCCTTTCCTTTGATTTTTTTTCCTTGTTTTTTTTTTCTTTTTCTTGGGAACATTGGTGAACTTTTGGCTCCTCAAACATTGCTACAATGGCTAGTCACGTGGGACTTAACCTCTTCCAGATTTATTTCACCTTCGTAGGCCTTTCTTTTCTAGCTTCTTTCTTCCAACTTTAAATTTAGAGCATTTGGGGTACCTTGGCTTTTTCAAAATTTGCCAAGGCGGTCAGCCACGTGGGACTCAACCTTTTCAACTTCAATTGCCTTTATAGGTGTCACACCTCCCTTTTTACTACCTTTTTTTTATTTTCCCGATTAAGAGAATAAGGTATACCTCGATATTATAAATACCCCGGGAAAGGATATAATAACAACGAGGAAGAAGTTTTTTCAAATAAAGGACGATCGGTTTGGGATTTTATTTAAAGTTTCAGAGTTGCCACTTGGAATAATAATGGTGTCCCAAGTCACCGGTTAATCCCGAATCCGAGGAAGTTGACTCTGTTTTAACAGTCTGCGCAACAAGACATCCGGATAAGGAATTCTGTTAACCCGGGAGAAGGTGTTAGGCACTCCGGGATTCCGTGGTTTTAGCGCGGTCGCTCAACTGTCGTCTTGATTTTATATGATTTATTATATGCTTTTTAAAAAAATGTACATGTTTTGCTTTGAATATTTTACGAATTGCGACGTTGCGAAAACGTATTTCGAGTCACACCGCAACCAGTACGCCTGTGACTTTTAACACGTTTCGACTTCACCGAGATTTATGATCTGAGTCACATCAGATGTTCACTCGTATTAGGGAAAGTATATTTTTAAAGTCGTGCCTATATCGTCTATCAGCTTTTAATCTTTTGGAAAGGTTGTGAAATTAGCTATCAACCTTCCCGAGTCTATTATATAATTATTTGTTTATATGGGGGCTCCGCTGTTTTGTTTTCAATGCGAGGCTCGTCCCACTTAATTTTTATAGTCCAATCCTATATATATACAATATTCTCTATCATTTGTTTTTTCCCTAATTGTTTAATTTCCAGAATATAAGTCCAGGCCTTATTTCTTATATTACATGGGCATGGACTCTTTGGGCTCATTCTTAGCAAGTTAATTTATGTGACTGGGTCTTAAAACCCAGAATCATGTTGAAATTGTTCAGCAGAAGCCCAGTTTCAAATCGACATAGTTCTGGGCCTTCGCTATTTATTAAGCCCAAACCAGATAAAATCGAAAAGGAGAAATAGAAACCAAAATTCATCATTTACTCAAATATTCAGAACCAATGTAGAACAAACTCAAACTATATTTATTCATTGAGAAGAAATACTAATACAGAAATACAATGACAATTTCAAACTTTAACTATCTAATGCAAATGAAATCTAATTAGCAGATTGCTTTCGTCTCTATGTTTCAATGATTAATTTAAACTGGTAAACAAGTTATTGATTGGCTAAAAGTGATAAAATGTACTCAACTATACGAAATTACTTGGCAATACACTAATCATGATTACTTGTGACTTTCAGAGAATTAATCATATCGATTTGATTATCAGTTTTAACTATACCATTTCAATTGCTATGAAAACTGTCTAGATTAAACTAACAGTTATTGAGTTAAACTAATTGTCACACATGTTAATATTGTTATTAATCTACCTGTTATGAACTTGTTTTTAGATTAAATGTGCCAGATTAGTTATTAACCTATTTTAACTAGGTGGTTTCAATTACTACCACTACTCTACTCTACTTACTATTCTATTACATCATTTCTAGTATATGTTCATGCTTCATATGAGTTAGTTATACAACAAATTCCAATCGAATTAAAAATTTAACTATTTTATATTCTAAGACAAAAGTAAAAGCAGAATCAATTCTCGAGCAGTCGTTTCATTTTATTCAATCACTTCAGATCCACTGCAATTACATGTTGAGAGTTCAGATGTGTACCTGATTCAACAATGTAAACTTATGAGTCTAAAGGAATGAAGATAAGAATAAGCAGGTAGATCACAGCAGCAAAGCAACAACAGTGAAGATGAATGAACACATCAATGCAGTCGAGTTCAACAACCAAATAAGAGTTCCAGATTCAGCAAAGTAATAACCTAGCAACACAGTAGCAGAAGACCAGTAGAAAACCCAGTAAAGCAGCAGATACTCAAGGAATTCTACAAAGCTTCAGAGTAAAGCTTCGACTAAACCCAGGAAAATTACCCTTAGTGTTTGTGTTTTCAGTATAATCTCTGAATTCATAAAAATCCAGCCCTTATTCAGGCTTTATTGAAGCCTATTTATAGATAGAATTGGTGAAACTTTCTTTTGGGGGGGGGGGGGATTTGAAAAAGTTATTCCTAATTCCCTCCCCTTAATTCTTTTATTTATTACACTTTAGTACCCATTTCAGATTCAAAATTGCCTTCCAGCATGTGCTGGAAGGTTCTATTAGGTTTTATTTGAGGTGTTTTACTAATGTACCCTCACTTGCTAAGGTTATTAACTGATTTGCCTTTTTATTGGGTCTATTATACCCTTTGTTTTGTACAATATTGCAGAAATATTATAACTAAATGTCTGAATTGTCCTTATAGGCATTAAATCCACAATTATGCTATTTTTCATTCCTTCTATACCCTTACTTCTGATTACTAATTACCCGACCTTATCCAGGTCTGATATATAGCTTTATATCTTTATTTAACTTCTGGCCATTGTTATATAAGTCTTTAAGACTTAGCCAGACTTGGGTGTTAGTTTCTTTTTAATTTTAACCTCTTTTAAGAGGTATTTATGTGTTAGAAGTGATTTGCAGGACTAGCCTACTTATTAATTAAGGATTAAGCCTTTCAGTTTTAGCCAGTCTAGTATTTTGGACTTGGTTTTTTTCAAAATTAGTTATTATTGTTCAATAGCCTCTTAAGGCTAGTTTAAGACTTGCAGATTTAGCCCTTTTTATTGTCTATTACTAAGAGTTAACTAGTTTGAGAACTAGCCACTTGGATTTAAGACTTAGAATTTTACAGAGTTGGCCAATTTCAACACTGACCACTCTATTGTTATTTCAATTGTAACCACTTTTTATGTCATTTTCAATTTTAACCTAATTAAACTACTTTCATGCTTTCAAAGTTAACCAATTTATCCAATTAATCGTCTAACACAGCTATAACCAATACCCCTAAGAGCATATTAAGCTTAATTGTAGTCTAATAACATGAACTCATTACAAATATACCTTTCATATCAATTTGCACACATAGCCTCAAATCAGAATTATTTATCATCTAACCAAAACTTAGAGAGAAATTTGAATATGGTTGAATTTCAATTAAACAATTTCACAACTCAGATTTTAGGCATAGCATATCAAATTTGACATAAAGGACATATTCAGAATATTTTCATGTTAAAACTAACAAAAATCCTAAAAAGCTCGAACATATTTAATCAAGTGTTAAAAGACAGTTAATCAGGGATTCTAATAGAGCATGCTTAATAGGAGAAACAAGTTAAACAAAATTATTCAAAGAGAGAAACTAATCTAATCATGCAACTAATCTAATAAACAAAATTAAGAAAAAATAGAACTACACATAAATCATGCTCGAAACAGAATTTAAAAGGGATGAGGACTTAGCTTAGCAAGATATGTCTCTTGAGCATGCCCTTATTTCTTTTGTTATTTTCTTTTTCGTTTTCTTTCTTTTTCCAGTTTCCTTTTTCCTTTTCTTTCAGATTTTAGACTTCAAGTTTGAAGTCTTTTATTGGTTTTTAGTGGAAGTAATAGGTTCAGAGACGAAAAGAAGGGATCTTTTGGTGTAGGGTTTGTTTTAGTCGGCTGGAGTTAGGGTTCCGGCGACTTATTTCTGAAGATTCGAAGAGTTCTGAGAACATTCAAAGGAAAAGAGTTACTTGGGGTTACAGATCAAGAAAAGGTGGTTTTGGGGTGTTATTTTGGTGGCCAGTATCAAAAGTGGTGGTCACCGGAGAAAAACTCCAGTGATCGGATTTTCAAGATTTTGGGGCTTTTGGGGTTTTCTTGGGTTTTCAGGGTGGTTTGTGGTAGAGGAGTGAGAGGAGAGTGGTTTGAGGCTCAGAAGTGTCCGGAGACTTCCATGAACGGCTGGCAGTCTCCATAGCCAGTGAAAATGAGATGAGTGGAAGAAGAAGCTAATGAGGCGGCTAGGGTTTAGTGTGGAGATGAAATGGCCGGCCTTCTGAAGACCAGGCCTTTTATACTTGTAACGCATGAATGATTTCTAGCCATTGGATCATCGCTGATCAACGGCTAGGATCAAACTTCCTCAAACGGTGTCGTTCAATTTAAATGGGGATCGATCTCACCTCCGTTGGATTAAACGAATAAACGACCCAGATTCAACCATCAAAACTATATTAATTCAATTAAATCTCCGGATTAAAATTCGACCGTTGGATTGGATAAATGGACGGCTCAGATCTTTTGTTACTTAATCAATTGGACCGATCTCTTATGAATGACTGGGCCAATGTATCTGGGCCTGGACGACTGGCCCAGTTGTGTATTTTTTTGTATTTTCATGTATTTTTATTATTTTTTATGTATTTTCTTGGTGTATGTTTTCCTCTATTTTTATATTCTTTTTCACTTACTCAAATTCTTTTAATTTTCTATTTTCTCCAATTTTTCTGATATTGTTTGGCATTTTTTGCTATTTTTCCTTATATATTTGTATTTTTGTTAATTTTCTTTTTAAATTATTTTATTTGTGGTATTTATACTCAACCTATTTTTTTAAAATTTTTAATTTTCATATTTAATTATTCACTCACACAAATGCACCTTATTTCAATCAAAACATGTAATTGCACACAAAAATATTATTTATTTAATTTAGGAATTTTATTGCTTAGGGCAAAAATCACGTGCTCACAATAGGCACTTTAATTTGATTTTCTCCTTCCAAGAGTTTTGATTTCGAAGCATCGGCCGCGATGGCTAGTCGGGGTCGACTTGATGCCTGTGACGAGGCTGGGTGCCTTTCTGCACATTAACTCGCGCCAAATGAGAATCATGTAAATCAATCTTGCTATCCTTTGTTTGTCTTAGTTTCGGAACAGTGTTAGGCCGAAAGGGATTCGAAGAAAACAAACAATGGAATAGAGAATAAGTTTAAAATAAGAAGTGTCCCTTTCGGGGAAAGGAAAGAAGGACTTATCTAGAGTACATGCCGACTTCAATAAACATGACATGACTTTTGGACTGGGTGGCTGATTTGTGTAAACTGTCTGACTCTCAGAAATTCATCACTACTTTTGCTTCATAATTCGAGAAACCTTGCTAGGACTTTGTTGGTGCCAGTGGCTGTGAGGATCCTTTTCGATCAGGGGAGCCCTTTATGAATTTTCACGAGCTGACCTCTCTCATTTCTCTTCTCACCATCGCCTTGTAGTGCCTGTGTGGGTTTTTACTAACAAGACTCTCATTTTGATTTTCTCTTCTTACCATCGCCTTACGGTGCCCATGTGGGTTTTCACCAATAAGACTCTCTCATTTTATTTCTCTTATTTTGTTGTATCAGACCAAAGTAACTGTATTCTTTTGTCCTTGAACATTCTCACCGATTGATCGGAAGGACATGAACAAGGTTTGGGTATAAAGGATTTGGACTAAATTACAATGTTGGAACCTTTTGGGAGGGATCATCGCCGAACCATTATAACACATGCCTAGTTTCACTTGTTAGGGAACTTGGATTTTTATTTTGGTGCGACTGAACTTCAGAGATAGGCTGCCTATGTATCCTTTCAGAATCAAGTCAACGTAGTTCAGGAAAAACATTTTGTTTTATTTTTCTTTTTTTTTTCTATTTCCTTCTCCTTCATTTTTCATTTTATTTCCCTTTTCATCTCTTTTTCCATTTTTTTTTCATTTTCTTTGTCTTTTCTGCCTTTCCTTTTTTTGTATCTTTCTTTTCTTTTTCTTCTTTTTTTCATTTTATTTTTCAATAACATTTTCAGGTTCCAAAGAGGGAAATCAAAGAATGGGAGCCGACTCAAAGGACTTGCAAAGGTTTGATAGTGTTTGGGTAGCGAGAATGAAAGCCTTCATCATCCCAACTGGAGAATATTAGAACTATATGCAGGATCCAACATACTAACTTTTTCACTACATTTGCATTAATAGTTGTTTTAGGGACATTTCCTTCGATGTGTCCCAAGTACAATGCACTCTTTTGGCAGTACTCTTGTTGCAATGTATGGAGCTTTCCACTCTAAAACCAATTTTTCTTCGACCGTTCAAACTTATGTCTTATTTCCTCAAACCTATCCTCTTTGCATTCTGGATCTTGACTCATTATTTTGAGGTCTGACAGCTTTCAAGATCCGAGCATAAATTCCGCAAGCATTTCATGTTACTGAAATATGCATTGAACAGAACTAAAAAGAGAATAAGAAAAATGACAAGATTAAGAATAGAGACATTCATGGACAATGAAATATTAATTTTCATTTGATATTTATTTTTCAATTTTTAAGAAGAAGGGTTTACATTAGAAAGTAAGACAATAAAGTAAAACGTCAAGATCACACCCTGAGATAATCCGGATGCAGAAAGGATAGCGAGACTGGCTACCAAGACTCCCGTTTGATAGGAACTTTCATGCTTGGCGACCATTTTGTGGCTTTCCTTCTGTCTCGACAATGGCTGCAATGGCCTTGAATGCCGAATCAAATTCCTCATTTTCACAAATTATTTCAACTATTGGCCTGTTGTTGTGGGCAGGCAACAATTTGTTCATGACATCAGGAGCATCCTCATCCCGAAAAATGATTCTTTTAGCTTTAGTCAAATCTTCAACTACCCTTTTGAGGGCCCAACAGTCTTCTGTACTGTGTCTCACTACTCTAGAGTGGTATTCACAACTAGTATCAGCTCGGTGCGAGGGGGATTCGAGGTTTGTCTAGTTCGGGACCACTGGCTGTAATAGATTTAGCCTGATTAGCTTTTGGAACAAGCTTGAATATGATTCACCAATAGGGGTGAACTGACTCCTTCTGAAAGGCTCTCTTGGGTGATGATTGTATTGGGGATCATTTGGTTGAGGTTTATATGAAGTTTGGTAAGGATGGTCATTTCTAGATGTTGAGCTCGGTTTTGTGTATAATATTCCGCGTTTATTGCCGCATAGGGGAGCGGTTCCATGGCGTAAGCATCTTTTTGAAGGGGATAATAGTGTGATGGGACGATAGGAGGCACATATGATTGGCTGAATGACCTGCGGGCCCCCCTCGAGCTTGAAATTATCATGACTCCCTCTTCAAATCCATTTCTGTTCTTCAAACCCTCCAAACCATTCTGAGCAGCCTGTGATATGGCCGTAAAGGCAACATGACTCAAGATTCGATCCGTTTTTAGACCGTTCTCGGGCCATTTCCCCAATTTTGATAGCCTCAGTGAACGGCTACCCACAATAGACAACATGTTATGCAAGTAGTCAGCCCCTTGGGCCTGCAGGAAAATCGTGACCATTTCAGTTTCGTCCATTGGAGGCTTTACCGTGGCAGCTTACTCACGCCATTTGATAGCATATTCGTGGAAGATTTCCATTGTTTTCTTTTTCAAATTAGACAAGGAGTTTTGGTTAGGAGCGATGTCCACATTATAATTGAATTCGCATACAAAATCACGAGCCATATCATCCCACACTCGCCAATGAGTAACTTCTTGATCTGTATACCACTCAGAAGCGATTGCAATGAGGCTTTCACCAAAATAAGCTATCAGCAACTCCTCTTTTCCACCAGCACCCTTTAACTGGTTATAATATCGTTTCAGATGAACAATTGGGTCTCCGTGCCCATTGTACTTTTTAAATTTTGGCATCTTCAAGCCAGTTGGCAAGTGGACATAGGGAAACATACAGAGGTTGGGGTATGAACACTTTTCTGACCACTCAGACCTTGCATGTTTTTCAGGCTTTGATCCAGGATCTTCATCTTCCGAGTAATTTCCTCTTGCTCGGAATTTTTACCAACATTTTCTTGCTCTATGGAAAGATGATATCACAGAGGTTGAGTTAATGAGTACGGGGTCACATATGTTATATCTGATTGAAGCTGCAGACCCTGAAATGTGATCATTGGGAGTGGTGCCCTTGAAATCTGGTGCCTGGGGGCGAACCACAGAAGGCATGCCAGGATCATTGGAGGACATTGGAGGTTGCCCGCATGGGATGAGCAGGTTGAGCATATGGGGCCTTGGACCTAGGGATCAACTCAAAGAGCCCAGGAATTGAACTTGGCGGTTCCCTGCCATTAGACCAGGCATCCCACATTTTTCATATGCAGAGACGCAACATCTTATTCTCTTCAAAAGCTGCTGGTCTTAGCTGCAGAATAGCCGATGATGGGCTATCCTTAGAACTGATGTTTGGTAGATTTCTTGCAGAGGCCATATGTGCCTTTGGATGTTGTGAAAGAGGGGAGACAGATTACCAACAAAACCAACTACCAAAACCTGGCTAATTTTGCACATTCAACAACCATGTTAGTTTCGAAACATTTAACATATAGGAAATCGCACGTTGGGATGCAATGCACCTAACAGCTAAACGCTTTTGCCATGTGTTTGAATAGTTGCATGTTTCATCCTGGCCTTATCTAACTTTTCAGTATGGACATCTTTCTTTCAATCAATGTTTTTCTCTCAACACTCTTGAGTTTTGTATTTGCTGCTCTTTTTTGGCACTCTTTTTTCACTCTTTTATTTCTGGCACTCTTTTTTTTTCTTTTTTTTTTCTCACTATTTTTTTTTCAGTTTTATTTTTCACTCAATTTAATTATGGCTATGATCGAATCCGATGGGGATTGCCTATGTATCATGACCCCGCATGAATCAGATCTTGCGTAGTTCGGGAAGATCGAGAACAAGATAAATAAGCTATTTTTTTTTTTGGAATTTTTGAGAAAAATGCTTTAAATGAAGAGAGGAAAATTTCTTTTTTTTGGATTTTATTTTGTTTTTTCTTTTATTTTTGAAAGAAAGACTTCTTAAAAATTCATTTGCTTTTGATTTGAACTTTGGGAATATTAAAAGTAAAAAAAAGATATTTTTGTTCGAATTTTGATTTGTTTTCTCCTTTTCTAAAAAGAAAGAAGATATTTTTTGTGACGACCCAAAGGGTCATCACATTTTTTCTCAATCATTTCGATCTTCTGAGGCCTTGAAAACCTCATTTATAGTTGCCTCAATTTGCATGAGCAGTCCGGGCGCGAAGCCAGAAAATTTTTATGTTGAAATATATGAAATATGTGAAAAAATTGAATAATTTTGATATTAATATTGATATGGTTGACTTTGGTCAATATTATTGGTAAACGGTCCCGGACCTGTGATTTAAAATCTGTAAAAAAATATGGAACTCGGGCTTATGCCTGGAATGGAAATCCGAGGTCTAGAACCCCCGATAAAAGAATTTTTCTGTTAAATTATTTTCTAAAAATATTTAAGAAAAATAAAACTGAAATTTTATTAAAAAGTAATGGTATCGGGCTCGTATTTCGGTTCTGACGCCCGGTACAGGTCATATATGTTGGTTAAGCACTTCCTGTAAAGTTTGGTTGAAAACGGACGTCATTTAACGTGTTTCGGCCTTAAATTGGAAATTTTGGAAGTTATAAAATTTTGAAAGAATTCTTGAGTTTTAAGGCTCAATTAATTGATTTTGATGTTATTTTGGCGATTTGATCGCGCGAGCAAGTTCGTATGATATTTTTGAGTCAGTGTACATATTTGGTTTGGAGCCCCGAGGGCTCGGGTGTGTTTCGGATAGGTAACAGGATGGTTTGGACGTAGAAAATCTGGTACTTTTGTTGTCTGCTAGTATCTGGTACGTTACTCTATGCGATCGCATAGAAGACATTGCGATCGCATAGAGTAAATTTTTGTTGCCAATTTTTGTTCTATTCGATCGCAATAATAGCCCTGCGATCGCATAACTTCGTGTGTCCCTTCTATGCGATCGCACAGAACCCTTCGAGATCGCATAGAGAAAATATTGAGGCCCATAAATCCTTCTATGCGATCATATACCAAGCTCCGCGGTCGCATAGTGCAAAGTCCAATCCCCAATTTTTTCTTCTATGCGATCGCATTCCTTCCCCTACGATTACAAAGAACAAAGTTAGGCCCCTTTATTTTCTTCTCTGCGATCGCATCCCAGGCCCTGCGATCGCATAAAGTAATTTTTCTGCCTAGTGATTTAAGTTCTGAAACAGAGCAGAAACGGGATAAAAATCCCATTTCTCAAACTCTCTTCTCCACAACTTTTTGGGCGATTGTTGGGCAATTCTTCATCAAATTTGTTGGGTAAGTGATTCTTGACTCATTTTCTTCATATTCCATCAATATTATTCGAATTTTTAGGCCTAAACATGTGAAAATAGGTAGAAAATTTGAGAATTGGGCAGAGTTAGGTTTTTCAAAGAATTGGTGATCTAGACCTCGTTTTGAGGTCGAACTTAAGAAAAAATTACATATTTGAACTCGTGAAAGGATGAGTGAATTTATTTTGGTTCGAACCTCAAGTTTCGATCATGTGGGCCCGGGGTCAATTTTTACTATTCCGGGCAGAATGTTGTAAAAATTATATTTAGCCATATGACCTAGTTTGTTAAGTAGAACTGATGATATGAAATCAATTGTGTATAGATACGATTGAGTTGGAGCCAAATTTTAAAGGAAAAGGCATTGCTACTGATTGAATCGTTCATAAACTTTTGAGGTAAGTGTTTGTTCTATCCTAGCTTGAGGGAATAAGAATTGAGTTTATGTGCTAATTGTTATGTGTGGAGTCCGACGTATAGGCATGGTGACGAGTATCTATACGTTGGGGGTCGAGCATGACCGTGGGTCTTAAATGGATTAAATTCCTATTAATCCTATGTGATTATATGAAAGGAAATTATTATTAGTTTCGTACCGGTAATATATATAAATTGTTGATTAAAGATTATTGGTGTCACACCGGTAACATACATATATTGTTGATTAGTTATTATTTATTGATTTTTTACTGGTAATATAAATGTTGTTGAATTACAAAATTATTGGTTTTACACCGGTAATATAATTGTTGTTGAAATTGAAGATTATTGGTTTAATACTGGTAATACATTTATATACATATTGTTGATCAGAGACTATTGGTTCAAAGCCGGTAATATATACTAAAGAATAGGGATTGTGTGGCACGCCGACCACTTATATATTAAAGAAATGGGATCGTGTGGCACGCCGACCACTTATATAATAAGAAAATGGGACCGTGTGGCACGCCGACCACAAAGTTATATGATTGTTGGCATTGGCCATAGTTGCCGGTAGCCTATTATTAAATTTGGGAGCGGGTGGTATGCCTACCACAAGATACGAAATGAAAATGAACTGAGACATGAAAGTAAGTTTTATTCCATTGTTCAAATTATTTCTGATAATATATGTATTATTGGTTGCTACTTCAGAGCATGTTCTTTCCTTATAAACGTTCGGTAATGTTTCTTGTTGTTGTATATATATTTATTTCAACTGCACAGGTTTATGTGGGTGTTTGGTTCTAGCCTCGTCACTACTTCGCCGGGATAGGCCATGCACTTACCAGCACATGGGGTCAGTTGTGCTGATACTACACTCTGCGCTCTTTTTGCACAGATATAGGTTACGGAGAGAAGAAGCGACAGTAGCACAATTGAGAGTATTTTGACCACCGAGACTTCGAGGTAGCCTTGTAGGCATCCGCAGGACCCGTTGTCTCCTCTATCTTTCTTTTTAGTCTGTTATCTCATGTATTCGAGATAAATAGTTTATAATTCTTTCAGACGATTATGTATATTATTCTTAGAAGTTCGTGAGTATTTGTGACACCAGTCATGGGTAGTGTATCATGTTTGGGTTTTTTGTATCGTATCTAGTAAAATTTGCTGAGTCTTCCGCAAATTTTATTTATTTCGCTATAGTTGCATAATTTTATTTAAAGTTCTAAAAAGAGAGTTGTAACTAATGGAAATGTAAGTAAGAATTGGCTTGCCTAGCTTCCACTAGTATGCGCATCATGACTCCCAATGGTGGGAAATCCCGGTCGTGATAAGTTGATATCAGAGCTCTAGGCTGCACAGGTCTCACAACTCATGAACAACCTTAGTAGGGTCTGAGGAATTGGTACGGAGACGTCCGTATTTATCCCCAGAAACTGCAGAGTTAGGAAAATTTTCCCTTTATTCTTTCTAGTTGTGCGACTTTGGTCCTTCAAATGCTAATTGAATTTCTACTCTATTCTTCCGAAGATGGAAAGAACACGCGCTTCCTCATCCACTGATCAGTAGCTCGAGGCCCCAGCAGCAGCAGCTCCCAGTAGGGGTAGAGGTTGAGGTCAAGGCCATCCTAGAGGCCGAGGTAGGGGCATATCTTAGCCCCGAGCAGCAGCACAAGTGGCAGAACCTCAGGTTCATATCGAGGAGGAGGTTCCAGCCCCAACAGTTCCAGTGGGCCCAGCTTAGGTTCGAGGAGGGGTTATGTTTACACCGGACCTTTAGGATGCTCTAGTCCGGATAGCAGGTTTTATGGACTGTATCACCAGAGCATGTTTACTACCAGTAGCACCAGCCACTTCTTAGGCTGGATGAGGTAATCAGACTCCTACTACGTGCACTCCGGAGCCGGATTTTCCCCAGGCTTAGGTTCTTGTGATTCAGCCAGCTGAGGTAGTTCAGCCTGTCATAGTGACTCAGACTAGTGATGGTGTAGCTATGTCTGCTGATGCGTTATGAAGGTTGGACAGGTTTACCAAGCTGTTCACTACCACCTACAGTGGCACTCCTTTAGAGGATCCCCAGGACTTCCTATATAGTTGCCACGAGATTCTCCGTACTATGAGCATTGTGGAGACTAATGGTGTTGATTTTACCACTTTTTGATTATCTGGTTCTGCCAAGACTTGGTGGAGAGATTATTGTCTATCTAGGCCAGCACGATCACCCTCCTTGACTTGGGGCCAATTTGCAGAATTATTCTTGGAAAAGTTCCTTCCAGCAACTCAGAGGGAGGCTTTGCGCAGGCAATTTGAGCGTCTTCATCAGGGTTCTATGTCTGTCACACAGTGCGAGACTAGGTTCATTGACTTGGCTCATCATGACATTGTCATGCTTCCCACAAATAAGGAAAGGGTTAGAAGATTTATTAAAGGCTTGAATCAGCCAATTCATCTACAGATGGCTATGGGAGCAGGGACTGAAATTACTTTTCAGGAGGCGGCCAATGCAGCCCGCTGGATCAAGATGGCTCTGTCATAGGGAGCAGGTCATGGGTTGGATAAGAGACTCTGTAATTCAGGCATATTTAGTGGTACCTCTTCTGGAGGTAGAGATTCTCATGGTAGAGGCCATCCTCCTAGGCCTTATCAGTCAACTCTTCAGGTTTCTCACGATGCTTCCAGTGGTCGTAATCCTTAGCCACACTATTCTGATCATCAGCCTATCGGTGCACTACCAATCCATTATTATCAACAGCCGAGGGCTTGTTATACGTGTGGCAACCTTAGGCACATTGCAAGGTATTTCCCTCGAGCTTCTGGCAGCTCTCAACAACAGTGTTCTCGTGCTTTGGTTTAGGCCCCGGTTCCCCTATAGCTTGCCCAGCCATCTAGAGGCGAGAGAAGAGGACATAGAGGTGGAGGCAGAGGTCATAGAGGTATAGCCCAAACCGATAGAGGTAGAGACCATCCAGCAGCTGATCGTCCTAGAGATACTACTCCAGTCCTGATGCTATGCACTTATTACATATATTATTTTGGTTTATTATAGAGAGGCGTCAACATTATTTGAACCTGGGTCTACATATTCGTACGTGTCTTCCTATTTTGCACCATACTTGGTTCACTCTAGTGATCCACTAGGTGTACCTGTTCATGTGTCTACACCAGTAGGCGATTCTATTGTGGTTGATCGAGTTCATCGGTCATGTATTATCGTGATTGAGGGTCTTGAGACCTGTGCTGATTTATTGCTCCTAAACATGGTGGACTTCGATATTATATTAGGCATGGACTGGCTATCTCCATATCATGCTATTTTAGATTGCCATGCCAAACTGTGACCTTAGCTCTACCAAATTTTCCTCGTATAGAGTGGAAAGGAATTTTCGGTCACACTAGCCACAATGTTATTTCTTACGTTAAGGCTCGGTATATGGTTGAAAAAGGGTGTTTAGTTTATTTAGCCTATGTTCGTGATTCCAGTGCTGAGGTTCCTTCTATTGACTCTGTGCCCGTGGTTCACGAATTTATTGAAGTGTTTCCTTCAGACCTACCGAGTATACGACCCGACAGGGATATTGATTTTTACATTGACTTGGCTCCGGGCACTCAGCCCATTTCTATTCCCACATATCGCATGGCTCCACCAGAGTTAAAAGAATTGAAGGAGCAGTTGCAGGATTTACTTGAAAAGGGTTTTATCAGACCTAGTGTTTCGCCGTGGGGTGCGCCGGTATTATTTGTAAAGAAGAAAGATGGTTCGATGAGAATGTGCATTGATTATCGGCAGTTGAACAAGGTGACTATCAAAAATAAATATCCACTCCCGTGAATTGATGATTTATTTGATCAGCTTCAGGGTGCCAAGGTCTTGTTGAAGATAGACTTGAGATATGGCTATCATCAGCTAAAGATTAGGGCATCTGATGTCCCTAAGACAATATTTCGCACTCGGTACGGACATTATGAATTTCTGGTCATGTCTTTTGGGTTGACAAATACCCCAGCAGCTTTTATGGAATTGATGAATCGGGTGTTTCGGCCTAATTTAGACTTATTTGTAATAGTCTTCATTGATCACATATTAATATATTGCCGCAGTCAGGAGGAGCATGCGCATCACCTCAGAGTGGCTTTGCAGACTCTAAAAAATAGCCAACTATATACAAAATTTTCAAAGTGCGAATTTTGGCTACTGTTGCATTCCTGGGTCATACGACAGCAGGTATTCAAGTTGATCCAAAGAAGATTGAGGCAGTCAAGACATGGCCTAGATCGACACCAGCCACAGGAATTTGGAGTTTCTTGGGATTAGCGGGTTATTATCGACGATTCATGGAGGGGTTTTCATCTATTGCAACCCCACTGACCAGATTGACGCAGAAAGGTGTTCAGCTCAAATGGTCAGATGAATGTGAAGTGAGCTTTCAGAAGCTCAAGACAGCCTTGACCACAACACCAGTATTGGTTTTACCCACAGGTATGAGACCTTATACTAGTTATTGTGATGCTTCCCGTATTGGGCTTGGTGCAGTGTTAATGCATGATGGCAAAGTTATTGCCTATGCTTCGAGGCAGTTGAAGATTCATGAAAAGAACTATCCAGTTCATGATCTAGAATTAGCGGCGATTGTTCACGCATTGAAGATCTGGAGGCATATGTTATGGCATGTGAAGTATACACCAATCATAAGAGTCTTCAATATCTGTTTAAGCAGAAGGAATTGAATTTGAGGCAAAGAAAGTGGCTAAAATTACTGAAATATTATGATGTCACCATTTTACATCATCCGAGAAAAGCAAACGTGGCGACCGACCCTTTGAGTAGGAAGTTAGACAGTATGGGCAATCTTTCTTATATTCCAGTCAATCAGAAGCCGCTTGCTTTGGATGTTCAGTCCTTAGCCAACCAATTTGTGAGGTTGGATATTTCTGAGCCTAGTCGGGTGCTAGCTTAAACGGTCGATCGCTCTTCATTATTGGAGCATATCCGCGATCAACAATATAATGATTATTATTTATGTGAACTTAAAAACACGGTTCAGCGAGGAGGTGCCAAGCAGGTCACCTTCGATGCTGATGGGATTCTGAGGATGCAAGGGCGTATTTGTGTGCCAAATGTTGATAGACTTAGAGAATTGATTCTAGAAGAAGCTCACAGTCTGCGCTATTCTATTCATCCAGGTGTAGCAAAGATGTATCAGGATTTGCAGCAGCATTATTGGTGGCATAGAATGAAAAAGGATATTGTGGCATATGTAGCGCGGTGTCTGAATTGTCAGCAGGTTAAATATGAGCTTTAAAGACCTGGTGGTTTATTTAAGAGAATTGATCTTCCTGAATGAAAGTGGGAGCGCATCACTATGGACTTTATTTCTCGTCTTTCGATGACTCGGAAGAAGTTTGATGCTGTTTGGATTATTGTTGATAGGCTGACCAAGTCAGCTCATTTTATTCTGGTTGCCACTATCTATTCATCCGAGAGATTAGCTGGGATTTATATCAGGGAGATTGTTCGCCTTCATGGTGTGCCTATCTCTATTATTTCAGATCGAGGAACGCAGTTTACCTCACATTTCGGGAAGGCAGTTCAACGAGAGTTGGGCACCCAAGTCCAACTAAGTACAACCTTTCATCCCAGACGGATGGTCAGTCCGAGAGGACTATTCAGATATTGTAAGATATGCTTCGAGCGTGTGTTATTGATTTTGGAGGTTCGTGGGATCAATTCCTTCCCTTGGCAGAGTTTTCTTATAATAATAGCTATCAATCGAGCATTCAAATGGCTCCTTTTGAACCCTTCTATGGTAGGCAGTGTCGTTCTCTGGTTGGATGGTTTGAACCGGGAGAAGCTCGGCTGTTGGGTATGGATCTCGTTCAGGAGGCCTTAGATAAGGCCAAGATCATTCAGGATAGGCTTCGTATAGCTCAGTCCAGGAAAAAAGCTATACAGATCACAAGGTTCGAGATATAGCTTTGGTTGGGGAGCGAGTATTGCTCCGAGTGTCGTCTATGAAGGGCGTGATGAGATTTGGAACGAAGGGGAAACTTAGCCCTAGGTACATTCGAAATTCTTGATCGTGTAGGAGAGGTGGCATATAAGCTTGCCTTTCCACCTAGCTTGTCAGCTGTGCATCCAGTGTTTCATGTATCCATGCTCTGAAAATATCATGGCGATCCATCGCACGTGTTAGATTTCAGCACTGTCAAATTGGACAAGGATCTATCTTATGAGGAGGAGCCGGTAGCTATTCTAGATTGGAAGGTTCGACAGTTGAGGTCGAAGAGTTTTCCTTCTATGCGAGTTCAGTGGAGGGTTTAGCCTCCTGAAGCATCGACCTGGGAGTCCGAGTCTGACATGCGGAGCGGATATCCTCATTTATTTCCTGACTCAGGTACTCCTTTCTTTTGTCCATTCGAGGACGAACGATTGTTTTAGAGGTGGAGAATGTGACAACCCAAAGGGTCATCACTTGTTTTCTCAATCATTTCGAGCTTCTGAGGCCTTGAAAACCTCATTTATAGTTGCCTCGATTTGCGTGTGCAGTCCGGGTGTGAAGCCGAAAATTTTTTATGTTGAAATATATGAAATATGTGAAAAACAATTTGAAGAATTTTGATATTAATATTAATATGGTTGACTTTGGTCAATAGTTTTGGTAAATGGACCCGGACTTGTGATTTGATGGTCTTAGAAAATTCGTAGAAAAATATGAAACTCGGGCATATGCCCGAAATAGAAATCCGAGGTCTAGAACCTCGGTAAAAGAATTTTTCTGTTAAATTATTTCATGAAAATATTTAAGGAAAATGAAACTGAAATTTTATTAAAAGGTAATGGTATCAGGCTCGTGAACTCAGAAAGAGTGATCAAAGTTCGAGAAACAGACATCCCGTGAACTCAGAAAATTTTGAAACGAAGATTGATAACGGAACTTTGAACAGAGACTTACCGGAGACCTCGACGTAGTTCGATTACTCGACTAATTCTCACCGGAGTGAATGGGTTTTAAATAGCTAGTTGTGAAACTGCTTGGCGTTAATTTTTGCCAATTTTCATCGAGTTTTTGAGGTATTTTGTACTGGTTTTCACCGAGGATTTTGGCTGCACTGAGGCTGTTTTTCAGCTGAAGATTGGGGGTTGTCCCGGGTGAGGTGAAGATCTGTAGCAACCAAGCTCTTTTTCTTTCAAGGTCTAGGTCTCCTTTTATTTTTCTAGGGAAGAAGAAACTGATAGTCTTTTATTTTTTGGTGGAGGTCTGCTAAGGTGGGTTGAGGGATGTCCAACAACGGTGTTTTGGGATCAAGAGGAAGATGAAGAATCAGCCCATTGGGGTTGGGGAATGGTGAATTGCGGCCAATGTGTTTTTTTGAGTGTAGGGGTTTTAGGTGTGTAAGGGTGTATTATATAGGGTAGATATTAGGTTAGGGTATGAGCCTATAATTATGGGCTAGGAATTTTGGGCCAAAGACTAAAACAAGACTATAATGTCACGACCCAAACCGGAGGACCATGACTAGCACCCGACCATACTTGCCGAGCACCAACGTACATTTTATCTAACCTTCTTTATTATCTTTTAGGCTGACGAGACCAATATAAATGGTAGACATGGATCATGAACAACCAACAATAAAATATGATTGCATGAACCTACATAACATGGGATGACCAGACAATCAAGAAACATGGTACAAGCTTCCACGCTAAAATGAAAAACTATACAACAAAAACCAGCCGACAAGGCATACCAAACTATACATGAGTCAACACTTGTCTATGAGCCTCTAAAGGAACATAAGTGCTGCAACATAGTCGGAACAGGGCCCCGACATACCCATAATGTCTATAACAAAAATGCATACCAAGACCAAGGCAAGTCCGAAGAAGGGATCTCGCCAATCACCGCTGAACTGGACAACCTACTGTGATGGGGGAGCTACACCTGCCTGTCTATCAGGACCTGCAGCACGACATGCAGCGTCCACAAATAAAAGGATGTCAGTACGAATAAAGTACTGAGTATGTAAGGGAGAGAACCATAAATATGAACAACAATGTGAGCAGGGATAGAGAATATACAACCTGTAACATCTGAGTACCTCTTGAGGGCTACTGACATGAAATACATGATACATATGTATAAATACATAATCTTTTAAAACATACGCCTCTGCGGGCATCATCATTATCATATCGTACCCGGCCGTAATAGGCTCGGTAAAAACATACCCGGCCATTATAAGGCTCGGTAGAATCGTACCCGGCCACGTGGAGCTCGGTAAAACCCAACCTGATCAGTGGTTGCACAATAGGTGCCGTACCCGGCCGACTATAGTGCGGCTCGGTAGAGTAAAATAGATACATATATATAATGCATGCTCGACTCATGGAAACACCTTGTAGACCTTTCGGAGTGACGTAAGGTCGGTATCCTATGTACACCTTATTAGGACTAACTCTTCACTATGAACCTTATAGGAATCGGGAAGTACCAACAAGATTGATAACATAAGAATAAGAGAAGCAACATCAACATCAATCGTTCCATAAGAGGGGAAACAATGTAAGTACTGCTTAGCTTCTAAGAATAGAGTATCTTTGGAAGCTCGTTCATTACATTATGTACAATCGGAGTCGTGCAAAAGAAGGAAAGGGATAGCCACACATACCTTGTATATACCGCCACAACCTCAAGCTATGCAAACGTCACGACTCCTTAGTCTACAATAGGAGAAATGACACTATCGTTAACGTTTAAGCGTCGCAACTATTATGTACCAACCACAATCTATTTTGTGATGAAACGGACAGCACCTCCCCTATATATAGGACTTCACACCATTCAAACCAATCACCAAACAGCCTAAACAACATCAATAATAAACATATTGAGCCTTCCAAAACAGTCCACACACAACCTAATCACATCATACATATGACGGCCACTATAGTCGTATCAAACGACCCAAAAATATTACCAAGAACGAGCAAACCACAACCCAACATATATATGGTGTTTCTCCACACCCTGCCTCCTCCAAAACTCCACAAAACAGTAATAAAAAACGCAGCCCAACAGCAACACAAAACAGTCCACAAAACAGTCCGCTACAAGTGAATAACTTGAACTCACGGCTTCCGATCACCGTCCCGTGAGTTCTTACATGTATATAACGAATTGCCATGAATTTACAGAAGAATAAATGTATGAAATATAGCAGTAAACTCACCTTTGTTGTTGGATAACTCAGCCTTTAACTTGGTTCTTCAAACTCTAGTGTTTACCCCCAATTTGAACTTGAAAGAGAGGGAAAATCAATTAGGGTTTGTGGATAATTTTTGGGAGGAATTTTGCAGAGCCTTAGGTCTGGTTATTTGTGAAATATAAAGAGGTATATATTGCAGAAGATAAACCTTTTAATGGGCTGCTTATCTGACCCGAAATCCCCTCTTTTGGGCCGACATTAAACCAAGTAGGTGACTCACCTACTTGCACCTAGCAGCTTGTGCAGTCTCACGAAAATATCTATATCTCTCTATTCCAATGTCGTATTGCTAAACCGTTTAATGCGTTGGAAACTAGACTCATAGATCTTCAATTTGGTGGGTAGATCACCCCGTAATTCCAAGTATATTGGGAGAAATACTTAATAACATTTGACCTAAAGTTTAGGTAAAACTATGAACCTAAGTTGCAACAACTTTTGTCGACTTTTGTTTCATAACTCGCTTGACTTCAAGAATTATGATACGGATATTATATGATTCAAATACCTTAAATCATGACCTCCTATGTATACTAAGCATTTATAGGTTTACCCAAAAGTACGAGTTACAACATCCTTGATTCGTTCAACGTCTAATACTTGTTAATCACCCTTATGCACCCTTGTATCACTTAAGATTAATCAGATTAACTTCTTATCATCTCAAGGATAATTCCTTCTTGGATTTGTGTTATCTAACTTATGGAATGAACTAACGTGTATGGATATGGGTTATAACACCCTCCCCCCTTAGGAACATTCGTCCTCGAATGTAAGGGTTTATGGGGAGTCCAAATCATCGTGGATTCTAGCGGAAATTTTTGGTCAATTTTCCCCTATAAAATGGTCACTAGCAAAATTTGCAAGCAGTGAAGCTCAAAGTATGACCACACAAGGCTACACAAAGCATTATGGACATGGACATTATTTACATATCACCACTTTGTATTAAGCAAGAGAGTTCTCAAGTTATTGCTTACCTCATAAAGCCATTTCACCTTTATAATGTATCTTGCGTTCCACCAACATCCTTGTTATCATCATTCCGGAATAGGTAAGGGTATTTAGACTTCATCTCTTCTTCCGCTTCCCATGTCATTTCTTTCATATTCTTGTTCCTCCACAATACTTTGACGGAAGCTACATCTTTTGTTCTCAGCTTGCGGACTTGTCGATCTAATATGGCCACTGGCACTTCTTCATATGATAGATCCTCCGTAACTTGAACATCTTTGATAGGGACAACTCGAGAAGGGTCTCCAATACATTTCCTCAACATAGATACATGGAATACCGGGTGGACAAATTCTAATTCGGATGGCAATTCTAACTCATAAGCAACTTGTCCAATTCGTTGAAGAATTTTATACGGACCGATATACCTTGGACTCAGCTTACCTTTCCTTCCAAAACGCATAACACCCTTCATTGGTGAAATCCTCAGGAAAACCCAATCACCAACCTCAAATTCTAAATCACGACGTCGGACATCGGAATAAGACTTTTGCCTGCTTTGTGCCGTCCTCAATCGTTCCTGTATCACTTTCACCTTCTCAATGGCTTGGTGAATCAAATCTGGCCCATATAATTCTGTTTCACCGACTTCGAACCATCCAACCGGTGATCTACATCTCCTCCCATATAGTGCCTCATATGGGGCCATTTTAATACTGGAATGGTAGCTATTATTGTAGGCAAATTCTATGAGTGGAAGATGGTCATCCCAATTTCCCTTAAAATCTAGAACACATGCTCGTAGCATATCTTCCAATGTCTGAATGGTACGTTCAGCCTGTCCGTCAGTCTGCGGATGAAATGCAGTGCTGAGATTCACCCGTGTGCCTAAACCTTTCTGAAAAGACCTCCAAAAGTTAGCCGTAAATTGAGCTCCTCGATCTGATATAATAGATACCGGCACACCATGAAGCCTAACAATCTCCTTGATATACAACTTCGCATAATCTTCAGTCGAGTAAGTTGTCTTAACTGGCAGAAAATGAGCACATTTTGTAAGTCGATCAACTATCACCCAGATAGAGTCAAACTTATGATAAGATCGAGGTAATCCAATAACGAAGTCCATATTAATCACCTCCCATTTCCAGGTCGGAATTTCTATATTCTGAAGCAATCCACCGGGTTTCGGATGTTCTATATTTACTTGTTGACAATTGGGACACTGGGCTACAAATTCCTGCAATAGACTTTTTCATGTTATCCCACCAATATTGCTCTTTGACATCATGATACATCTTTGTTGAGCCATGATGGATGGAATATCGGGATTGATGAATTTCATTCATAATCTTTTCTCGCAATCCTGCTACATTCAGCACACATAATCGACCCTGGTATCTCAGTGCCCCATCTCCTCCGATCTCAAAAGTCGTAATTTTACATTGCTGAATGTTCTCTCTCAATCGTAGTAAGATAGGATCTTCATATTGCCGTGCTTTTACCTCTCCTACCAAAGATGATTCTGATGTATTTTGTACAGTAACACTTCCGTCATCAGAGTCTAACAATCTGATTCTCATATTGGCTAGCTGATGAAGCTCTTTAGTCAACCCCCATCTACCTGCATCAATATGTACTAAGCTTCCCATTGACTTACGGCTGAGAGCAGCTGCCACAACATTGGCTTTACCGGGATGATACAATATCTCGACGTCGTAGTCCTTCAGTAATTCAAGCCACCTACGCCGCCTCAAATTCAACTCTTTCTGCTTGAAGATGTATTGTAGACTCTTGTGATCTGTGTAGATGTCAACATGGACGCCGTATAAGTAGTGCCGCCATATCTTCAAAGCATATATTACTGCAGCCAATTCCAAATCATGGGTTGGATAATTCTTTTCATGCTTCTTCAATTGTCTTGATGCATATGAAATCACCTTCCCATGCCGCATCAACACGCACCCCAAACCTATACCTGAGGCATCACAATATACCACATATCCTTCTGTTCCTTCAGGGAGAGTGAGCACCGGTGCGGATGTCAATCGCTCCTTCAGCTCCTGAAAACTACGTTCACAAGTGTTAGACCACTGGAACTTGGTAGCTTTCTGTGTTAACTTAGTCAATGGTGCCGATATAGAGGAAAACCCTTCTACAAACCGCCTATAATATCCTGCTAGCCCCAGGAAGCTACGGACTTCTGATGGTGTTGTAGGTCTCGGCCAATTCTTTACTGCATCAATCTTCTGAGTGTCGACACTAATACCCTCGTCAGATATCACATGGCCAAGGAATGCTACCGAGTTCAGCCATAATTCACATTTGGCGAGCTTAGCATATAACTTACGATCCTGAAGCATCTGTAATACTATCCGCAAGTGGCTCGCATGTTCCTCCTCCGAACGAGAATACACCAGAATGTCATCAATGAATACAATCACGAACACATCAAGATAGGGCATGAATACAGTATTCATGAGATCCATAAAAGCTGCTGGGGCATTTGTTAGCCCGAACGACATCACCAAGAACTCAAAGTGCCCATATCTTGTCCGAAAGGCCGTCTTTGGAATATCCTTCTCCTTAACCCTCACCCGATGATATCCTGAACGTAAGTCAATCTTGGAGAAATACTTGGCACCCTGGAGTTGGTCAAATAGGTCGTCAATTCTTGGAAGTGGATACTTGTTCTTTATAGTAAACTTATTCAACTGCCGATAGTCGATACACATCCGTAATGACCCATCTTTCTTCCGCACGAATAGGACTGGAGCACCCCAAGGTGAAGTGCTAGGTCTAATGAAGCCCTTATCCAGCAAGTCCTTTAACTGTGCCTTCAACTCTCGCAACTCTGTCGGGGCCATTCTATATGGAGGGATAGAGATCGGTTGAGTGTCATGCAACACATCAATGCTAAACTCAATCTCCCTTTCTGGAGGAAGGCCTGGGAGTTCATTTGGGAAAACATCTGGAAATTCATTGACCACGGGGATAGATTGTAGAGTAGGCAGCTTCGCCTCCGCATCCCTAACGCGAACAAGATGATAAATGTAACCTTTTGAGATCATTTTCCTTGCCTTAAGATAGGAAATAAACCTACCTTTCGATGTAGCAATGTTCCCCTTCCATTCAATGACGGGTTCACCAGGAAATTGAAACCTAACCATCTTCATACGACAATCAACGTTTGCATAGCATGAGGCCAACCAGTCCATTCCCAGTATCACATCAAAATCAACCATTTCTAACTCAAATAAATCTGCCGAGGTTTGACGACTACAAATCATCACAATGCAACCTCTATATACCCTTCTAGCAATCACATAATCTCCTATTGGAGTAGATACCGCAAGGGGTTTACTTATCAATTCAGGTTCAATGCCAAACTTATTAGCCACAAAGGGTGTAACATATGATAATGTAGATCCCGGATCAATCAACGCATATACATCATAAGAAAACACAGATAATATACCTATAACAACATCTGGAGACGACTCGAGATCTTGTCGACCTACAAAAGCATATGTTCGATTTTGAGCACCACTCGAACTCGGTCCTGCACCTCTACCTCTACCACGACATGTCGACTGCTGAAAACCCCGTGCTGGAGGTCGAACTGATGAGGAAGAACCAGACACAGATCTAGTCGGCTGAGCCATACCATCACCTCCCTTGTTAGGACAATCCCTCATCATATGGCCAGGCTGTCCGCAAGAATAACACGCATCAGAACCTCGACGGCACAGTCCAAAGTGGGCCTTGCCGCACTGATCACAACGTGGTGTTGGGGGTTTCGTCTGACTAGTATCCCTGTGATGTTGCGATCCAGATGCCTGCGAACTCTGACCTGGACCAGAATAGGATCGATCATATCGAGGCCTCCGAAACTGTGGAGGAGCACTAGCTACAGATGGCGCCGAACTCCTCGAAAACTGGGGCGTGGCGCTGCCTCTTAAGTCATCAGAATACCTTGCAAATCTCGCCCTTTTATGCTGGCCCCTATCCTGCTCCCTATCTGCCCTCTGCTGGTGCTTACGATCCTCTAGGGTCTGAGCATAAGCTTGAATACGGGAAATATCCATGCCTTCTACCAAGGAGGCTGTCATACACTCATTAATCGGATGGGGTCCCAACCCGTTCACGAACAAATGCACCCTATCACTCATCTCGGCCACCATATGGGGAGCATACCTTGCTAAAGAATCAAACTGCATACTATACTCTCGCACACTCAAATTACCTTGTCTAAGGTTCAAGAACTTATCGGCTCTAGCTCCTCGTATCTCAACTGGAAAATAGTGACGAAGAAAGGCCTCAGAAAAATCCTTCCACACCGCTGGAGGAGCGTTCGGACCCCTGGATCTCTCCCAACTATCATACCAAAGAACCGCTAAATCCCGTAGCCGATAAGAAGCCAACTCTACTGCCTCTGTATCACTAACATGCATAACCCGTAGTGTACGATGAACCCGGTCAATAAAAGTCTGCGGATCCTCCTTGGGGTCTGATCCGGTAAACACTGGAGGGTCTAAATTAATAAAATCACGAACTCTTGTACTAGCTGGTTTATCAGCAGCACCTATATTCTGCCTCTGAGCCTGAGCAGCTACCAAGCTAGTCAATAACTGCAAAGCACTCCGCATATCATGGTCTGTAGTGCCAGACGGAGGAGCTGGATGTGCTAGGTGCTTCCTAATATCCTCCGGAGGAGATGGAGTAGATGAGGTATAAGACGGCATCTCACTCCGAGCCTCACTTTGGCTTGCTCTGGCTTGGGGCACCTGACTGGTACCCTCTCCCGCAGCTATATCAATCCGTCTACTAATTGTTTGCTTTCCTAGTCGAAGGCATCGCTGAAAGAAAACAAGGTGAATATTAGAGACGAACACTTACGACTCAACTCTATGCACGATCTAGATTCAGGAAGAAGGTAACAACCCTAGATGTCATGTAGCCTCCTGATTATAATTGTGGCGCGCTACACATCCATAATCAAGACTCTACTAGACACGGCTCATAGACAATCCCTAGGACAGTCTTGCTCTGATACCAAGTTTGTCACGACCCAAACTAGGAGGACCATGACTAGCATCCGACCATACTTGCCGAGCACCAACGTACATTTTATCTAACCTTCTTTATTATCTTTTAGGCCGACGAGACCAATATAAATGGTAGACATGGATCATGAACAACCAACAATAAAATATGATTGCATGAACCTACATAACATGGGATGACCAGACAATCAAGAAACATGGTACAAGCTTCCACGCTAAAATGAAAAACTATACAACAAAAACCAGCCGACAAGGCATACCAAACTATACATGAGTCAACACTTGTCTATGAGCCTCTAAAGGAATATAAGTGCTGCAACATAGTCGGAACAGGGCCCCGACATACCCATAATGTCTATAACAAAAATGCATACCAAGACCAAGGCAAGTCCGGAGAAGGGATCTCGCCAATCACCGCTGAATTGGACAACCTACTGTGATGGGGGAGCTACACCTGCCTGTCTATCAGGACCTGCAGCACGACATGCAGCGTCCACAAATAAAAGGACGTCAGTACGAATAAAGTACTGAGTATGTAAGGTGGAGAACCATAAATATGAACAGCAATGTGAGCAGGGATAGAGAATATACAACCTGTAACATCTGAGTACCTCTGAGGGCTACTGACATGAAATACATGATACATATGTATAAATACATAATCTTTTAAAACATACGCCTCTGTGGGCATCATCATTATCATATCGTACCCGGCCGTAATAGGCTCGGTAAAAACATACCCGGCCATTATAAGGCTCGGTAGAATCGTACCCGGCCACGTGGAGCTCGGTAAAACCCAACTGATCAGTGGTTGCACAATAGGTGCCGTACCCGGCCGACTATAGCGCGGCTCGGTAGAGTAAAATAGATACATATATATAATGCATGCTCGACTCATGGAAACACCTTGTAGACCTTTCGGAGTGACGTAAGGTCGGTATCCTATGTACACCTTATTAGGACTAACTCTTCACTATGAACCTTATAGGAATCAGGAAGTACCAACAAGATTGATAACATAAGAATAAGAGAAGCAACATCAACATCAATCGTTCCATAAGAGGGAAAACAATGTAAGTACTGCTTAGCTTCTAAGAATAGAGTATCTTTGGAAGCTCGTTCATTACATTATGTTAATCGGAGTCGTGCAAAAGAAGGAAAGGGACAGCCACACATACCTTGTATATACTGCCACAACCTCAAGCTATGCAAACGTCACGACTCCTTAGTCTACAATAGGAGAAATGACACTATCGTTAACGTTTAAGCGTCGCAACTATTATGTACCAACCACAATCTATTTTGTGATGAAACGGACAGCACCTCCCCTATATATAGGACTTCACACCATTCAAACCAATCACCAAACAGCCTAAACAACATCAATAATAAACATATTGAGCCTTCCAAAACAGTCCACACACAACCTAATCACATCATACATATGACGGCCACTATAGTCGTATCAAACGACCCAAAAATATTACCAAGAACGAGCAAACCACAACCCAACATATATATGGTGTTTCTCCACACCCTGCCTCCTCCAAAACTCCACAAAACAGTAATAAAAAACGCAGCCCAACAGCAACACAAAACAGTCCACAAAACAGTCCGCTACAAGTGAATAACTTGAACTCACGGCTTCCGATCACCGTTCCGTGAGTTCTTACATGTATATAACGAATTGCCATGAATTTACAGAAGAATAAATGTATGAAATATAGCAGTAAACTCACCTTTGTTGTTGGATAACTCAGCCTTTAACTTGGTTCTTCAAACTCTAGTGTTTACCCCCAATTTGAACTTGAAAGAGAGGGAAAATCAATTAGGGTTTGTGGATAATTTTTGGGAGGAATTTTGCAGAGCCTTAGGTCTGGTTATTTGTGAAATATAAAGAGGTATATATTTCAGAAGATAAACCTTTTAATGGGCTGCTTATCTGACCCGAAATCCCCTCTTTTGGGCCGACATTAAACCAAGTAGGTGACTCACCTACTTGCACCTAGCAGCTTGTGCAGTCTCACGAAAATATCTATATCTCTCTATTCCAATGTCGTATTGCTAAACCGTTTAATGCGTTGGAAACTAGACTCATAGATCTTCAATTTGGTGGGTAGATCACCCCGTAATTCCAAGTATATTGGGAGAAATACTTAATAACATTTGACCTAAAGTTTAGGTAAAACTATGAACCTAAGTTGCAACAACTTTTGTCGACTTTTGTTTCATAACTCGCTTGACTTCAAGAATTATGATACGGATATTATATGATTCAAATACCTTAAATCATGACCTCCTATGTATACTAAGCATTTATAGGTTTACCCAAAAGTACGAGTTACAACATCCTTGATTCGTTCAACGTCTAATACTTGTTAATCACCCTTATGCACCCTTGTATCACTTAAGATTAATCAGATTAACTTCTTATCATCTCAAGGATAATTCCTTCTTGGATTTGTGTTATCTAACTTATGGAATGAACTAACGTGTATGGATATGGGTTATAACATATAAGATTTATAAAAACGGAATAAACTAACCTAAACTAATTCCTTCTTCTGAAATTATGTACAATTATAATATATAAAATATAAATTAATTTTTATTAATTGAACTAAACTATAAAACATAAAACTATTTTTTTGTGTTTTCAAGATTATAAAAATAAATATAGGTTACTATTTTTTTTGTATTTTTTCTTTAAGAATGAAAATGATTACAAAATATTAATAAACCTTTTTTTTGTAATTTTTCATTTTCTTGTAATAAAAATAAAGTAAAAATTAGTTGAAGTGGTGATATTAAGCCTAATCTAAATATTACATGCTAAAATGGGTAAAATTTCGGGGAGGGTCAATAATCACATGTCAACAAGCGCCTTTTCTTCCAAAACCTTCTCCGCTTCAATATAGGCTGAAAGATCGAAGCTGGGAGCATGTATCTCCCCGAGAATTATCCTCCGGATTATCGCCTAGCATGATCCTGGGCACTTGCTAACTTAGCCTCCACCGTAGAAGAAATATCCCTTGCCCAGGCATTGGCATCTTCTACATCAGCTCGATAAGAGGCCATAACAGTCATTGCATCAGATTTTTCCTTGGCTAGCTCAACAGCAGGTCGAGTTTTAAGCTCCTCGATTTCAAGGCCCCGAGCTAGGCTCTCCTTCTTCGTGCCTCGAAGTTGGCATTCGAACGAAGATAATTGCTCAAAAGAGTCTCCTTCTAAGAAGCGTGATCATCCATACCTCACCTTAACCTTAGGGCATCGACTTCTTTTATCTTAAGCTCCTCTCGAAGCTGCGCCTCCATATCGGTTTTCTGACTGAACTACGAAATTTAACGATGTCAACCACTAAAACAAAACACGTGTGTGACAACTTTCAGGAACTATCTTACCTTCTCAACATACTCGGCCAATCTTGGCACACCTGCATCAACTCAGCTCGAAGATTATGAATCTTCAACGCTTCCTTTGCTTATAAGGCTTTTACGACATCCCTCTCCTCTAAAGTTTTCTTAAGCTCGGCCTCACACCGAGCAAGATCATATCAAGACTTGGAAAATGCCCTCTTTTGGAGAGCTATCGCCTTCATGAAAAGTGAGGAAAGTCAGATTCGGAACAGTTAATACAAAGGCGCAATAAACGAAAGACTCACTCATTCGAAGAGTCTACGTACCTTATTAAAAATGAAAAATCATCGGGGTCAGAGCCTTCATCAAGCCCTTTGATACATTCTCGCAAGATGTTATTCCCTTCATGGTTTACCCCCTCTCCAGAGGATGGCTTGTTCACAACCTCTCGGATTAGCCCCTCGGAGAATTAGGGCCAGGGGAGAATCATCCATGTTAATCACCCCGAGCGATCCGCTCGTGGCATTTTCTTTTATCTGAAGAGGCTCGAGGTCAGGATGTTCGGCTTGCCCTCATAATGATATCCTAAATGAGGCACCTTAGTATCAACATTCTTTCTTTTATGGTTTACTAACAAGCATTCATAATCATCTTCTTGCTCCTTTTTCCAAAGGTGTTGGGCCATTTCTTGGGATAAGGCCTATGTATCGGCCTTAGGCCTTCGAGCCACACTTTTCTTTGGCTTTGGGGGGTTTTCAGATGTCTCTCTTCTTCTTTTTATTTCTTTGGGAGGTTTTCGAGCCTCCACTTCACCAGCTAGGGACAACCTCAATTCAACGACATCCCCAAGACCTGCATAAAATCAATATCAGTTTCCCATAACAAAAACACTGAATACCAAATGAAGAACTCACCATGGTTTTTTGCCTCCCAGCGAACCTTATCCAAATCTCGCCAGCAACGCTTCGAGTAAGGGGAGGCGGAAGCTAGATTTTGGACCCAGCCCTCGAGGTTCGGGACCCCACCAGGAAACCAAGTAGCAACTACACCATCTCAAAGAATTTAGGTCAAAGAAAAATACAAAGCCGAGAAAATAAAAGGAAGTAGGGTATACTCACGCTTCATGTTGCACTCCTCGGAGAATGACATCTAATCAGCAAGTATGAGATCAGAGGTTTGGACTCGGATAGACTAACTCATCCATCCATGGTCTTTGTCCTCATCTATGCTAGCAAATAGATATTTTAAGGATCGGCATTGCAAATTTATCAAGCCCCCTCCCTTGATAAAGTTGAGGACTATACAATCTGATTAAATGACCGAGGATGAAGGACATCCCCTTAACTTGGTTAAAAAAGAACCCAATTAAGTAAATAATTTGTCATAAGTAAGGGTAGATTTGGCTAAGTGTCACTCAAAACCATTGGCAAAAGTTGAGTATAACCGAGTCTACGGGACGCTGGGTTGGAATCGCACGGGACAATGTAAATGGTTAAGTATATACACTCAAGTACCTCGCTTTATATATGGTTGTATCTTCCTAAGAGGAAGGAATCACTATCTTTTTATTGTCCCATTCGCAATCCTCTTTTAGTTGATCAAGCTCGATTTTGGTCATCAAATAAATATATCGAAACATAGGCTCGCAATGGCCCGCCGTGGAAACAGGTTTTTCAATTTTGAAATTAGATGTTATTTCACACGGCGGGGTAATGCATTCCTCGACACGAGGTGGCACTGTAGTTTTACTCTTGGTCGATCGAGAAGATGAAGGTTTGAGGAACATATTTAGAATTTTTATTCATCTCTGAACGAAAGATCCGAGAAGATGGAAAATGTTGTTAGAAAAGAAAAAAGAGAGATTCAGGAGATTGGACAAAGCTACATGAGACCTTTGGAATCACTAAGGGAATAAAATATTTAAGGTTATAGGATTTTTCTATTTATAAAGACCGTTTAAACATGCCGAGGAAGCCAAGGCCATCTATTAGCCTCCTACAACTAATGAATTTGGGAATCATAGAAAAAGAAACCTCTCAGTCACTTTAACCGCTTATGTCATGATGTTGAAAGCAAGACCTAGGCATCGGGAATTAGTTTATCAGAAATCATTAAGGAGAGTCTACAAGTTGAGTTCGAGTGGACACTCACTCGACTACTAAGCCCAAGGGCTACTCGAGTTTGAGAACATTCTCATTTGGGTACAATCTATAAAGCCTTAGGGCTATCTTTATTTCGAGTTTGAGCGAACGCTCACTCTACTACTAAGCCCAAGGGCTACTCGAGTTCGTGCAAATTCCCATTCGGGGACTATCTATAAAGACTTAGGAATATCGTTATTTCGAGTTCGAGCAAACTCTCACTCGACTACTAAGACCAAGGGCTATCCGAGTTTGAAAGAATTCTCATTCAAGGACTATCTATAAAGCCTTATGGATATCTTTATTTCGAGTTCGAGCAAACATTCACTCGGCTATTAAAACCAAGGGCTACCCGAGTTATAGAAAATTTTCATTCGAGGACCATCTATAAAGCCTTAGGGCTATCTTTATTTTGATTTTAAACAAATTTCTCAAAATTACTAAGCCCAAGGGCACAAATTTGAGCAAATTCTCATTTGGGGACTATCTATAAAGCATAAGGGCTATCTCTATATTTGGAGTTCGAGCAAACACTCACCCGACTAAGAAGCCCAAGGGCTACCAGAGTTTGAGAAAACTCTCACTTGAGGAGGACTATCGATGAAGCCTAAAAAGACTAGCTTTATTTCAAAAATCTAGACCCTTCTCTCACTCAGCTCGTACTCAGAAGTCCCGGCGACCTAAGCTCGCATCAAAT
This sequence comes from Nicotiana noctiflora, assembly GCA_032618575.1. Classification (NCBI taxonomy): domain Eukaryota; kingdom Viridiplantae; phylum Streptophyta; class Magnoliopsida; order Solanales; family Solanaceae; genus Nicotiana; species Nicotiana noctiflora. The sequence continues at coordinate 209,746 of JASVEL010011932.1, forward strand.
CAATCCAAGCTTAGTCCAAGGATTAACGAAGAAATTTAATAAGTATTATATTAGTCAATTAAAAACCTAACGTTTTATTATGTCTCGGGTCCAATATTCGAACTAATTATTGGAGTTATACACTTGGTTTTTCACAAACCAAGGCAGAATGGAATTCAACTTGAATCGAAGACAAAATGGAGAAATTCTTATATTAACAAAAGATGTTTACAAAGTCCACGTGGGACCGTTACATAGAAACAAAGAAGCAAAAACAACAGCCAAGGAACTAATCTATTTTCGGGGGTATATCCTCAAGAGCGACATGTTCGAGAACCTTTTCCTTGGGGACTCCATTTTGATCTTTAGAGAATATTGTGGCCTGGTGAAAGACTTGTCGAGTATGAGTCTTGTCAACACTACTATTGTAAAGCTACTTCTTAAGACATTGTACCGGTATGAGATGCAAACGTTAGTAGATGATAGTGCCACCTCACTCCATGGAAAGCAAAAGGAATGAAACACCACGCCATGTTGAAATTAAGAGAGATGAGCAATAGTGTAAAGTCTATATATCTTCTAATACAGGAAGAATTTGGTGCCCTTCTCTCATTGTTTCAAGCCAACAACAATAAAAAATCAGTATAATCCCAATTAGAGGGGAAAATCTTTGAAAAAGATCCATGGCATAATTGACAAAGTTACTGCCGTATAACCTTGTGGTCACAGGTTTAAACCATAAAAATAGGTGATTAGAAGAGGATATAAAGAAGGAAAGGGCTAAAAGTTATTGAAGAAAGAATGAGTGTAGTTTTTGTTCAAGTAATCCCTTATTTTTAGAAAAATGACGACCAAACTGATGGTGTATTCAATGTTTTAAGAAAATGGATCAACGGTGCATTCAATGCTTTTATGGGAATGAACCAACGGGATGTTTTTATCACTTCGAATGCCTACATCACAATCATGATTTCATCACAAGAGGTTCAAGAAAATCAAGGTCAAAAGCAAAGTGGGTGTCGTATCCGTCTAAGGAACACCTACATCAGGGAAGCTGATCGAGTGTCTGGCACGAACCGCATCGAGGGCAGCATTAGCTCGAAGTCAATCAAGAAAGAGCGGGAATTTCACAAAGACACATGGACCTGGACATTAATTATAGGATAAGGATTGTACAAAATGGTACTGATCTGTACTAGGCCGTTATACACCTGTACAAATAACATTCTTTACCTTTATGAGCAAGGTACTATATTGGGATTTTCTCCTCCTATATAAAGGGGACCCTAATCATTTTTGTAAAAAGGTTAGATCATTCATTGCAATAGAACATTCGTATTTTTCTTGTTTAAATTGCTCTCCAATTATTTTTTAGTTTTATTGCCTTTACTTTATTGCTAATACTTTATTAATCTTAGCTGACCTCGAGGTCCTAGAATACGTTAAGCTCGAGGCCCCCTACTGTTCCAGCAACATTGATTTGGTTCTTTATTACTTCTTACTCAAGCTCAATATTATGGAGTATATCATGTATCTTTAAAACCACAAAATATCTTTAACTGTTAAACTCATTTTTTGAGGTAAACATGTTTGGACATTAAAATTGTAATTTTTGAAAAAATATATATTTAGATTTAAGTTAAAAGTAATATTTAAAATTATGTTTAGACATGCCTTTCACTTGAAAAGGTATTGCAATTTTGTATGAAGGAAAATAAAAATTTCTAATTTTTTTGTAAATTCAGATTTTACGAACACGTTTCTGAAAAGGAATTTGAAAACAAGGTAAAAATATCTGTCGCGACCCTAAAACCGATTGGTCGTGATGGCGCCTATCGTGAAACTAGGCTAGCCGACATAATTCTCAAATCAAATCACTATTCAACAAAAGTTATTGTTAAGCCATTAATTAAAAAGGAATCTCATAGTATAAGTCTAAACAACAAGTGCGGAATAACTACACATGCCCGACATCAGGGTGTCACCACTCATGAGCAACTACAAATCTGTCTCAATGCAATAAGGTCTAAACAAGACTGTAAGACCATACTAAATAAATCTATGGAATATTTGAGGGATAAGAACATGGCTGTGAATGTCATGCAACTACCTTGTCAACCTTGAAATCCCACTGAATGGACAATCAATGCTCACTATCGCGTCCCACAACTCTTGTATCCGCACACAAGGTGCAAGGAGTAATGTGAGTACGCCAACCCGGTAAGTAGTAAAAGTAAAAGCAGTTGATTGATTGCTGTCAACTCGATACTACACCAAGGTAGGAATAGTGGGTCGCAATAGCTTTCACCCAAATAATGGTTCGATATCGAATTTCTACAGGGAGCTAGTAGTGAAGTTGTAGTGTCTGTCTAGTCTAGATATGCGGTTGTGCTTCTAATGTCACTTCAAATATTTTTGGTTTTTGATTTTTATAACTACTATTGTAAACTAATGATTAAAACCAAATTATGCTATGAGAATATTGCTAAGTTGTAATTAATGATAGGAAAGGCACTAGGGTGTGGCATCACCTAGGTGGTTAATTAACGGGTAGAAACTACTAAGGGTAGATTGTCATATTTGGGGATTATGCCATAACCGTTGCACAATTGTACCCACTCTCACTCCTCTCAGAGAGAAAATGATTTTGGTCCAATTGACTCTCTCGAGACCAATTGGGTAGGCCAATTAGACCAAGCAACTAGAGTTCAAGTAGGGTGATTACTCTCTCGAGATTTAACTCGTTAATTTGGACTACCATTTCTCATTGGTCCATCCCAATTCCTTGTTGGGTTAATTTTGGGGCCGTGGACTCTCTTTCTCAAGAAGAGTTAAACCCACAAAGCTAGAATCAATGTTTGCAACCACCAATCCTTAATTAAACCATAAAATTAACCCAAGTAACAAACACCCAATATCAATCTAACCTTAGATAGCAACACCTATCAATTACCCATACTAAGGTTAAGCCACAACCCTAGGTAATAGGGTTAGCTACTCATTCTAGATACAGAGAATAAAGAAATAGATGAAGAACTAACTATATTAATTAATTGCTAAGAAGAATCTACAAATTTCTATCGTTAATAAAGAAAAAAAGTGCCAGAAATGGTTGCAATATTGTTCCCAGGTGAACAGCTACATTTCAGAATAAATAACTTAACCTAAAAATGATAAAATGTTCTATTTGTACTACGCTGGAAAAACTAGACAAAAATACCCATGTGGGATCAGTGCGGATTGCGCAAAAAGGATCGCGGCCACGCTGGCTCTTGGACTCATGATTTCAGCTCTCTGAAGTTGAGGACCGCGGACCACGAGAACGTGCACCATGGCCACGATGGAATTTTGCGCGGCCGCACATAAAGTAGTGCGGAGCGCATTTGCTTGAATTGGCTAAGTCTACAGCTCCTTGAATCTCAGTAACGTGGACCACACAAAAGTGTAGCGTGGCCGCGTGGCTTTGGTATCCAAATTTCTAGTCTCTAAATCTCATTTGTGCGGGCCACGTAAAAGTGTAGCGCGACCGCAAAGCCTGATCGCGGACTGCGTAAAAAGTACCACGCTCGCTATAATTCCCTCATGAAAATGCAAAGTCTCTGAATCTCCTAGCGCGGCCGCATTCTTTCTTGCACGGTCTGCACTAGGCCCTTTTTTTCTCATTTCACTTAGTCTTTGACACTTGAGCAGGTTTCACTCTGTTTTGAGCCGATCATTTACATTTGTCACTTTATCGCTCAAACCTGCAATCAAGCACAACTTGTAAGCATTTTGGGACTATCTTGTAGCAATTTGAAACCAAAGCAATAGAAAGTAGGGGTATAAATATGGTAAAATCCTAACTTATCACTGATCAGTAAGAAAACAGAAAATCTCACATCGTAGAACTAAGACAAATACGTACATTTCTAAAACAGTCCAAAAATCAACTATGTCGTAAAAACAAACTCAATTTTAGTAGAACCCTTTTCTTGTAGAACATCTTTCAATAGTTTCAACAAGTGAATAAAACAACGAGTAAAATGATAGAAACGGAAATAGCCCCTCGGTCAAAACATGTACCATAAGCCGACCCTCGGGCAAAATATCAACAGAACCAGCCCCTTGGGCTACCTCACAATCGCTCGTAATCAGCCCATTGGGCACCAACATAAAACAACAACAACCCCTTAGCCAATATCACATCACTCTCACTGGGTACCTGCGATCACTAGGGGTGTTCAGACTCCGAAGGGGCTCCTGCAGCCCAAGTGCTATCATAAGACATCTCGTGGTATAAAAAATGATGCCCTCGACTTCTCATATATCACAAATTAGTACAACATGCAGCGACGCACAACCCGATCCCATAATATCTTCACAACACAAGCCCTCGGCCTTACTCACTCAGAAACCTCTCAAGCCACTTGGGCAACAGAAAAATTGGATACCCATCCAAAAATATCATTTAAAGTATCAAAACGGGGTAAATACCGCTGAGTTATGAAATTAGTAAAATACAGAATGATTGAGTACATAAATTAAGTCAAAACAGTGAGGAATACTTATAAACAAACCCTAAGGGTCCAAACTGTTGGCACGAGGCCCAAATATGGCATTCAACCAAAAATATGATAATACTTTCCAAAATAAAATAATATCAAACACTTTCCAATTAAATACATGACTTAATAGTCGTATAGGGTGGACCAAGTCATAACCCCTAACGGTGCATGACCCAAGTTCATCATCTAGCGTGTGCATCACCTCAAAGTAGCAAAATGATGTGGAATCCAGGGTTTCACACCCCCACGACAATATTTACAATCATTACTTACCTCAAACCGGTCCAAACTCTAGCCCCCAACGACTGTGCCTCTTGAATCGGCCTCCAAATGCTCAAAATCTAACCAAAATTAGTATACTATCATCGATATACGCTAAAGGAACAAAGCCTAAGCAAAAATAATCAAATTAACTAAAAAATCCCAAAATTGGCCAAACTCGATCCCCGAGCCCACGTCTCAAAAAGATCTCAATCCCTTGAATCCCTCTTCAAATCCCCTCAAAAAGCTCGCAACCCGTCTAAAAAATGGCGGAACAAGGATGATATTCGCGAAGGCAGGTTTATATAGTTTCGGCCCAAGAATCTCACACCTACAACATACTTTTTGCATATGTGGACCGCTTCTGTGGTCAAAATAACTGCACCTGCGGTTTCCATTTAAGGACCCAACTCCTCATCTATGGCTAAACCTCCCATCTGCGGCTCCGCATGTGCGATAGAAGCTACGTACCTGTGGTCAAGCTCCAACTGACCACAGACCGCTCCTGCAACTTTATTTGTGTATCTGCAACATCGCACATGCGGTCCCCAATTCGCAGGTGCAGAAACAACAGAAGCAAAAAAAATTCTGCAACTTTACACAACTTCCAGATCTTCTATCAACCCTCCGAATCCATCGCGAAGCCTCCAGGACCTCAACCAAATATACAAAAAAGTCATATACCACTATTCAAACTTGTACCAATCCTCGAACTACTCTTAACAATGCTGAAACACCAAATCATCCTCAGATTCAAGCCCTAAAGATTCCAAAACTCCTGAATTCCGCAACGATAAAAAAAGTTTAACAAACCTCACCCGAATAACCTAAAATATTGCACACACGTCACAAATAACACAATGGACCTATTACAATTTCCAGAATTCTATTCCGATACCCATATCAAAATTTCCTCTACGAACCAAAAAATGCCAAAATTTTAATTTTGCCAATTCAAACCTAAATCTACCACGAACCTCCAAAACATATTATGATCATGTTTATGAGTCCCAAATCACCTAAAAAGCTATCCGAATTATAAAAACCAAACTCTGGCCCCATTTACTCACAAGTCAACATCCGATTGACTTTTCTCACTAAAAGGCCAACTTAAGAGACTATGTGTCTCATTCCTCTACAAAACCACTCTGAATCCAAACTAATCAACATGATACGATGAAATACAACAGAACAACACATAAAGAAGTAGAAATGGGGGAAACAAAGCGGTAAATCATGAAATAATCGGTTGGGTCATTACATCCTTCCCCTTTTAAACAAACATTCAACCTCGAACGAGTCAAGAAACATTCCTGAAGCCTCAAATAGGTGTAGATATTAGCTCCGCATCTCCCGCCCAGTCTCCCAGGTAGCCTCCTCCATAAGAGGACCTCTTCACTGCACTTTCACTAAAGCTATATCATTTGATCTTAACTTTCAGACATGTCGCTCAAAAATAGCTACAGGCTCCAAATCGTAAGTCAAATCAGTGTCTAACTGAACCATGCCGAAATCCAAAACATGAGACAGATCGCCAATATACTTCCGGAGCATAGAAACATAAATACTGGATGCACACTCGACTAGATAGGTGTCCAATCTAGTTCATAAGTGATTATAGGCTATAATTACGTATTTTAGTCGATTATTATACTTTAATTTACTACACTTTAGTTGAGTTTCCACTTTAATCGCTAGTATTTTGCTCTAATAGTGTGCTTTATGCATTGTACGAGTGATTTCGAGCTATATAGATATTATTGAATAAAATTAAGTGATATGGAGATTTGAAGTCTGAGTAAATCTCAAGGAATTAAGCCGGGATTTGGTTTGGGGGTCAAATTTAATAATTAAGTACGAACGAATATTCGAGGAGGCATATTGCGCACTGTTTCGTAATTTTTAGGCCAGACCCTACTTGGTATATATACATGGGAAAACAGTATTTTTGAGGAGTGGGACATATTTTGACACATTTTTTACCTAAAGAGGCAGAGACACAATAAGAGCAAGGCAGAGAATTCTTCAACAAGTTTTTCCTTCCTCTTCTTATTTTTCATTGGTCATTATGACTTTTGATATTGTAGTTTTACATACTATTATGAATAACTAATTTGTTATCTAAGGTTTTGGTGAAACCCGTTGGTGATGAATTGGTTGTTATAATAATATAGTTTTGAGTTCGTTTTTAATCTCTATTTGTTCAACTATATTTTGATTTTGGTTAATTGAAAGGATCCTCAATTAGCCGTTCCTATTTATTATGTATCTGCTTGAGAGAGAGTGCATATTTAGGTAGTTGTTTGAACATAATCGCTCCCGAAGTATAGATGATAGTCATAATCGAAGGTTTAGAGGTTGGATTAGAGATAACGATACCTTGAGTGCAATCTAAGTAAACTGTAAAATGAATCTAGCCAGCAGAGCTTGAGAGAGTGCGTCTAGTAAATTATTTGTTTGAGAGAGATTTATGGTAGCTCGAGAGTTGATGACTGATAGAGGCAACTAAGTCACAACTACAAGAAATATACAACCAAGGAAATCAACAATGGGGCAAACCATTACCTTAGACCTTTATTCCAATTATTTATACTTCAAGCATAGTTAGTTTTCGGCTGTTTATTTATTTTCAATCTTGTCTTCTTAGTGATATTAAACAGATACAGCTAAGCCTTAGTTCTCTGTGGGATTCGACTCTAGACTTTTAGATCGGATTATATTTGCAACGACCGCTTATCCTTTTTAGGACTAGAGTTGGGTGTGATCAAATTTTGGCGCTGTTGCTGAGGAACTATCGATGTAGTTGTAGCTGTATGTATTGCTAGGGTTCAAGTTTGAACTTTATTTTTTTTATTTTTTGTCACACCTCCTTTTTCCGCGCCCGCGTGGGCGCGATGGGCTTGGTAAAGGAGTTTCTCCAATTAAAGGACAATCGAAACGGGATTCATTTATTAAGAGATTCAGAGTCGCCACTCGGGATATTTATGGTGTCCCAAGTCACCGGTTCGAATCCCAAATCGAGGAAAGGTTTGACTCTATATTACGGTCCGCGAACCAGAAATCCGGATAAGGAATTCTGTTAACCCGGAGAAGGTGTTAGGCATTCCCGAGTTCCGTGGTTCTAGCACGGTCGCTCAACTGCGACTTTTGTTTTTATCTGATTTCTTTATATATTTTAATTATGTGCTATTAATTTTCTGCATTTCAATTTTTAGAAGAATTGCGACGTCGCGAAAATACATTTCGAGTCACACCGCAACCGGTACGCCTGTGACTTTAACGTATTTCAGTTTCGTCGGGAGATAGATTTGGGTCACATAAATGCGCACCCGTAATTAAGAAAGTATTTTATTAAAGTCGTGCCTAAAGAGTCTATCGTGTTGTTCTTTGGGAAAGACCGTGAAATTCGCTAAACGGTCTCCCCGAGTCTAAGTTTTATAACAATTAAATGAGGGCCCCGCAATTGTGTACTTTTTAGTGCGGCGAGGGTCATCTCACTTTTTAAGGCCAATCCTAATATAACTATACTTTTTTTACTTATTTCATCGACTAGTTTTAAATCGAAATGGGATTTACTCCTCATAATGGACAGTCCGAACGAATGAATTGGACTATCTATTCCATGGTTTGGGCCATTTAGATTAACATTCAAGGCCCAATTTATAATCTGTTAGTTAAACCACCTTGATACCAAAGCTTTAGGCATAAATCCGTGGTAGGAAGATAGCATTAGCATAGCTGAAATCGTTGGCTTTCATTTTTTATATTTCAACTATTGTTCTTACTAGTTTTCTTATGCGGATTTCAGTATTAATGAGACGAGTAGACTGCTAAAAGATTATGTTAATGTATATCATACTAACTATTTTAATTCTTGCTAAAATCATTACAAATCACAATACACATGATTCCTGAATTCAATACTAAGCTCCTGGTGAATATGACTTACTAAGCTCCTGGATTAACAATGAAATTCATACTCCAAGTTATCCTGTTTCAATCCAATAATCCAATTTGCTCCTATTTCGAATCCTTTTTTATTACTACAGAATTACAATGAATCCTTTAGCTAGCAATATAAATTCCAGAAACATGAGAGCTAAGCATATACAAATGTCTTAAAAACAATATCAATCAAATCATAACAGTCCAATCCAAAACTAGAATTAGTTACAACAAAAATAGAACAGCAAGTAGAAAAACAAAGTTCAACGACAATGTTGCACTGGAAATTTCCATTCATTTACTTCATTTATGTTGACTTGAGATTACAAGTGTGTACCTGGAATCAAAGTGTAGAGAAAGATCAGTAGTAGCTCAGGCTAACCAACGGCAACAGCAGTACAACAATAATAGTAATATCCCGGCAACCAATCAGCAGTTATCAACAAAAACCAGTAGACAGCAACAGAAAAACCCCAGCAAACAACAAACAATAACAAACTGGAACTCCCATGAAACAGCAGTATACAACCCAGGAAACAAATTGCGTACTCCGGAAAGAGATCAATCCCTCAAGAACTTGAAAAAGACAACGACAGTTTCCAGAAAGTCCAAACAACAAAGACCAAATCAAACGAATCAATAGAGCCTTCAGCTATCCTAAAGAAACCTCAAATGTGAAGTGGGAACAAAGAAAGGCTGGAACTGTTTTGATCTTTGAGACAGTGTAACAATGCTATAGGAAATCTGTTTTTTTTCTATATTCCCATGTCTATTTTCTTATCCTATTCTCTCTGCTCTCACTTCAGCCTTCAAACTCTTTTTCAAAATCCCTCGAACTCTCCAATGTCTATCTCTATCACTGTGTTTTTTGACCCCTCTCCAGAGTCTGCTCCCCTTCTACTTATAGTTAAAACAAATCCTAAAAGCCAAAGACCTGAACAAAACAATTACCTCTGCCCATCCCTTATCTCTGCTGAACCCCTGATATTCCCTGGGCAGACCCATCCCTCTATTTTTACCACTACACTATGTCTAAGTATGGTATGTTAATATTAAATTGATAAGTGCAGGGCACTAATAGGACACCCTGCTGTACAGCAGGTTCCATTTGGCTATCCTCATGTGCATTGCACTCTACCAGCTAACCCCATTAGTCCCTGACTACAAGCAGCTATATCCAGAATGTCCTTAGTTCGAAATTACACAATTACTCACAGCTTTCAATCCCAACAATGATTCGGATGTAACTAGACAGTCCTAGTGACATTTCTGTCAACATGCTAACAGTCGATCCTACGACGACATTTGCTTAATTAACTATGACTTATACAATCGATAACGAATAATCGATATAAGCAGTGATTCAAACAATCTTGGTCAAAGGTGAAAAATACAAAACTAATTATTCGACGATTCTAATCGCAGTGAATACACATTCGACAACATACACAGTCAAATAAACAACACAGAATCAGAATTGACCAATATAAAAGGGTCTTTTGAGAAGAGATGAAAACAGAAAATCGCAATAACGGATAGAACACATGAAAATCAACACAAATAAAACAAGAACAAGAATAAAACAAAGAAGAAAAGACAGAAGAAAATACCTCGAACAGTAAAAATGAGAGTCAAGACAGTCTTTGGGTCGTTCGGACTTGGACTTGCATTTTTGAGGCTACTGGACCTTAATTGAGATGTTTTCAACAATGAAAACATCCCAATTAAGGTCTATTAGACCTCAATTAAGAAGAAAATGTGAAATCTAGGGTTCATGGCCGAAATTTGGGGCTTAAACGGTTCGGGCTTGATTCGAACCAAAAGAAGGGTGTTTATGGTGCGAGGGAGGTCAGGAGACGACGGGGTGTGAGTTTGGGCTTGGTTGGAGTGGATGTTCAAGTTCCGGCGAGTTTCAAATGAATATTCGAAACGTTCAAGCAATATTCGAGCCTAACGACTGCTAGATCCGTGTAGAGGGGGTTTAGGGGGATCTATGGTGTAAATTTGGGAGCCATTGGCCTACCGGAACCGCCGTGAGGCGATTTCTGGCAGGCGGCGCACAGGTGTCAAGCGGCGGGGGTTTTTTTGTGTGTCTCTGATAGATAGAGATGAAGGGGAGGATTCTTAGGGGGGGCCGGGTCACGTGGAACGAATATATACTGGGCGTGGGATTTAGTCCAAGCCGTTGGATCTGATTAGATCAACGGTATGGATTGCATTATTAACGTAAAGCGGCGTCATTTGGTTAAGTGGGAGATTGGGTCGGTCCGGGCAAGGGTCGGGTTATTTGAAACGGGTGATGGTGAAGTGGTCTCAACCGTTGGATCAAAAATGGCTACACGGGTGAGATCTATTGATGCTGAAACGACATAGCTTCAACGCTAAGCTACGTCGTTTTGTTGGTCTTATAGACCCCTGAACTGGACCGGATAGAACAACTCTTTGGGCTGAAGTGGCTTTGCAAAATTAGCCATTTTCTTTCTTTCTCTTCACCTAGCCACATTTAAAAATCACTCTAAACAATAAAATCACACGCTTGTTAATTAATATTCACACTATTAATATTTAATAAAGTCACCTAATGACAAGGAGCGAGGATGTGAATTTTGTAAATTTCATTTTAAACACCTTATGGTCAATTAATTCTCACAAATGCTCAATCAATTCCTACATGTCCGCAACACGTATTTTTGATCAATTTAATCAATAACACATACACAAAGACAAGTGCTAACGTCAAACAAAGATCTCACAAAATCCACGAAAAATCAAACTACAACACAAGACTATTTTATTTTGAATTTTTGGGAGTAATTCTCGTATAGGGCAAAAATCACGTGCTCACAATGCTTCCCGTATTGGGCTTGGTGCAGTGTTAATGCAAAGATAAGTGAGCGGATACGAGTGATTTTTGCCTGTTTGAGCACTCCGTATGAAGCATTTTTTGGAAAAGTTTGACGGAACCTTTGCTTCAAAAGGACTCCTACATATCCCTGGCTAAAAGGGAATCAGGTCAATGTAGTTCGGGAAGTTTTGGTAGCTGGGACTACCATGACTGCTGTGATCTTGCTGTTACCGTTGTTGCTGTTGCTGCTGTTGCCACTGCTTAACCGATCTCCTTATTACACCGTGCTAAACAAAAAATAAGAAGCTAGACTAAGTTACAGTATTGCAAATTCTTATCTATCTTTTCAACTTGATCTTGTCATGTTCCTTGCCATCCTGCTGGCTTCGATGTTTCTTCACATGCTTCTTCTCTTCTGACAATTGTTATTTCGGCCTATCATGATTGCCGAACTCCAACCGTTGATCCCTTCCTTGTGATCTTCGAACTATTTTCCTTCGAAGTCTGAATCCCTATCTTTCTGATCCTTGTTGCCTTCCTTTTGATTATGAACTTGGATTCACGCTGGGGATTTCCGTTGCACTCAACCGCTTTCCTCAAACAAATTCAAAATAAATCGTCACTCCATTCTTCAGGCGGGCTCCCTGACTTCAACTACAACTTCAAAATAGATCGCCACTCCATTCTTCAGGCGGGCTCCCTGACTTCAACTACAACTTTAAAACTAAATCGCCACTCCATTCTTCATGCGGGCTCCCTGACTTCAACTACAACTTTAAAACTAAATCGCCACTCCATTCTTCAGGCGGGCTCCCTGACTTCAACTACAACTTCAAAACTAAATCGCCACTCTATTCTTCGGGCGGGCTCCCCGACTCCAACTACAACTTCAAAATAAAATCGCCACTCCATTCTTCGGGCGGGCTCCCCGACTTCAACTACAACTTTAAAATAAATCGCCACTCCATTCTTCAGGCGGGCTCCCCGACTTCAACTACAACTTCTTCTTCACATGCTTCTTCTCTTCTGACAATCGTTATTTCGGCTTATCTTGATTGCCGAACTCCGACCGTTGGTCCCTTCTTTGTGATCTTCGAACTATTCTCCTTCGAAGTCTGAACCCATCTTTCTGGTCCTTGCCGCCTTCCTTTTGATTATGAACTTGGATTCATGCTGGAGATTTCCGTTATACTCTACCGCTTTCCTCAACCAACTTCAAAATAAGTCGCCACTCCATTCTTCAAGCGGGCTCCCCGACTTCAACTACAACTTCAAAATAAATCGCCACTACATTCTTCAGGCGGGCTCCCTGACTTCAACTACAACTTCAAAATAAAATCGCCACTCCATTCTTCAGGCGGGCTCCCCGACTTCAACTACAACTTTAAAATAAATCGCCACTCCATTCTTCAGGCGGGCTCCCTGACTTCAACAACAACTTTAAAAATAAATCGCCACTCCATTCTTCAGGCGGGCTCCCTAACTTCAACTACAACTCACTAATTTCATCCCATCCTTATCGCCTTTCTTTGTTTCCTGTACCATTTTCTTCTTCCTGCATCGTCTCTTGGGCCACCCTTTTCTTCTGAATTACCTTGTCTTGGAATTTCTTTCCCACGGGGTCGTGTTACTTTTCCTTTGGCTGCTGGAGATACCTTCGGAACTGTTTACTCACCTGCTGGGGATGATGCTGCTGGGGAAGTATTCTTTGTTTTCCTCTTTTTCTATTTCTTTCACCCTTCGTTCTCTCTCGGACTCGCCGGGGTTGAAATGTCATTAACTGAGGATTACCCTGGCGGGGGACTCCCTTTTCCTTTTTCTTCTTCCCAGACCTCCTCCGGGACTCACGCTTCTACTTCCTTGAAAAACTTATGGGATATAATGCTGCTGGGGGGGAATCTCGAAGTTAGTGTTTCATTTTCCCAACAACTGCTGGGGATGATACCAGGCTCAAAAATCAACCCCTCGTGTTGTCCGGCCTCTCTCAAAACTATTCTGCTCGGAACCGGTATTTCCCGAAATCTCGTTATCCTTATCCACTGGGTATTTGCTTTCAAGAAAATTTTCGCAATGGGGGAAAATTTTCTGCCCCAGTTTGATGACCTTCTACGTGGCATGCTTTTCCGCCGACGAACCCTCTTTTCCTGCTTTAAATCAAAGAAAAATTGTTAGTTTCAAAACGCAGTGAGTGGTCGTGCCACTCTTGTTGGGGCAATTTTCCTTTTCTCTTTCAGCTGCTTGGCCTCCCTCGAACTTTTGGGGACGACGTTGACACTTGCCGGGGATGGTGCTCTTTCCACAGATGGTCTCTCATCTCTCCCTTTTATTCCAACCTTTGGTTTGATCCGACCCTTTTAGTCGATGACCTGTTGTGAGAAATCATCTTCCGGATGTGTAATATGTGTCCATCGTGCTCCATAATTCCTGTGAACCTTCCAATCAACCTGTCGTTCCAATCTCAATATCGGAACGACTTTTGCCTTATTGCCTCGTTCCATGCCTATTCATCTTCATTGTAACGCTTTGGGAGACTTGGTAGTAAGCTTTGAAAAGTCAATTTTCGAAAACAAAAGAAAAGAAAAATGATGGATAAAGAATACTGACCGCGAATGACAAAAGAAAGGGAAAACTTTTCTGAACTCAAAACTGGGAAAAACTTATCTGAATGTATAACTGGTCCAATGGTTATGCCGCGCCTTTGAGATTAATCTACCCGGTCTATTTATGTCAATCACTTTCTGATGGCCGCGTTTTGCTAGAAGCAAACGAATGTCCCAACCTTGTCTCATGCAGACACCTTGTAACTATCTCTCCTTGTCACCTCATAGTGCGCTTCAAAGGGTTTTCACTAATGAGATTCTCTCATTTCTCTCGATCTCCCGTCGCCTTAGGGTGCCTGTAAAGGTTCTCACCGTAAGACTCTCTCATTTTATTTCTCTTCGCTTTCTTCGCCTTAAGGTGCCCGCGAGGGTTTTCACCGTTGAGGCTCTCTCATTTCGCTTTCTTTCCAGGCTGGGGAATTACCCACGAGATTCCCTCTAAAGCATTATCCCTTTTTGGCTTGTGCATCCTGGATTCAATCGAGGATCGGAGTGTCGTTCTTGGCTTTCATTCGCATGACTTGGCATTTCTCAAATACTGATCGAGAGGTCTTTTCGGTCATTAATGTGGTTTTTTGTGCGTGATGCTAAAGAAAAGAGGTTTCACCTCAACGGTTAGCTCATTACAACTTTCGAAATTCACATCATCCTTTCAAATGAAACAATGACTTCTGCCCCAGTTTTGTTGCTTGGGGAATCTTTGATTTTTGTTTTATTATGACCGAGCCGTGTGGCGCCGACGTATCCTTCTTGAGGAACCAGGTGAAACGTAGTTCACTTTTTCTTGTGTCCTTTCTTTGTTTCTTTTTCTATTTTGTTACACATTTTCCTTGATGATTCCGAAATAGGGTATATGAAAGAATAATTAAGGCTCAAAGGGGGAAACAAGGGTTAAAGTGTTTGGGGAGTAGAAAAATTGCCTCTGTCATTTCATTCTCCGAAAAACGTCAACTACAAACAAACGAGACCAAACGTTGACAAATGTATTAAAGAATTACACATAATATCTTTTGACTGCATCAGAATTGATAGCCATATCAGTGCATCTTCCCTCAATATCAGTTAGACATAGCGCGCCGTTGGATAATACCCTAGTCACAACAAATGGTCCCTGCCAATTTGGAGCGAACTTGCCTTTTGCTTCGGCTTGATGTGGTAGAACTCTCTTCAGCACATGCTGTCCCACTTCAAATTTCCTGGGACGTACCTTCTTGTTGTATGCTCTCGCCATTCTCTATTGATACAATTGGCCATGACATACTACTGTCAATCTCTTTTCATCGATCAAGCTCAATTGCTCCAATCGGGTTTTGACCCACTCATCGTCGTCAATCTCAGCTTCAGCGACAATTCGGAGGGATGGAATTTCAACTTCTGCTGGTATTACTGCTTCGGTCCCGTACACCAACAAGTAAGGAGTTGCACCTACCGAAGTCCGGACGGTAGTGCGATAACCTAATAGTGCGAATGGTAAGTTTTCATGCCATTGCCTAGACCCTTCTACCATCTTCCTCAATATCTTCTTTATATTCTTGTTTGCTGCCTCAACCGCACCATTTGCTTTGGGACGATATGGTGTGGAATTTCGGTGTGTAATCTTGAACTGTTGACATACCTCTTTCATCAATCCGCTGTTAAGATTGGCACCATTATCTGTGATGATTATCTTTGGAATTCCAAACCTACAGATGATGCGGGAATGTACGAAGTCCACCACCGCCTTCTTGGTCACTGATTTGAAGGTTTTGGCCTCCACCCACTTGGTAAAATAATCGATCGTTACCAGAATGAACATATGACCATTGGAAGCCGCAGGTTCTATAGGTCCAATAACATCCATACCCCATGCAACAAACGGCCAAGGTGCTGACATTGTATGCAACTCGGTCGGCGGAGAATGAATCAAATCTCCGTGTATCTGACACTGATGGCATCTTCGCACGAAACTTATACAATCACGCTCCATAGTGAGCCAGTAATATCCCTGCTCGAAGAATCTTCTTTGCCAATACATATCCGCTCATGTGTGGTCCACAAACTCCGGAGTGTATATCTGTCATCACTGTTGTGGCTTGACTCGCATCTATACATCTCAACAATCCCAAATCCGGGGTTCTTTTGTACAGCACCCCTCCACTAAGGAAAAATCCGTTCGTCAATCGCCGAATAGCTCTCTTTTGATCTCCAGTTGCTTGCTCTGGGTATATTCCTAACCTGAGGTATTCCTTGACATCATGAAACCATGGCTCACCATCCATCTCTTCTTCTATCATATTGAAATAAGCATGTTGATTCCGGATCTGAATATGTAACGGATCGACATGAACCTTGTCCGGGTGATGTAACATTGATGCCAAAGTAGCTAGAGCATCGGCAACCTCATTATGCATCCTCGGGATATGTCTGAATTCTACCGACCGGAAATGCTTAGTCAGATCATGCAAACACTGACGATACGGGATAAGCTTTAAATCTCTGGTTTCCCATTCTCCCTGAATCTGATGTACCAGAAGGTCCGAGTCCCCCAAGACCAAGACGTCCTGTACATCCATGTCCACCGCTAACCGTAACCCCAAGATACATGCCTCGTACTCAGCCATATTATTGGTACAATGAAAACGCAGTTGAGCAGTAACAGGATAATGATGTCCTGTTTCAGAGATAAGCACAGCCCCTACTCCGACTCCTTTTGCGTTCGCCGCTCCGTCGAAGAAAAGCTTCCATCTTGGATCCTCGGTTAATTCCAACCCATCAATTTGCAATACTTCTTCGTCCGGAAAATATGTCCTCAAAGGTTCGTATCCGTCATCGACATGATTCTCAGCTAAGTGATCGGCTAGGGCTTGAGCTTTCATAGCCGTTCTTGTCACATATATGATGTCGAACTCTGTAAGTAATATTTGCCATTTTGCTAACCTCCCTGTAGGCATAGGTTTCTGGAAAATATACTTCAACGGATCCAAACGCGAAATGAGGTAAGTGGTGTAAGAAGACAAATAATGTTTTAGCTTTTGGGCTACCCAAGTCAAGGCACAACATGTCTTTTCCAAATGAGTGTACTTAACCTCGTGGACCGTGAATTTCTTACTGAGGTAGTAAATGGCCCGTTCCTTTCTGCCAGTAAGATCGTGCTGCCCCAGCACACAGCCGAACGAATTCTCCAAGACCGTTAGATAGAGAATCGGGGGTCTACCCGGTTCAGGCGGGACTAGTACGGGTGGGTTTGACAGATACCCTTTGATTTGGTCAAACGCTTCCTGACATTCTGTCGTCCATTCTATCGCAGCGTCTTTCTTCAACGGACGGAATATGGGCTCACAGGTTGCTGTAAGCTGAGCAATAAACCTACTGATGTAATTTAACCTTCCCAACAAACTCATTACCTCTGTTTTATTCCTTGGCGGGGGTAACTCCTGGATGGACTTGATTTTGGATGGGTCCAACTCAATGCCCCGTCGGCTGACAATGAATCCTAGCAACTTTCCTGATGGAACTCCGAATGCGCATTTGGCCGGATTGAGCTTGATATCATATCTTCGAAGTCTTTGAAAGAACTTCCCGAGGTCGGCAACGTGGTCTTCTTGACGTCTAGATTTTATGATCACATCATCCACGTACACTTCAATTTCCTTGTGTATCATGTCATGGAATACCCTAGTCATCGCCCTCATGTATATTGCCCCTGTGTTCTTCAAACCGAACGGCATCACCCGATAGCAATAAGTCCCCCATGGTGTGATAAAAGCCGTCTTTTCTGCGTCCTCTTCATCCATCAAGATCTGATGATATCCCGCGTAGCAATCCACAAAGGATCCGATTTCACGTCCGGCGCAATTATCAATCAGGATATGGATATTGGGGAGCGGGAAATTATCCTTAGGGCTTGCCTTGTTAAGATTGCGGTAGTCCACGCATACTCTGATCTTCCCGTCTTTCTTTGGCACCGGTACTACGTTAGCCAACCATTCAGGGTATCGAGTGACACGAATGACTTTCGCCTGCAACTGCTTGGTTACTTCCTCCTTGATCTTTACACTCATCTCCGTCTTGAATTTCCGCAGTTTTTGCTTGACGGGAGGACATGCCGGATCAGTGGGTAATTTATGAACCACTAGATCAGTGCTGAGTCCTGGCATGTCGTCGTACGACCATGCAAAAATGTCTTTAAACTCCATGAGTGTTTTGATCAATTCCTCCCTCAGGTTGGGTTCAATATGGACACTTATTCTGGTTTCTTTGACGTCATCTGTGTCCCCCAGATTAACAGCCTCGGTATCATTTAAATTTGGTTTGGGTTTTTCCTCGAAGTGACTTAATTCTTCACCGATTTCTTCTACGGCTTCATCATCGCCGTATTCCGATTCACTCTCGTCACCTCTTATTTCATGCGTTATTATTTCCAAACCCGATTGACTTTCTAGACTGGGTTGATTAATCTTTAAGCATGCCATATCATTAAGATCAGTTGAAAGAAAGCTGTTCAGAAAAGTAAAAAGAAGGAAAATAAACAAAATTAGCAACGAAAGGAACAAAATTTCATTAATGGGAACAGTACAAGAAAAAACAAGCTTGCGAACTCAAATCAAAATGAACTGAAACAAACGGATTTTACTTCGGGGACAATCCCAACACAAAATTTCGAAAGAAAACAATTCAAAACAAACTACCAAGACTCCTTCCGGACAGGGAGAGGAGTAGCCTTCCAATTATTCAACTTTGCTTTCGATCCCACAAACTGTATCTCGGTATGGCTGGATCCTTCGCCATCCTCTAGCATGCATACATCTGCCGATGGGTCCTCGAACTTTCTTAAGAACTCTTCGTCTGGCCTAACCATAGGACTGGGAACCTTTGTCGTCGGATGTCCTCTTACTCCGGACCTGACAAACGATCGGGAAAGGCGTGGAACAGGCTTCGGGAGCACCCATGTCTTCTGCTTATTTTTCCTGGCTCGCTGGATGTCCTCTGATGTTGGCTTGAATCCCAGGCCGAAAGTTCCCACATTTTCGACCACAGATACCGGTTGTATGATTCCTTGCAGAGATGCACCTAAACCTTTGCCGGGTATGAAACCGTTTCTCGGCATTTCGTGAGCCACCATGATGTCTACAGTAATTATTCTGTCATTGGGAATGCATTCCCCTTCTGGAACTCGGTTGGCGGATACCACATCGCAGATCTGGTATACCCATGGCCCAACATCCTCTTCTGTCTCAACAAAGGGGACGATGGTGCCCGGTTGTAGATCATTCTCTCCATGGACTACGATCTCCTGTTGGTCCCACTCAAACTTGACTAGTTGGTGTAGGCTGGATGGAACTGCTTTTGCGGCATGGATCCACGGTCGCCCTATCAGAAGGTTATATGAAACTACCATGTCCAGCACCTGGAATTCCATGGTGAACTCCACTGGTCCGATTGTCAAGATTAACACTATGTCCCCGACCGACGCCTTGCCTCCTCCATCAAACCCTCGGACACATATGCTGTTCTTGCGTATTCTGCCGATGTCCACTTTCAACTTGTCCAGCGTAGAGAGAGGACAAATGTTAGCACTGGACCCATTATCGACAAGGACTTTGGTAACCACCGACTCCTCACACTTTACCGTAAGATATAAAGCCTTGTTGTGCTCGGTGCCTTCCTCAGGCAATTCATCATCGGTGAAGGTGATCCGATTCGCTTCGAAGATCCTATTGGTGATCTTCTCCAAATGACTCACCGAGATTTTATCGGGTACGTGGGCCTCATTCAGAACTTTCATCAAAGCTTGCCGATGTTCTTCAGAATGTATCAGCAGGGACAGCAATGAGATTTGCGCAGGGGTTTTCTTCAGCTGTTCTAAGACAGAATAATCATGCAGCTTCATCTTTTTCAGGAATTCTTTTGCCTCTTCGTCAGTTACCGGCTTTTTCAGTGTTGCCGGAGTAGTCTTCCTCAATTCCGCTGGGGCAAAACATCTCCCTGACCGGGTCAACCCTTGCGCTTCGCAGACTTCCTCTTTAAATTCTTTTCCTTTGTAGGTTGTCGTGACCCGATCATAATTCCATGGAATAGCTCTGCTATCAGCTATTGGCAACTGTATTGCTGGCTTGATGATGAAAGGATCCACTCGAACACCTGCCACAGTTAAAACGGGCCTGGTTGATGCCTCTGGTACAACTATCTTTACTCCCTCTGACCTCATAGGCACTTTGTTCACACTTCCCTTTTCTGCTTCCAACCCCTCTTGTACGTCCTTCTTGCAAATGAGTGACTCATCAAGGCTTGGCCCCTTTCTCATTCCTACCCCACTAGACTTGATCATCATTACAATCTGAGAGGTTTTCTCTTTTCCTTCTTCTACCCGTACCAACTCGATCATGTTGGTCTCATGATGAGTTGGAAGTGGATTTTGGTTGATGTTGGGCTCTGCTGGAGTCTGGACCTCAATTCGGCGAGTGTCGATGAGTTCCTGGATAGCTGTTTTCAACCTCCAACACTTTTCCGTGTCGTGCCCGGGACATCCTGAGCAGTATGCACAATTTATTGAATGGTCCAAATTCTTTGGAAGAGGGTTTGGTAGCTTAGCCTCGACCGGATTTAGCAGCCCTACTTGCTTCAAACGGTGGAACAAACTGGTGTAAGACTCCCCCAAGGGAGTAAAAGTCTTTGGCCTTGGCGCCCTGTCGCTCTTGAATGCTTGGTTCGGACGAAAACCCGCGCCAGTGGGGTTTCTGTACGCTCTTGGGGTTGGATAATTATTTTGCGGGTTTGGTGCCCTCCATGGTGCGTGGACGGGAGGTGTGGTATATGACTGGGCATGATGGACAGTAAAATGGGGATCAGGTGCCGGATAGTAGTGTTGCGGGTGGTTATATGGACTGTGGAAGTAATTCTGGTGGTGAGGCTGTGGCGGGTTATACTGGGGTGCGGGGCCTCTATTTCTGAACCATGTTCCGGACTCGACTGCCGTGACTTCTTCTTTCCTCTTTTTCCCAAGCACTCCTCCGGTACCACTTTGGATAGCTTGAGTGGTGGCTTTCAAAGCTGAATAGCTCATGATCTTGTTGGCTTTCAAGCCTTCCTCGATCATAGCCCCCATCTTTATCACCTCGGTGAATGATTTATCGACGGACGTCACCAGATGTCCGAAATAGGTCGGCTCTAGTGTCTGCAGGAAGTAATCCACCATCTCGCTCTCTCTCATGGGCGGATCTACCCTTGCTGCCTGTTCCCTCTAGCGGAAACCAAATTCTCTGAAACTTTCGGTGGGTTTTTTCTTTAACTTTAGCAATGATAAGCGGTCGGGGACTATTTCAAGATTGTACTGGAACTGGCCAATGAATGCTTGAGCCAAATCATCCCACGTAAACTATCTGTTGGGATCCTGCCTAGTGTACCACTCCAGTGCAGATCCCCCCAAACTCTGACCGAAGTAAGCTATCAGAATCTCGTCTCGTCCTCCGGCTCCTCGCATTTTACTACAAAACCCTCGAAGATAGGCTACTGGATCACCATGCCCCTCGTATAGGTCAAACTTGGGCATTTTGAACCCGGCCGGCAATTGGACATCTGGGAATGGACACAGATCCTTGTAAGCGACACTGACCTGGTTGCCCAAACCGTGCATATTCCTGAAGGACTGCTCCGGGCTTTTAACTTTTCTAATAACTTCCTCATGTTCCAAACTTTGGAGGTGCTTTTCCGGTTCTGCCGGGTTATCCCAATGAGGGGTGTGTGTATGCGGTTCGGGAGCCCTAAAGGTAGGCTCGGGAGGATAGTAAGAATTGTCATGGATTTGAACATGCGGCTCACCGGACGACTTTTGTAGAGTAGCAGGTGGGGGTGCCACAAAAACAGGGGTGACCGGAGGAGGATTTTGTTTGGCTGGTGGAACTTGGGTGGCATAAGGGTTTTCCCCTTGATAGTATGGATAGAGTGGGGCACTTGTCGAAGGATCAAGGGGTGGATGTTCTGGAGCTGATGCGAGAGTAGGGAGGTTTGGCGAAGACTGTCCCCTAGCCCAGGCTAGTGCATCTCTATTATCTGCTATTTTAACCGATCTACCTCTTCTTTCATGATCTGTATCTCTGATTTCTCTTCCTCGAGACTTTTACCGGAACTAGACATGCTTGCTGGAATTGGCCCTTTAGATCTAGTACGGTAATGGTGGTTGGCCAGTATATTCTGTCAAATCAACTGCTAAACTTTTCTGGAATTTAACAAACTCGTTAGCTTACTGATTTTAATAGATATGTTATAGCACGTTGGATGTAATGCACCTAACCAGTTAACCCTTTCTATATGCATTTACCACATGCGTCATTCCAGCTTTTCTCTTTTCAATTAGCTTTGAAACTCTCGCTTGTTATAAGCATTTTTATCAACTAACCATTTTCTTCCCTTTTTTTTTTTTATAAAAAAAGTGACGGTCGAACCTTATGTGGATTGCCTACGTATCACGTCCCTGCGTGAATCAGACCGAGCGTAGTTCTGGTAACAAAATTGTGGCAAAATTCTGGAATTCTTATATCAAAACTCTTATGGTTACAAAACCTGTCTTACAATAATCAACAGAATAAGGGAAATGCTTGACTCGAGAATAAAATGCCAACCGACTTGACTCAAAATTTCGAAAATAAATTTTTAATCAAAAGTCTAATTCTCTTAAATTCCTGAGGGCCCGCGAGGCATCATTCGACCTTGCCGCGGGCCTTGGTGTGAGGTCCTTGTGTAGTCCCCTTAACTCTCTCATGATCTGATAAACATAGCCCATAACTGAAGCAAAACGGGCGGTGCGGGGCATTTGTTCACAAGCTAAGCACTTCATGGTGACATAATGCCCGATTTCCCCAATTCTGTCCTTGATCATGTCCCTTTCTCTGAGTAGCTGTTCTATCTGCTGTTTTTTCGCCCCCAATCTTTGAGCATTGTTGGTGACTTGGTCTAAGAGCCTATCCACTTGTTCTTGCAGTCGGGCCATCAAATCGTGGCAACGGTCGAGGTCTGCTCTGGCATCTCGGGCTTGCTTGAAAACCCGCTCCCTGAGGATAACATTTGCTTCCCTTAGACTAGTGATGATCTCAGTGTAATCTTCTTCCACCCGTTGTAGGTGAAGTGCCTGTTGATGTGCCTCCTTTCTCCAGCTAGCACGGATCCTCATTGTTTGGGTCTTCGACTCTTACAATTCTCTTTGGACATCGGCAACTTGGTTTTTCAAGCCCTTTATCAATTTTTCGTCTGCTCGACTCCTCAACTGTCTGTCAGCATCTATTTTCATTTGCTGGATTTGAGCTCTTAAAAAGTCATTTTCTTGTGCCAACTTCTTTTTATCTCCTTCGTTGGCGGCAGCTTGCATATCCCTTTCAAATTGGAGCTCTTGGGTCCGTTGCTCTATCTTGCTTATCTTTGTTCTATAAGCTTCTTCTCTGGCCAACCAGTCCCATTATTCTTGTGACGCTTCAGCAAACTCCCTGAGGTAGGGCATTTTTATGGGCCTTTGATGCTCCAGTTCTCTGCTATACCATGCAGGGTATTCTGGTGATACTTCGCCTCGGGCTCGATCTCGCACCCGAGTGTCTATCTTCAATGTTTGACATTCACTCCAAATCTTTCGGACCAACGCTTCAGGGAACTGTCCTCCCGGTCCAATTTCAACCACATGTGGGCCGAGGTCTTCTTCTTTTGGGATTATTTGGCATCGTCCCAACTGTCTCAATACTCGACATAGTGCGTAGGGCTGGATGCTGTTGAGGCCCATTAGTAATAAATATGATTCTGTGGCCGATGCATATATGACTTCGTCCACGGGTAGCCAACCAAATGTCCATTCTATCTTGCTGGCTGGAATCAAACGGAAAAGTCGTATCCATCCGCTAATCCCCTCTGGTAAATCATATCCCTCGACCCTTGTAGGGAATTCTTCTATACAGTTTTCTCCGATAAACTATACCTCATAAACTGCGGGCGACGACATAAGTGCTCGATCATCCACATTTGGAGCAGTACATTGCAAGCTTCAAAGAAGACCCCTCCAGCTTTGCAAATAGTAAGTGCGCGAGAGATATCCGATATTATCATGGGAGCCAAAGTACTATTGTCTTGTTTCATCAAAGTGCTGACGACCCCTGCCACATGTATGTTGATATTCCCGTCCTTTCTGGGAAATATAAATGAACATAGGAAAGCTATCATGAAGGCGATGCGTCTATGCTCTTCCCATTTTAACTGGTTTTCTCCACTGCAGATTTTGCTTTTGTGTTTGTTGAAACCCCCATAATGACCATATTTGTCATATAGAAATGATAAAGTGCAGAACCCTTCTGATAAATCTGGGTTGTGTACAGTTCTGCGGATTTTCACGGTATCCAAAAACCTATGTACTGTCACGACCCTTGGTGCGATGAGATACCGTTCCCTCATAGGGACTTTTGGTCTTCCGATATATCCGGCCAATTCTTCCAATGTTGGTGTGAGTTCAAAGTCTGAAAAGTGGAACACATTGTGTGCTGGATCCCAGAATGAGATCAGGGCTCGTATGATGTCTCCTCTCGGGGGAATATTTAGTAGCCCCACTAGATTTCCCAGGTACAGCTTAACTGCGTCTTGTCCTTGCTCGCCCAAGTCGTTCCACCACATATGCAAACTTAAGGGGACCTTGTTTATGATAGCTTCGGTTGTATTGTGACTCGTGCTCATTCTGCACATTTATTAAGGTAGTTTTTAGACGAAAAAAAATCTAGGTTTGACCCAAACAAAAACTATCTTTTTCTTTAAAAAAAAAACAGAACGGGCCACAGGAATTGACTAGTCAAAATATTAAGACTGATAAAAAGGTGGTCTTTGAGGCAAAGTTAAACATTCCGTCATTATTTCTTCTTTTAAAAACTTATTTTGAAATATAGGGCAGTTGGACCTGTTAAAGGCTGCCTACGTATCTCACATCCGGTGAGAATCAAACCGGCGTAGTTCAATCAATGGACGAACTATTTTAAAATAACACTCTTTTGTTCTTTCAAAATTGAATTCGTAATAAGACAATCCTTTCTACAAAACCTTTTCAAAAAATAACAAAAATATTTTTATTTTGTTTGTTTTTTTTTTAATTATGTTTTTTTTTATTTTCTTATTATTTTTATTTACACCTTCTTTTCTTTTTCTTTTATTATATCCTTCGACGTTTAAAAGTAGGTCAGCATGCGAGTCCAGGACAAATAAATGCAACATGCGAAAGGCTCATACGAGGACTTACTATATCTGGTTACCTGTCCTAGAGGGACCCAACCCCTGTGTTGAGTCCCCTAAGTCAAAACATGATGCAAATAATCGTCCTAATTTAGGCTCAATATCCTAATTTTTTTTTTATGATACTAGACTGTGTACCCGAGCAGACAACTCGGATTGAGGAGGGGGCTACGTACCGGGGATCCGCGGGATCGTCCGGCTTTGTAACTTATCCTGCCTCTTTTCTTATTTTTGGTATCGACACTAACAGAAAGGGGAGTCTCAACCAGTGAGCACATCCCCGGGGGTGAGAAGTGAAGGGTTTTCGGCACAGTTTATATACACAGTTCACGTAATATCAAAGCGGTAAACATATAGCAGTTTGTATATACAATTCAGATAGTATCAAAGCGGTAAACATATAGCACATTAACTAAACATATAATAAAATCAGATATAGACAAAAACAGCGATTTAACTGAGCTCGAATTCTTAAACCCTGAACCGAAGTCCTGAGACGTCCCCAGCAGAGTCGCCAGAGCTGTCACACCTCCTTTTTCCGCGCCCGCGTGGGCGCGATGGGCTTGGTAAAGGAGTTTCTCCAATTAAAGGACAATCGAAACGGGATTCATTTATTAAGATATTCAGAGTCGCCACTCGGGATATTTATGGTGTCCCAAGTCACCGGCTCGAATCCCAAATCGAGGAAAGGTTTGACTCTATATTACGGTCCGCGAACCAGAAATCCGGATAAGGAATTCTGTTAACCCAGGAGAAGGTGTTAGGCATTTCCGAGTTCCGTGGTTCTAGCACGGTCGCTCAACTGCGACTTTTGTTTTTATCTGATTTCTTTATATATTTTAATTATGTGCTATTAATGTTCTGCTTTTTAATTTTTAGAAGAATTGCGACGTCGCGAAAATACATTTCGAGTCACACCGCAACCGGTACGCCTGTGACTTTAACGTATTTCAGTTTCGTTGGGAGATAGATTTGGGTCACATAAATGCGCACCCGTAATTAAGAAAGTATTTTATTAAAGTCGTGCCTAAAGAGTCTATCGTGTTGTTCTTTGGGAAAGACCGTGAAATTCGCTAAACGGTCTCCTCGAGTCTAAGTTTTATAACAATTAAATGAGGGCCCCGCAATTGTGTACTTTTTAGTGCGGCGAGGCTCATCTCACTTTTTAAGGCCAATCCTAATATAACTATATTTTTTTTTTACTTATTTCATCTACTAGTTTTAAATCGAAATGGGATTTACTCCTCATAATGGACAGTCCGAACGAATGAATTGGACTATCAATTCCATGGTTTGGGCCATTTAGATTAACATTCAAGACCCAATTTATAATCTGTCAGTTAAACCACCTTGATACCAAAGCTTTAGGCATAAATCCGTGGTAGGAAGATAGCATTAGCATAGCTGAAATCGTTGGCTTTCATTTTTTATATTTCAACTATTGTTCTTACTAGTTTTCTTATGCGGATTTCAGTATTAATGAGACGAGAAGACTGCTAAAAGATTATGTTAATGTATATCATACTAACTATTTTAATTCTTGCTAAAATCATTACAAATCACAATACACATGATTCCTGAATTCAATACTAAGCTCCTGGTGAATATGACTTACTAAGCTCCTGGATTAACAATGAAATTCATACTCCAAGTTATCCTGTTTCAATCCAATAATCCAATTTGCTCCTATTTTGAATCCGTTTTTATTACTACAGAATTACAATGAATCCTTTAGCTAGCAATATAAATTCCAGAAACATGAGAGCTAAGCATATACAAATGTCTTAAAAACAATATCAATCAAATCATAACAGTCCAATCCAAAACTAGAATTAGTTACAACAAAAATAGAACAACAAGTAGAAAAACAAAGTTCAACGACAATGTTGCACTAGAAATTTCCATTCATTTACTTCATTTATGTTGACTTGAGATTACAAGTGTGTACCTGGAATCAAAGTGCAGAGAAAGATCAGTAGTAGCTCAGGCTAACCAATGGCAACAGCAGTACAACAATAATAGTAATATACCGGCAACCAATCAGCAGTTATCAACAAAAACCAGTAGACAGCAACAGAAAAACCCCAGCAAACAACAAACAATAACAAACTGGAACTCCCATGAAACAGCAGTATACAACCCAGGAAACAAATTGCGTACTCCGGAAAGAGATCAATCGCTCAAGAACTTGAAAAAGACAACGACAGTTTCCAGAAAGTCCAAACAGCAAAGACCAAATCAAACGAATCAATAGAGCCTTCAGCTATCCTAAAGAAACCTCAAATGTGAAGTGGGAACAAAGAAAGGCTCGAACTGTTTTGATCTTTGAGACAGTGTAACAATGCTATAGGAAATCTGTTTTTTTTCTATATTCCCATGTCTATTTTCTTATCCTATTCTCTCTGTTCTCACTTCAGCCTTCAAACTCTTTTTCAAAATCCCTCGAACTCTCCAATGTCTATCTCTATCACTGTGTTTTTCGACCCCTCTCCAGAGTCTGCTCCCCTTCTACTTATAGTTAAAACAAATCCTATAAGCCAAAGACCTGAAAAAAACAATTACCTCTGCCCATCCCTTATCTCTGCTGAACCCCTGATATTCCCTGGGCAGACCCATCCCTCTGTTTTTACCACTACACTATGTCTAAGTATGGGATGTTAATATTAAATTGATAAGTGCAGGGCACTAATAGGACACCCTGTTGTACAGCAGGTTCCATTTGGCTATCCTCGTGTGCATTGCACTCTACCAGCTAACCCCATTAGTCCCTGACTACAAGCAGCTATATCCAGAATGTCCTTAGTTCGAAATTACACAATTACTCACAGCATTCAATCCCAACAATGATTCGGATGTAACTAGACGGTCCTAGTGACATTTCTGTCAACATGCTAACAGTCGATCCTATGACGACATTTGCTTAATTAACTACGACTTATACAATCGACAACGAATAATCGATATAGGCAGTGATTCAAACAATCTTGGTCAAAGGTGAAAAATACAAAACTAATTATTCGACGATTCTAATCGCAGTGAATACGCATTCGACAACATACACAGTCAAATAAACAACACAGAATCAGAATTGACCAATACAAAAGGGTCTTTTGAGAAGAGATGAAAATAGAAAATCGCAATAACGGATAGAACACACGAAAATCAACACAAATAAAACAAGAACAAGAATAAAACAAAGAAGAAAAGACAGAAGAAAATACCTCGAACAGTAAAAACGAGAGTCAAGACACTCTTTGGGTCGTTCGGACTTGGACTTGGATTTTTGTGGCTACTGGACCTTAATTGAGATGTTTTCAACAATGAAAACATCCCAATTAAGGTCTATTAGACCTCAATTAAGAAGAAAATGTGAAATCTAGGGTTCATGGCCGAAATTTGGGGCTTAAACGGTTCGGGCTTGATTCGAACCAAAACAAGGGTGTTTTGGGTGCGAGGGAGGTCAGGAGACGACGGGGTGTGAGTTTGGGCTTGGTTGTAGTGGATGTTCAAGTTCCGACGAGTTTCAAACGAATATTCTAAATGTTCAAGCAATATTCGAGCCTAACGACTGCTAGATCTGTGTAGAGGGGGTTTAGGGGGATCTATGGTGTAAATTTGGGAGCCATTGGCCTACCGGAACCGCCGTGAGGCGATTTCCGGTAGGTGGCAGACGGTGGCAAGCAGCGGGGGTTATTTTTGTGTGTCTCTGATAGATAGAGACGAAGGGGAGGATTCTTAGGGGGGGCCGGGTCGCGTGGAACGAATATATACTGGGCGTGGGATTTAATCCAAGCCGTTGGATCTGATTAGATCAACGGTATGGATTGCATTATTAACATAAAGCGGCGTCGTTTGGTTAAGTGGGAGATTGGGTCGGTCCGGACAAGGGTCGGGTTATTTGAAACGGGTGATGGTGAAGTGGTCTCAACCGTTGGATCAAAAATGGCTACACGGGTGAGATCTATTGATGCTGAAACGACATAGCTTCAACGCTAAGCTACGTCATTTTGTTGGTCTTATAGACCCCTGAACTGGACCGGATAGCACAACTCTTTGGGCTGAAGTGGCTTTGCAAAATTAGCCATTTTCTTTCTTTCTCTTCACCTAGCCACATTTAAAAATCACTCTAAACAATAAAATCACACGCTTGTTAATTAATATTCACACTATTAATATTTAATAAAGTCACCTAATGACAAGGAGCGAGGATGTGAATTTTGTAAATTTCATTTTAAACACCTTATGGTCAATTAATTCTCACAAATGCTCAATCAATTCCTACATGTCCGCAACACGTATTTTTGATCAATTTAATCAATAACACATACACAAAGACAAGTGCTAACGTCAAACAAAGATCTCACAAAATCCACGAAAACTCAAACTACAACACAAGACTATTTTATTTTGAATTTTTGGGAGTAATTCTCGTATAGGGCAAAAATCACGTGCTCACATTTTTATTTTTATATTTTTTCTTATATAAATGTTGATTTGAGAAACATGTCATCTTTTAATTATGGGAATTTAGGTGTAGATAATTCTATTATTAATCTCCATATATATTGTGAAGGAAACCACCGATGGAAATTTTTTTCAAATATTTCTAAGAGCGAGTTATGTGCACCAACACAATCTTATTTGTGGGATGTGTATGGTGTGTGTGGTGGTAAAAATGGTCACCTTTATGGTTGTGCTTATATTTCTTATTTTTCCCCAAACTCTTACTATGATGGTTCTACCTTTTCTTGTGAAGTTAATAGGAATAAAGAACCTGAGAATACAAACCTGAAGGAGATCAAGGATATGATAAAGTGCCTTATGGAACAAAACAATAAGAAATAATTGCACATAGAAAGGCAAAAGGAAACTATTCGCAAGTTGGAGGCTTAGTTGAGTCAAGTGGTTGGAGCTTTTAATGCTCACCAAGCCAATATTGAGGATAGTAGCCAAGAAGAGCATGAATTTGAGGTGTTAGTTGGGGAGGTCAGAGTAGAACATCAACAACCTAGCCAACTACAATTTGAGGATGTCAATGTTGAAGAAGTGAGACTAGAGTCAACCAAGAACATTGACAATACAAATTTTGTTGACTCTAGTATCATTGATGTTGAGGATGTTGAAAATCCTGAAGTTCATGTGTTTGAGCGCATTTGTTGTGATAACCCAACTCGCCGTCTCATGAGTTACCGCTCCGCTTGGAGTTCAATTCATAAGCTCGAGGTGAAGGCAAAAAGTGATTTGTGTCGTGCCGTGACGTTAAATCAAGCGCTTGTTAGGAGGCAACCCAACTTTATAACTTTCTTTTATTTATTTTTTATTATAATATTTTTGTAGTGTCAATTTTTTATTTTTCAGGAGCATGGAAAGCAAAGGTATTGGAAGGACCAAGATTGGGAGAAGTCTGAGTACCCCATGAGTTGTTAGTGCTTCGGTATCTGGCCTACCATGGAGTCTCTTTTACTCTTTCATTAGTTATGGTGTGCATTTGGATAACACACAATTTTAAGTGTGGGGCGAGGAGATTGTCTGGATGACTCTCTATGTTATTTTAGTTGTGTTAGTTTAATTGAATATTTTATAAATAGAAAAGATTGGACTTTTCCCGATGATGGATCTATTAGACAATTTTCTTGAAGGATTTAAGTCTAAAGAAAAAATAAAATAAAATGATTTTCTTTTGTTAGGTAGTGTAGTAATTCCCCCTTGGTTTTTCTTTGTGCCGCGGTTCTTTTCCAAGAGATTTATTTAAACCGGGTGTAGTTAGTTTTTTTGGGGGAGTAGGAGCCATTGTGTTGTGCTTTGAATTGAAGCAATATCTCTTGACTTGGTTATGCCTAGAGAATAGTGAGTACTTTGGTTGTGACGCTTATGCTCAGTTTTTGACTCTTATAGAAGTACCTTAAATTGTATTATCTTAACTTTGCTTGACTGCTTTAACTAGAGAGTCTATGAATCCAATCCCGAGTAAGTTATGTGCCATGTGTATGTAAGGTTTTGCATTATTCAGTGCATTGCATTTGATGCCTAGAACTTGCCCTATGTCTTTGCAAAACGAAATAGTAGTGTTGTTTAGTCTTGAAAGTGATATAGGCATTTTATTATTGAGCCAGATATGTGTATTTTATCCACCTAATTGTTATGTACCGTAGTTAACCTTTTTGAGCCTATAATCCTTTTTCTTTGGCAACCACATTACAAGACTTACCCATTTGTTTGAATCAACCATCTATTTGAACCTTTTCACCTCTCATGAGCACTTGAATTGTTATGAACTTTGTAAAAGTTAAAGTGTGGGGTTGTTGGTTTGGCTTTTGAGTGGAACTAATTGAATAAGAAGAAAGGTGCACTATTTTAAAAAAGGAAGAGCCACTTGAATTGAAAAATAAAATATAGTTGGATTGTTGTGGAAAACAAATTCCTTGATAAGTAGTGGCTCTTGACAAGTGTGCTTAAAGAAGAATGAGGTAATTTACATTGATGTGAAGGTGAAATTTTGGTTTGACAAAATATGGGGTTGAAATATTAAAATGTATGTATTAAAGTGCTTAGGGAGGTGTAGTCACTCTTATATCCAAATGTATTCTACCCATCACGTAGCCTACATTACAACCAAATAAAGTCCTAATTGATCCAAGATTGAATGAGCTCGATTAGTGGAGTAGTACACTACAGGCAAGCTTATGGTGCATCTTTTGTGGAATTTGAATGTTATTTCTGAGAGTGAGTGAATTCTTTCTATCTTTGAGTTCCTAAGTGTTCTTAAATTTTATTGTGTGGAGCTACTCTCTTGTGTTGTGTGAGAGCACTTGATTCATGAAGGAAAGGTAATTTCAATGACCTCTATGTTGGAATAAGTAGGTGAGTTATGAATAATGTGTGGCACTTGTTAGTCAAATCTTGAGGTGAAGATGTTACACCTTTGTGCTTAGTCTAGTTTAAATACTCTTGGTGTGCTGCGTTAGGAGAATTATTTAAAAAGGGTCGTGTCTATAAAATAAAATAAAAAAGTATAGTTTGATTGCTCGAGGACGAACAATGGTTTAAGTATGAGGTGTTGATGATAGACTATAATTACGTATTTTAGTCGATTATTATACTCTAATTTATTGCATTTTAGTTGAGTTTGCGCTATAATCGCTAGTGTTTTGCAATAACACTATGTTTTATGCCTTGTAGGAGTGATTCCGAGCCATATAGATTTTATAGAATGAAATTACGTTATTTGGAGCTTTGAAGTCTGAGTAAGAGCTCAAGGAATTAAGTCGGGATCGGAATTTGATAATTAAGTACGAACGAAAACACGATGAGGCATATTGCGCACTGTCTAGTAAAATAGACATAACGTTTTACTCAGAACTCCATTTGGAATCCAAAATATATTGTTGGAAATCTTATTGAAAGGGAGACAACTTTGATGTTTTACGCTTTCCAAATTATGGATAGAACAGGGTGAAAAATGCGGTAAATCTGTGATGACCCGGCCCATCATCATGTGAGTTATCACCCCGTCATCCCCGTTATATGGTTGTTAAGGTTTCAATATGCATGTTTGGTGAGTTTGAGTCGATTCGGACTAAGTTTGGTTGGAAATGAGACAAATAGTCTCATAGAATGAGGGATAGTTCGGAAAAGTCAATTGGATATTGACTTGTGAGTTAGAGTGCTCGGAATCAAATTCTGATGATTCTGCCAACTCCGGAAGGTCATTTATGAGATAGGAGAGCGATCGTAATTGAGTTTGGAGGTCCGGTGTAGTTTTAGGCTTGAAATGGCTAAGGTTGAATTTTGGCGAAATCCGAACGGTAGGTGAGATTTTGATTCACGGGTCGGAATGGAACTCCGACAATTTCTGTAGCTTCGTCAACAAGTTTGTATAATGTTTTAAGTCATGTTGGTGCTTTTGGTTGAGGTCCCGGGGGCCTTAAGTGTGTTTCGGATGTCTAACGGGTCATTTTTGGAAGTTTTTGAAGTGCTGTTGCTGGTATCTGGTGTTGTACTTCGTGTCCGTGAGGTCCCATCGCGTTCGCGAAGAAGAAATTGGCTTCTGAGACTTTTGGCCTTCGCGTTCGTGACAGTGCCTCGCGTTCGCGATGAAGGATTTGTCATCTGGGACTTGTGTTCTTCGCGTTCGCGACAGTGCTTCGCGTTCGCCAAGAAGGAATTTCTGTCGTGCATGTCCTACTTCGGAAGCTCATATCTTTATATCTAAAAGGAATTTGGAGGTGATTCAAAAACCAAAGTTGTAGATACGTGAATCTAGTTTTCAGAAATATATTGTAATAGCCATTTGGAGTTGTGTGTAAAACGTTATGAGCATTTCAATAGAGGCTGTCCGAGCAGAGGTGGAAAATAAATTTTTGGAAGTTTGTTCTTCGC
The DNA here is from genome assembly GCA_032618575.1 of Nicotiana noctiflora. Classification (NCBI taxonomy): domain Eukaryota; kingdom Viridiplantae; phylum Streptophyta; class Magnoliopsida; order Solanales; family Solanaceae; genus Nicotiana; species Nicotiana noctiflora. The sequence goes on from JASVEL010011932.1 coordinate 243,525, forward strand.
GAACGCGAAGAACAAGTCTCTGGGCAGCAGAATAAAGTTCAAACTTCATCACATTTGTCATTTTTGATGATTTGGAGCTCTGGTAAGGCAATTGTTTGGGAGATATTTTGAGAGAACAACGGGGTAAGCACTCTTAACTCAATTTTGGTTGTATAACTTGAATCTATTGCAAGTTTTGGTGTTTAATTTGAGAAATTTTGTTGAAAAGGGTAGAAAACCACCCTCTTGTATAGAAATGGTGATTTAAATGGTCAAATGAACTCCGATTTTTATGAATTTGGTATGTATAGACTCGTGTTGAGATAAGGATTCCGAAAATGTAACTTTTGTAATTTTTCGAGGAGCGTACCAAAAGTAAGATTTTGACAACTTCGTGGTTTTTGGTGTAAATCGAGTTATTTCGATTGGGTTATGTCTAATTAGCCTATATTGATGTATTCTCATTGATTTTGAGCAGATTTGGCATCCGAGGAGATTGATTTGCGAGGCAAGCGCAAAGCGAGCTAGGACTTCTATCGGTTCGAGGTGAGTTGTGGTAGTAAATAATGTACTGAGGGTTTGAAACACCGTACTTGCACTTTGCAGTGCTATGTTGAGATGAGACACGCGTCATGTGACGGGCGTGGTGACATTGTGATTGGGGGATTGGACTTGGTCCTTCCCGACTAATAATGTATTGTGTATTATGACCGTGAATCTGATTATAACTGTGTAATTGGGCTAGTAGCCATGTTTGGGGCCTTGTGCCGATCTGTAGAGTATTAGGGGAGCCAGTAGAGCTAAGCGACCCTTATATCATGCTGGATACATACACTCAGCTGTAGTTATAGCTGTATAGCATATCATGAGCCAGTACTAGATGTGTACCTTGAGAGAGACTACTTAGGGTCGAGGACCCACTGTGAGATATTATATTAGGCCTGAGAGGCCAAGCATATACTGACTGGGATAGGGTCGAAGACCCACTATGAGATATTATATATATATATCTATGTTGGATCGGGCTGCACGCCGCAACACTATATGTATTGGATCGGACTGCACGCCGCAGTGATGTATATGTGGATCGGACTGCACGCTGCAGTAATATACAAGTGGGATGGACTGCACGCCGCAGTATCATTGCGCTTGGGCTGTAGGAGCCCCTTCGGAGTCTGAGTCTGCACATATTCTCAGTGGGCGCTGGAGTATATAATGGGATCGGGCTGCACGCCGGTAACATACACTATATATATATATATATATATATATATATATATATATATATATATATATATATATATATATATATATATATATATATATATATACATATACATATACACATGATACATCATGGAGTCTAGTTGCAAAACAAAGAAGAAATCAGATCATAGCGCTTGGGCCCAGGGAGCCCTTCCGAAGTCTGTATACACCCCCAGTGAGCGACGTCGATGTTAAATGGAGCGGGCTGCATGCCGCAGCGGTATATGTATTGGAGCGGGCTGCACACCACAACGTTTTACTTATACATTTATATATATACACCTATATACACATCGCAGCGGGCTACGCGCCGCCGCATTTTATACATATGTATACATATATATACTTTGGATCGGCTGTACACTATAGCAGTACTAGTGAGGACTAGGTCAGTGTGGGACCTTGGTGAGATAGATGTGGACTGGAATTTGGGGGTATTCGTTGTTGAGACGACTTACCTATGAGGTTACCCTTAGAACTGTATAGTGATAGTACAGGTATTCTCACTTCCGGTTGTTATTTATTATTATTACTCACTGAGTTGAAATATACTCACCCCACTCCCCTGCACTTTTTATGCAGATATGCAGGTTCAGGAGGGCAGTTGAGCTATCGCAACTGCATGTATTATCGCCATTCCGTGGAGACTTCGAGGTAGCTGCCGATGTCCGCAGTATCTGACCACTTCCTCTTTATCATTTTATTGTGTCCATTCTGCTTAGACTTGATTGTGTAGTAGATCTCATTTGTAGAGGCTCAGACTTGTGACACCACGATTTGGTTGGGACTGTATTCCTGTATTTCATTTCTACACTTCTTGATTTGTTATAATGACAAGCTAATTATGTCGATTAATCAGTATTGATTTATAATTGGCTGGTTTAAATGGATAAGATGGTCGGGCTTGCCTAGCAATGTGTTGGGCGCCATCACGACCGGGGTTTGGGTCGTGACAAGTTGGTATCAGAGCCTATGTTAATAGGTCTCGCGAGTCATGAGCTGGTTTAGTAGAGTATCGTGGATCGGAACGGGGACGCCTGTACTTATCCTCGGGAGGATGCAAACCTTTTAGGAAAGCTTCAAATTCTTGAAATTCTTATCGTGCGTACTTGATTCAGCTGAGGTATGATTCTTGAAATTCCTTCTGCACATCCATGTGCGCACTCGAGTGCTTAGTGATAAATTTGCCTTTGTGGCTTATGATTCCCCAATCGAGGGACGAGATATAATCTCTATGAGTTCATGTCGGGCCAGTCTGAAGGACTTGAGGCCGGATCCTTATCTATGGCTTGAGCACCAAGGTGCTAATTTCGCGAGCCGGTATTATAAAATTCATGTGATCGGTATTGATCTTAATTGTAAAAATGGCAGTTTGATAATGGGAGAGCTGTAAGGTATTCGATTCTTATTGTGATTTGATACGTAGCCCTAGCTATGGGCATGTGGAATATGTTCATTGCTTCTTAGCAGAAATGTAAAGTGCACTACGCGTGGTAGTATAAGTTCAGACTCAGGAAGACCGAATTGGTTGTGCTATAAGTATTGGGGTGAAAGGTATTTGATATGTGTTATGATTCGAGAAGGTGCAACGCATGTTCAGGTATTAATTGTGATAATATGATTCGTATAGTATTGAGATTTATGTTGTTGATATGCATTGTGGTGTCCTGTCGAGTTGTAGACGTATTGTTAGAATGGTTTGGTGCTTCTCTGGCAGGTGGATATGCCAAATTACAAAGGAAACTCTGTCAAAATTTTTGGAAAAATTTGGGACATAGAAAAGATTTCTGCCACCGAAAGAGAGTAGGCTTAACTGTGGTGTGTGTATAAATGCAAGAATTGCAGAAGAGTTAAGGTTTCTGAGGGTCAGTGTCTCTGTCAAGCTTGTAAATGACTTGATTTTAATCTCGCGATAACATTGTGGCATCATTTGAGTAAGAATGACATAGGTGGCTAAAAGTGTTTTGATGTATGGCTCCGAGCCAAGTTGGGGAGGTTGTTATTGATTAACTGATTGCACTGTTGTGTGCTATGTTGGTTCTATCTCTAAGTATGTTGGGAAAATTCTGATAAAGGTTATGGTGTTTCATAGATGTGAAGAAATCCTAGGATGATTTGAACTGTTGTTGGTCAAGAATGTTCGGTGTATAGAAAAGAAAGATATCTAAGTGCATATGTATGTAATCATGTTCTGCAGTGTCAGAGTTCTAACAAGGCACGAGTGGTTCTGTTCAATAAGACAGTTGAATTATAATTGAATAAGGGTGAATGACACTCGAGAATAGCCTTGCGGTGTTCAAGACTTTGCTTGTAACTGTAAGGTGTCTTAAAATTGTGTATGTGGTTAAAGACGGTGGTTTCGTTAGAAGGGATCAAGACTTGTGTAATGTTATGTGAATGATGGGATTCTATGTATCTGTATTGGGGAGTAATGATAACGAATTCAAAATCGTAGGAAGTTCTTCAAAATAAAATATCGTAGAATGCGGTACTTCTGGGAAACATTGAGAGAGTATTCAATGACCTATGGGTCTTAGACCGTGTGACCTTATGTACGAGTTCTGTGTGGTAACATGAGTTGAGGTATTGTGATCCTCCGGTGAAGGAGAATATTAAATTAAAAATGCCAATAAACTGGAACAGTATGAAAAGGGCACGAGTAACTCCTGGTATGTGTTTGAAGTAATGAGTCTTGCAGAAATCGTGCAACAAAGCTCTTGAGTGCTGGCAGTTGCGTAGCTCGGTATGGGTAAAAGGACTCAGTCCTGGCAGTTAAACTTATGCAATGAATGGGAAAAAGAAGTTGTGATGTGTTTTATCATGGTTTGAAAATGAGTATGTTCCTATCGGTATGCGAAGCATGGAATGGGTATTGACTTTTATCCTATATGGGATCATGAAAGTCCTTGACTAGTTGAGTGCGTCGATGTTTGCGGCGTATGAGAGGGATAGAAATTCTACATGTATCTTGGTGCAGAATGGTATATGCGATGTGTTATGGAAAGATGATAATGGCATGTTCACGGTTTTGAGATCAGTTCATATTATATGGGAAGTCATTAAAATCCCCAAGCAGCGTGGGTAGCTGCAGATAATCTGAGAATCAAGCTTCCTGGTGATTAAGGAAAATGGTACTGCTATTCTAGTGATTTGGCAGAGTATATGGTCAAAAAAGGCAAGGTAATGTAAACTGATAATATCTAGTGGTATTGTGGTATCCTCTTGTTGGATTGACAGTGGTGATTGAGTTGTAAATGGCATAAGGAGATTTCGAATGGCTCACGTGGTATGAATGAATGCTTGATGTGTGTTATGTGTTCGTGTGGTGGAGTGTGGAATCAGGCATAGTGATTCATGTGTTATATATGTGTTGGAGACTAGAAGTTCGCGTAACCCGCCTACGCAATGGTGGTATATCGTGTGTATCGGCACCGTTTAGCGGTTATCGGAAATTGTAAGCCCTAGTGGCTATCTCGTTACTTGATACAATGAATTTGAATAATGATACACGAATGCAGACTAGTTGTCATAAACCAGGTTGTCCAGACTAATGTGATATGGACTATGTCAGAAACATGTCGCAAACTGCATGGCAGAGTGCATTAGATCATGCCCCAGCAGGGTTGATGTACCCTAGGACCAGAGGACGGCTGGTAGGTATTGCTTTGTCTGTTGGGTCTTCGTGGCGGATGTCAGTGTAGAGGTATCTACCATTGATTCAGTTCCAGTATTGAGGAACTTTGTCGAATGCGTTTCATGTGGCGGAGCTTGAGGCTATATATATGTTTGTTGCAGTGAGCAACTTGAGTCGGTATGCATTCCCTTTTGCTATATTTATGCGTGGATCGGGTGGCATGCCGCCACATGTATAGTATCTGGATCGGGTGGCACGCCGCCACAAGTATGGTATTTGGATCGGGTGGCACGCTGCCACAGGTATGCTATTGGAACAGGTTGCGCGCCGCAATAGTGTGATGTGTAAAATATAGCTTCCTATATGTTACCTTAAATACAATACTTCCTGACTTCTGAGGAAAAGTCTGTATTGGGTACCGCTCGGGGAATAGCACATCGGTTGTGTCCTTTCAGGACTGACAAAGCAATATGTAAGGCCCCGTAAAAAAATTTTTGTGCATAAAACCTAGTAGCTGTGGTGTCATGGTCCGAATAATGTGTTAGGAATGCGTAGAATTCTTCGCGGCGAGCTTGCGAGCCGCGGTTCGGACTCTTGGTAGTGATTTAAGTTTAAAAAATGTAGAGAATTAATTTTTCCGAAAAAGTGTCCAATATGCGGTCAAGAATGCGATCGCAAACCTGACATGCGGACCGCATTCTTGCCGCAAAACGTTCCGGAGAGTTTCCCAAAAATCGTGTCAAAAGTGCGGTCGATATGCGATCGCATGTCAAATCTGCGGTGCACTTTGCGACCGCAGATCAAGCATGCGGACCGCATTCTGGCCGCATTCCTTAACAGAACCTGTGTAAAATTTGGGGCAATTCTGCGGTCACTATGCGGACCGCATGTTGATTCTGCGGTCGCATAGTGCACCGCATAATTGACCCCGGCCCAGATTTTGTAACATTTTGACCCGATCTCTTCTTTAATATAACACCTCTCTTCTTCATTTCATCATATCATCTCACCAAAATTAGTGAGAGAAGAGAGGGTTTTTAGAGAGAAGTTCTTCATCTTCAAAGATTGTTCCAACTACTTAATTCCAAGGGATTCTAGGGCAAGGATTCAACTTCCCCAATATTTTCAAGGTAAAAACCCTAACTATTTTCTTTGATTTTCAGTTTTAATTGGGTAAAGAGAGGTTTGCATATAATAGCTTTTGAAAATAGAATTTTTACACTCATGCATGATTATTGAACTTGATTTTTAGTAAAAAGAAGTGAGTAGAAGTAAGAGTCTTCAAGAACAAGGTTGGCAAAGAGTAAGATAGCTTGGGTAAGCATAAAGTAGGAAGTTAACGGAAGAAAACTCACCACCAAGTATGTATGGCTAATTTTGATTCTTGTAAAATCGCCCAAATGTGTGCGAATTGTTTTGGCATGTGTCAAATTGAGAAATTTTACGTAATCCTTTGATTTCCTTGTTGAGCATTTGATTGATGTTGAACTATGTGTGGTATGACATATGAATTGAAAGATAAAAAGGTAATCGAGGTTGGTAAAGAATTGGGAACAACCTTTGTGATGACATATTTGGCTTATTGTGGAAGGAATTTGAAACACCTTAATTGTGGTGAATTGTTGAACATGATTATGTGGGCATTTTCGATTTTGGAATACTTGTAACATGGTTGTGACATTGAAGTGAGAAGAAATTGAGAACATGAACCAATGTGTAAGTTGCTTATTTGAACTTGTTGAAATTGTGTGTAGTACATTATCTCTGCTGTTTGAAATTGTTGTGTTTTCAACTGTAAGGCGGGGTCGTGTTGCGCGCCGCAACGTGGTGAAATAAGGTGTGGGTTGGGGTGATAAGGGTGGCCGAGGTAATAAGGGTGGTCGGGGGCAATAAGGATGGAAAGCGATCGAAATCGCTATTGAAAATTGATACAAAAATCAATAATGTGAAATTGTGAAAGGAGACAGCAGGAGAGTTTGCAACCTGTGGGGCACTGATTGCCCCTTTGTTTGACTACTTGTGTTTTACGTGATTGATTGGTTATTGTTAAATTGGTTGATTGTAGAAAGTGCTTTGTGTGAGAATTATTTGAAATGAGGAAAATGTGGAAACATGGTTGGCTGGCTTAATTAATTGTTGATGTAATTTAATGGCTTGAGTTTACTTGGGACAAAGTTTGTCCATACATACCAATACAATTTAAGTGTACTGACGTCCCTTTTGCCGGGGGCGCTACATTCGTGTCATGATTGTAGGTGGATCAGTAGCAGGCACTTCAACTCATCGGCAGTAGTATCCTTCTCCTTCCACTGCCCGTTTTGGTGAGCCCCTTTCTTCCTCGGGGCCTTGTGTGGTTCTTGCCACTTCGGTTTAGATTTTCATTTTGGTTTTGTAAGGTATAGCCGGAGCCTTGTTACCGGCAAGTATTGTATTTCCCTTTTGTATCCTAGAGGCTCCGTAGACATGTAAACTGTGGGACTCCAGTCTTATGTATATATATTGTGTTATGTCGGGCGTTGTAAAAATTGAAATCTTGTTAATGAATCACTCGTATCGTTTATTTGTTTAATGTGAAATCAATTATGATTAGTAATATATTTGGTCAATGAGAAACAGTCATCACAGGGGTAACGCGTGGGAATGAAAGGCACCCAGGTCCGCTTGACTGGGGCAACCCGGTCAGGCGCCGGTTATGTCCCTCGATTTGGGGCGTGACAAACTTGGTATCAGAGCTTAAGGTTTTAAAGTGTCCTAGGATGTCTCGGAGCCGTGTCTAGTAGTGCCCTTCTTATAGGTGTGTTGTCGACCACATCATATAAGTAGGGGGCTACACGGGCATTTAGGAATTTACCTACTTCTTTGATAATCTATATCGTGCGGCAAAGTGCAATGTTGAGATATCTGTGTCTAATTCGTGCCTTGTTCCCAAATTTTCAGAATATGGCACCTAAGAAGAAGGCTAGACTCGGCCTTAGGGCCAATGCCGGCCCAAGTGTAGCTATTAATCATGTACCCGATGCCGTGGGAGAGAATGACCCACCAGTACCGAATTTGCCTGGCCCATCTGTTCAAAACCCAAGTGTCCATATTCCAGCTGCGGCAGAGGATGCCACCATTCCTCCCGCCAGTGTTCCTGACTCAGATACAGTTCCCGCTTCGGGCTCCGGTATCTCTAATGAAGAACTTAGGGGAGCCATCCATATGTTAACACAGCTAGTGGCCGCCCAGGCCCAGAGATCCCATGATGCCCCTGCATCCTCCAGCGGACAGGGAGATTCCTTTGGCTCTAGAGTCCACCAGTTCTTGCGATTGGCCCCTCCAGAATTTTCAGGTACCGATCCACAGGCTGACCCACAGGAATTCCTTGATGAGATATACAAGACCCTCAGAGTGATGAAGGCTACAGATATAGAGGGGGTAGAGTTGGCCTCTTACAGGCTGAACGGAGCGGCACGTTCATGGTTCGAAATGTGGGAGGATTCCCGTGAGGAAGGGAGCCCTCCGGCCAGATGGGATGAGTTCGTAGATGCATTTATGGACCACTTCTTGCCTGCCGAGGTGATGGCAGCCCGCGCCACGGAGTTCGAGGTCCTCAAGCAGGGCAGTATGAGTGTTTGGGAGTATCACATGGAGTTCGTAAGGTTGTCCAAGTATGCTCCTCATTTAGTGTCGACCATGGATGCCCGGGTTCGACGGTTTGTTCAGGGCCTTAGCCCTTTGGTGGTGAATGAGGCCGCCACAGCAGCTTTGCACTCAGACATGAACTATGGGAGGATTGTGGGGTTTGCTCAGGCCACAGAGGCCAGGAAATTGAAGATTCGTGCAGAAAGAGAAAGTAGCAGCAGGGCCCGGTCAATGGGTCGTTCAGGGAGATCACTTCCAGGGAGGGGGTCATCAGGGCCATCCCAGTCATATGCTCAGTCCTCCGCGAGTGCACCGCCATCCGTGCACGGTCATCAGCAGGGCAGTTACTCGAGACCTGGTTCAGACAGCAGGAGGTCTCGTCAGTCTGGTCATCCTGGGGTGAGATCCCAGCAGCCGGGGAGACCTACATGCCCCAAGTGTGGGAGATTTCATACAGAAACTTGCTACCTTGACCTTCCAGTGTGTTTCGGGTGCGGGGTGAGAGGTCACATTCGGCGGGACTGCCGTGCACCCCGTCAGGGTATAGGTAGGGGATCTGCTCAGTCATCCGGTTCTTCAGCTGCTACATCATCAGCGCGTACTCCAGCAGCAGCAGGGCGTGGTGCAGCTAGGGGTGGAGCTCGGGGTAGGGGTGGACCTAGCCGATTCTATGCATTGAGTGGCCGCCAAAATGCCGAGGCTTCCCCGGATGTTGTTACAGGTATCATGTCTGTTCAGACTATTGATTGCTATGCCCTTATTGATCCAGGGTCCTCCTTATCTTATGTCACTCCATTCATTGCTTCAAGTTTTGAATTAGAACCCGAACGGCTTCATGAGCCGTTCTCTGTGTCGACTCCTATTGGTGATTCTATTACAGCCTCACGAGTCTATAGGGATTGTGTTGTTACAGTGGGTGGTCGTGATACCACAGTTGATCTTATTGAGCTTGGGATGGTAGATTTTGATGTAATTATGGGGATGGATTGGCTCTATTCGTGCTTTGCCAAGCTTGACTGTCGAACGAGAGTTATGAGGCTCGAGTTCCCTAACGAGCCAATCATTGAATGGAGAGGAAATGGTGTGGTGCCAAGGGGTAGGTTTATTTCCTACCTTAAGGCTTCGAAGATGATTAAGAAGGGGTGTATCTATCACCTGGTTCGGGTGACGGACACCACCTCAGAGGTGCCTACCCTCGAGTCCGTGCCAATTGTGAATGAATTTCCTGAAGTGTTTCCAGATGAGCTTCCAGGCATTCCGCCGGATAGGGAGATTGACTTTGGGATCGATGTATTGCCAGATACTCAGCCAATATCCATTCCACCATACAGAATGGCGCCAGCAGAGTTAAGGGAGTTAAAGGAGCAGTCGAGGGATTTATTAGAGAAAGGGTTCATACGACCGAGTGTGTCGCCGTGGGGTGCTCCGGTTCTCTTTGTCAGAAAGAAGGATGGGTCACTTCGAATGTGTATTGATTATCGGCAGCTCAACAAAGTCACCATCAAGAATAAATATCCTCTGCCTCGAGTGGATGATCTGTTTGACCAATTGCAGGGAGCGAAGTTCTTCTCAAAGATTGATTTACGGTCTGGGTACCACCAGTTGAAAATCAGGGAGCAGGATATTCCTAAAACCGCCTTCAGAACTCGTTATGGTCACTTTGAGTTTTTGGTTATGTCTTTTGGGCTAACCAATGCCCCAGCAGCTTTCATGGACCTTATGAATCGGGTTTTCAAGCCATTCCTAGATTCCTTTGTGATTGTATTCATTGACGATATTCTCATCTACTCTCGGAGCGGGGAAGATCATGCCGTTCACCTCAGAGCAGCATTGCAGACCCTTCTTCAGCATCAATTGTATGCCAAGTTCTCAAAATGTGAGTTTTGGTTGGAGTCCGTAGCTTTTCTAGGGCATGTTATTTCCAGTGAGGGAATTATGGTGGATCCTCGGAAGATTGCGGCAGTGAAAGATTGGCCTAGACCCACGACCCCGACAGAGATTTGCAGCTTTTTGGGTCTGGCGGGGTACTATCGGAGGTTTGTAGAGGGATTCTCAACCCTCGCCTCCCCATTGACTAAATTGACGCAGAAAGCAGTTAAGTTCCAGTGTTCCGAAGCATGTGAGAAAAGTTTCCAAGAACTGAAGTCAAGATTGACCTCGGCACCAGTATTGGCCTTGCCAGAAGGCACCGAGGGATTTGTAGTCTATTGTGATGCCTCTAGAGTCGGTTTGGGATGTGTATTGATGCAGCACGGGAAAGTCATATCTTACGCTTCCAGGCAACTCAAGAATCATGAGAAAAATTATCCGACGCATGATTTGGAACTTGCAGCTGTTGTGTTTGCCTTGAAAATATGGCGACACTATCTTTATGGAGTTCATGTAGATGTGTTTTCAGACCACAAGAGCCTCCAGTATTTGTTCAAGCAGAAAGAGCTGAATCTGAGACAGCGGCGGTGGTTAGAACTACTCAAGGACTATGATATGGACATATTGTACCATCCAGGGAAGGCAAATGTGGTAGTCGACGCTCTTAGTCGAAAATCTATGGGTAGTTTGGCTCATTTGGGTGTGGATCAGAGACCCCTGGCTCGAGAGGTCTACCAATTAGCCAGCTTGGGGGTTCGTATTTCGGCGTCGGACGAGGGGGATATCTTGGTGCATAATGGAGCAGAATCATCATTGGTCGCGGAAATCAAGGAAAAACAAGTTCATGGATCCAGCATTGGTTCGGGTGAAGGAAGCAGTCATGAATGACAAGACCTCAGCATTTGTACTCGGCAGCGAAGATGGTGTATTGCGGTGTCAAGATAGGCTATGTGTTCCGGATGTGGACGAGCTTCGGGAAAGAGTGATGGCAGAGGCTCATACTTCCAGGTATTCCGTGCACCCTGGTTCAACGAAAATGTATCACGATCTCAAGGAGATTTATTGGTGGAACGGTATGAAAAGGGATGTGGCAGGCTTTGTAGCTAAATGTCCGAACTGTCAACAAGTGAAGGCCGAGCATCAACGGCCTGGTGGATTAACTCAGCTTATAGAAATACCAAGGTGGAAATGGGAGATGATCAATATGGATTTCTTGGTGGGGTTACCTCGCACTCAGCGTAAGTTCGATTCAGTATGGGTGATAGTAGATCGACTCACCAAATCAGCTCACTTCCTGCCTGTCAAGTCCACTGATTCTGCCGAGCAATATGCAAGATTGTACATCAAAGAGATAGTAAGGCTTCATGGCACTCCACTTTCTATCATCTCAGATCGCGGGGCTCAGTTCACCGCTAACTTTTGGAAGAAGTTTCAGCAAGGTTTGGGAACTCAGGTGAATCTCAGCACAGCTTTCCATCCACAGACCGATGGACAGGCCGAGCGGACCATTCGGACGCTTGAAGATATGTTGCGGGCTTGTGTCTTAGATTTTAAAGGTAATTGGGATGAACACTTGCCACCGATAGAATTTGCTTACAATAACAGCTATCATGCTAGCATTCAGATGGCCCCATTTGAGGCATTGTACGGGAGAAGATGTAGATCGCCAATCGGGTGGTTTGAGGTAGGTGAAGCGGAATTGCTAGGGCCGGATATGGTGTACGAAGCTATGGAAAAGGTCAAGGTTATTCAGGAGAGAATGAAAACAGCACAGAGTCGTCAAAAGTCCTATGCGGACGTTCGTCGAAGGGATTTGGAGTTTCAAGTCGATGATTGGGTGTTCTTGAGGGTATCTCCTATGAAGGGAGTCATGCGATTCGGAAAGAAAGGGAAATTGAGTCCTAGGTATGTCGGGCCATATCGGATCGTTCAAAGGATTGGTCAAGTTGCTTATAGGCTAGAGTTGCCTCCCGAGATGTCATCAGTGCATCCGGTATTCCATGTGTCCATGTTGAAGAAAGTGATTGGAGATCCATCCACCATCATGCCAGTCGAAGCTATAGAGGTTAATGAAGATTTGTCATATGAAGAAGTTCCGGTTGCCATTCTTGATAGGCAAGTCCGTAAGTTGAGAAATAAGGAAGTTGCCTCTGTTAAAGTATTGTGGCGAAGTCAACAAGTTGAGGAGGCCACATGGGAAGCAGAAAAAGAGATGAAAGAAAAGTACCCCTATTTGTTTGATCAAGCCTAGAAGAGATTAGGTGACCCTCCTACTCCTAGTAACTGTCATCTTGCCTAAGTTGTTTCCCTCTTAGTGTTAGTAAAGTCTCCTTCATTTTGTAATGAATTTAATGTGTTGTCACGTTTGGGTCATTTGAGCCTTTCTTGATAAATGAGAGCCTTATAAAGATTTACGTGTTTAATAAACTACTAATAGTAATTTTAGATTGGTAATGGCTTGTTAAGTGTACATGGTGTGTTAAAATGGTTAAATAAGGTGAGAATTCATTGAAGTGACTAGTTTATGTGCAATTGTAACAATGTGATAGAATATGTGCATTCGTTGAGGTAAGAAAGTGTATACCAGTTGTGAAAGGTGTTGTATTTGTGTATTGTTGTTTGGTAATATGTTTCGGGGGCCCTCTGACAGGTGGATATGTCCATAATACAAAGGAAACTCCGGCGAAATTTTTCTAAAATATAAGAGTTAGTCAAAATTTTGATGGTTGCATATCATGTCTTTCAAAACCAACTCATTTATTTCAAAATCCTCATTCGAGGACGAATGATCTTAAGGGGGGAGGATGTAAGGCCCCGTAAAATTTTTGTGCATAAAACCTAGTAGCTGTGGTGTCATGGTCCGAATAATGTGTTAGGAATGCGTAGAATTCTTCGCGGCGAGCTTGCGAGCCGCGGTTCGGACCCTTGGTAGTGACTTAAGTTTCAAAAATGTAGAGAATTAATTTTTCCAAAAAGTGTCCAATATGCGGTCAAGAATGCGATCGCAAACCTGACATGCGGACCGCATTCTTGCCGCAAAACGTTCCAGAGAGTTTCCCAAAAATCGTGTCAAAAGTGCGGTCGATATGCGATCGCATGTCAAATCTGCGGTGCACTTTGCGACCGCAGATCAAGCATGCGGACAGCATTCTGGCCGCATTCCTTAACAGAACCTGTGTAAAATTTGGGGCAATTCTGCGGTCACTATGCGGACCGCATGTTGATTCTGCGGTCGCATAGTGCACCGCATAATTGACCCCGGCCCAGATTTTGTAACATTTTGACCCGATCTCTTCTTTAATATAACACCTCTCTTCTTCATTTCATCATATCATCTCACCAAAATTAGTGAGAGAAGAGAGGGTTTTTAGAGAGAGAAGTTCTTCATCTTCAAAGATTGTTCCAACTACTTAATTCCAAGGGATTCTAGGGCAAGGATTCAACTTCCCCAATATTTTCAAGGTAAAAACCCTAACTATTTTCTTTGATTTTCAGTTTTAATTGGGTAAAGAGAGGTTTGCATATAATAGCTTTTGAAAATAGAATTTTTACACTCATGCATGATTATTGAACTTGATTTTTAGTAAAAAGAAGTGAGTAGAAGTAAGAGTCTTCAAGAACAAGGTTGGCAAAGAGTAAGATAGCTTGGGTAAGCATAAAGTAGGAAGTTAACGGAAGAAAACTCACCACCAAGTATGTATGGCTAATTTTGATTCTTGTAAAATCGCCCAAATGTGTGCGAATTGTTTTGGCATGTGTCAAATTGAGAAATTTTACGTAATCCTTTGATTTCCTTGTTGAGCATTTGATTGATGTTGAACTATGTGTGGTATGAAATATGAATTGAAAGATAAAAAGGTAATCGAGGTTGGTAAAGAATTGGGAACAACCTTTGTGATGGCATATTTGGCTTATTGTGGAAGGAATTTGAAACACCTTAATTGTGGTGAATTGTTGAACATGATTATGTGGGCATTTTCGATTTTGGAATACTTGTAACATGGTTGTGATATTGAAGTGAGAAGAAATTGAGAACATGAACCAATGTGTAAGTTGCTTATTTGAACTTGTTGAAATTGTGTGTAGTACATTATCTGCTGTTTGAAATTGTTGTGTTTTCAACTGTAAGGCGGGGTCGTGTTGCGCGCCGCAACGTGGTGAAATAAGGTGTGGGTTGGGGTGATAAGGGTGGCCGAGGTAATAAGGGTGGTCGGGGGCAATAAGGATGGAAAGCGATCGAAATCGCTATTGAAAATTGATACAAAAATCAATAATGTGAAATTGTGAAAGGAGACAGCAGGAGAGTTTGCAACCTGTGGGGCACTGATTGCCCCTTTGTTTGACTACTTGTGTTTTACGTGATTGATTGGTTATTGTTAAATTGGTTGATTGTAGAAAGTGCTTTGTGTGAGAATTATTTGAAATGAGGAAAATGTGGAAACATGGTTGGCTCTGGCTTAATTAATTGTTGATGTAATTTAATGGCTTGAGTTTACTTGGGACAAAGTTTGTCCATACATACCAGTACAATTCAAGTGTACTGACGTCCCTTTTGCCGGGGGCGCTACATTCGTGTCATGATTGTAGGTGGATCGGTAGCAGGCACTTCAGCTCATCGGCAGTAGTATCCTTCTCCTTCCACTGCCCGTTTTGGTGAGCCCCTTTCTTCCTCGGGGCCTTGTGTGGTTCTTGCCACTTCGGTTTAGATTTTCATTTTGGTTTTGTAAGGTATAGCCGGAGCCTTGTTACCGGCAAGTATTGTATTTCCCTTTTGTATCCTAGAGGCTCCGTAGACATGTAAACTGTGGGACTCCAGTCTTATGTATATATATTGTGTTATGTCGGGCGTTGTAAAAATTGAAATCTTGTTAATGAATCACTCGTATCGTTTATTTGTTTAATGTGAAATCAATTATGATTAGTAATATATTTGGTCAATGAGAAACAGTCATCACAGGGGTAACGCGTGGGAATGAAAGGCACCCAGGTCCGCTTGACTGGGGCAACCCGGTCAGGCGCCGGTTATGTCCCTCGATTTGGGGCGTGACAATAGCGTACATCAATTGTATCACCGCAGGTGTGATTGGTTGCTTGAGTTCAGACCTAGATATGTGCGTGGCTGACCGTTATGAGCATGGTGACTTGAGGTGCTCCATGAGTAATAGTGTTTGGATACAATCATGAGTTGTGGCATGGCCACGTGATGTTATGACCTTTTGAGGAGGCTTTAGGTACCCTAATTCTATGATGTGAGATGAGGTCTCAGTTATGTGTTGTGATGGTATTGAGGAATTTGAATTATAGCTCTTTTGAGTGAGTCAGTTGTCATGATTCGAGTGTGTTCAGATCGTTTCTTATTGGAGCCTGTGTTGTGCTCGTTTTGGCATAGACCGATGCTGAGGTGTCATGTCACCAGTGTGGTATGTTATAATCGAAATGATCGTTGGAGTCATTAATGAGTACGAGCATATTTGATCTTAGCTTGTTATAAAGGTAATATCGAGGTTTGGCTCCAAAACCTATTATGGTATCAATTATAAAAGGGAAATGGATTCACGAATGGTTGACCCGAGAGATGGGTTCGGCGTATCGCGTGTTCAGCTGCCGTGGGCAGGATATGAAGGTGTTGGAATAAGACTCTATCTAATGAGAAAGGTTTTTCTGTTAGTACTTGGTTACCTTGGGCAATTGTTGTGACTCGAGGCCATCGTCTCGAGCGATTGGGTTGTTTGATACATCATGTGATCTCACCCGGAGTGGCGAGTATGGGCTATTACAGTTGGATCGTGTGTATCCTGGTTATAGGCATGAGATTAGGATTGGTATGTGATTTCGGAAAGTGCAATGCGGTTTATGGTTCAGATGGGCTGTGAGAATTCCATATATAGTGTGTACCGGACTTATATGAGATAGAGTGACGTGGGATCGCCCTGAATATATGCTTGGAAGGGTCATTCAGCTATTGGGTTACTTTTAGTAAACCTCTTGGTCCGCTCGAGGACGAGCGTTTGCTTAAGTTGGGGAGAATGTGATGACCTGGCCCGTCATCATGTGAGTTTTCACCTCGTCATCCCCGTTATATGCTTGTTAAAGTTTCAATATGCATGTTTGGTGAGTTTGAGTCGATTCGGACTAAGTTTGGTTGGAAATGAGACAAATAGTCTCATAGAAGGAGGGATAGTTGGGAAATGTCAACTGGATGTTGACTTGTGAGTTAGAGAGCTCGGAATCGAATTCTGATGATTCTGTCAGCTCCGGGAGCTCATTTATGAGTTAGGAGAGTGATCGGAATTGAGTTTGAAGGTCCGGTGTAGTTTTAGGCTTGAAATGGCTAAGGTCGAATTTTGGCAAAATCCGAACGGTAAGTGAGATTTTGATTCGGGGGTCGGAATGGAATTCTGACAGTTTATGTAGCTTCGTCATGTGATTTTGGATATGTCTGCAAACTTTCAGGTCATTCGGACGTCGTTTGGTCGGGGTTTTTATTGAATGTTAGTTTCGGAAGTTTGAGTTGAATCCTAGGCTTGAATCCGCTATAATTCGATGATTTCCGTGTTTAAGGACTTGTTTTGATGATTGGAACAAGTTTTTATAATGTTTTAATTCATGTTGGTGCTTTTGGTTGAGGTCCCGGGGGCCTCAGGTGTGTTTCGGATGTCTAACGGGTCATTTTTGGAAGTTTTTGAAGAGTTGTTGCTGGTATCTGGTGTTGTCCTTCGTGTCCGCGAGGTCCCATCGCGTTCGTGAAGGAGAAATTGGCTTCTGAGACTTTTGGCCTTCGCGTTCGCGATGAAGGATTTGTCATCTGGGACTTGTGTTCTACGCGTTCGCGAAGAAGGAATTTTTGTCGCGCATGTCCTACTTCGGAAACATATATCGTTTTATCTACAAGGCATTTGGAGGTGATTTAAAAACGAAAGTTGTAGATTTTTGAATCTAGTTTCCAGAAATATATTATAATAGTCATTCGGTGATGTGTGTAAAAAGTTATGACCATTTCAATAGAGGCTGTCCGAGCAGAGGTGGAAAATAAATTTTTGGAAGTTTGTTCTTCGCGAACGCGAGAGTATGAACGCGAACGCAAAGAACAAGTCTCTGGGTAGTAGAATAAAGTCCAAACTTCGTCCCATTTGTCATTTTTGACAATTTGGAGCTCGGGTAAGGCGATTTTTTGGGAGAGTTTTTTAGAGAACAACGGGGTAAGCACTCTTAACTCAATTTTGGTTGTATAACTCGAATCTATTGCAAGTTTTGGTGTTTAATTTGAGAAATTTTGTTGAAAAGGGTAGAAAACCCTCTTGGATAGAAATGGTGATTTAAATGGTCAAATGAACTCCGATATTTATGAATTTTGTATGTATAGACTAGTGTTGAGATAAGGATTCTGAAAATGTAACTTTTGTAATTTTTCGAGGAGCGTACCAAAAGTCGGATTTTGACAACTTCGTGGGTTTTGGTGTAAATCGAGTTATTTCGATTGGGTTATGTCTAATTAGCCTATATTGATGTATTCTCATTGATTTTGAGCAGATTTGGCATCCGAGGAGATTGATTTGCGAGGCAAGCGCAAAGCGAGCTAGGACTTCTACCGGTTCGAGGTGAGTTGTGGTAGTAAATAATGTACTGAGGGTTTGAAACCCCGTACTTGCACTTTACAGTGCTATGTTGAGAAGAGACACGCGTCATGTGACGGGCGTGGTGACATTGTGATTGGGGGATTGGACTTGGTCCTTCCCGACTGATAGTGTATTATGTATTATGACCGTGAATCTGATTATAACTGTGTAATTGGGCTAGTAGCCATGTTTGGGGCCTTGTGCCAATCTGTAGAGTATTAGGGGAGCCAGTAGAGCTAAGCGACCCTTATATCATGTTGGATACATACACTCAGCTGTAGTTATAGCTGTATAGCAGATCAAGAGCCAGTACTAGATGTGAACCTTGAGAGAGACTACTTAGAGTCAAGGACCCACTGTGAGATATTATATTGGGCCTGAGAGGCCAAGTATATACTGACTGGGATAGGGTCGAGGACCCACTATGAGATATTATATATATATATATCTATGTTGGATCGGGCTGCACGCCGCAGCACTATATGTATTGAATCGGACTGCACGATGCAGTGATATATATGTGGATCGGACTACACGCTGCAGTAATATACAAGTGGGATGGACTGCACGCCGCAGTATCATTGCGCTTGGGCTGTAGGAGCCCCTTCGGAGTCTGAGTCTGCAGTATATAATGGGATCAGGCTGCATGCCGCAGCAGTACATTGACCACGAGGCCTCTTAGCCTCCGTCCCAACCCTCTCCAAACCACTAACCATCTTAATCTGTCGAGCTATGTCAACAACTTCAACAAAAGTAGTACTAGATACTCTCTCTAGTCATATGCAACCTAAGCTGAAAACCGAGGCCATTTATAAACCTCTTGATCCTCTATAGATCCGTCCGGACCGCATGACAAGCCAACTTGGAGAACCATATCTCATACTGTGTAACAGATCTTTCATCCTGATGAAGCTGCTCAAACTGCCTGCACAGCTCCTCTCGACGAGACTCGGGTACCAATTTCTCCAAAAAGAGAACTGAGAACTACTGCTAAGAAAGGGGCGATGCACCAACCGACCTACGCCTATCGTAAGCCTGCCACCAACTAAGTGCAGCCCCGCAGAATAGGAAAGTAGTGAACAAGACCCCAGTGGTCTCTAAGATACCCGCGGTCCAAAGCATACTCTCACACATGTGCAAGAAACCCTGGGAATCCTCGCCCTCTACACCACTGAAAGTTGGAGGCTGAAGACTACCAAACCTCTCCAATCTACATTGCTCATCATCTATCATAAGAGGAGATACATAGTCCTAAGCAGCTGCAACCAACTGGGCTAGAAGTTCCCCCCGATATCTGAAATCCCTGCACAACTTGCTTAGGTGTGCGAGCGGCAGGAGCCTGAGTGCCTCCCTCGGCCTGAGAAGTAGCTGCAGATGTAGTAACTAAGACCACCTGAGCCAAGCCAATGCACACTGATAGAATCTAGGTCAGGTCCTCCTGAAGGCCTGGGATAACAATATGCACAACCGGTGCCTAAGCTGGTACTGTTGGAGCGTCCGCAACTAGGACTTGATCATGAACAAGGGCGGCTGGTAGATCTGCAGGTGCTGCCCTAGCTGCTATGCGGGCTGTACCCTTGCCCCTACCACGACCTCGACCGCGTCTTCGGCCTTTGGTGGCCCCAACTGGTTGTACTGTTGGTCATCTATGCTGACCAGTAGCACGTGTCCTTACCATCTGTGAGAAAACAGAATAACAACAGTTTAGTACTATAATCAACAGATTCACACAACAAGAATTCAAGAATATGAAGTTTTTCCTAAAAGGTTCTACAACCTCTCGAGGATAAGTACAAACATCCCGTACCGATCCGCGAGACTCTACTAATCCGCTCATGACTTGTGAGACCTATGTAACCTAGGCTCTAATACCAACTTGTCACGACCCTAAAACCGACCCGATCGTGATGGTGTATATCGTGAAACTAGGCCAACCGACACAATTCCCGAATCCAACCACTATTCAATAAAATTTATTTTATTAATCCATTAATTAACTAGGAATCTCACAGTATAAGTCTAAACAACCAGTGCAGAATAAATACACAACCCCGATATCAGGCTGTCACCAATCATGAGCAACTACAAATTTGTCTCAATATAATAAAGTCTAAACAAGACTAGAAGACCATACTATATAAAGCTAGGGAAGATATGAGCGAGAAGAACAGGGTTGTGAATGCCATGCAGCTACCTTGTCGACTCTGAAATCCTGCTGAATGAACAATCAATGCTCACTATCACGACCCGCAACTACTGGATTTGCACACAAAGTGCAGGGAGTAATGAGAGCACTACAAGTGAATAAAACAATGAGTAAAATGATAGGAACTTAAACAACCCCTCGGACAAAACATGTACCATAAACCTCACCTTGGACAAAATATCAATAGAACCAGCCCATCGGGCTACCTCACAACCGCTCATAATCAGCCCCTCGGGCAACAACATGAAACAACAATAGCCCATCGAGAAATATCACATCACTGACACTGGGTAACTGTTTATTAGGGGTGTTCAGACTCCGGAGTGGCTTCTACAACCCAAGCGCTATAATAAACCATCTTGTGGCATAACAAATCAAGCCCTTGGGCTCTCATATATCACAAATTATTACAACATGTTGTGGTGCGTAGCCCTCTCCCTTAATATCCACACAACACAGGCCTTTGGTCTTACACAGTCAGAAACCTCTCAAGCCACTCAGGCAAAACAAACCTGGATACTTAGCCCGAAATATCATTTAAAGTATCAAAATAGAGTAAATACGGTTGCGTTATTAAATTAGTAAAATACAGCATGACTGGGTATAGAAATTAAGTCAAAACAATGAAAAATAGTAGTTTAAAGCCCCTAAGGATCCAAACAGTTGGCACGGATCTCAAATGTGGCATTCGGCCCAAAACACGATAATACTTTCCAAAATACAATAATATCAAATATTTTCCAATTAAATACGCGACTTAATAGTTATACGGGATGGACCAAGTCACAATCCCCCATGGTGTACGACCCCACGCTCGTCATCTAGCGTGTGCGCCCACCTCAACGTATCTTAACGACGTGCAATTCGGGGTTTCATACCCTCAGGACAACATTTACAATCATAACTTACCTCAAACCGGTCCAAACTGTAGCCCGCGATGCCTTCGCTCTCGAATCGGCCTCCAAATGCTCCTAATTTTACAAAAATCAGTATATTATCATCAACATACGCTAAAGGAACAAAGCCCAAACGAAAATAATCAAATTAACTAAAAAATCGTGAAATTGGCCAAACCCGACCCTCGGATCCACGTCTCGAATTTGGATAAAATCATATCACTAGAATCCTTATCCTCCCACGAGTCAATACATACTAATTCTCCAATTTTAACCCTTAATTTCCAATAATTTCAAGCCTAATCAGTAAGATAATGCCACACAATCGAGTATTGGGTTAAAAAGATCTTACCTCCAAGAGTTATCCCTTGAATCTCTCTTCAAATACCATCAAAAGCTCTCAGCCCATCTAAAAAATGGGGGAACAAGGCTGAAATCCGCGAAGGCAAGTTTATATAGTTTCTGCCCATGCATCTCACACTTGCGGCTTACTTTTTGCATATGAGGAGTGCTTTTACGGTTAAAATAATCGCACATGCGGTTTCCACTTAAGGGCCCAACTCCGCATCTGCGACTAAACCTCGCACATGCGGTCAAGCTCCAGCTGATCATAAACTGCTTCTGCAACCTCCTCTGTGCATCTGCGACAACGCACCTACGATCCCCAATCCGCAGGTGCGGAAACAACAGAAGTATTCTGCAACTCTATACAACTTCCAAATCTTCTGTCAACCTTCCGAATTCATCCCGGGGCCTCCCGGACCTCAACCAAAAATACGAACAAGTCATATACCACTATTCAAATATGTACCAATCCTCGGAACACTCAAAACAACGTTGAAACACCAAATCACCCTCGGACTCAAGCCTAAGGATCCTAAAATTCCCGAATTTTGCAAACGATCAAAAAGTCTATCAAACCTCACCCAGATAACCTGAAATTTTGCACGCACGTCATAAATGACACAACGGATCTACTCTAATTCCCAGAATTTTATTCTGACCCCGATAACAACATTTTCACTACTAACCGAAAAATGCCAAAATTTCGATTTCGTTAATTCAAGTATAAATCTACCACGGACTTACAAAATACATTCCGATCATGCTCTTTGGTCCCAATGCGTCTAACGAAGATATCCAAACCTTAAAAACCAAATTGTGAGACCATTTACTCACAAGTCAACTTCCGATTGACTTTTCTAACTAAAAGACAAACTTAAGAGACTAAGTGTTTCATTCCTCTACAAAATTACTCCGAACCCAAACTAATCAATATGATACGATGAAATACAGTTGAACAACACATAAATAAGTAGAAATGAGAAAAACGATAACTCATGAAACTACAGTCTTGGTCGTTACCATATCTATGTACAAAATGGTCTTAGTAGGAAGTTTCACTCAATTCATAACCTATAACCTTGTTTTATTTTGTTTTCGGTTAGCCCTATTATTAACCTATTATTGTTTCACTCAACTTTGATACTTGAGATGTTTCGTTCTATCATGTCGTCTTTAAAATCCAAATGCAAAAACTCACTTCCGTGTAAGATTCTAAACCTTTCTTGATCACCGACTCGCACAGAAAGAGAGGATGGATTTTCTTTTGGCTTCTTTTTACTTTGATTTATGGGTGCGTTTTAACATATTTTTTTAAAAACTATTTGAAAAGTACGTTCACTTTTATAACTTGTCATGTTTGACTCTCCATGCTTCTTAAGAAAAATAAAGTACATAATTTACTATGATATTTATATTAATTGTTATATAATTTTATTAGATTTGAAAAATTATATTTTTTTTGGTTAAATTGTCAAATTTTATTTAACCAAATATAAATATTTACATCTGCTAGTTGGACACTAGAGCTAGACCCTATAAAAAAGCTTTCTGACTAATTAGGTATAAGTATTTGTAGATATTTATAAAGAAATGACTCACATCGATAAGAAAAAGAAGCTATGTTTTCTTTTTGGTGAAAAATATTTTTCTTTCTTAAGAAAACAATGATATTTTAAAAAATAACCCATTTTACCACCTATATTGAGAGGTATGACTATATATACTGTGGTAGAGCCACTCATTAGCAGGTGGAGTCAATTGACACCCTTTTATCATAAAATTATTGCATAGATAGATTAAATTTTTAAGTTTTTAGTATATATATATATATATATATATATATATATATATATATATATATATATATATATATATATATATATATATATATATATATATATATATATATTGAGATTCTAAATTTAATTTATATATATTGAGATTCTAAATTTAATTTTTTAATATCTTTTATATGTATACTATAAAAAGCAAAAATAATTAATTTTTGGATAATTTTTCTATAACAGCAAAAAAATATGTAAACGTCAAATATTGTTGTAGGTATTTAATAATCATTCACTATAAAAACAAAAAATTATTTAATAATCATTCACTATAAAAAAAAAAAAGCCTTCTAGTAGTTATTGCAATATCTTGCAATATCTTCAAACGTTATACTACCAAATTTCAGAACCAAAATCTATGTCCAAAGTTGTGGTCCACACGCTATACACAAGTAACATTAGTTGTGAAATTGAGGTTTTGACGCTACAAACACTCATTTATTAATAGGTCTCGAGGTCCCTTTCACTCCTTCCCATACCCTCTTCTCACCTAAACCATTTTAGTATGACCACATACTACAGTTTTCTCTATATTAAAAAACATGCAATAATTAATTGATGTTGGGAAATAACTACGTACGATAGAAAACAGTGTAACCACCGAAAGGTGTAGTTGTTGCTTGGGATACCGCATCATCTGCATGGTAAGGCCTTTGTTGGGTTACTTTTAGGGTTAGTCTCGTTTGAATACGGCTTGTAGCGGGATAAGTTATAATGAGATAAATTATACTGAGATTAGTTAAGCTGAGATTATTTTTTATCCATTATTTGGTATGCTGTATTAAATATGACAATTACGTAATTTGTAAGAAGAATGTATAAGTTATATCGGTGTTGATTACCCCACTCTCTATAAGGTATAAATTATTCCGGTGTTAATTTTATCCTGGGATAACTTATACCTGATTTGCTAACCAAACAAAATATTAAGGTGGTATTTAATTTTTATACCAGCACTATACCTTCTTATATCTCATACCAAATGACCCTTTAAATTGTATCTATCCCTTAGCTCACTGGGCAAAATTTCATCTTCAAAAAGTAGTTGAATGAAGTTTCTTTATGCACACCGAATTGGTTCACTGGAGAATTGGTTAACGAGGTTACGGGGGACATAATTTAAAGAGTTGGTTTACCCTTAAAAATGAATAATAATTAAATTTATAAGTGATTTTAAAATATGTGAATTAATTCAATACAAATTATTTTGTGATATCAGATAGGCAAATAAAAAATAGAATAAACAGTTAAACCAGTAATGATATTGAGTTGGGACTCGGCTTAAGCTTAACAAGAAGCTCGCCTTAGGTTCTGAGCCAACACTTATGAGTAATTTATGCGTAAAAGTAAGAACTTTGAATAACCTTTAAAAAAAATAGAAAATAGATGTATATTGTCTTGGTATGCGTGTGACAGAGAGTTTATTGAGTAATAGACTTCCATTTTATATAGTATAGGGGTTTTTACCCAAAGTACAATCCTAAAAGGTAAAAAAAAACTACCTTTTCGCTAATGATTGATACGCTAATAATATGGACCGAGATCTACGCCGTGATATCCGGCTAGGAACGGATATCACGATTCTTTATTAATCATGTGTGATCATTTGGCAATGCTTCCCGAGGTTTCAAAGCTCCGATCGGGTTCGGGGAAGGGGGCATGGTCTCGATGGCTCCGAGGGTAGGTGTTGTGTTCGGGCCTTGATACGGAAGGCTCCCAGCTGCGACTTCGATTCCTCGCAGTTACGTCTTTGCCTGGTTTGCCCAACCGAGAATTGGGGTGCTCATTACTGTCACGCCCAAAATCGAGGGACATGACCGGCGCCTGACTAGGTAGCCCCAGTCAAGCGGACCTGGGTGCCTTTCATTCCCACGTGTTACCCCTGTGTTGATTATTTCTCATTAACCAAATACCTTACCAATTATAACTGATTTCACAATATACAAACATAACCATGCGAGTGATTCATTAACAAGTTTACTGTTTTTACAACGCCCAACATAATATATACATGAGCCTCGAATCCCACGGTTTACATGTCTACGGAACCTCTAGGATACAAAGGACGATACAATACTTGCCGGTAACAAGGCTCCGGCTATACCTTACACAAAATCAAAATAAAGTCTAAACAAGAGTGGCATGAGCCACGTAGGGCCCGAAAGGAAAGGGGCTCACCAAAACGGGCAGTGGAAGATGAAGGATGCTACTGCCAATGAGCTGAAGTACCTGCTACTGATTCACCTACAATCATAATACGAATGTAGCGTCCCCGGCAAAAGGGACGTCAGTACACTTGAATTGTACTGGTATGTATGGACAAACTTTGTCCCAAGTAAACTCAAGCCATTAAATTACATCAAAACTAATCAAGCCGGCCAACCATGTTTTCCACCTTTTACTCATTTCAGATAAGCCTCAACACAAACACGTTCAAGGTAAACAAATAGAACAACAACCAATCAACCACACAAATTGCAAGTAGTCAAACATAGGGGCAATCAGTGCCCCCCAGGTTGCAAACTCTCCTGCTGTCTCCTTTCACAATTTCACATCATTGATTTTTGTATCAATTTTCAATAGCGATTTCGATCGCTTTCCATCCTTATTGCCCCCTGACCACCCTTATTACCTCGGCCACCCTTATCACCCCAACCCACACCTTATTTCCTCACTTTGCGGCGCGCAACACGACCCCGCCTTACAGTTTAAAACACAACAATTTCAAACAGCAGATAAGGTACTACACACAATTTCAACAAGTTCAAATAAGCAACTTGCACATTGTTCCATGTTCTCAATTACTTATCAAGCCAATATCACAACCAAGTTACAATATTTCCATAATCAAAAATATTCACACAAGTATGTTCAACAATTTTCCACAATTCAAGTGCTTCGTCTCTTTCCACAATAAACCAATTCTCAAGTGTTTCGTTTCTTTTCCACGAGGTGCCATAAAGGCCATCATAACCATTATTCACAATTCTTCACCAATTCCAATTCCCTTGTTATCTTTCAATTCATATTTCATACCACACCACATGTAGTTTAACATCAATTAGATACCCAACAACAAAATCAACAAATTACACACAATCTCTCAAATTAACACATGCCAAACGAATTGCACACATAAGGGCGATTTCACAAGAATCAAAGTTAGCCATACATACCTCGATTGAGCTTTCCTTAAGTTACTACAACACTCCAAAAACTCTAGCAATTCCAATCTACTATGAAACATAACAAATTTAAACACATATTAGAAAGATATTCATGAAACTAGCTCATTTGAATAATTTATCAAACACTAGTTGAGCATCTTGATTTCGAATCCCTTTTTAAGACTTCCTTCATTCCCTAACCCAATCTTTAGTTATTTAAGTTAAACAATCTTCCCATAAACCTAAGTTGTACATGCATGTATACACAATACTAATAAACCCAAGAATCATACCTCAATAACTCATCTTATACACCAAACTCGAAATTAAACCCTAGGGTATAGAATCTTACCTCTTAGATGAAGAACTTGCTATTGGGTTCATGATTCTTGAAGATTGATGCAAGATTTGGATGATTTGGATGTTGCGTTCCTCCTTATCTCTCTAAAATACTCTCACCTCTCTCTAAAATCAGTAAGAAATGACCCCAAAATGAACCCCAAAGCCTATATATTGAAATGGGGTCGGGTTATAAAAATTAGAAGAATAACCCTGCGATGTCAATTCTGCTATCGCAGAATGCACCGCAGAATGGACATGCGGGCCGCAAAATGCACCGCAAAATCGGCAGCCAAAAATGAGCTACACTGGTTCAAGATGCGGTCAAGATGCGAATCGCAGAACGAACATGCGGACCGCAGAGTAGAAATGCGGACCGCAGATTTGACCTGACACACGATCGCATTTTCCAGCCTTTGGTAATTTGATCATAATTTTGTGTAGGAATGTCCAAATGACGAACGGTTTGAAGCGTTAGAAACTAGACTCCCACATAAAACCTTATAAAGAATTATATATGATCGTTTAAAGTGGAGCCTTGTGTGAATCCATTTGGAAATTTGGCCTATTTCGAAAAGTTTCCTATTTGGCTTACACTTGGGCTTTCATTTGGACCTCATATCACTTAACATAAGACTCATACTCATATTTAGCAAGTCTAATTGATGTCCATAATGTTCATAGCACATAAAATATAATAATTAGCCTACGTGGCACCACAGAATCCTATATTACTTAGCAAAATTTTCTGGGGCCTTACAATTACCCCCGATTTTACCGGTATACAGTGTTACTTCAAAAAAGGTTATTGGTGCACATGCTCCTAGGATTCATCGATCCGTAATCAAAGATTTTTGTTTGATCTCGTGAAAATATGAAGAACCTTTTAAGGGGGAAAAAATCAAAAGTTATCTAATGTTATAAAATAAAAAAAGAAAAAGAACAATATTGTAGAGAAAGTAGAAGGAGAGAATTCTTATTGAATTTGAGATCATTTACAATGGGATAAGACCCCTCTATTTATTAGGGAAACATCACTTAGTCACAAAGTAAAATTCTCTACAAGATAGACATTCTCCCCAAAGAAAATTCTATACATAACACTCCCCTTTGAATGTCTACTCAATAAGTAATGTGCCTCATTAAAACCTTAACTAAAATAAAATCCAATAGGGAAAAAATCTAGAAAAGGAAAAAGAGTACACATGTTTAGAAATGCGCTTATTGGTTGCCTCGTTAAAAACCTTGCAATGAAAATCTAGTGGGATAAAACCTTGTAAGGGAAAAAGAGTACAACGCGCAGTAACTCCCCCTGATGAAAGCATCAATTCACATCCTTGAGCCTTTGCATCCCAATCTTGTACACTAGCTTCTTGAAAGTTGAAGTCGACAAAGATTTTATATTAATTTCAATATATTTTCGTAATGACATAACATAGAGATCTCTTCATTCATATATTCAGGTACCTAATCTCTTATGAGATATTATAAAGTGTTTTGTCATGTAATTATCTAGATCACTTGCCTCCTTATTGTGATCACTTTGATCATTTGCTCACCTTCTTTATCAAGAAGTTCTATTTGAAACCGATTTGTCCATAAACTTTAAGCGTATCATAGATTTTGTCCTTCCAGGACTTAATAAGAGCATTTGCAATGAGAATATAGTTACTTTCTTTGGGTCAGCAAATGCATATGGCATGCTTTGTAATATATTGCAAACGAATTATCTTTTTATGAACTTCAAGTTCATATTATCATATTCGAGGATTTAGCTATACAAATGATAATTCATTCCACGTAACGTTTTCTTAACTGTTTATTATGTCTCCCCTCATGTTAGAAAAACTAACTTTTTTCCTCAATTTGGGAACTCGTCTTTGTGCGTTATGATGTTAATTAATATACACCACACATCAATAATAATAAGATAGAATTATTTGGTTCCTGACCCTGAACCACTTGTGAGGGGAGAAAATAATACATTTTCGTATATAACATATATCAAACTGATATACAAAACTTTGTTCTCATAAAGCAATTGTTTAGCTATTACATGGAGACATTCAATAAATTATTTTGTTAAATCAACTGTGATTTAAAACAACTTACCAAGATAAATTTCTTGAATATAAAATATGAAAATTATGCTCGAAATTAAATTAATGAGCAAGTTACCTCGCACACACTGACCAGGTTGCGGGATAATAATAATTACACATGTAACCATCTCATAGATGCATCTTATGTGGTATACATGATAGGTGAATGAGCTCATATTCACCTTTGATATTTCCAGCATTCATGAGATTCAATCCCAATTTTGGTTGGTATATTAATTAATGAGAACAACCAACATAAGAGAACTCGTAAAGAACTTTCTAGTTCTTTAGTATTTACCCATGTGAATTCTCTTTTATTTTTACACATCATACTTAAATTGATATGGCTAAACCAATTATGCCAACTGAATAAATTATTAATATTGATAAACTTCATATTTACGTTATGACGTGTGCAATCATCAATAAACTCCAAGTTAATTACGATTTGGGTTTTTATATCAATAAACATTCACTTTATTGTGGTATTCTTTTATTTGTGTATTACAAACTGGAGAATAAAGTGAGTAGCTTTTCACATACATATTACCCAGCTACAAGTTGTAGTAACGGAAGATATTAAATCTTTACTTTATTTATAGTCTCAATATAATCAATCACTTTCGTGTATACTTTGAAAACTGAATAAGTTTCTTTGAGACTTAATACAACACACCACCTTATTGGTAATCAACTGTGTTTCTCCAAAATAGTAATAATTGGCTCTTCTAGAGCTCTCAATTAATTTTGTACTATCACAGATTCATCAAATCCATGTGATGAATATATCTTTTAAAGAAAAAATTATACCACTGTAGTCATGGTCAAATTATATGCAAGATATGTGTCTTGCATTACCATTGTCTTTTAATAATCAAATTGCTATAATATTTTGGCGTACAATAAGTACGTGACCAGTGATCATTCATGGCATAATAATGACATTCTTTTCTTATTTCATCTCGAACCCCATCTAGAGGTGGGTGTGGTACATTCGCTACCACTAGCACATTCATATTCTTTCAAGAATGAATATGTATTCATAAATTAGATATTGTCACATTCACATCATGAATGGACCATAATCATCTATATGTGCTTTATAAAATCTCATGTCAAATCGATGATAAATATTACTTTCACATAGTGAAGGATTATTTTGAGAATCCTTATTATTCTCAATATCACAATGATGACGATTATAATTTCGTCTATTATCACGTCCACATCCATTGATATATTTATAGAAGTAATTTTATCTTCTTTCAGACTTATCACATACTACTATCACATTCTCTGAAGGGAATGAGAATGGAGCAAATTCAATTGGACGGGTTTTCAATTCTTTGCCCACAATTATACATGAATTTGATCATGGCAAAACATAGGATTTTTACCACTTTTGGTGGTTATAATTTCTTTCAAACTCCATTAGAGATGCAATCAAAATTTATCGTCTTTGCTTGTATTTAAAATCAAATTATAGAATGTCAAGAATTTGAAAGAGAAAAGTAAAATACTTACCTCAAATCCAGAATTTAATCATGAAGGAAGTTTATGGAGCAATTGACATCAATATGCCCAATTCCAAAGCTTCTACTAAATTGGTTAGAGTCTCGTACTGATAACGTGTTATAAAATAATAAAAGAAGAAGAACAATATTGCAGAGAAAGTAGAGGGAGAGAATTCGTATTGAATGTGTGATGATTTACAATGGGGTAAAACCCCTCTATTTATAGGGGAAAAATGACTTAGTCACAAAGTAAAACTCTCTACAAGATAGACATTCACTCCAAATAGAATTCTATTCATAACATCTAATTTATAATTGGTAAATGAAAACTAGTTACAATTACAAAAATAATCAAAATTTAGTCTTCTTTTTATATAAAAATAAAATCTGAACAAAAATACTCTTGAAAATTCGAAAAATTCTAGCATAATATAGCAGAGTTCAAATTTTTTACATATCAGATTCTAGCATAATATGCTAGAATTTCATAATGTACTTGAGTTTCAACAAAATATTTTGGAAGTTAATATGATGGAGTTCCATAATTCAACATATTGTGGTGGAACTTTCCGTGTTTTAACTAGTTTTTGTATAAATTTTATCACCACATAAAATATTGGCTATTTTTAATGAATTTATAAATGCTGACTATTTTTTAATTACCAATCCAAAAACTAGCTAGCTGACTGTGTTTTTGCCCTTTTAAGTAGCAAATACTTTATCCTTTTAATAGACGTGCACGCTCAAATTTGAATTAGTTAAGTTACCAAATGATTAAACCAATAAAAGAAAAAGATGTGCTTATCGGAGAGGCAGTACTTTGAGACTTGGCCAAATTTCATTTCTGTTAACTATCAAACTCAGAGAGCTCTTAATTGTCTGATTAAAATTTTGTCACGATCCTGATTTTTTCCATTATCGGGAATTATGATGGTGTATACTAACGGAGCTAGGCCAGTCAAATATTAAACATTCTCTAACCAACCTTAACAATATAATATTCTAACAACAATTAAATAAGTGCGGAAGACTTTAAGTTTAACAAAATGATATAAAAATGCGAAAGTTTGAAATATATCACTACCCAAAATCTGGTGTCACTAGCTCACAGACTACTATAGAATACTACAAACAAGTCTGAATGAAAGAAAAATACATATGTCTGTTTCGATACAAGGAAAACAAACTGAAATAAAGAAAAGGGACTTCGGCCTGCGAATGTAAATTAGGCTACCTCGAGAGTCTCTGGACTGAAGATATATAGCTCCCAGATAGAAATCCTACTTCTGATGCCCAAAAGTTGCTCCTGAATCTGTGCACAAGGAAATGCACAGAGTATAGTATTAGCACAATCGACCCCATGTTCTGGTAAGTGCCTGGCCTAACTCCGGCTAGACCGGACTACCAAAATCAACCTCTACAATTCTATATACATATATACAATAAAAAGAAAAGATATACCGAAACTGAACAGTTAAAAGGGGAGGGAAACATGTTGTGGGGGAGTACAAATTGAATATAAAATTCATCAGCGTAATTAAGAAATAGGGGCACAACAATAATTATCAAAGAATAAAAATTCACTAGTCGCACGACATCAGCCTTCCTACTTTTACTCTCGTTCTCACCCAAAGGAAATGAATAAAATGTACGGCATCACCCTTCGTGCTTTCCCTTACATAACTCTTATTTTTTGGCACGGAATGACCCTTCATGCAAATATAATCAAATCAGAGCACGGAAGGTACCTTCGTGCATAAATAGTCAAAATATAGCACAGAATGATCCTTCGTGCAAATATAATCAGAAATAGCACGGAATGACCTTTCGTGCAATATTACTCTTTCTCACCCAAACAACAGTCACAACCAAACGGGCAAGAGGAATAAACAAATAGTAAGACCTATCCTGGCAAGGGAATAACACAAATAACAATTATGTCCCGGCAAGAGAACAATAACAATAACTTTTACAACCCGACAAGAGTAATACTTAATATATTCAAACCATCTCGTCAAGGGACTAATCATAACTCTTTTCAATACTTTCATCTCCTCTTCAATAGCATTTATCATTTGAGCCAACGCTCCAAAAATATTACTATTTCACAACTTAAACTCAAACTCTTCACATTTGTTGAATTCATAATTTAGCTTAAAATAGTTCCAAATTAACACAAAAATAAATACAAACAAAGACTCACGGTCATGCTAGACTCTGGTGTATAGACACTCGTCACCACGCTATCACGACCCCAATCACGGTCGTGATGGCGCCCAACACAACTGCTAGGCAAGCCCGATCATTTACACTTTCATCCCGAGCATGAAGCTCAAATCAATTACCTGAATATTATTATCAACAATCAAGCTAAACTGAATAATCACTCAAAGATCTACGGTCACGCGTCTAGAGCCTCTAAACATGATCGGATAACAATATCTGAACAAAATACCCTAAGTCTGAATAATGTATATATAAAGAAAAACTGGAATAAGAAGAGAAGCCAGGTCCTGCGAACGCCAGCAACTACCTCAGCAACTCGGATAAACACTGATAAAAGTTGGAGTGCTCGTCTATCCCTCATGTGTACCTAAATCTGCACACAAAGGTGCAGAGAGTAGGGGTGAGTATTAAGTACTCAGTGAATAATAAATATATATTAATAGGTGAAAGTAAGAAAACACAGAATACCACAGAGTAAAGCTAAACTACAGTCCGATTCCTCATACGAACTAGCAACAACCGTACATTACAATTATCACAGATAATTCAACAGATAAAGATGTAATGCAATGCACATGACCACTACGGCGTGTATCCCAATCCATTTAACGTCGATGGTGCTCACTGGGGTGTGTACAGACTCCGGAGGGGCTCCTACAGCCCAAGCATAATAATGCTACGGTGTGCAGCTCGATCCATCCTCATATCAACTACTGCGGCGTGCAGCCCGATCCATCCTCATATCAACAACATGCATATGAGTCACACAACAGTTCAAATTACTTACTTCCAGATTCCAGTTCATTAATTATGAAAATGCTTTAATTCCTAATTAATTTTCCAAAAATAGGTGCCTTAGCATTTCAGTTTGGTGATTTCAAACCAGGACTGAGATCAGTGATTAAGCAAATAGAGCTATCACATATATAACAATCGACTAGGGATACTACAGATTGGCACAAGGCCCCAACCATGGCTTACAGCCTCGAAATATATGAAATACGGTGTGTTTCAACCACATATATATATCATGTTATTCTTATTCGGGATGGACTAAGTCTCAATCCTCAGTCACAATCAATCCCGCACCTACCACAGGGTGCGAGCCACGCCCTACTAGCGTCACAATGTGCTAAACCGGGGTTTCAAACCCTCAGGCTACCATATACACAAACCACTCACCTCTAGAAGGTCGTGGACTCGTCCGCGATGCCTTTTCCTTTTGAATTTTCTGCCTCGTGTGTCGAATCTAGTCAAACCACAGCAATTATATCAAATACGGGTCAAAGAAACATAACCCAATTCAATTTACACGAAATACGCAATAATACGCCAAGTTGGTAAAACCCAGACACCGGGCGCGCTTCTCGAAAAATCTGAAATTCATACCAACGGATTCCTCGTCTCGCCACGAGTCCGTGCATATAAAATTTATCGAAATCGGAGTTCGAATGACCTTTCAAAAGTCAAATTTTTGTTTTCAAAACCTAGGCCCTAATTCTTCACAATTTCCACCCAAATTCATGAGGTTTGATGTTAATTCTACCATATAATCATGTTTTTGAGTCAAGAAACTTACCTCCGATGTTCCCTGTTGATTCCTCTCTTCACAACTCCCAAAATCCTCTCTAAACGAAGTGAAATTAGTGAAATAATGATTAGGGTCGCGTTTGAAATTTAATTAATCTGTTTTCTGCACAGACGTCGCCTTCTATGCGATCGCAGGGCCACTATTGCGATCTCATAGAGCAAGTTTTCCTGGCCTTAAATTTCTTCTCTGCGATCGCAGGCCTAGCCATGCGATCGCATAGCTTCGCGATCGCACCTAAGCTTACGCGATCGTACTGCACAGACTCAGCAACCTATGCGATCGCAATACCCTTCACGCGATCGCATAGTGTTAATTCTTCGCCCCTTCAGACCATTCTATGTGATCCTAATTCGGTCTATGCGATCGTATAGAACAACAGATGACTGCAATTTCATGATCAAAACTTGCCCGTTGGCCATCCGGAATGATCCCGAGACCTCCGGGACCTCAACCAAATCCACCAATACATCACATTACCCCATTCAAACTAGCTCGTAACATAAAAACACCATCGTAAACATCAAAATCTCCATTCTCACACGGATTCAAGCCTAAGTTTCTTTAAAACTTCTCAAACTAACATTCGATCTAAAACACGATCTAAACACCTCTGAATGACCTGAAATTTTGCACGCATATCCAAAATCACCTAACGGAGCTACTGCAACTCTCGTAATTTCATTCCAAGTCCCGGATCAAAATCTCACCTACCATTCGGATTTCGCCAAAATTCAACCTTAGCCAATTCAAGCCTAAAACTACACCGGACCTCCGAATTCGATTATGGTTGTTCTCCTAAGTTATAAATGATCCCCCGAAACTAGTCGAATCATCAGAATTCAATTTCGAGCTGTCTAACTCATCGGTCAACATTCGGTTGACTTTTTCAAACTATCCTTCTCAAAAAGAGGTTTATGGCCTCATTTCTATCTAAATTCCCTCCGATTTGCTTCTAACTTTCCAAACATACATAAATTAGCATATTGAAGTGTTAAATGAAGAAAACGGTGCGGTAACTCCCGTAACGACGGGTCGGGTCATTACATTCTTCCCGACTTAAACAAACGCTCGTCCTCGAGCGTACCCAGAGTTGTACTAGAAACAACCCAATAGATGAATGACCTTACCAAGCATATATGCGGGGTGGTACCACGTCACCCTATCTATCATAAGTCTGATAATATAATATAGCTGAACTTGCACAGTCCATTTGAACCATAGACCACATTGCACTTTCCGAAATCATATACCAAATCCGACTCCCACGTCTATACTCATAATACACCCAAACCATCTGTAATAGCCCATACTCGCCACTCCGGTGAGATCTTATGGTGTACCAAAAAACCCAATCACTTGAGACGATGGCCTCTAATCACAATAATTTCCCACGATAACCAAATACTAACTGAAAAACTATTTTTTCATTAGCTAAAGTCTTATTCCAACACCTTCATATATTGCCTGTCACACCTCTCTTTTTACTACCCCCCAAAGAAGGCTTTGTACCAATCCGTTTGGAAAGATACGTAGGGTATACCTCAGTGTTCAAATACCCGAGGAATATATAACAACAAAGAGGAAGGAGTTTTTCCACATAAAGGACAATTGGTTCGGGATTTTTATTTAATTTTCAGAGTCGCCACTTGGGAAGATAATGGTGTCCCAAGTCACCGGTTAATCCCGAATTCGAGGAAGTTGACTCTGTTATTATAGTCCACGAAACAAAGACCTGGATAAGGAACTCTGTTAACCCGAGAGAAGGTGTTAGGCACTCCCGGATTCCGTGGTTTTAGCACGGTCGCTCAACCGTCGTTCTCAATCTTATTTGACTTGTTATAGATTTTAAACAATATGTATGTGCTTTTACTTTTAATATTTTTAAAGAATTGCGACATTGCGAAAACGCACCTCGAGTCACACAGCAACCAGTACGCCTGTGACCCTTAGTACATTTCGGCTTTGCCGGGATTTGGGATTTGAGTCGCACCAAGTGCACACTCGTATTTAAGGAAAGTGTATTAAACGTGCCTAATAATGTCTAGCGGCTTTTAAATCTTTTAGGAGAAGCTATGGAATTCACTATTAGCTTTCCCGAATCTATTTACACTTCATTTTACTACTAAGAGGGGGCCCCACTATTTGGTGTCATGTGAGGCTCGTCCCGATTAAATTTTAATAGTCCAATCCTATTGTTTCACTATATTTTCTATAATGCTTTTTCCTTAATTATTTATTACCCACTATCATTTCAAAATTTGGGCCCAGGCCACTGTCATTGCCTTTATTGGGCGTGGGCCTCTGCACCTATCTTAATAAATCACTGACTTTGCCCGGGTCATAGTGACCCAGACTGCCTTCAAGCTTTTGTTCAACAGCCCATTCAACTTCGTATTATAGTTTAGGTCCACATTATATATTAGGCCCAAACCGGATGGGATAATGATAACAAAACAAAAATGCAAAATTCGTAGTAAAACAGACATACAAAATTAAGAGTGAAACCAAATTGCTTTTATTTATCAGAAGAGAAAAATCACTGTACAAGAAGATCAATATTAACCTTAAACCAAAACGACTTGATGCATATGAAAACAGACTACTTTTATATTTCTATTATTTTAAGAGCTGATTTACACTAACATTGAAGTTATTTAACTTGAAAATTAAAAGCAAACGGTTAAACTATGTGAAGCATGATTTAAACAGTTTAATTACTTACTAATGACAACCTGATTATCTAAGGCCAAGTGATCTAATGATACGTACACAATTATATTACTTATTCTAATACGACTTTATCCCATTCAGTGTCACAGACCCAGTTGCAAATGCATTGTGGTTTCTTCTAACCATTATACCCCTCAATCTCTGCAAAATTGCAGAAATCAGGAGCACAAATGTCTCATATGTCCCTATATGCTCTATTTAATCTACCATTTTACCAATTTATATTCCCTTTATGCCCTTAAGGGCACAGCTGAATTACCCGACCTACCTAGGTCAGGTTTTCAGTATTTTTCAACTTATTTAACTAAGGGCCAGTCCTTGCATTAGTATTTAAGGACTGGCCAAATTTAACTTGAAGAACTATTTCAATTTTAACCATTTTTGCTTCATTTTATGTTAATTAAAGACTATTATTTCATTTTTAAGCTAATTGCAGGACTAGCCTGCTTTATTGTTATGTTTAAACTATTTAAAACTTAGCTAGTCCCAAGTTGAGACTTGGCTTTTGTAATTGAAGCCCATTACTGAACATAGGCTTGGCTAAGGCCTTTGCAGGCCTAGCCACCTGTGATTCAGGGCTCAATTTAAGCCTTGGTAAGTCTGAATTTTCAAACTTGAACCAATTATTACACAACTAGCCCATTTAAGGGTGGGCCAGTGTGTGAAAGACCTAACAGAGTAGGTCAATTGCAAAATTGACCACTCTTGGTCACTTATTTAACTTGTAACCTATTTTTTTTTCAATTTTAACCTATTTCAAAATTAACCGCTTATGAGACTTAGTACTATTGCAGCTATAACCAATTCCCCTACGATTGGTGGGCATTAACACTGCTCATACTAACATAACACTATTGCAAACTTAACCATTTCAACATACAATTGCACACATAACCAAATGAAACCAAACTTGTTCATCCATAATTAAAACTCAGAAAAGAAGTTTGATAATGTTGAATCTTAATCAATCAGACTCACATAACTCAGTTTCATGTAGCAAAGTGCCAATTAAACATCAATCAGGCTTAACTACAACCGTTTTATGTTGAATGATTCACTGAAAGACCCAGAACACACTTAAAGTTCATGGACATAGACTCATAGAGACTAAATCTCACAAAGCAGTCGAGAGAAATGAAACATGGCCTATATCAGACACAAGCATAATGGTTCTAACATAGTAACATAAGAATGATATCAACCCACTTTCCAAATACTAACCCTAGCTTGATACATGCGTGTGATAGATAAAATGAAGATGAAGAACAGAAGAACATGGAGAATAACTGAGAAAATCCCAAATCTAACTCAGGAGACAAACATGCTAAGCTAAAACAAAAGTGAGGAAGAACAACTCTTAATCAGAGAAACATAGAGGATAATTGAGAAAATCCCTAATCTAGATCAAGAAACAAACAATCAAAGATAAACCAGAAGTGAGGAAGAACAACTCTTAAACAGAGAAATATAGAGAATAACTGAGAAAAATCCTTAATCTAAATCAAGAAACAAACAATCGAAGATAAACCAGAAGTGAGGAAGAACAACTCTTAAACAGAGAAACATAGAGAATAACTGAGAAAAATCCCTAATCTAAAACATGCAATCTAATAACATAAACAACAATCATTTGAAAGTAAAGAAGAACAGATCTTTAAACAAGAAAACAGACAAACTAAAAACCCTAGTTTATTCGATATCTATATCAAGAAAAGTATATCAAACACACAAAAGAAGAGAAGAAAACATAAAACAAAACAAGAAAATAATACAAAGCAAGTAAAGGGAGAGGGAACACTTAGCTTGCAGGGCCGGTCCCCTGAGCTTCCCATTTTCCCTCTCTTATTCATCTTTTCTTCAGATTTCTTTTCTCTTTTTGTTTATTTCTTTGTATTTTTTTTTCTGGTTTTCTTGTTAGACTTCAAGATGAAGTCTTTTGGGGTTTTGGTTTAGAGGTGGGTATTTAGAGAAGGGAAAAGATGAGATCTTAGGAGGAAGTTTGGTTTGAGTCGCCGGAGTTAGGGTTCCGGCGACTTTCTTTCAAATGTTCGAGGAGATGGGGGATGATTCGAGGGAAACCAAGGGTATGGGGTGATAGATCAGGCCACAGGGATTCTGTGGTGTTGATTTGGGGTGGGTTCTCGTTGTTTGGGTCGTCGGAGATGAACTCCGATGACCGGGGTTTCAAGAACAGGGGGTTTTAAGGTTGGTTTTAGGTTTTTGGGGTGAGGCTTGTGATGGAGAAGAAGAAGATGAGAAGGGTGAAGGTAAGAATGGCCGGAGACCACCATGAAAGGCGATGGCCTCCATGGCCGGCAAGGTTGTAGAGAAGAAGACGAAGAAGAACAGTGGCGGCTAGGGTTTTGGAAAATACTAGAATGGCCGGTCTCAATTGAGACAAAGGCCTTTTATACTCATAACCATTAAGGAGATCTTGGCCGTTGGATCTCTGATGATCAACGGTCAAGGTTAAGCATTACTTAAACGACGCTGTGTAGGCTCACATGAGGCCACGATGTCTCTTCCGTTAGATCACCTTAAATAAACGGCTGAGATCAATTCCCGCCTATTAATTAAATGCCTAAATTCAACTAAAAATCTCGGCTGTTGGATTGATGAAATTGAACGGCTGAGATCACTGTTACCCGTGAACTGGACCGGCTCTCTTTGGGCCAAATGCATTGGGCCAACATTTTAAG
Source organism: Nicotiana noctiflora (assembly GCA_032618575.1). Classification (NCBI taxonomy): domain Eukaryota; kingdom Viridiplantae; phylum Streptophyta; class Magnoliopsida; order Solanales; family Solanaceae; genus Nicotiana; species Nicotiana noctiflora. The sequence continues at coordinate 283,172 of JASVEL010011932.1, forward strand.
CTTAATTTGGCCCAGTTCTTTATTACACTATATATTTTGTATTTTTGGTGTTTTAATTATTTTTAAACCAATTCTTTTTTTGTATTTTTTGTATTTTTTGTATTTTATTTATTCTACTATTTAAAATACTCAATTTCCTACTCTCACTAAATTTTTGGCATTTTTGACAATTTTCTACTATATTTTTTATATTTTTCGCTATTTAAAGCTATTTTCCCTTTTTTGTTCATTTTCTTTTCTTTTTAAAACTAATTAATGAAAAATGCAAGTATTTCACCTATTATATTTTTTTGATTTTTCTAAAATTTTTATTATTCAACACACAAAAATGCATCCAATATCAGACAAATCGTGTAATTGCACTAAAAAAATCCTATTTATTTTAATTTTTGGAATTCATTTGCCTAGTGCAAAAATCATGTGCTCACATTGCCCACGGCAACCGAACATGCGATATATCGAATCCATCTCTCAGGTCATCAATTCATGAATCCATTTCCCTTTTAACTGATACCACAATAGATTTCGGAGCCAAACCTCGATATTACCTTTCTAACCAGCTGAAATCACACATGCTCGCACTCATTAATGACTCCACCAATCAATTCTGATTATAACACACTGCACTGGTGATATGACACATCAACATCGGCCTAAGCCGCGACGAGCACAACACAGGCTCCAATAAGAAACGTCTGAACATACTCAATTCATGACGACTAACTCAAACAAAAGAGCTATAATTCATTTCCTCCATACCATCATAACATAGGACTGAGATCCCGCCTCGCATTATAGAAATAGAGTACATGAATTCTCCTCGAAAGGTCATAACATCATATGGCATTGCCACAACTTATGATTCCATCCAAACACTATTACCCATGAAGCACCTCCATCCATCATGATCAAAGCAGTCAGCCACACACAGATTTAGGTCTGAACTCATGCAATCAATCTCACCCACGGTGAAACAATTAATATATCCCATCAATCTTGTAAGGACACAACCGATGCGCCATTCGCCAAGCGGCACCCAACACTGACTTTCCTCAGAGACTGGGAAGTATTGTACACAAGGTAACATATAGAAAAAAACTATTCTCTATATCACACGGTTGGGGCATGCAATTTGCTCCAAATAACATACCCGTGGCGGCGTGCCACCCGATCCAGATACCATACCTGTGGCGGCGTGCCACCTGATCCACGCATAAATCTCGCAAAACGAAATGCACACCGAGTCAATTTGCTCATTACAATAAACATATATAGCCTCAAGCTCGGCCATAAGAAACGCATCCGACAAAGTTCCTCAATACCGGAACTGAGTCAATGGTAGAAACATCTGCACTGATATCCGCCACGAAGGCCCCACTGACAAAGCAATACCTACCAGTCGTCCGCTGGTCCTGGGTACAACTACCATGCTAGAGCATACTCTGATGCACTCTACTACGCAATTTGTGCCATTTCCGACATAGTCCATTTCACATTAGTCTAGAAAACCTGACTTATGAAAACCAGTCTACAATCAAGTATCATAACCCAAATTCATCATGCCTAGCTAAGAGAGAGCCACTAGGGCTTCCAATTTCCAATAATCGCTAAACGATGCCAATACACTCGATATACAACCACTGCATAGGCGGATTACAAGAACTTCTAGTCTCCATTACCTATATAACACATGAATCACTATGCCTGATCCTACACTCCACTGTACGAATACATAACACACATCAAGCATCCATTCATACCAAGAAAGTCATTCAAAAATTTTCCTAAGCCATCAACAACTCAATCATCACAATCGATCCAACGAGAGAATACCACCATACCACTAGATATTATCAGTTTACATTACCTTGTCCCTTTTGACCATATAACCCGCCAAATCACTAGAATAGCAGTACTATTTTTCCTTAATCACCAGAAATATCGATTCTTAAATCACTTGCAGCTGCTCGCACTGATCAATAATTTATAATGACTTTCCATGTATTATGAACTGATCTCAAAACCTTGAACATGCCATTATCAACTTTTCATGACACATCGCATATACCATACTACACCAAGATACATGGAAATTTCTATCCCTCTCCTACGCCACAAACATCGATGCACTCAACTAGTCAAGGACCTTCATGATCCCACATGGAAGAAAAATTATTACACATTCCATGCTTCTCATACCGACAGGAATATACTCAATTTCAAACCACGGTAAAACACATCACAAACTTTTTCTTCCAATTCATTGCATAAGTTTAACTGCCAGGACTGAGTCCTTTTACCCACATCGAGCTACGCAACTGCTAGCACTCAAGAGCTTTGTTGCACCATATCTGCAAGACTCATTGCTTCGAACACATACCAGGAGTTCATCGTATCCTTATCATACCGTTTTGGTTTATTAACAAGTTGCTCCATTTACCCAATTTCCTTTATGATTCATCTTAAATTTAATATCAGTCTTTACTGTAGCACCACAATACCTCAACCCATGTTACCACACAAGACTCGTACAGAAGACCACACAGTCTAAGACCCATAGGCCACTGAATACTCTCTCAATATTTCCCAGAAGTACCACAATCTATAACACTTTACTTTGAAGAACTTCCTGCGATTTTGAATTCGGTATCATTGCCTTCCAATACGGATACATAGAATCCCATCATTCACATAATATAACATAAGTCTTGATCTCTCCTAATGAAACCACCGTATTTAGCCACATACACAATCTTAAGACACCTTACCATTACAAGAAAAATCTTGAACACCGCAAGACTATTCTCGGGCGTCATTCACCCTTATTCAGTTGTAATTCAACTGTCTTATTGAACAAAACCATTCGTGCCTTGGTAGAACTGTAACACCGCAGAACATGATTACATACAGATGCACTTAGCTATCTTTCTTTTCTATACACCGAACATTCTTGACCAACAACAGTTCAAATCATCCTAGGATTTCTTCACATCTACGAAACACCATAACCTTTATCAGAATTTTCCCAACATACTTAGAGACAGAACCAACATAGCACACAATAGTGCAATCAGTTAATCAATAAAAAACCTCCCCAACTTGGCTCGGATCCATACATCAAAGCACGTTTAGCCACTCATAGCATTATTACTCAAATGATGCCACAATGTTATAGTGAGATTAAGCTCAAGTCATTTACAAGCCTTGACAGAGACTCAAATCATCAGAGACCTTAACTCTTCTACAATTCTTGCATTTATACACACGCCACAGTTAAACCTACTCTCTTTAGGTGACAGATATCTTTTTTAAGTCCCAATTTTTTTCAAAAATTTTGGCAGAGTTTCCTTTGTAATTTGGCCTATCCACCTGCCAGAGAATCACCAAAACCATCCTAACAATACGTCCACAACTTGACAAGACACCACAATGTATATCAACATTATTAATGTTAATACTACACGAGTTATATTATTAAAATTTATACATGGACATGCGTTGCACTTGATCGAATCATAACATATATCAAATACCTTTCACCACACCCAAAGCTCGGGGCTACACAACAGATTACAATAAGATTCGAACACATAACAGCTCGTACATTATTAAGCTGCCATTTCCACAGTTAGGGACAATACCGATCACCTAAAATTTCATAATACCAGCTCGTAAAATCAGCACCGGGGTGCTCAAGTCATAGACAAAGATCTAGCCTCAAGTCCTCCCGACTGGCCCAACATGAACTCACGGAGATTATATCTCTTCCCTTGATCGGGGAATTACAAGCCATCAAGGCAATTATATTATTGAGCGCTCGATGCTTACACAAACGTGTGGAAGGAATTTCAAAAATTATATCTCAAGCTGAATCAAGTACGCACGATAAGAATTCCAAGAAATGTGAAGTGTTTCCTAAAAGGTCTGCAGCCTCCCGAGGATAAATACAGGTGTTCCCATACCGATTCACGAGACTCTACCAACCGGCTCAAGACTCATGAGGCCTAGAAACCTAGGCTCTGATACCAACTTGTCACGACCCCAATCTCGGTCTTGATGGTGCCCAACACAACTACTAGGCAAGCCTGACCATTACACTCTTATCCCCGAGCATGAAGCTCAAATCAATTACCTGAATATTATTATCAACAATCAAAATCTAAACTGAATTATCACCCAAAGATCTAGGGTCACGAGTCTAGAGCCTCTAAACATGATCGGATAACAATATCCGAACAACATACTCAAATCTTAATAATATATATATATAAGGAAAACTGGAATAAGAAGAGAAGCCAGGTCCTGCGAACACCGGCAGCTACCTCAGCAACTCGGATAAACACTGATAAAAGCTGGAGTGCTCGTCTATCCCTCCTATGTGCCTGAATCTGCACACAAAGGTGCAGGGAGTAGAGGTAAGTACTAAGTACTCAGTGAGTAATAAATATATATTAATAGCTGAAAGTAAGAAACCACAGAATACCACAGAGTAAAGCTAAACTATAGTCTGATTCCTCCTACGAACTAGCAACAACAGCACATTACAATTATCACAGATAATTTAATAGATAAAGATGCAATACAATGCACATGACCGCTACGATGTGTAGCCCGATCTATTTAACGTGGATGACGCTTACTAGGGGTGTGTACAGACTCCGAAGGGGCTCCTACAGCCCAAGCGCCATAATGTTGCTACGTGCAGCCCGATCCATCCTCATATCAACTGCTGTGGCGTGCAGCCCGATCCGTCCTCATATCAACAACATGCATATGAGTCACACAACAGTTCAAATTACTTACTTCCAGATTCCAGTTCATTAATTATGAAAATACTTTAATTCCTATTTAATTTTCCAGAAATAGGTGCCTTAGCATTTCAATATGGTGATTTCAAACCAGGACTGAGATCACTGATAAGCAAATAGAGCTATCACATATATAACTATCCCCTAAGGATACTACAGATCGGCACAAGGCCCCAAATATGGCTTACAGCCCACAAATATATCAAACACAGTGTGTTTCAACCACATATATATCATGTTATTCTTATTCGGGGTGGACTAAGTCTCAATCCCCAGTCACAATCAATCCCGCACCTGCCACGGGGTGCGATTCATGCCCTACTAGCGTCACAATGTGCTAAGCCGGGGTTTTGAACCCTTAAGCTACCATATACACAAACTACTCATCTCTAGCCGGCCGTGGACTCATCCGTGACGCCTTTTCCTTTTGAATTTGCCGCCTCATGTGTCAAATCTAGTCAAACCACAACAATTATATCAAATATGGGTCAAAGAAACATAACCCAATTCAATTTACACGAAATACGCAATAATACACCAAGTTGGTAAAACCCGGACCCCGAGCCCGCTTCTCAAAAAATTCCGCAAATTCATACAAACGGATTCCTCGTCTCGCCACGAGTCTGTGCATATAAAATTTATCGAAATCGTAGTTCGAATGGCCTTTCAAAAGTCACATTTTCGTTTTCAAAACATAGGCCCTAATTCTTCACAATTTCTACCCAAATTTATGAGGTTTGATGTTAATTCTACCATATAATCGTGTTTTTTAGTCAAGAAACTTACCTCCGATGTTCCCTATTGATTCCTCTCTTCACAGCTCCCAAAACCCTCTCTAAACGAAGTGAAATTAGTGAAATAATGATTAGGGTCGCGTTTGAAATTTAATTAATCTGTTTTCTACACAGACGTCGCCTTCTATGCGATTCAGGGCCACTATTGCGATCGCATAGAGCAAGTTTTCCTGGCCTTAAATTTCTTCTCTGTGATCGCAGGCCTAGCCATGCGATCGCATAGCTTCGCGCCCTTACCATTCGCGATCGCACCCAAGCTTACGCGACAGTAACCTATGCGACCGCAATACCCTTGACACGATCGCATAGTGTTAATTCTTTGCCCCTTCAAACCCTTCTATGCGATCGCAATCCTGTCTATGCGATCGCATAGAACAACAGCTTACTGCAATTTTCTACTGCAATTTCATGATTAAAACTTGCCCGTTGGCCATCCGAAATTATCCCGAGACCCCCGAGACCACAACCAAAGCCACCAATACATCACATTACCTTATTTAAACTTGATCGTAACATAAAAACACCATCGTAAATATCAAAATCTCCATTTTCATACGGATTCAAGCCTAGTTTCTTTAAAACTTCCGAAACTAACATTTGATCTAAAACCCGAACTAAACACCTCCGAATAACCTGAAATTTTGCACACATATCCAAAATCACCTAACGGATCTACTGCAACTTTCGGAATTTCATTTCGAGTCCCGGATCAAAATCTCACCTACCGTTCGAATTTTGCCAAAATTCAACCTTAGCCAATTCAAGCCTAAAACTACACCGGACCTCCGAATTCGATTTTGATTGCTCTCCTAAGTCATAAATGATCCCCCAAAACTAGTCAAATCATCAAAATTCAACTCCAAGCTGTCTAACTCATAGGTCAATATTCGGTTGCCTTTTCCAAACTATCCTTCTCATAAAGAGGTTTATGGCCTCATTTATATCTAAATTCCCTCCGATTTGCTTCTAACTTTCCAAACACATATAAATTAGCATATTGAAGTGTTAAATGAAGAAAACGGGGCGATAACTCTCGTAACAACGGGTCGGGTCGTTACACACGCCTATACACCGCACTCGATCATTTAGCAAATAGCAATATATAATACTCTCATCCTATTCTCTCAAGCCAATATTAGATAAAACACTTACCTTGGTAAGAAAATAGCAATCAAAGCTCTGAAACCACTTTTCCTCTAGAATCCGACTCCGAAACAATGATATCTAGGTACAATTCAATTTAATAGTATCAATAAAGGTCCAAAAGCATAATCCCAAAGTCTAGAATTGAAATTCTCATCATTCTTCCAAAAGTAGCAAAATCTAAAATCGTGCCCACATGGTCCAAACTCGAGGCTCGGACCAAATTCCAATCACCCATAACCCCACGAGCTCAAATATGTAATTTCTTTTAAGATTCGATCCCAAATTGAGATTGAATCGCCCAAAATTTCCAAAAACCTAACTCTACCCAAAAGCCCTAATTTCTACTTTTATTTCATATTTTTAGGCCTAGAATTTAGTGATTAGTTGATGAAATAATGAGAAAATGATGTTAAGATTACTTACCCAAAGAGTTATGGAGGAAATGGAGCTTGAATTTCGTCTATGGAGGGTTTAAGGGAGGAGCTTGTGTGAAAAAGTGGGAATAATCCCGTAATGAAGGTTCTGTTTTTAATAAAAATCAATGGGCAGAATTACACTTCGCGTTCACTTGAAAAAGAGACGCGTTCACGAAGGTTTGAACACTCAATGCATCATGTTCGCGTGGTACTAAGCGTGAACGCGTAGAATAAGGAACTCAAGCCACCGCGTTCGTGATTGGGTAACGCGAACACGTAGAGTACGTTTCTGGGGTCTAAAATCTTGGCCTACGCTAACGGGTTGAAGGAAGCAACAAGGCTTTGCGATCGCGATGGCTTGAACGCGAACGCGAAGGTCTAAGGTAGCAAAGCTACGCGAACATGAATGGATGATGCGAACGCGATGAAGGTTTTCACTAGAAGCCAACAGCAGAGTTTCTGCAACACATTTCTATTCCAAATCCTCCCAAACATCCCCCGAAAACACTCCTGAGCCCTCATGTCTCCAACGAAATACACACACTAAGTCAATATCATCCTGCAAACTTGCACGAGCGATCAAATCGCTAAAATAACATCAAAATCAAAGTATCAACCCCCAAAACTCCTAATTTTCATTTCAAAGTTCATAACTTCCAACTTTAGCTATTTAGGTCCAAAACACGTCAAACGACGTACGATTTCAACAGAATTTCACAGAAAGCACTTAACGTATATATAAGACCTGTATCGGGCGTCGGAACTAAAATATGAGCCCGATACCTATATTCTCTAACATATTTTCATTTCAGTTTTTCCTTATTAATTTCGGAAAACAATTTAACATAAAAATTCTTTTACCGGGGTTCAGGACCTCGGATTTCGACTCCGGGCACAAGCCCGAGTCCCATATTTTTTTACGGACCTCCTGGGACCATGACATCATGGGTCCGGATCCATTTACCCCAAATGTTGATCAAAGTCAACTATATTAATATTAATATCAAAATTCTTCAATTTTTTTATAGAATTCACATATTTTAACATAAAAATTTTCTCACTTTGCGTCTGGACTGCACACGCAAATCAACGCAATCCAAAAGTAGGTTTCCAAGGCTTCGAAAGTGCAAAAAAAGGAAGAAATACGGTGTTGACCCTTTGTGTCGTCACATTCTCCACTCTGAAATAACTGTTTGTCCTCGAACGGTCAAAAGAACGAAGTACCTGAGTCAGGATACAGATGAGGGTAACGGCTCTGCATATCAGACTCGGACTCCCAGGTCGATGCCTCAGGAGACTGACCTCTCCATTAAACATGCACTGCAGGAAAACTCTTCGACCTCAACTGTCAAACCTGCCGGTCTAGAATAGCTACCGGCACCTCCTCATAGGACAGATCCTTGTCCAACTAGATAGTGCTGAAATCTAACATGTGGGTAAGATCTCTGTGATACCTCTGAAGCATAGACACATGAAACACTGGATGCACGGCTGGCAAGCTAAGTGGCAATGCAAGTCTATAAGCCACCTCCCCGACTCGATCAAGTATCTAAAATAGACCAATGTACATAGGGCTAAGCATGCTCTTCTTCCCAAATCTCATCACGCCCTTCATAGGCGATACACAGAGCAATACTTGCTCACTAACCATAAAAGCTACATCTCAAACCTTGCGATCCACATAACTTTTTTGCCACGACTGAGCTAAACGAAGCATGTCCTAAATGATCTTGACCTTATCCAAGGCCTACTGGACTAAATCTATACCCAATAATTGAGCCTCTCCCAGCTCGAACCATCTAACTGGAGACCGACATCGCCTACCATACAATGCCTCATAAGGAGCCATCTGAATGCTGGATTAGTAGCTGTTGTTGTAGGCGAACTCTACTAAAGGTAGAAACTGGTCCCAAGAGCCTCCAAAATAAATAACACAGGCTCAGAGCATATCCTCCAATATATGAATAGTCCTCTCGGACTGACCATCTATTTGAGGATGGAATGTTGTGCTCAAGTTAACCTGGGTGCCTAACTCCTGCTGAACTGCTCTCCAAAAGTGCAAGGTAAACTGCGTACCCCGATCTGAAATGATAGATATCAGCACCCCATAAAGGCGAACAATCTCTCGAATGTAGATCTCAGCTAGTCTCTCTGATGAATAGGTGGTGGCAACAGGAATGAAATGTGCTGACTTGGTTAGCCTATCAACAATGACCCATATGGCATCAAACTTCTTCCAGGTCACCGGAAGTCCAGTAACGAAGTCCATGGTAATCCGCTCCCACATCCACTCGCGAAGCTTAATCCTTTAAAATACACCACCAGGCCTCTGATGCTCAAACTTTACATGCTGACAATTCAAACACCGAGCCATATATGTAACAATGTCCTTCTTCATCCTACGCCACCAGTAATACTGCCGCAAATCCTGATACATCTTTGCGGCACCCGAGTGAATAGAATACAGAGAACTATGGGCCTCCGCTAAGATCAACTCTGGAATACCATCAACATTGGACACACAGACTCACCCATGCAGCCTCAAAACACCATCTGCATCTAAAGTCACCTTTGTGGCACCTCCACGCTGTATAGTGTCTCTTAGGGCACACAAATGAGGATTATCAAACTGCTGGTCACGGATACGCTCCAATAATGAAGAACGAGCGACCGTGCAAGCTAAAACTTGGCTAGGCTCATAAATGTCCAACCTTACAAACTGGTTGTCCAAGGCCTGAATATCCAAAGCAAGCAGTCTCTGGCTGACCGGGATATAGGCAAGACCACCCATGCTGGATGACTTCCTGCTCAATGCATCCGCCACTACATTGGCTCTCTTAGGGTGGTACAAAATAGTAATATCATAATCATTTAATATCTCTAACCATCTCTGTTGCCTCAAGTTCAACTCTTTCTGCTTGAACAAGTATTGCAGACTCTTTTGATTAGTGTATACCTCACACGTCACACCATATAAGTAATGCCTCCAAATCTTCAAAGCATGGACAATGGCTGCAAACTCTATATCATGGATCGGGTAGTTCTTCTTATGAATCTTTAAGTGCCTCGAAGAGTAAGCAATGACCCTGCCATCCTGCATCAATACTTTACCAAGTCAAATACGGGAAGCATCGCAATAAACTGTATAAGGCCTTGAACATGTGGTAAAAACCAATATCAATGTCGTAGTCAGAGTTGTCTTGAGCTTCTGAAAGCTCTACTCGCACTGTCTGACCACCTGAACTGGGTACCTTTCTGGTCAACATGGTCATCGGGGCTGCTATAGATGAAAATACCTTAACAAATAGACTGTAATAACTGTCTAACCCCAAGAAACTCTGAATCTCAGTAGTTGAAGCTGGTCGAGGCCAATTCTTGATTGCCTCAATCTTCTTTGGGTCTACCTGAATGCCCACTGCTGATACTACATGACCCAGAAACGCAACTGAACTCAAACAGAACTTGCACTTTGAGAATTTGGCGTATAACTGGCTATCCTTCAGAGTCTGAAGAACCACTCTGAGGTGGTGCTCGTGCTCCTCCTGACTATGGGATTACACAAGAATATCATCAATGAAAACTATCATGAACAAGTCCAAATAAGGCCTGAACACTCGGTTCATCAACTCCATAAATGATGGTGGGGCATTGGTCAACCCAAATGACATGACCAAAAACTCATAATGCTCGTACCGAGTGCAAAATGTTATCTTATGGACATCAGATGCCCTAATCATTAGCTGGTGATAACACGATCTCAAATCTATCTTTGAAAATACCTTCGTACCCTGCAACTGGTCAAATAAAATATCAATCCTCGGCAGTTGGTACTTGTTCTTTATTGTCACCTTGTTTAGATGTCGTTAATCAATGCACATCCTCATCAATCCATCATTTATCTTCACAAATAGAACTGGCGCACCCCAAGGAGAAACACTAGGCCTCATAAAGCATTTCTCGAGCAAATCCTGCAACCGATCTTTTAGCTCCTTCAGCTCTGGTGGGGTCATATGATACGGCGGGATAGAAATGGGCTACGTGCCTGGGGCCAGATCAATACAAAAATCAATATCCCTGTCGGGCGGCATACTCGACATGTCTGAAGGAAAAACTTCGGGGAACTCCCGGACAATAGGAACTGAGTCAATAAAAGGAACCCCCGTGTTGGAATCACGAACATATGCCAAATAAGCTAAACACCCCTTCTCGACCATGCATTGGGCCTTAACATATTAAATAACACTACTAGTTGCATGTCTTGGGTCCCTCTCCACTCCAATCAGGACAAGTCCGGTAAAGCCAAGGTCACGGTCTTAGCAGGACAATCCAAGATCACATGATATGGGGACAACCAATCCATCCCCAATATAACATCAAAATCAACCATGTCTAGAAGCAATAGATCAACACAGGCCTTAAGACCCTCAAATACTACTACACAGAAATGATGAAATCTAACGACCACTATAGAATCACCCACTGGCGTGGATACGTATACAGGAATACCCAAGGCATCACTAGGCATAGCCAAGTGGAGAGCAAAATAAGATGACATATATGAATACATGGACGCAGGGTCAAATAGTACTAAAGCATCCCGGTCACAAACAAGAATAGTACCTGTAATTACCGCATCGGAAGACTTAGCCTCTGGCTTGGCCGGCAAAGCCTAACACCGGGGCTGGGCCCCACCTCCCTGAACTGCATCTCTAGGATGATCAACCACTGGTTGTCCTCTGCCTCTTTCGGTCCGAGCTCTACGGTCCTTACCTCCACCTCTATGATCCCTAACCCTGCCTCTAGCTAACTGGGTGAGTTGTGGATCACCTGTTGCCTGAATCATGGGGCGAGGACCCTACTACCGAGAGCTGCTCGATGCTCGAGGGCAAAACTTGACAATGTGATCGCGGTCACCACAACCATAACAAGATCTCGACAACTATGACTGCTGGCCCTGTCGATCTGGGTTTATGGACAATGTCACTAGAGCGGGTTTGCTGCCAGTAGCACCAACCAGTTCTTAGGCTGGAGGAGGGGTTCAGACTTCTACTATGCGTACTCTAGAGTAGGTAGCTCCCCGGACTCAGGTTCCAGTGATTCAGCCCGTAGTGGCAGCTCAAACAGGTATTACAGCTCAGTCCGGTGATGGAGCGGCCATATCTTCGGATGCTTTGTAGAGACTTGATCGGTTCTCCAAGCTTTTCACCACCACTTTTAGCGGTGCTTCATCGGAGGATCCCCAGGATTTTCTATTTAGTTGTCATGAGATTCTCAGGACAATGGGTATAGTGGAGACCAATGAGGTCGATTTTTGCACCTTCAGGCTTGCAGGGTCTGCCAAGACTTGGTGGAGAGATTACTGCCTATCTAGACCAGCAGGGTCTCCAGCTTTGATATTGGATCAGTTCGTGGAGTTATTCTTGGAGAATTTTCTCCACATCACTCAACGGGAGGCACTTCGTAGGCAGTTTGAGCATCTCCAGCAGGTCTCCATGATAGTTACACAGTATGAGACTAGATTTGTTGACTTGGCATGCCATGCAGTTGTGATACTCCCTACAAAGCAAGAGAGGGTCCAGAGATTCATTGATGGATTGATTCATCCGATCCGTCTACAAATAGCCATGGGAGTTGGTAGTGATATTTCCTTTCAAGAGGCGGCCAATGCGGCTCGCAGAGTTGAGATGGCCATCACACGAGGAGGTGGTCAAATGTCGGACAAGAGGCCTCATCATTCTGGTAGATTCAGTGGTACCTCATCAGGAGGTAGGGATTCATATGGTAGAGGTCAGACACCGAGGCCCTTTCAGTATGCGCTTCAGGTTTCTCATGGTGCTCCAGACAGTAGAGGTTCTCAGCAGTATTATTCAGATCAGCAGCCTATCAGTGCACCCCCACTTTAGAGCTTTAGGGGAGGACATTCTGGTCGACAGGGCCAGCAGTCGCAGCAGTCGAGATCTTGTTATGGTTGTGGTGACTACGATCATATTGTCAAGTTTTGCCCTCGAGCATCCAACAGCTCTCGGCAGTAGGGTCCTCGCCCCATAATTCAGGTAATAGGTAATCCACAGCTCGTCCAGCTAGCTAGAGGCAGGGTTAGGGATCATAGAGGTGGAGGTAGGGACCGTAGAGCTCGGACCGAAAGAGGCAGAGGACAACCAGTGGTCGATCATCCTAGAAATGCAGTTCAGGGAGGTGGGGCCCAGCCCCGGTGTTAGGCTTTGCCGGCCAAGCCAGAGACTGAGTCTTCCGATGCGGTAATTACAGGTACTATTCTTATTTGTGACCGGGATGCTTTAGTACTACTTGACCCTGCGTCCATGTATTCATATATGTCATCTTATTTTGCTCTCCACTTGGCTATGCCTAGTGATGCCTTGGGTATTCCTGTATATGTATCCACGCCTAGAGATTCAGGATGAACAAAACCCTCCTGGGACCTGAGTTGGGCCCACTGGAGCTGCTGGAGCTGGAACCTCCTCATCATAATCAATATGAGGCTTCACCTATGGAATTGTCGCCTGGGGCTAAGCTCTGCCCCTACCACGGCCTCTGGTACGGCATCGGACTCTGCCCTTTGCGGGAGCTACTACTGGGGGCTCGGGCTGCTGCGCGGTAGAAGAAGAAGCACGTGTTCTCACCATCTGCGAAAGAATAGAGTAGAAGGACAATCAGTATTTGAGAAACAGAATCGCACGACAAGAAAGAACAAAAGTGGAACTTTTCCTAACTTTGTAGTCTCTGGGGATAAATACAGGCGTCTCCATACTAATCCCTCAGACTCTACTAAGTTTGTCCGTGAGTAGCGAGACCTATGCAACCTAGAGCTCTGATACCTACTTGTCACGACACGAATTTTTCCCATCATCGGGCGTCGTGATGGTGCCCACTAACGGAGCTAGGCCAGCAAAACATTAAACATTCTCTAACCAACCTCAACAATATAATATTCTAATAATAATTAATAAGTGTGGAAGACTTTAAGTTTAACAAAATAATATAAAAATGCGGAAGTTTGAAACATGTCACTACCCAAAATCTGGTGTCACTAGCTCACAGACTACTATAGTAACAAACAAGTCTGAATGAAAGCAAAATACATATGTCTGTTTCGGTACAAGGAAAATAAACTGACATAAAGGAAAGGGACTTCGACCTACGAACGCCAGCTAGGTTACCTCGAGAGTCCCTGGACTGAAGATAGCTCCCAGATAGAAATCCTACTGTTGCTGCCCAAAAGCTGCTCCTAGATATGTGCATAAGGAAATCACAGAGTGTAGTATCAGCACAACCGACCCCATCTGTTGGTAAGTGCCTCGCCTAACCCCGACGAAGTAGTGACGAGGCTAGACCGGACTACCAAAAGCAACATGTACAATCCTATATACATATATACAATAAAAGGAAAAGAAATACTGAAACTAAATAGTTAAAACGGGTGGGAAAAATGTTGTGCGGGAGTACAATTTTAATATAAAATTCATCATCGTAATTAAGAAATAGGGGCACAACAATAATTATCAAAGAATAAGAATTCACTAGTTACATGGCATCAACCTTCGTGTTTTTACTCTCGTTCTCACCCAAAGCAAATGAATAAAATGTAAGGCATCACCCTTCATTCTTTCCCTTACATAACTCTCATTTCATGGCACGGAATGACCCTTCGTGCAAATATAATCAAATCAGAGCACGAAATGTACCTTCGTGCATAAATAGTCAAAATATAGCACGGAATGACCCTTCATGCAAATATAATCAGAAATAGCATGGATTGACCCTTCGTGCAATATCACTCTTCCTCACCCAAACAACAGTCAACCAAACGGGCAAGAGGAATAAACAAATAGTAAGAACTATCCCGGTAAGGGAATAACACTAATAAAAACTAAGTCCTGGCAAGGGAACAATAACAATAACTTTCACAACCCAGTAAGGGTAATACTCAATATATTCAAAGCATCCCGACAAGGGATTAATCACAACTGTTTTCAATACTTTCATCTCCTACTCAATAGCATTTATCATTTGAGCCAACGCTCCAAAAATATTACTATTTCACAACTTATCCTCTAACTCTTCACATTTGTAAAAATCATAATTTAGCTTAGAAGAGTTCCAAATTATCTCAAAGACAAGTACAAACAAAGACCCACGGTCCGGTGTATAGACACTCGTCACCACGCCTGTACACCGCACTCGACCATTTAGCAAATAACAATTTATAATACTCTAATCCTATTCCCTCAAGCTAAAGTTAGATCAAACACTTACCTCGGTCCAAAATAGCAATCAAATCTCTAAAACTGCTTTTCCTCTAGAATATGACTCTAATACAATGATATCTAGGCACAATTCGATTCAATAGTATCAACAAGGGCTCAAAAGCATAGTCCCACAGTGTAGACTTGAAGTTCCCATCATTCTTCCTAAAGTAGCAAATTCAAAATTGGGCCCACATGGTCCAAACTCGAGACTCGGACCAAATTCCAATCACCCATAACCCCCACGAGCTCAAATATGTAATTTGTTTTAAGATTTGACCCCAAATTAAGGTTGAATCGCCCAAAATTCCCAAAAACCTAACTCTATCCAAAAGCCCTAATTTCTACTTTGATTTCATGTTTATAGGCCTAGAATTTAGTGACTAGTTGATGAAATAATGGGGAAATAATGTTAAGATTACTTACCCAAAGAGTTATGGAGGAAAGGGAGCTTGAATTTCATCTATGGAAGGTTTAAGGGAGGAGCTCGTGTGAAAAAGTGGAAATAATCACGTAATGAAGGTTATGTTTTTAATAAAAATCATTGGGAAGAATTACACTTCGGGTTCACGTGAAAAGGGACGCATTCGTGAAGGTTTGAATATTCAAGGCATCGCGTTCGCGTGGTGCTAAGAGTGAATGCGTAGAAGAAGGAACTCAAGCCACCGCGTTCGCGATTGGGTAACGCGAACGTGTAGAGTACGTTTCTGGGGTCTGAAATATTGGCCTATGCGAACGCATAAGGGACCACGCGAATGCGTTGAAGGAAGCAACAAGGCTTCGCGATCGTGATGGCCTAAACGCAAACGCAAAGGTCTAAGGTAGCAAAGCTATGCGAACGCGAATGGATGATGCGAACGCGATGAAGGTTTTCACTGGAAGCCAACAACAAAATTTCTGCAACACATTTTTATTCCAAAACCTCCCGAACACCCCCAAAAACACTCTCGAGCCCTCGGGTCTCCCAACCAAATGTACACACTAAGTCAATATCATCCTACGAACTTGCTCGAGCGATCAAATCGCTAAAATAACATCAAAATCAAAGAATCAACTCGCAAAACTCATAATTTTCATTTCAAAGTTCACAACTTCCAACTTTAGCTATTTAGGTCCGAAACACGTCAAACGACGTCCGATTTGGACCGAATATCACAAAAAGCGCTTAACGCATATTTAAGACATGTACCGGGCGTCGGGACCAAAATACGAGCCCGATACCTATATTTTCTAACTCATTTTCATTTCAGTTTTTCATTATTAATTTCAGGAAACAATTTAACAGAAAAAATCTTATTACCGGGGTTCTGGACCTCGTATTTTGACTTCGGGCACATGACCGAATCCCATATTTTTCTACGGACCTCCCGGGACCATCACATCACGGGTCCGGATCCGTTTACCCAAAATGTTGACCAAAGTCAATTATATCAATATTAATATCAAACATTTTCATAGAATTCACATATTTTAACATAAAAAATTTTCGGCTTCGCGCCCAGACTGCACACGCAAATCGAGGCAACTCAAAAGTGAGGTTTCCAAGGCCTCGGAAGCACAAAAAAAGGGAGAAATACAGTAATGACCCTTTGGGTCGTCACAGATTTCTACCTATTCCTTCTCAAATACAGTCTGCTAATGATTTATTTACAGCTCATTTGGATGGTTGTTACTCGTTGTATCGTATCGTATTGTTATCCCAAAATAATATTTGTTTTGGTTATTTCGTTAAAATTGGTTGTATTATATTGTTAAATCCATTGTTCCGGAACAATGGAAGGTCCCCTTTTTTGAAACAACTGATTTGGTGTGGTGGGATCGTTTCCTATTTTTTCTTTCCAATTATGCCCTAACTTATTACTCCACAATCTATTTTACCCTTTACCTATTTTTCTATTTTAACTCCAAATCTCCAACTTCTAACCTACTTTATTTTTTTCCAGTAATTCTGTCGCCAACGTTAAAAGTGTTTTGCCGTCTTCTATTTTACTTTTTCTCCTAATTTATTTTTAACTCAATTCTAATTATTTGTGCTCCTTTATTTTGCCTTCTTCTGTTTTGCTTTCTTAAGGTCTTTTGCCTTCTTTGTTTTATTTTAAAAAGAATATTTTATGCATAATTTTTGATAAATTCAATATTTAAATAATTGAGGGTATTTTAGTAAACTTATCAGATACAGTGTAATACGATACAGTCAAACCAAACAACAAAATATTATTTAACAATGACAAACAATACAATCTATTCAAATATTGTATTCATAAAACTATACGATACCATACAATACAGTATAATATAATAAATTATAAAATAACGAGGAACAATGATCCAAACAGAGTGTTAAAGAGAAATGTTTCATCTTCTCTTTTTCACATGTTTTAAATTGCCAAAGAATAAAAGAAAGAATTTCAATGTGATATTTGACGGTCAACATTGACTGATATATATGGCATGTGATTTTTCTCCCATATATATATAAACCTTTGGCTGAAGGCGGCCATTGATTAGTAGTAACGGACAAGATTGAATAGAAAAGAAAATAAAAGAATTTTCAGTGACATTTAACTAAACCATTTACTTAAATTGATATAATATGAATAAGACTTAACTTATATGTATATTAAAATCTTAAAGAACTTTTATATTAATGCATTCTAACGTGTTGTATTAAATAATTTATTTTATATTTTAAATTCCTAATTTCATATTTTAATTTTTTATTATATTGAAGTGCTCCCTTAATTAAAAAAAGTTATCATGACATGCAAATAGTAAAGAGAGGGATCATCAGAACCTGATAATAATAATAATAATAATAATAATAATAATAATAATAATAATAATAATAATAATAATAATAATAATAATAATAATAATAATAATAATAATAATAATAGCTTAATTTTATATGTGGGATTTGTGAATGGTAATGTGTACACGGCCTTATCGGTACCATATAAAAGAAAAAAAATTATTTTCGATAGACTCTCGGATTAAAAAATGATAAAAATAAAACAACAAGTAATAACAAATAATAATATAATAAGGTAATGGAAGTGAGTAACATAATAAATAATAAAGAATTAAGAATACAAAAGTACTACACATAAACCTAGGAGATAACTCATAACTACTTATCAAATCCACCACCTTAATTTTTGGCTTCCACGCCTTCCTATTGCTAGTTATAACCTCTATTGGTTAAAAGTGGATCACCAGCATCAGTTATAAGTTTGGCAAAAATTTCATTTATATATGCATATATTATTAAAAATTAGTGTTAAATTAATAGTAATACTCTATACAAGATAAATTTTACCTTCAAATCTTGGATCCGTATTGGTTATGGCAAAATGGTGGGAATATAACATTTAAAAGCTTAAATAATTTTACAACCATTCTATCTTAGGAAAAGTCAAAGCAAGTCTTTAATAATGTTAAAAGGTAGGAGAGCGATAAAAAAAGATACTCAAAAATTACAATATAAAAGATCAAAGCCACAACCACTTTCAGCTGTTCCCATATATCAATCCATTTGTACACAAAACCAAAACTTTGAACCAAAAAAAAAAACTCTCTTTTTGTGTCCAAATATGGAGAATTTTAGATCTGTATCAACAAGAGAAGGAAGGATGCAAATAGAAAATTATTATGGTCCAACAAATATGCAAGATTTGAGAAGTTTTAGTACTAATTCTTATTCATATGGAGGCATAGATAAAGAAGTAAAGATGAAGAAGAGCAAAAGTACAGCATGTTCAAGAAATTGGGGTTTTAATGATCCAGAATTGCAAAGAAAAAAAAGAGTTATTGGATATAAATCTTATGCTATGGAAGGTAAAATGAAAGGTTCTTTGAGAAAGAGTTTTAGGTGGATCAAGAATACTTGTAATCATGTTGTCCATGGATTCTGGTGAAATTTTAGGTCTTCATCAAATTGACTTGTATTTTACTTGGGCTATTGTCTTTTTATTTAAGCATTTTTTACTTATATAAAATATACTATCATTAAGTGATAGTATATTTTTTGGGTTTTATATGAAAAAGGGATTTCAGAATCCCATTTGTTAGAGCTAAGAATGATTGCTTATTGTTGTGATCTTGCAAAAAATCATCAACGTAATATATATAGATTGGTCTCCTATTGAGAAAGAAATTGGTCCTTTTGTTCTAGAAACATGTTTAACAACAGTAATTATGTCTCAATATCAAACTCAAGTTAGAATCACGACTATTTCTTTTATTCAAGCTCATCTCACTCCAATATTATACAAAAATAAAAACACAAAAAAAATATATATATATTTATCTATATATGATGATATTAATTCAAGAAAGCTGTTTTTTTGTCATAAAAATATAGTATTAAAAGTGAAGTGGTTCCACCGGTTGGGTCGGAGTTTTTGTCTTTGGCACAAAGGGAATTTGGTAAAAAGGGCAAAGAGATATTTGAAGATTGTGTGAGGTCGTTAGGCCCTGTGGTCGACATAGGATTTTCACGAACGGGGTTCAAAATTTTTTTTTTAGCTAGTGAGAATTAAACATAATAACTTATATAAATTTTGAATATACTTGATCACCAAACTATATTTTTTAATTGTGTTAAAGGTATTCAAAACTTAATATATAAGTAAATTTTATCTTATATATAAAGTATAATTTTCTGGCGAAAGAACACCCTTGTGCCCCTAAATATGCCCCTGATTAGGCCTATTATTAACCTTTGTTATTAGCTTTTCGTCGTTATAAATATGTTTCGTAAAATCCAAATGCAAAAACTCACTTCGCTGGCAGATTTCTTGATCACTGACTGGCACAGAAAGAGAAGATAGATTTCCTTTTGGCTTCCTTTTACGGGTGCGTTTTATTGACGAAAGTTAATTATTTATGAAACATAGTTTCTTAAATATATTTCTAGATAGTTACAAGGAAATGACTCACGTCGATAAAAAAATAAGAAGTTATTTTTGCTTTTCCTGAAAAATAATTTCTTTCTTAAGCAAATACTGATATTCTCAAAAAATAGCTTTCGTCATATTCAAACATAATATCTTTCTTTACTTTTTCTAGTGGACAAAAAATGATATCCTGTAATATTTCTTTCCAAAAGATGGAATCTGCTAATAGGGATGGAGTCTCTTTCTGCTTCCATTTTACTTTATAGTTCACTTTTTCAATTGGACAAACCATCCGAGATACTTTCCTTCAAATACACGGAATCTGGCCTAATATTTTGAATATCTAGCAATTGAGATTCATCCACAATAGCAAAAAGATGAGTGTAATTCCAATACAGTATGTCTGTCTCAAGTCAATATTTTAGTCTCCGATCATACAAAAATATCTTCATAATTCACAACATAGCACCATTTGGAACATTAAGAATTCTAATAAAGGAGAGGAAAAGAGATGAAGAAAACAGACAAAGCACCAAATGTAAACCAGATTACAAGACGGATCTCAAATCTGGCTTTGTGACCCATTAATCCCCTTGTCATGTTATTGGGGTCACTGTAAATTTCTATTTTTAGTCTTTTCTGATGGCAACTCGTAGCAAAGTGCATCTTTATCCCCCAAGTTGGTGTAATTGTTTTGGCAAGATTTACAGTCACAGAAAGCACAGCTAGTAATGCAGCCTCTCATCATTTTTATTAACACTCAGGCCCTCTATTCCTTTAAGGGCGGCCTCGAAATTCTTGTCCATTTTAGTGGAGGAGCTGCGCTTCTGATCTGATGACAAAATTGGTGAACTTCTCTGCGCGGCACTGGTAGTTTTACGGAGATGTCCCGGACTGGCATCTGTTTTTCGGGTGTGAGAGGGATCAGGTTCACCACCAGTGAGCACTGGGTCACGACTGCTAGACCCAGCTGGACGCCTTGACGATCCACTTGTTCGGAAAAAATTAGAACTAGATAACTGCAACAAGAGCTCAGTCAAAATTCCTTTATCTTTATTGGTTGTCAATAGAATCACAAAACATGAGAATATATTAGCCTGTAATCTGCAAACTGTACTATTTTTATCCCGCTAAATCCTGCTTCTACCATGAGGAATGAATTTCTCCTCAGGTAAGCAGTTATATTGACGAAAGAACATGTCAAATGATGGAAGGTTTTGTGATGTCTATTACGAAAAAGTGCAATGCAAATAAGAGATAAATATAAATAAGCAGTAACCAATGAAAAAATGGCAAAAAAATGATGATATCCCTATTTGGTAAATTAAAGTGCCACAAATTATGCCATCTATAGCTTAACAAAGATGGTCGCACTCACAATCTTGTGC
The DNA here is from genome assembly GCA_032618575.1 of Nicotiana noctiflora. Classification (NCBI taxonomy): domain Eukaryota; kingdom Viridiplantae; phylum Streptophyta; class Magnoliopsida; order Solanales; family Solanaceae; genus Nicotiana; species Nicotiana noctiflora. The sequence goes on from JASVEL010011932.1 coordinate 304,886, forward strand.
CAACTATTATTCAGTAAAAGTATCACAATTTCCTTTGAAACAACAAGAGCAACAGAACAAAAAGACTCACCTCTTTACCCATGGATAAATCATTGCCAACTGTCCCTTTTTGCTTAGCTAAGCTTCCAGAGTTGAAATGCAGCCCTGTGTTCCTATTACGTGTAAGATTTGCTGAAGAATAACCATTAGGCCGACCTTCTTCACCACCTGCATAATATGTCTAGCATGTTATTTGTAGATCCCATGGAAATAGCAAACTAGCAGATTGCATATTAGAATTACTTCCCTGAACAAAAATAACTAACATTATGAACTAGTGAACACTTCACATGCTGATTGTACTTTTTCCATTAAAGGCTAAAGATAACATTTATTAGGAATGATCTGAGGATGCAATTCAATGGACAGTAAGTAGTAAACAGCAAAGAAACTTATATAAGCTTTGTCGGAAGTAATGTCCAGTTTCATTATAAGTCTACCATCGGCAAAGCCCAAAGCTCTAACATGTACTGATTGCTCATAATTTTCTTTTATGCTTGAAGTACAGATACATAATAGACCCACCTGATTGCCTCTCAACATTAGCAAGAGCATGAGGCATCCCTGAACTTGGTCCAGCAGTACCACCCTGTACCAAAATACCATTTCATTTCAACATTTTGAGGCCAATTAACACACAACTGATCTGCCTAAGTCACTCACAAGAGCACGAGACGGAGGATTAGCAAGTTGTGACTGCTGATATTTCAAAATAGTCCAGTCAAAGACATAATCAAACTGAAAACCTGAAAAGACGAGATAAAAGAGGAGAAGAAAGCAAAAATGAGTAACACAGATTCTAGGAAAAAAATTATACAGCTATTATTATTGCATGGAAAGCAATAAATTATCATACCTTCACGAATGAAAAGGTCACGAAAAATTCTCTTGAGATAAGCATAATCTGGTTTATCCTCAAATCTCAGTGATCGACAGTAGTGAAAATATGATGCAAACTCTGTAGGATAGCCACGACACAATGTCTAGAAAATAAAAAATTGTGTCAGCATCATCATTAAAAATCATATCGCTAGCATAAGAAAAATGTTAGGAACATAAAATGCCTCTATTGATGTTGAAACTTTCTTCTCACTGATCCTCTCGTACTTCTGTTTCTTTGTGCCTGCTTTCAGCCCCTGCCAAGGAAGACTACACATTTTGAAATCAGTAAATAGATATGTCAAGAAAGAAGAGTGAAAGAAAAAGAAAAAAAAGGAGATATACATAAAGAGACTCTACCTTCCTCTTAAGAAATACATTAGAACATAACCCAGTGACTCCAAATCATCCCTTCGGCTTTGTTCTACAGGTTTGAAAGCAACAAAGGAATCAAGGATAGCTCTAAGAATAAGCGCAATCCACATAGACAAAATTGTACAAAAGTTTTAAAAACCAAAAGCTTGCCTATGCCAAGGTGAGTATTCATGCTTGCATATCGGGCAGTTCCGGTCAAATTTTTGTTTTCTCTGCATTTGAAAATTAGAAGAATAAAATAAAATTACTCATTCATTATCTAGAGATAAATCATTTCCTTAGCTAATAGATTGCATGAGAAAAGAATCTCAAAAGTGTACCATAACGGAACTCAACACAAAAAATAAATACTACAACTTTGACAAGCTCAAAAATCAAATCACCTACCTCAACACAAAACAACCGCAAAACTCTCCTCTCTACTTAAATTTCAGTAAATAGTGTGTCTTTCGAATTAATAATGAAAACATCTCCACGGCAATCAGACATGGTGGCACTAGATTGATGAAGCCTTCTCCTTCCACCAGTAACTCCGAGAGAGAAAGAGAATCCATAGGAAAAACTAACCAACATGCCTCGACGCCAAACTAGTTTGAGGTTGACAATATCATGATTTGACTATTTTTACGCTGGCAGTCAACTTACTGTAACTCTCCTCCTTTATCTGGACTTGTGAAATAAGTTATCAGATTTTTCTCTAAGGTCAACACCTAACCGAAGTTAATGAAAAAAGAGGTAACTAGAATACATTATAGAGGTATAGGACTTGAATGAAAACCAACATCTTGACCTATCTATACTATGTTAAAAGCACAAAGGCCATTAACAAAATATCATTCACCTTTTTAACCCCTTTAAAATTGAATTTACACTTGACAAAATAGTCATTTGATTATTCTACTAATATTTAGAAATAGTCATTTAACTAAATTTCTGCTATTTAGGAATAGTCACTAATTAATTGCCTACTATTTAGGAATAATCATTTAATTATCTAAGTCTAAGTAAAATAAAAGAAAAATAGCTTTCCAAGAAGGAATCAAATACTTTAAAATTATACCTTATTAAAAAGAAAATTCTAACTTTTGTTATGAGAAAAATTTTTGGCAATTTTGCTGATTTGTCAAACAAAAAGTTAGGAACATTTAATTTTACCCCTTTTTATTTACATTTTAGATTGTAGAAATGTATGTTTCCACTTTAATACAATTTATTTTATTTTAGGGAAGTGGCAAGTTTGTCTAATTTCAAGTAAGAAAAGAACTATCCTTAGATCTCTAAAATTAGTTTTGATGCGAATTTATTTTCAAAACAAAGAATATTATAACTCAAATGATTATTTATGGACAAACATATTATAGTAACATTGACATTTACTCTTACCCTTCAATTGCGTACTATTTCTTCAAAACAATATACATCTAAAATAATAAACTACTTTATATATAATGAATAATATGTCAAACTAAGGCATATTCTTTGTATGAAAATTGAAGTTGGACATAAATTTGTGATATATGAAAAATATAGTATTTGAAGTTAAGTAAAACAAAAGGTATTTAAAAATCATGTAAACTTTTTTAATATGTTTCCTAAAAAAGTTTAAAGGTTATAGACGGACTGAAATGCCGTTGTGGGCAATGCTACAATTTTTTTAAATAAATTAGCTAACGACAATCACTATTCTTTAATTTAAGGAACTTACGCTATTTTCTTTATCTTTGTATTTATAATTCATGATACTTTTTTAATAGTAATAGTTATGAGAATTTAAAAACGTTTTACTCATGAACGGAATACACGTGCAACGCATGTACAAATTCCCTTAGCAAAATATTATTCATCTTATTATTTTCCCAATATCTGCTAACTATTTTCCTAATATCTAGGCTTTAAATTAACTAAATCTTTGACTATTAAATCTTTCATTATTTGAATTATGTCAGAACTAAGAACTACTAACATTCCATAACTATAATATTCTTAACATATGATAGAATACGGAACTATAATGGGGTGTCCATGACTTCTTTAGAAGTTCTTATTGTAATTAAAAAAAATTATTTCAAAGAAAAATATTAATAATTCGTATTTTTTTAGTTTCTCATAATAATCGAAAAAATTAAAATTGGACAACTAAATTGGGATGAAAAAAGTAATAAATACTCTATGGTATAATAAAGAAAGGTTAATAATCTGAGCGGCGAAGTTATCCACCAAGCATCTTTTTGTCCATATTTATATGATTTTTTTTTAAAAAAACCATTGAGATAGTGTACACGTGCGATGTGCGTATCATAAGACTAGTTATAATATTTTTAAGAAGTTCCGATAATATTCTTGTTTAAATAATTCATTCTCACTCTGAAAAATTAGAAAATGAATATAAGCATAATATTTTTAAGAAGTTCCGATAATATTCTTGTTTAAATAATTCATTCTCACTCTGAAAAATTAGAAAATGAATATAAGCAAGCATTTGAGCTGGAAAAATAGGAGAAAGTTCCACATCAGAAGCTATAAATGATGTAAGTTTCCTTTTTTAAGTTAATAATGTATATTTCATGTATTTGTCTGTGTAAGAGCTAACTCACCTATTTTATAACCTCTCGCATCTTCTTTTTCTTTTTTAATGAAACTTCTTCCTTCATTATAAAAAATAGTACTAGTACATTTCATATTCTAAAATTCATAAGCCATTTCATGTGCTGCTTCTTGCCCTTAAGTGGGAGTCAGTAACGTCAAAGGCAAAAGAGTCTAGAAAAGAGTCAAGATCTTCTAGAGTTTACTTATAAGAACAAAGATCAACTGAAGTGTGGGCTTGAGACAGATATCATAGAAGGAAAAAAAAGTGTACTGCAAGAAAATTAGTTATAAATACAAATAATAATCATTTGGATGAAAAGCAATTGATTTTTTTAGATGAACGTGATTTTACAAAAATATCACATTTTAACATCACTTATCTTAGTGCAAGTTTAGCACTGAGTCGAGGGATGTAGGCGGGGACGTGAGGCTTGGGTCACATGTCATCTCTAAGAGAGATAGCTTCAAGTACCTTGGGTCGGTGATTCAGGGGGGCGGAGAGATCGACGAGGACGTCACTCACCGTATAGGGGCGGGCTGGATGAAACGAAGGCTTGCATCTGAAGTCTTGTGTGATAAGAAAGTGTCACCGACACTCAAAGGTAAGTTTTATAGAGTTGTGGTTAGACCTGCTATGTTGTATGGGGTAAAGTGTTGGCCGGTTAAGAACACCCATATCCAGAGAATGAAAGTAGCAGAGATGTGGATGCTGGGGTGGATGTGCATGCACACTAGGATAGACAAGATCAGGAATGAAGATATTCGAAGGAAGGTGGGCGTTGCCCCTATGGATGACAAGATGCGGGAAGCGAGGCTCAGATGGTTCGGGCACGTGCAGATGAGAAGTAGTTCCGGTGAGGAGGTGTGAACGGTTGGCCGTGGTGGGTACGAGAAGAGGTAAAGGAAGACCTAAGAAGTATTGGAGAGGGGTGATCAGGCAGGACATGATACGTCTGCAGATTTCCGAGAACATGGCCCTTGATAGGAAGGCCTATAGGACAAGCATTAGAGTTGTAGGATAGGGGTAGTAGAGCTTTCCTTGCTACATACCGGGGGTGAGGGGGGTTGGATTAGGATTGATCTTAGATGGCTTGCAGTTTTTGTTGAACCCACACTATTCTTGATGTTTATCTTATATACCTTAGATTCTGGATACTGTTATTGATGTCATTCATCTTTTGGTTTTTATGCTTCTGTTACTATAATGGTTTTTACTAGATTTACTAATGAATTCTCTTTTCTTTTCTTATTTTTCTTGTTTTTCTTTATTTCCGTCTTTCTAAGCTGAGGGTCTATCGGAAACAGCCTTTCTGCTCTATCGGGGCAGGGGTAAAGTCTGTGTACACATTACCCTCCCCAGACCTCACTATGTGGGATTTTACTGGGTAGTTGTTGTTGTTGTTATCTCACTTAGATATCAAATCATGTCAGATAAGACAAAAACCATTTTAAATTTTTGAGTTTCAAATGACTAATTTGCTCATACCAAAATTCTGATACCAATTCGTGACTAGTGATAACACATATAACGGTCTTAGTAACTCTACATCACATTGTTTCAATACCAAGAAATCCAGGAGACCCAATATAGCTGGTAACTTTGGACTCACTTGGTGTTTGACTAGGATAGTATCTTATGATTTAAAAAAAGAAAAGAAACAAATTGAAATTCCCTCCGTCTTTACTTACAAGTATAACTCCCTTAAACCATAAGTACTTGTTTTACTTTTCTCTTTGGGATGTCTACCATATGTTTTCATTGAAAGTAATTTCTTGATTCATTTTACATGCCAAAAGAGGCTTTAACGGATAAATATATCATTCATCTCAGTAGACCTTTAACCTCTACTTTGTTCTTCTGCAATACAAAGTCAAACTCTGGTCACAATAATTCCCTACAGATATCAAAGAACTCTTATCTTGAACTCTTCTGTTAATAAGTCTCACGAGTCAAAAATGGACAAACTAATTGAAATACAGGAGTATCTCTGAAGGAGGAAGAAAGGATCATAGTATTAAAGAGCTGACGCAAAAGAAATCATCTTTTTTGTCCTTTCATAGAAAAATCTGCAACAAGACAAAATAGAGCTCATACTTGTTATGAAACAATCCTCAATCCCATTGATAGAAGATTATCTTATCCTCTCTTGAAAAGTTCAAAGGAGCTTGCCTATTTGATTAATCAAAAAAGAGATGGGGCGGGGTGTTTTTGGGAGCTTACCTATATGGAATATGCTGATGAGTGGTGGAGTCCCTATACTTCTTGGCCAGCCCAAAATCAATTACATAGACCTATATGTAACCAATGGTAGTAATGAATCAATAATTTCCCTACCAGCAACAGGTGGATGTATAGCAACCAATAGCTTTGATCCCAATACCTGATTTGCACGTCTTCCTAATCCCATCAAGAAGTTGTCTGGTTTTATATCTCGATGAAGAAAAGATTTGGCATGTACAAATTCAACTCGATTTATCTGAAAATTGAGTACGATGAAAACAGGCTTATAGATAGTTAAAGAAATAAATAACAAGTGCAAAACTTCACACCTACCATCTGATCTGCAAGCATAAGAACAGTCTTTAAGGACAGCTTCCTACTGCAGAAATTGAAGAGATCTTCAAGACTAGGTCCCAGTAAATCCATCACAAGGACATTATAATCTCCTTCAACTCCAAACCATTTTAAATTGGGAATTCCAGCTATCAATGTCAAAAAAATTACAACTGATAAGGACAAGGAATAAACGTCGTGTAAAAGAAGCAATAGTAACCAACAGGAGAATGAGAAATTACTTCCTCCTTGTAGTATTTTATACAACTTTGATTCATATAATAGTTGAGGATGCTTTGTCTTCACATTTTCCTGAGTAAAAGAAAGACCAAAAGTAATTTAATCACAATGACAAAAATGTTCCACCAATCTTCGAATATAAATAGGATTTCTGGTGTTCCACAAGCTAATAACTATTTCAACATCATGTTAGGTTGTTTAGATCCTTTCATTTGTTTCAGCTACTAAAATACAGGGGGTTGGGGGTTAAAAGAGCTGCCTGGGAATATCCATTTACTGTTGCTGGTGTAAATATTATATTCAAGATTATGTAGCTTCTAGATCTAAATGCAAGTGAGGAAAAAACTAAAGTATTTCATACTAACAAGTAATGAGAAATACTCCAAGTTTTAACAAATAGCAGCTCAAAATCCTTACTTAAGCAATCAGGAAGCTGCAAAAATACAGAATTATACTAACAGGTACGTGCTGAATGTTAAAATTTTGGAAAAAATCTAATGAAAAATTCAATATTTACCAGCTTAACTCCAACCTCTTCATTAGTCTGAACATTAGTCCCTGAAAATGACAAAATTATAATTAGCCACAAATAAAAAACAAAACAAAAAAAATTAAATACAAAGAGCAAAATTGAAGAATGTGTATACCGAGGTAGATCTCACCAAAGGAACCGCTGCCGATTTTCCGGCCCAAACGAAACTTATTACCAACACGAGGCTCCATTAATTAGAGGCTCGATGATTAATTAGGAATATAATTAAAGGATACAACCCAATTATAAATAGAAAACTTTGAAATTACAAATTAATCCACAAAAAAATGGATCCAAAGAAGAAAAAGGGTATTATTAGGCTTATCTTATGAAAGAAATGAATGGATAAAATATGATTTAATATTTGCAGATTTCAGCTTTTTGTCTTGTTGTTCCCTCGGAGGTCATGGCATTGGAGCAGGAGAAGAATCATCTTTTAATCTTTTCCATTACTGCTTCAGCTTTGCTTTTGATCCAATTTGAATTCATCTCTCTCTCTCTCTCTATATCTCTCTCTGTCTCTCTTCTTCTTCTTCCTACTGCATTTTACGTTTTCCCTTTTTTTCGCGGGTATTGAATTAAGACCCAAACTCCGTTATTCCATTTTTAACCTGACTTTTGTCAATTAATTTTGCCTTAATCTCAAATTAGTTACATAAATCCATTATATTCAGCTTTAGGTTATGTATTCCATTTCCATCTTACTTTGATAGTAATTAATGGAAAAAATCAGAAATAATATAATTTATTGGTAATTTAAAAATAGTTACATTTTCAAAAGTAAATGAAATTTAACCACTTTTTCATATAAAGATAAAAAATGTCCAAAAATATTTTAGCATATTGTATTGGAGTTCGAATTTTTTACATATAAGATTCCAGCGTAATATGCGGGAGTCCAACATAATATGCTAGAAATTTATACGTAGAAGTTCAATAATCCAGCATATTACTTTTCGTTTCAACTGGAATATTTTTATCCAAATTTTGTCTCTGCATAAAATGGTAATTAATTTTTTATAACTTTGTAAATATTAATTGTTTTTTGATTGCAAATATAAAAATTGGTTAGCCCATGATATTTTCGCATAATTAATTTGTCTTAAAGGAATTCTGAAAAAACATTTGACCAACACAAGATATAATGTATTTTTAACAACTAAGCTCAATTCCAATTACTTGTTGTGGCACGTTTGAATCATTTGGTTTCATTAATTATGTTTTTTTCTAAGTCAACATCAATTCCATTGGCTGGACGTCATTTAAGATAATTTGATTTCATGTATTTATATGTACATCATCCACTTTAGCAACAATAACAAAACATCCAATATAATTTCTTAAGTGAGTTTTAGGAAGAATAGTGTATATAATCAAAGCTATAACATTTCTATATAATAGTCATTCACTATAAAGGTTAAGTTTTTCTCATAACCGATTTTTATGTTATGTTATAATATATGTCTTCTATAACATCATCTCACTAACAGCTTGTTTGGATGGTTGTTCCTCATTGTATCGTATTGTATTGTTATCCCAAAATAATATTTGTTTTGATTATTTCATTAAAATTGGTTGTATTGTATTGTTAAATCCATTATTCCAGAACAATAAAAAGTCCCCTTTTTTGAAACAACTGATTTAGTGTGGTCGGATAGTTTCCTATTTTTCTTTCTAATTATGCTCTAATTTATTACTCCATAATTCTATTTTACCATTTACTTTTTTTTTCTATTTTAGCTCTAAATCTCCAGCTTCTAACCTACTTTATTTCTTTCTAGTACTTCCGCCGCCAATGTTAAAGGTGTTTTGCCACCTTCTGTTTTACTTTTTCTCCTAATTTGCTTTTAACTCAATTCTAATTAGTCATGCTCCTTTGTTTTGCCTTCTTCTATTCTGCTTTCTTAAGGTGTTTTGTCTACTTCTGTTTTATTTTTTAAAAATTATTTTATACATAATTTTTTATAAAGTCGATATTAAAATAATTGAGGGTATTTTAGTAAAATTATCAGTTACAGTACAGTACGATACAGTCAAACCAGACAGCAAAATATTATTTAACAATGACAAATAATACAATCTATTCAAACATTGTATTCATAAAACGATATGGTACAATACGATACAATACAATACAATATATTATAAAACGACGGGAAACAATATTTCAAACAGATCGTAAAGCAGCCAAAAAATATTTGAACAAACAGGGTTTCTATAAAGAGGTTCCACTATACCTAGACCTTACCCTACCTTGATAAGGTAGAGATATTGTTTCCACTAGACTCTCGGCTCAATGATGGATGAAAAAAAGAACAATAGCAGTAAACAGTAACAACATCAAGATAATAAGAAACCGAAAGAAATAGAAGTTAGTAAAAGAAATTTAAGAATAAGGAAGTACTAAACTAACACTAATACTAAGCTAGCGTTTTGCCATAAATCCCAAATTTATTTTAAAAAATCTGATTTGGGTGAAGTTTGGTTTGAAGATAAAAATGTGTTTGAACATACATTTTCAAAATATATTTCCCAACTTTATTTTGGAAAAACGTGTATATAATACCCAAGTTTTGGAATTTTGGCCCAAAATTAGCAATTGGGTTGATTTTAGGATTTGTGGTTTGGGATGTAGGATTTTTACCAAAATATGAATAAAATTGATGGTCAGATATGAGTTTTGAAAATAAATGTCAAAATTATTTTAGCAAAACAAATGGCTAAACGGGGCCTAATAGTATGAAAAGGAAAACGCTTCTATGGGTGCTACTTGAGATCGACAACAACCACATCTATCCTAAATGTGACAACAACAACATACCAGTATAATCCCACTAAGTAGGGTCATGGGAGGGTAGTGTGTACGCAGAACTTACCCTTACCTTGTGGAGGCAGAGAAGCTATCTCCAATTAGTGGCGAAACTAGAAATTTTTTCAAGGGTATTCAAATTTGAAAAAAGTGAAAAAAAAATTTCTTACCAAGGGTGTTCAATATGTGTATATACCCCTAAAACACAATATTTTACTTATATATATATATATATATATATATATATATATATATAGAGTATAATTTTTCAGAGAAAGATTGTCAACTAACCACCCTAGTGACTATGTGACTTTGCTCAATAGACCCTCGACTCAATCATTTGATGCGTAAAACTCTCAAAATCAGATGTTCTATTTTCTAGCAACATCTTCAAAATTGAAAAGAGAAATGGAAATATAATATAGATTTGGTAGTAGCCAACCGCAACCAAACCAATGTAATGGATTAGGTAGTTTGGTCTTGAATTAGTGTTTGGTTAAGTCTACTAAGTTTAATGTGAAAGTTGTTAAGACTCTTAGGTAAAGATCACTCAACTGAATTATGTTCAACACACGTTTGCAGTGCTCAATTAGTCATCGAGGTAACCTTGACAACAACTTCATAAATTATTGACTTCGAAAATGTTTAAAGGATGACTAGTCTTTTGATAATGATGTCATTAGAAGTTGAATAAAATTATAAAGAGGCCAGATATTCAAAGAAAAAGTTACATGAGCCTTGGCGCAACGATAAGAATTGCCGCTGCGTGATCTGGAGGTCACGAGTTCAAGTTGTGGAAATAACCTCTTGCAGAAATACAAAGTAAGATTATATGCAATAAACCAATATAGTCTGACCCTTTCCGGGATACAACACAGAGCGGGAACTTAGTGCATCGGTTGTTCTAAAACCCTTTTCTATTATAACATTTCAATGAAACTAGTCCACAGGTAAGCAAAAACCAAAATAAGAAACCAAGAGAAATGTGTATTAGCTATTTCTCAAAACTATACATGGATGTGTAAATATTGTACACTGCAGCCGAAGTATTTCGTAACTAATGAATAACGTCATTTGTCGATCACTATACTGGACAATAAATGAATCTTATAAATCAAATTAGAAGGGCCAAGGAGGAAGAATTGCAAAATGGCCAACCTCCATTTCTGTTAGTAATCAAAATCAGCGAAAGGAAGAAGAAGATAAAGCAATACACAGTTATGCTTATGTTTACTCGATCTGTGCATTCTTTTTCTGCAGCCTTCCTTTCAAATTCCTAATTTTGGCATCTACTCGTGCTGTGAAACCGATATTTGTCTTCTGTCTTGCTTTAGTTTGTTGTCTCTTCCACATTCGCTCATCTTTAACGTCTTTCTTATAATACTTGATTTCTTGAATAATGTGATGATCCATCGGATGGAACGATCTCTGGAAAGCTATGTGGGCAAGGTAAGGCAAAATGCAGGCTAAAGTTACTACGAGGGTGGTACACCAATAGATTGGCGATGGACCTAACTCTTCCTGCAGGATTCTGACGGCATATTTAGCATAATCTGGTAATATCAGACCGTAGAGTACAAGAGATAGGTACCAAACAGCTATGCTCCCCCAAATAAAAACGTGTTGTATCCATGTGAAATGACTCATTGTGAGCGCGATCTGGCAGTTGACAGCCCAGATGATGCAGGTAAACATTGAAGTACCAAGAATAGTCAAATCAGCAGTCTGGCCTTCAGCGCAGAATGCTTGATCATAGAAGAACATAATGTTGAGGAAGAAAATTACGAGGGAGGTGTAGACACCGTTGCCAAGCCACCCAATTATTCTATACCAGTCAAAGAACAAGTTTTTGGGTCCTTGCTGGTACAGTGCAGGAAACTGCAAGAAGGCATTAAGGTTCTATAAAATTACAGACCGACACCATTACTTTTTAATTTGATAGGAATTCCAAGAGAAAGTTATTGGCGGAGGACTCACCTGTAAGCAAATTTCAGAAGACACGTCCTGCTCGAATACTCCGAGTGCAATTACAGGCAGTGAGGTAAGAAGCACATTGAATAGAATCATATACATATCATTATAGACTGACTGTCCCGAAAATCCAGCGAAAACCTCAAAGTAAAAGAGTGTGAGGCCAAAAGCTATATTCTTATAGAAGAAGTAGCATATCTGCATACATAAGATTATGGTGCATATTAGATAGAAATTTGTAAAAGCATCAAAGAAATGTAGTGCTTGATTGTTTTCTTGCATCTGATGAGGGCATTTTATATTATCAGGCCACACATGTATTTCATGTTCTATGCATAAAACGAAACAGAAATATACACAATTACCATCTGAGCAATTCGTTTGTAGCACCAGTGCCCATGTACAACGAGAAGTCGCTCCAAGAACCGAAACTGTGCAACAGCAAAATCACTAGCCATCACTGCCTGCAAGAAGCTAATAACCATTTAAGCGGAGCTACAGCAAGAGGATATATACTCGGCAACATGGAAACGTGGCCTTAATTCATTCCTCAAGAATCATAATTGATGTAAGCATCCTTTTAAACTATTCAAGTAACCTTTTTGTTTTGATAAGTGAAACATCTTTTCTATAACCTTTTTCTTTTTAGTAAGTGAGATGTTTTTTTCTTGATAACCTTTTCTTTTTGATAAGTGAAATATTTGAGTAAACTGTTGTTAACTTCTAATTACAACATTGATCTACTTAGGCAAATGAATCGAGTATAATCTTCTGTCCAAGAAGAATGTAAAGTTGCTTTTAATAGACTAATACGCCAAAAAACCTGCTAAACGCATCACCAACCTGCATTCCTTCAGCACCGCTAATGCCAACACCAATGTCTGCTTCTTGAATCATCCCAACATCATTTGCACCATCACCAATTCCTAGGGTGATTTTTCCAGTTCCCTCCTTCACTAACCTAGTTACCTGAAAAATATGAATAAGCTCAACTTACCAAGGATAGTCGGGATACAATTGAAAAGGCAAATCAAGTTTGACATTATCTTACCAAAGCCTTCTGCTTAGGAGAGACACGGCAGCAAATGACTGAAGCACAATCAACAGCTAAATTCAAAAATTGATGCTTTGTATCATCCTCCAATGCATAAGATAGTGTTTTCCCATCAATTATCAAGGCAAATGCGGCATGGGGATCCTTCTCAAGCTTGACCATCTGGGAAGCATTTGTGATTTGCTTCAAAATGTTCTCCTTTATAGCCTTACCATGACAAATAAATGGAAGCTGTCATTAATCATAATAAATTTCGAGAAGAACTTAAACTGTTTGTTTTCGACAAAATCTACCTGTTTAGAATCTTGGGCCACTGAGTCTGCATTCATTGTTGTTATGCATATCTGTTTCATTCCTTGTCGAAGCAAACTACACGCATACCTGAAAGAAAGGAGGTAGTTCCCATTAGCAGTTGGCGTCCACCGACTAAATAATATGAAATGGTGGATGACATTTCTCTGTTTGAGAGACAGACCCTATGTTTATGGCTGTTTCCATCTTATCACCTGTCAAAACCCAGATCTTGAGACCAGCTTGCGCAAGTTTATCAATGCACTGAGGAACCTGGTCAAACACATAGAATGAAATAGTTGAAATGACAGTGAATTAGAAATGCACACTTTTCATTTTCTAGTACGTAATTAAAGGAACCTACTCCCTTCTGTAGTTTATCCTCCACAGCCGTAGCACCAACAAGGATCAAATCCTTTTCCATCATATCAGATACGCGTTCAAGAATAACATCTCTATCCCCACCAATTGAAGTTTTTGCTTTAGTAAACTCTTCATTCCAAGTCGAGTACTCTGCCTCATCGAGCTTCTTGTAGGCAAGCACAAGGGTACGCAAACCTGCTTCCCCATATTCGTTCAAATGCTTTGTCATAGCTTCCTCAAACCTCCTTCCATTCTTTGCTAATCTATCATAGATGATGCTACATAATCCGAAATAGACAACATTTCACTTGAAATTTAACCAAAAAAGGGCTACATCGATAAACTTAACAAATAGCAAAAGCAAGGGAAATTCATCAATTATAATATTTCCTACTCCATGCAGAAAATGGACCAAGCCCTTGGAAGATCTCTAATCCCATTTCCAGCTGACAAATAGGGTCGGGTAGAAAAGAAAAGCCGAGAGGATTAACACTTCAGAAAGAAAATAGTTTCACCCTCATGCATACAAGAAGTGAGGATATAGGGGCAAATTTTGAGTAATTCATAAAAAAATGTATTTACTCTGTCTCAAAAAGCTTTTGCCTATTTCCCTTTTTGGGATGTCTTAGACTACTTTCCTCTGACAGAACTTTTTAGCACATTCTAAATACCACGATAAGTTGTATATGATACAGGTCTATCCTCAATTATATTCATTTATAGCACAAAACTCAAATTTAGATCCAATGCTTCTCAAACCAACATTAAACAACTCATACTTTTCAACTCTTTTCTTGTTAATGATACCCAGTCAAAAAAAAACAATTAAATAAGGGTGAAGGGAGTTGCTTGGAATTTACAGACTTGCTGACTGTATTTTTTACAGCAGAATGGCTCGTGAATCACCAACTTTGAGGGATGCAGGAGCTAAAATTGAGAATAACAAAGGGTAGCAAAAGAAAAACCTGTCTGCTCCTTTACACAAGAGAAGGATCTGACCACTCTCATCCCGAACGATGACAGACATTCGCTTCCGCTTGCTGGTGAAGTCCAAAAGATTAAGAACTTTGTATTCCCTGGAGTATATGGAACGAAATGTAAGTGTACTACAAGGGTAATGAAATTCCTGGAAGCAACTTGAGAGGTTTTGGGACTTGATCTTACCTTTCAACTGGATCTTGAAAAGAAGGGTATCTTTCTCTTACAAAAACACTTGCTTGAGTTCTTTTGCAAAACTCAAAACCGAATTCTTTTGCTGCAACAAGAAATGATACTTCGTCTGGAGACTCTGATTCATAATTAAAGCTTCCAGTCTCCTCATTTAGCTCAGGAATAGCAGCATGACAAATTGCAAGTATCCTAAAGAATAGCAAGATGACATCTGCATTTGGCTCTTTCATCCAACATCCCTTCATCAAGCGGCTATCCTCAAAGCTGAACCCCTTTATTGCAGGTTTAAGGTTGCTTCCATCTTTAGAGGTGACGACCGTCTCTAACTGGACTTCCGATGCACCAAAACCATTCCCACCATCAGGTTTCTGTGATAGTTCAAGATCTTGCCCGCCCATGTCCTCCGCCAACTGCTTTGCAGCCGCAAGTTCAACATCACTAGCACGAGTTCCATAAGGTTTACCGGCAATAGAGCATTTTAGGAAGTCCATTTGGTTGCACGTCAAAGTGCCAGTTTTGTCCGAGAGGATTGTATCAACCTGCCCAAGCTCCTCATTTAAGTTTGAAGTACGAGCTTGAGCAGGAGTTCCTGACTCATCATCATACAAACTGATATCCTGGTTTATGAACGATGCCTGTAGGACCTTCACGACTTCAATGGAAACATAAAGGGATATAGGAATTAAATAACCATACAAAATAAGTGCAGTGAACAAATGCAGAAGGCCGGACAACTCAGGCTTGCTTAGATCAGTCGAATTATTGGATGTGTCCGTAGGTTGCAGATACCACCATTTTGGCAGGTCGATTTTTACGTTTATGGCAAAGCCAATGGAACTGACAAATGATATCAAGAGAAGAAGGGCAAAAAGGAGGTAAATAATCTTGTCCATCTGTAATTCAACCCTGCTCCTCTTTGAAGGAGACTTTGTAGAATTCTGCATAACTTTGCTATCATGACCAGTGAATATTGCGACTCCATAGACATAAGCAGTATTCCTAAGCTTTGAATCCCGAAGGAGAATCTGACTAGGATCAAGAGGATAAACCTGACGATCATATTCAAGGTTGCCAACAAAAGTGTAAAGGCTAGGATTAGGATCTTCACATTTTATGGTCGCACTGAATTCCTTGAAAGTCTCATCTTCATCCAAAGGTAAGGTAACCTCCAAAGCTCTTCTTACCTTCAAGTTTGTCTCTCCGTCCAAGTTCATAGTTTCCACATAACAAATTCCATCTTCGTAACTAGATGATAAAATAAGTAAATCAGCTGGAAAAAATTGATCCTTTTTCACTTTCACGACATCTCCAACCCGGATCTTCATCCATTGTGTATCTTCAAACACACCATCAATCTTGTGTACACTAGCTTTTCGACGATTTACATTCATATCTTGTATGAATCGCTTTGAATCTTCCAATCCTTCCTTCGCCATACTCAAACCAACAACAAAGACCAAAGGAGCGACGGTACTAAATGGATCAAATGGAGAAAGATCCGTTGTGAGTGTTAGAATTGCACACATGAGAAAGTACAAGTTAGCAACACGCCTGAATTGCTCGAATAGGGCCTTAGGTAGGAACGTGATGACATTGTACTTTGTGGTGGATATGAAATTGGAGCGATACTTGAGAGGTTTCTTTTCATGGAGTTCAGGCTTGTTACAATGGACTACTCTTGAAGAAGTTGGACCTAAATCACGAGGACCGTCTTCCCCAGACGTAGGTGGCCGCTTACGACAACCAAATGTGTAAATACTACTCTTGCGAATCTTTGCTCTTATCCTGCCACCCGCCATTCTTTTCCCCTCAAGCCAATGCACGCATCAGTTGTAACACCACATTATAATATTCAACAACACACAGCTATAGGTTGCCTTCTCCAAGACAATTGAACGGCATTCTCAAGCAGAGCATCATAGCAAGAGGAATAAGTCACAGTTCACGTTAAACAACATCGAGATTTACCTGAAAATACCCAAAAACCAGACATTTTGGCATAAACATATCTGAATAAACTTTGAGTCCAAAGAGCAATTGAACTAAAATCGCCCAACTCGCAAACATTAACACGGAAAAGAAAATTTTGAGAGCTGAATATTCTCAAACCAACAATATAGGTACGTAATGCCACCACATATTATATAGAATGAAATTAACAGCTTGTTTGGATGGTTGTTTCATATCGTATTGTAGCGTATTGTTACTTTAAATACAATGTTTATTTTGATTGCTACTTGTATTGTTAAATCAATCTTATGCAACGACGAAAAGTGTCACTTTATGAAACGATGGATTTGGTGTGGTGACTTGTTTTTTCTCTTATCTTGCCCATCCTTTATTATTAAATAATCATATTATTTTATCCTTTATCTTACTTCTTAATATTATAATTTTAGTTTGTATCCTATTTTTCTTTGTAACGTTGCAAGTTTATTCTTCATATCATTAGTGCATGATATCGTGAAACGATGACATACGATATAATCTATCCAAACATTGTATTTATCAAACAATACGATACAATACAGTACAATACAATACGATACATTATAAAACGACGTGTAACCACACTCCAAATAAGGTGTAAAAGAAAATCAAGAAGAGATAGAAACACAAGGTATTGACCCAAAAAAAGAAACATTCACAATTACACATTCCAAGAAGGGGTTGGAGGGAAATACATTGTGTTAGCATGCACGTTTAATTCGTGAAAAAATACAGAGAAGACAAGAAAATTGAAAATGATAAGGAAGAAACAAAAAGTTACCTGAAGCAGAGAAAGATGTCAAGAAAGAAGAAAACGGAGATGAGAGAGAGAGAGACAGAGGAAGAAATGGAGCTTCTGATTCAACAACGTGTGAATGTAGGAGAGAGAGAGAGAGAAGAACGAAATTTTTTACGAGTGAGAAGAAAAGCAAAGTCCTCTCCGTCCTAAGTGCTCAAAGAAATGTCAGTATTTTACGGGGCCTCTCTCTTTCTATATATATATATATATATGTATATATATATATATATGTATATATATATATATATTCACTTTCTTTTTTTATTTTGTTTGTATTTATAAATGTGATGCCTATATTCATTTGTTACTTCTTTTAATTTGGATCCTGCGTAACTCCGTGTTTATTGTGAGTGGAAATCTCTACAATCGAATATCAAATGTGGCTGATTTTACTTTTCAAAACTAAACTAAGTGGGCGTTTGGACATAATGATTATTATAAATTTTCTTGGAAATGATATTTGAAAATTAGAATTGTAATCTTGACACTAATATAATTTGGATTGTTTTTAAATATGAGTGAAAATTTCGAAAAACGGTTTTATGGAGTTTTTAAATTTTTCAAAAAATTCTAAAATTTATCTTTAAGTGAAAATTGAAAATTATATGGCCAAACACTGATTTGAAAAAAATATAAATTTTTCGAAAAAAAGTGAAAAAAAATTTATGGACAAACAGGCTTTAAGTATTATTGTAACTCTAATTTACCCAAATTGCAAAATTCAAGCAAACGTCTATTTTTACTGGCTCTACTTTAAATATATTTTCATATAAAAAACTCATCATCACCCTCTCAATTTCGGTGGTTCACTCCATTAGTCGGCAAGTAGTAATCACAACACAAGTATTTGTTGTATTCCCTCTGTCATTTTCTCTTCTTTCCTTTTCTATGTTTCCCCTCAAGTTATGTGTCACTTTCCTCTTTTCCTTAAAGAATGGTCTGTAGTAATTGCATAATTAAGTTTTAGCATATTCTACTAGAGTATTCTCAACATAGGATAATATTGTGATTGTGAATTGATTAATCTCCTTTAAAGTGTGTGGAAAAATTGAGATTGAATTTGACCTAGTCTAGTCAATTTCATCTTAAGATAACCTGACCACCCTATCCTCTTGAAAAACAACAAACACGGCAACTCTCAGACAAAAAAGAGTTTTTTTTTTTTTTGAATAATCGCTGGAGACAAGAACGAGTGAACCTAATTTCGAGAGTACACCTTACTCAGGGACATAGAATTTCTAAGT
Organism: Nicotiana noctiflora; assembly: GCA_032618575.1. Lineage (NCBI taxonomy): Eukaryota > Viridiplantae > Streptophyta > Magnoliopsida > Solanales > Solanaceae > Nicotiana > Nicotiana noctiflora. Next base: position 323,781 of record JASVEL010011932.1, read on the forward strand.
AAACGCAAGCGACAGGTCCGCTATAAAGCTTACCAGCCAAAAAGTCCTTAAGAGCGAGAAAGCCTGGCTGTTTATGATTTATTAGACTTTGAGCGAGATTAAAAAGGAAAGGGAAGAAACACAAATTAGCATGTTAATCCAAAATGCATAATAGCTGCCCTCCACTTACAAGATAGATAAACCAAAAAAAAAAAAAAAAAGCAGCAGAACATTTGAAATGGTATAAAATTGAACGACTCTAGAGATGCGCAACATCACCATCCCAAAGAAAAATGACTCAAAATATAATCATAAAGAATAATGCCAAAAATAATCGCTTTGGCAGACTTAGATATTATTCATCTGAGAAGTGATCTTGTCAAATGCTCGCGTGCTGTTGCCAACGCTTGAGTTATCGTCTGAAAATTGCAACACATTAGCATACATGTTTTAAAATACTACATTAAAAGTACTCCAACTAAACAGGTTTAACGTGTTTGTGGGGGGGGGGGTCTAATGCTTCGAAGACTAGAAAGTCATTCACAAAACTTGATCGAAAAACTCGAAAAACCAGCTTTTATTGAAGAAGCTATAGAGTAGATTACTAATAGTACTAGTTTTTTTTTTTTTTTGGGGGGGGGGGGGGTGCGACATAGTATTTTTAAAACTAACTATTATCTAACAAGAAAATGAATTTACTATGAACACTACCAAAACAATTGTTTTTCTCTCTTTTTTATTAATTTATTTGCACCTGGTGTCCGAATCCCTAAGAGCCCCGACTAATTCCGGAGGTGCACAGGCCCTCGGAAGGAGTTTTTCGCAAGTGCACCACAGTTAATTCAGATTTTATCCGGTCCAATGACCCTCAGAAATTATTTGCACCCAATGGGTTTCGAACTTGAGACCTTGAAAGGAAGCAAACCCCAACACTCTGCTCACCCCTGAGGTCACCCCTGAGGGTTAAAACAACTGCTTTTCTTTATAATTATTAGCTAAACAAGGCGCCAGAGCATTTTGGGACAATCCAGGAGAGTTCTAACTACAAACCTTGAAACATCGACTGCAAAACGGTTCTACTAAGCTTAGAGCATGAGATGTCTTAAGCCTATTACAATCCAGGAGAGTTCTAACTACAAACCTTGAAACATCGACTGCAAAACGGTTCTACTAAGCTTAGAGCATGAGATGTCTTAAGCCTATTATTTACCTGTTCTATAACACATGAAATTCCGACGGACTTTATATCATTGCATGCCTGTTTCTTTATGGTACATATGCATCTTATGTTTAGATAATTTTTATGAGGTGTATGCTGGAGTAACTAATGCGGTTTTGTTTTTTGTTTTTGTTTGCCTTTTTTCCATGTGCCGAGGGTCGATTGGAAGCAGCCTCTCTGCCCTCTTGGGTAGAGGTAAGGCCTGTCTACATATTACCCTCCCCAGACCCCACCTGGTGGGAATATACTGGGTTGTTGTTGTTTTTATATGAAGTCAAGGAAAGAAACAATTCTACACATGAGAGTTTTGTACCACAGTCAGAGTATGATACGGTAATAGAAAGAATGTGTTGCTTACCTGTTCAGACAAGGGTGCTCCATCATCCATAGTATGACTGGAAACTTTTCCAGCAATAATATTACCATCAGTTTCAAGAACCATCCTGCAGCATATATTGGAAACACCAAAACATTTCAGTAAACCGTTCGCTTATAAAAGTTGGAAAGTAAGGCAAGAGTGCAAAGTGGTTAATAGGATGAATAGGGTATTGAACCTTAACAGTAGCTGTTAATTATCTCTCTTACAAAAACAAGCAGATATCTAGACCAATAGAAATATCTCTAACAAGGGAGCTAGATCACAACGAGGTATCAGCATTCGAAGAAAAATTCTCGTGCACCTATGAAATGAATGTTCAATTTATCTGAGATACTAAAACCTGCTCTTCCATCATGGCAAATAAGAAGAAGAGATCTAATGAATGTTCAATTTACCCACTATATCAAAACCTGCTCTTCCATTATGGCAAATAAGAAGAGAATTAAATAAAAGGCAAACTAATTCTTGGGTTATGGCACAATTGAGCAAATTTTCCTGGTCACAACATAAATTGAATCTATTCTGATGTACAGCAAACTAGTTGTTATGCATCCTCCAACTAGCAGCTTTAGCGATCTAATGAATGTTCAATTTACCCACAATATCAAAACCTGCTCTTCCATTATGGCAAATAAGAAGAAGAGAATTAAAAAAAAGGCAAACTAATTCTTGGGTTATGGCACAATTGAGCAATTTTCCTGGTCACAACAACATAAATTGAATCTATTCTGATGTACAGCAAACTAGTTGTTATGCATCCTCCAACTAGCAGCAATGGGTTCAGCTTTCACATGAAATATTCTGTCTGTTCGATCTCCATAACACCCAAAAGCTGATGAAAAGAGCATGGCAATCAAGTCTAAAAGCATGGTGCTCTACATTTTCCAGTTCTCTAGTTGTTTTAAGCTTTTTCTTTAGATAGGAAGAGGAAGGCAGGAACTGCAAAACTACTTAAGGCAACCATATCGATGGCCAAGTTAAAAAAGCAGCATGTTGCAATACTGTCCTCGATTCACTCATATTGGTGCTTTTAAGTTTTAATTGTGTGATAAGGCATAATTAGTTTTTGTAAGAGGATTGCATGTTGTTTTTCCATGGCCTCACAGTCACTAAAATGCCTCCGCAATGCAAGCCACTGGTAAATGGTACAAGAGTATGGACAAACAATGCTAAACTATGAACTTATTATCTTTCTTTTTTTCTTTGATAAACCCAGAAACCTTTTGTGCAGTGGTGGTTCCTAACTATGAATTTGTTATCTATCAATACATAAATGAACACCAAATGCCCTAGAGTAACTACCACAGTCTCTCCTATAAGAAGTGTGTATATATTTCTGCTCAAAGGCTTCTCTTCTAACTTGCAAAGCCCAAGGCCAAATTCTTATTTGCATTTAATTTTTCACTACACTCACCTCCCAAATCATTGTGCCAATTATCTCTTGTTTTTATATTCTTTTGGCTTGAACAAGTAATTAATTTAACATTCCACTTTGAATTAGTTAGAGGAAATTCAAAATTGAAAAATTAGTTCAATTAAAAATATACACATGCCTCTAGTATGCCCCAATTTCTAGCTAATAATAAAATGTAAGTATCGTTTAATCTTGGAGAGAATAGAATGAAAATTTGCTTAGAAGCAGCAGAACAATAGACAAAGAAGGCAAAGGAATGAAAACAAATTAAAAACGAAAAGTGAAATGCTCAGTGAAACCCAAAGACAGTAAGATGTTAGAATACAGCTATAAGATAACCGATGACTTACCCTCCATCCACAATCTCATCAAGGCATAAAAGAATGAGATCTAAGTTCTCAAGTGCCTCCCTCTGTTCAACGTTATTCCTGAAATCATTGCACAATGTATCAGGCAGAAAATTTGCACAGATAAGAAGACTTCAATCCCTAAATCAAGGAGAACTTTTAGTGCCTTCACTATCAATACCTGAGGAGAAGGGTAACAGCATCAAAGAAACCCTGAAGAACAGTGGCTAGAACTAGTTCATTTTCATCATCACCTCCAGTCACAAAGAAGTGGAGGTCTTGCACAAACTTATAAACAATAATGTTGTTCTCTAACATTGTTATTTCAGCTGCAAATCAGACCTTGAAAGATAAGCTCAAACAAATAAAATTTCAAGAATCTTTACTACAAGGTTCATTCATAATTAGGCAGAGTATTTTAACCTAGAATATCAAACAAAAGTAAATATCAAACCTTTTAGTCAAGCAAAAGAGGTCACTAAGAATTCCACTAAATATGTAGAAAAATTAAATTTAGAACACAGTTACTAACACCTAATGTCGCCATCTTAGAATTTAGATCCCATAAAGTTCAAATACTAGCTACACTCATAAAGTTCAAATCTTGGACCCACCTCTGCCTATATAAGACAGCAAAATGCAACCGTATTTGCAGAAGTATGCTAACTATTTCAGACAAGAAAATCAAAGATCATGCAAGCAAAAACAGGTCACTAAGCAATACCTTCGGTGCGAGCATTTGTCTTTTGAGTCTTGGTAAAAATGGACTTTTCAAAGGCAATCTTGGCGCTGTTTGTAGGCCAATCATCGGAGTAATATTTAACAGCTACACGCTTTCCTTCCGAATCCAAAAGAAGTATGTTCTTTACTACTGGACAAGAATCCTATACGATCAAACGATCATCATTCAATCACAGCGGCAAGTTTCAAGCTCACTAATTTAACTGGTAGTAATAAATAACACATGGAAAAAATAGTCCCAATTCCATGCCTATATCTATATGGAGTGAGATCTAATTTATAAAAATCAAATGGCCGATGACTAATTAAACCCAAGATTAATTACAATCGCAAACAGTGAAGATTATCTAGATCATTATACAATTGACTGATTGAACACTGAAAGCTCAGATCCTGCGGAAACTGTAATTTTTTTGTTTAGTTTTTTGAGATTTAAATCGTGCGACAAATAAAGGTGTGAGAGATAAAGAGAAAGAAGAACGTACATAGTTTAGAGCCATTGATGAAAGAACGATTCACTATGGAAATTTTTTTCTTCGATTTGCAGTGATGAGTAGCTGTTCGCTTCAGATTTGGAAACTCAAGGGGGTTAGAATAATGGGAATAAATATTTTTCCATGAGGATATAATTGGGCCGCTTAGACAGAAAACATTGGGCCGTTAATGAAGGACTAGCGCAATGATCGGATAAATTCAAAAATAGCCAGTTTACCATTGGTCGTTGAAAAATATGCAAGTTTTAAAAGTTATCAAAATTTAGCCACTTTAAATATGAGCGAAAATACTATTTATAATCTGAAAAAATATGCCTGCAAATTTTACGAAAATTCCAGCATAAGTATGCTTGAACTTCTATAAATTTTACGGGAGTTCCAGGATAACTATGTTGGAACTCTTGCAAATGTTACGGGAGTTCAAGCATAATTATGCTGGAACTCCCGCAAATTTTACGGAAGTTCCAGCAAGTATAATTGTCCAGTATAATATGCTGGAGTTTGGAGCAGTGGTGCTCTAGTCTCCCGCAAATTTTACAGGAGTTAGCAAAGTATACCGGTCCAGCATAATATGCTGAAGTTCGTACACAAATGCACCAGAACTCCCGTATATTATATTGGACAGGTCTTTGTTGCGACAAAATAGTGGCTATTTTTTATTGACTTGGTAAACGGTGGCTATTTTTCATTAACCAGTGTGAAAATTGCCTATACCATGATATTTTATCCGCGATGATCCTTTTGAGCAAAATTTATGCGGGGCGCTCCAATATAACTTATACCCATTTTTTTTAAATGTTTAATTTATATCCACTTCTTAAATAATCTCAGTCCCATTTCTCCTCCTTTTTCGCCTCCTTCATTTTTTTTCTTCTTCTAAATACAACAACTCGGTATATTTCATAAGTGGGATCTGGGAGGGTAATATGTACACAGACCTTACCTCTACCCCGGAGGGCAGAAAGGCTATTTTTAGGAGACCCTCGGCTCAAGAAAAAAATAAGTGACAGAAACAAGTGACAATCTATTAGTACTAGCAATAGACTTATAATAAATAACATAAAATACACAACATAACATAAATTACATCAAATAACAAATGATAACAGTATAAGGAATATAGAAATTACGAGAAAGGGGAAAGTATACTAATATCTAAAATACAAAGCCCGACATCAGTAGCTGATCGGTAGCATCTTAAGCCTAACTCCTAACCTACAACCTTAATGCTTCATTCTAGTGCGTTGTAGAAATATCCCATCTTCCCCCTAACCTACAGCCTTAATGCTTGACCTCCACAATCTCTTGTCAAATGCATGGTTACAACACAAAAACTTCAGCTCTAGAGCTGAAGTTTCCTGGTTACAACACAAAAATTTCATCTCTAGAGCTGAAATTTCTCAGTTACAACACAAAAACTTCAGCTGAAGTTTCCCAGTTACAACACAAAAATTGTAACTCAAAAACTTCAGCTTTAGTTTCCTAGTTACAACACAAAAACTTCAGCTCTAGAGCTGAGTTTCAGGCTCGGCTACTAGAATGCTGAAGTTTTGTGTGATTGCATTTGCTACTTCAACCTCGTGTGCTTAAGTTATGCAAATAAAATTGGGCAAAAAAATAGGTACGCTTGCAATTTTTTTTTTGCAAAGCAGACACAAGTTAAAATATAACACAAAAAACGGGTATAGATACGAACCCCTCTCCTTTTGAGACTATAAGCACTAGCACAGCCCAATAATCTTTACTTCTAATAAAAATTGCAGGGCATCCTATTTGGTTCTCCCATTTAACTTATACCCATTTTTTTTTTTAACTTTTAACCTATATCCACTTTTTAAATAACTACCGTACCATTTCTCCTCCTCTTAGAATGGCCCAAACGAATTAGCTTGGCCTCTATTATGACAAGGATTTTCCAACATCCCATTTGTAATTCGAACTCGACAATCCCCCGTTATGACTACAGTAGTACTGAACGCATAGAATCTGTGAATACTATGTGCACATCTGGCCTTTGACTGATGAGCCAATTTATCTGCATCACAATTTTAATCACATACAATGCACCAAAATATTTACACAACTAAGCAGTTATCACTTCGATCCAGACATACTCATTATATAAATCAAAACTATCTTCCACATCATTTCTACACATTTAATTAATTGCAAATAGCTTCCTTTACAAATGCAGTACTACTGTAGTCAATCATTGTTATAGACTTGATATCAAATGCAACTATCGCATAACTAAAGAGAGTTACAGCCATGCAGTTGCAGTCATAGAATTTCAGCTCTACCAGTTACAAAAATAAAATTTTTATCTCTAGAGCTGAAGTTGCTAGTTACAAACAAAAACCTTAGCTCTATAGCTGAAGTTCGCCGGTTAAGCTGAAACTTACAAACAAAAACTTCGCTAGTTACAAACAAAAATTTTAGCTCTAGAGCTGAAGTTCGATGATGTGATGATCCGACCCGTCGTCACACGAGTTACCACCCCGTTTCCCCCATATTATGTTCCCCTATGAATTAATATCAGTATTTGAGTTGATTGGGTAGAGTTGGATTGGTGTTAGTTGGAAATGAGGCACTTAGCCTCTTGGAAGGAAGCTTGTTTTGAAAAGGTCAACTGGATGTTGACTATTGAGTTAGAGGGCTCGGATATGAATTTCGGTGATTTGGTTAGCTTCGGGGAATGAGTTGTGACTTAGGAGTGCGGTCGAAATTGGATTTGGAAGTCCGGTGTAGAATTAGGCTTGAATTGACGAAGTTTGAATTTTGGCGGATTCCGATTGATAGGTGAGATTTTGATCCGGGGGTCGGAATGGAATTTCGAGAGTTGATGTAGCTCCTCTAGGTGATTTTTGAATATGTGTGCAAAATTTTAGGTCATTCGGACGTCGTTTAGTCGAATTTTTGATCGAATGTGAGTTTCGAAAAAATTTGATAAACTTAGGCTTGAATCCGTGGTGAATTGATGATTTTTGTGATGTTTGATGTGTTTTGATGAATGGAATAAGTTCGTATGATGCTTTGGGGTAGGTTGGTTTTTTTGGTTGAGGTCTCAGTGCCTCGGGGTGATTTCGGGTGATCAAATGAACTATTTTTGGACTTGGAATATGGCAGGTTTTCAGCTGTGTGTTGCAGAAACTTTCTTCAATGCGTTCATGTCACGACCCTAGTTCACCAATTGTGAACATGTCGTGATGGCACCCAGTCCCCACGACTAGGTAAGCCTAACACGTTGCGGAATCCATAAATTATAAACACTTAAATAGGAAACGGCGGAAAATAACATAAAAGATATGTAATCCGTGCCGCTTTGCACATACATCCGTCACAAAATAAATAAAACACTACCAAGATCCGGAACCCCACGGTAACACAGACTAAAAGAGAAATACAACTGGGGCTCTATGTATAAAGAGTTTCTAACAACGACATGAAGAAAAATGTCAACTAGTACTACTAGAATAGAAGGGAAGCCTCCGGATCCGCGGACGTAGCGGATCATACCTCGAAGTCTCCCAGAAAGCTGCGGAATCACCTAGTACGAGCCTGCTCTGATGTACCTGGATCTGCACAACAAAAGTGTGCAGAAGAGTAGCATGAGTACACCACGGCGGTACTCGGTAAGTGCCAAGCCTAACCTCGATGGAGTAGTGACGAGGAAGGTCAGGGCCCTACTGAGAAACAATAATAATATGATGATAACAAAATAAACAGTTTAACAGATAACAACAAAATTTCCAAAATAACAACATTTACTGAAACTGTCTACAATCAAGCTAATAACAAATAACCAACTCAATAAACAAGTCCGGGATCTGTGGGAATTGAACCCACAGTCCCATTCTCAGTACCTCTGGGTCTCCGGGAATCGAACCCGCGAATCGAACCCGTAGTCCCTACCAATAACTCAGGATCTCGGGAATCGAACCCGTAGTCCCTACCAATAACTCGGGATCTCGGGAATCGAACCCGCAGTCCCTACCAATAACTCGGGATCTCGGGAATCGAACCCGTGGTCCCTACCAATAACTCGGGATCTCGGGAATCGAACCCGTAGTCCTACCAATAACTCAGGATCTCGGGAATCGAACCGTAGTCCCTACCAATAACTCGGGATCTCGGGAATCGAACCGTAGTCCTACCAATATCACGTCGGGTCTGCGGGAATCGAACCCACGGCCACAGGTCTCCGGGAATCGAACCGCCGATCCACAAGCACGACAATTAAGGAAATCCAGAGAGAGAAATAATTATGCTCAACTATAACTTTACCGAAAAATAGTGCCAATAATTAACAAGGAGTTCAAATAAGGCAATTAGGCAACTAAACGGTTAAGTGCTACCTAATCATGCTCTTCTAACCACTACCGGGTAAAATATCAAATTAACAACCAAAGAACAGTAATATCACTCATTGAACATTTTGAGTAAAGTATGTGTTCAACAACGAGCGCATGTACACGCCCGTCACCTCGCGTACAAGGCATTTAAACTATCACATAATATCCTAGGGGTGAAAATTCCCCCACGCGAGGTTAGACAAGCCACTTACCTCGACTCCGGTACAAAACCGCTATGAAACAACTCTCTTGCCGCGAATGTCGGCCTCCACAAGTGTAGTATCTGATAAAAATCAATAGAATCACATCAAAATAGGCCAATTGGGTATTACCCAATCAAAATAACTCAAAATGCACCAAAACTCACAAGTTGTCAAAACCCGACTTTCGGTACGCTTATCGAAAAATCACGAAAATTATATTTTCGGGTTCCTTATCTCAATACGAGTCTAGGCATATAAAATTTACCAAAATCGGACTCCATTTGCCCACTCAAATCAGAGATTTTCTAAAGTTCAAGACTAGGGCTAAATCCTCCATAATTACCCCAAATTCCTCCATTTTCATGATATAATTGCATAATATTACCAATACTAATCATAATATGAGTTCATAGTTGATTACCTGATGATTTCCTTGATTTCCTCCTCAAAATCGCCCAAAATCGCCCTTAAGCCGAGACACCCAAATGTTAAAATGTTTCGAAATTTTCTAACTCGATACAACTTACTTACGAGCGATTTTCGCTCTGCGGAATATTTTCCGCTCTTATCCCCGTATCCGCGACCAAAGGGTCGCTACGCGGTTCCGGGCCTAGCCGGCCATTTCCGCTCGCGAACCGGAGGGCCGCGCAAGCGGCTCCGCCTCGCGAAGACGCATCCGCCTCGCGGACAATCCCGCCACTGCGCGTAAATGACCGGCACGCGGTCTCGCCCAACGGAAAACGTCCGCCTCGCGGACCATGCCCAAATTCTCTCGTCCGCACTGCGATCCCGAGGCTCGCACCGCGAGCGCCGCTCGGCGGAAATTCTTCCGCCTCGCGGAACCACCCGCTCCTGCGCACCTCGTCCGATTCCGCGGACTCGCTCCTGCGTCCGAAAGTCCGCAGGAGCGGAACAACAGAAGCAGTGCACCAGTTCCGCAATTTTCCATGTTTTTCTCCCGATTAACCATCCGAAAACACCCGAGGCCCCGGGACCTCATCCAAACATACCAACACATCTTAATACCTAATTCGAACTTGCTCAAATCCTCAAAACACGTCTAACAACATCAAAACCCATAATTCTCATCGAATTCAAGCCTAAATTTCTTAAGACTTTCCGAATTGCATATTCGATCAAAATCCCGTCCAAACGACGTCCGAATGACCTGAAAATTTGCGGACATATCCAAAATCACATAACGAAGCTACATAAATTGTCGGAATTCCATTCCGACCCCCGGATCAAAATCTCACCTATCGATCGGATTCGCTAAAATTTCAACCTTCGGCATTTCAAGCCTAATTGAGCTACGGACCTCCAAAATATATTCCGAACGCGCTCCCAACCCCGAAATCACCTAACGGAGCTAATGGAACCATCGGATTTCCGTTCCGAGATCGTCTTAACACTGTTCCGGCTACGGACCGTTTTCTAGTATCAAAGCTCTTATTTAGGGACTAAGTGTCCCAAAATGCTCAAATTTTTGGAACCAACTCTCCCGGCAACCCACAATAGCAGAAATGAACTTAGGGGAACAGTTAAATTAGGGATTGGGGCGTAATTTTCTAAAACGACCGGTCGGGTCGTTACATCTTCCCACACTTAAAGATTCGTTCGTCCTCGAACGAGCATAGAAAACATACCTGGAGTAGTGAAAAGATGAGGGTACTGGCTGCGCATATTCTGCTCGGTCTCCCAAGTCGCCTCCTCGACCGGCTGGCCCCGCCACTGAACCTTTACCGAAGCGATGTTCTTTGACCTTAGCTTTCTGACTTGCCTGTCTAGAATGGCTACTGGCTCCTCAACATAAGACAGATCCTTGTCCAGCTGAACAGATGTGAAATCCAACACATGCGACGGGTCACTATGGTATCTCCGGGGCATGGAGACATGAAATACGGGGTGAACTCCGGCTAGGGTCGGAGGTAAGGCCAACTCATAAGCAACCTCCCCAACACGCCTCAAAATCTCGAAAGGGCCGATAAATCTGGGACTCAGCTCCCTTCTTCCCGAACCTCGAACGCCCTTCATAGGCGACACCAAAGAAGAACCCGCTCGCCCGCCATAAAAGCCACGTCGCGAACCTGCGCGTCCGCGTAACTCTTCTGTACAGGGCGGGCCGCGCGAGTACGTGCGAATCACGCTCGACCTTGTCCGTAGCCTCCCGAACCATATCGGTGCCTAGTAACACGGCCTCGCCGGCTCGAAACCAACCCACGGGAGACACGCACCTCTACCATATAGGGCCTCGTGCGGTGCCATCTGAATACTAGACTGGTGGCTGTTGTTATAAGCAAACTCCGCCAGTGGCAAGAAGTGATCCCATGAACCTCCGAACTCGATCACGCACGCACGGAGCATATCCTCCAAAATCTGAATAGTGCGCTCGGACGCCCGTCTGTCTGGGGGTGAAATGCGTGCTCGGCTCGCACCGAGTACCTAACTCCTGCTGTACGGCTCTCCAGAACCGTGAAGTGAACTGAGTGCCTCTATCTGAAATGATGGAAACTAGAATACCATGCAGCCGAACTATCTCCCTGATATAGATCTCTGCTAGTCGCTCCGATGAATAAGTAGTGCTCACCGGTATAAAATGGGCGGACTTGGTCGGCCGATCCATAATAACCCAAATGGAATCAAACTTCCTAATAGTCCGTGGAAGCCCAGATACAAAGTCCGTGGTGATGCGCTCCCATTTCCACTCTGGAATCTCAATCCGCTGCATCAATCCACCCGGGCGCTGATGCTCGTACTTCACCTGCTGGCAGATTGAGGCATCTAGAAACATAATCAACTATATCCCTTCTTCATCCGCCTCCACCAGTAATGCTGTCTCAAGTCCTGATACATCTTCGCGGCTCCCGGATGGATGGAATACCGCGAGCTGTGGGCCTCTGCTAGAATCAGCTCTCGAAGATCATCTACATTGGGCACACAGATACGCCCCTGCATCCTCATAACTCCATCCTCCCCGATGGTAACATCTCGAGCATCACCACGCCGAACTCTATCCTGAAGGACAAGCAGATGAGGGTCGTCGAACTGACGCTCCCTGATGCGGTCAAATAGAGAAGACCGAGAAACCACACAAGCCAAAAACCGGCTGGGCTCTGAAAGATCCAGTCTAACAAACTGCCTGGCTAAAGTCTGAACGTCCATCGCCATAGGCCTCTCCGAAGCTGGTAGATATGCCAAACTTCCCAAACTCTCTGCCCGGCGACTCAAGGCATCGGCAACCACATTAGCCTTGCCGGATGATAGAGAATAGTAATATCATAGTCCTTCGGTAGTTCCAACCATCTCCTCTGACGCATATTCAGGTCCTTCTGCTTAAGCAAGTGTCGCAAGCTCCGGTGATCAGTGTAGATCTCACAAGGAACTCCATATAAATAATGACGCCAAATTTTCAAGGTGTGAACAATGGCAGCTAGCTCCGAATCATGAACAGGGTAATTCTTCTCATGCACCTTCGGCTGTCTCGACGCGTAGGCAATCACCCTACCGTCCTGCATCAATACTGCGCGAGTCCAACTCGTGAGGCATCACAATATACGGTATGGGACCCCGTACCTGTAGGCAACATCAATATAGGGGCCGAAGTCAAAGGCGTCTTGAGCTACTGAAAGCTCGCCTCGCACTCGTCCGTCCGCCGAAAAGGGCACCCTCTCGGGTCAATCTAGTCATAGGTCGCTGCAATCGAAGAGAACCCCTGCGAAACGACGGTAGTAGCCCGCCAAACCAAGGAAGCTGCGAATCTCGGTAGCGGAGGAGGGTCTGGGCCAACTCTGCACGGCCTCCGCCTTCCTCGGATCTACTCGAATACCATCACTCGACACCACGTGGCCCAAAAATGCCACCGAACTCAACCAAAATTCACATTTAGAGAACTTGGCATAAAGCTGCTTCTCCCTCAGGATCCTGAAGCACTATCCTCAAATGTTGCTCGTGCTCTTCCCGGCTCCGAGAATATACCAGAATATCATCAATGAAGACAATCACGAACGAGTCCAGATAAGGCCTGAACACACTGTGCATCAAATGCATAAATGCTGCTGGGGCATTAGTCGACCCAAAAGACATCACGAGGAACTCATAGTGACCATACCGGGTCCTGAAGGCAGTCTTCGGGATATCTGGCTCCCGAATCTTCAGCTGGTGATACCCGGAGCGCAAATCAATCTTAGAAAACACATGTGCGCCCTGTAACTGGTCAAATAAATCATCAATACGGGGCAAAGGATACCGGTTCTTCACTGTAACCTTGTTCAGCTGACGATAGTCAATACACATACGCATAGAACCGTCCTTTTTCTTCACAAACAATACGGGAGCACCCCAAGGCGAAACACTGGGTCGAATAAAACCCTTGCCCAATAACTCCTATAACTGATCCTTCAACTCCTTTAACTCAGGAGGAGCCATACGGTATGGTGGAATAGAAATGGGCTGAGTGCCCGGCAACAAGTCAATAGCAAAGTCAATATCTCTGTCGGGCGGCATGCCCGGAAGATCAGCTGGAAATACATCAGCAAAGTCACGTACCACATGAACAGAATCAATAGAGGGAGTGTCAATGCTGACGTCCCGCACATAGGCAAGATAAGCAGCACACCCCTTCTCAACCATCCGCTGAGCTCTGAGAAAAGAAATAACACGGCTAGGGGTGTGATCTAGAGTACCACTCCACTCAATACGTGGAATGCCTGGCATAGCCGGCGTCACGGTCTTGGCGTGACAATCAAGAATAGCATAATGGGGCGACAACCAGTCCATGCCCAGAATAATATCAAAATCGACCATCCCAAGCAGCAATAAATCCGCTCTGGTCTCAAAATCACAAATAGTAATCAAACACGACCGATATACGCGGTCCACTGCCAAAGAATCACCCACCGGAGTGGAAACATAAATGGGGGCACTCAAAGAATCCCGAGGCACACCCAGATGAGAAGCAAAGTAAGAAGACACATATGAAAAAGTGGAACCAGGGTCGAATAGAACCGATGCCTCCCTGTGACTAACCAGAATAATACCCGTGATAACAGAGTCAGATGCAACAGCCGCAGCGCGATCAGGAATAGCATAGAATCTGGCCTGTCCCCCCTCTCGAGGGCGGCCTCTAGAACCCTGACCCCCGCCCCTGGCTGGCTGGGCAGGTGGAATAGCAGCTGGAGCTGGAATGATAGCCTGCTGACCCTGAGAACCACGCTGATGCTGCGAAGACTGGTGAGGTGCCCCCTCCTACGCCTGGGGCACTCCCTCACCAGGTGGCGAGTATCCCCGCACCCAAAGCAAGCCCTGGGAGGACACGGTGACTGCGACTGACCGGTCTCCCCCCACTAGCCTGACCTCTGGAAGGACCCCGCGCAGGAGGTGCACTGGAAACTGGGGGAGCATAATAAGGCTCCTGAGGTGCTGGAAGACCTGGAGTACTACCGGCTGCGGGCAATGCCGAGTGAACTGGTCGACCGGAATAACCCCCGCCAAAACGACCGGCTGATGAAGTGCGGGCACCAGAGAAATGGCCCGACTCACGAGACCTCTTGGTCTCCCTATCTCCCCGCTCTCTAGGGAGCATACTCTCGATCCTCCTGGCAATGCTAACTGCCTGCTGATAAGATATATCTGTCTCCAACTTTCTGGCCATGCTGGATCGGATAGGCGGAATCAGGCCCTCAATAAATCTCCGTACTCTCTCCCGAACCGTGGCTACCAAGGCCGGTGCATGCATGGCCAGACGGGTGAAACTGATGGCATACTCCGATACTGACATGGAGCCCTGTCGCAACCGCTCAAACTCCGAGCGCCAAGAATCCCTAAGGCTCTGTGGAACAAACTCCCTCAAAAATAGATCTGAAAACTGCGTCCAAGTCAATGAAGCAGACTCCTCTGGACTATCCAACTCATACGTGCGCCACCAATCATAAGCGGCCCCGCGAAACTGAAAAGCAGTGAAGGAAACCCCGCTGGTCTCCACAATCCCCATAGTACGAAGAATACGATGACACTCGTCCAGAAAACCCAATGCATCATCTGAAGCCAGGCCACTAAACACTATAGGATCATATTTCTTGAACCTCTCTAATCTACGCTGTTCGTCCTCGGAGGTAGCTGGCCCACCTCCAGGCTATACTGGGGCGGTAGGAGGCATAACAATAATCTCTAGAACCTGCTCCACTGGCACTCACTGCTCAGATGTAGCGGCTGCAGGAGTCTGGGCCCCTCCCCCGGCCTGAGATGTAGCTGCAGTAAAAGGAAGCAACCCTGCCTGAGCTAAAGTGGTATACATACTCATGAACTAGGCCAGGGTCTCCTGGAGTGCTGGAGTAGTAGCAGCTGTAGTCGGTGTACCAGGTGCCTGCGCTCCAACCTGATCCACCGGTGGCACCTCAGCGGCAGCGCGCGCGGGTGCTGTGGCTGCACCTCGGGCGCGTCCTCGTCCTCTACCACGGCCCCGGCCTCTGACGGTGGCAACAGGGGACGCGTGTGCCTGATCCTCGCGGTTAGCTCGTGTCCTCACCATCTGTGAGAGAATAGAAAGCAGTAGTTTAGATTTTTGATGCCAAAAATGTCGCACGACAAGGAATCCAAAAGAAATGAAGAGTTTCCTAAACGGTTACATAGCCCCTCGTAGATAAATACAGACGTCTCCGTATCGATCAGCGAGACTCTAAGTAACCGGTCTGTGTCCCGTGACTCCTATGAACCTAGAGCTCTGATACCAACTTGTCACGACCCTAGTTCACCAATTGTGAACATGTCGTGATGGCACCCAGTCCCCACGACTAGGTAAGCCTAACACGTTGCGGAATCCATAAATTATAAACACTTAAATAGGAAACAGCGGAAAATAACATAAAAGATAGGTAATCCGTGCCGCTTGGCACATACATCCGTCACAAAATAAATAAAACACTACCAAGATCCGGAACCCCACGGTAACACAGACTAAAAGAGAAATACAACTGGGGCTCTATGTATAAAGAGTTTCTAACAACGAAATGAGGAAAAATGTCAACTAGTAATACTAGAATAGAAGGGAAGCCTCCGGATCCGCGGACGTAGCAGATCATACCTCGAAGTCTCCCAGAAAGCTGCAGAATCACCTAGTACGAGCCTGCTCTGATGTACCTGGATCTGCACAACAAAAGTGTGCAGAAGAGTAGCATGAGTACACCACGGCGGTACTCGGTAAGTGCCAAGCCTAACCTCGATGGAGTAGTGACGAGGAAGGTCAGGGCCCTACTGAGAAACAATAATAATATGATGATAACAAAATAAACAGTTTAACAGATAACAACAAAATTTCCAAAATAACAACATTTACTGAAACTGTCTACAATCAAGCTAAAAACAAATAACCAACTCAATAAACAAGTCCAGGATCTGTGGGAATTGAACCCACAGTCCCATTCTCAGTACCCCGGGTCTCCGGGAATCGAACCCGCAGCCCATGTCTCAATAGTATCACAATAACTCAGGATCTCCGGGAATCGAACCCGCAGTCCCTACCAATAACTCAGGATCTCGGGAATCGAACCCGCAGTCCCTACCAATAACTCAGGATCTCGGGAATCGAACCCGCAGTCCCTACCAATAACTCAGGATCTCGGGAATCGAACCGTAGTCCCTACCAATAACTCAGGATCTCGGGAATCAAACCCGTAGTCCCTACCAATAACTCAGGATCTCGGGAATCGAACCCGTAGTCCCTACCAATATCACATCGGGTCTCCGGGAATCGAACCCACAGCCCTGGGTCTCCGGGAATCGAACCCGCAGTCCACAAGCACAGCCAATTAAGGAAATCCACAGAGAGAAATAATTATGCTCAACTATAACTTTACCGAAAAATAGTGCCAATAATTAACAAGGAGTTCAAATAAGGCAATTAGGCAACTAAACAGTTAAGTGCTACCTAATCATGCTCTTCTAACCACTACCGGGTAAAATATCAAATTAACAACCAAGACAGGGATATCGCTCATCGAACATTTGAATAAAGTACGTGTTCAACAACCGGCGCATGTACACGCCCGTCACCTCGCGTACAAGGCATTTAAACTATCACATAATATCCTAGGGGTGAAAATTCCCCCACACGAGGTTAGACAAGCCACTTACCTCAATTCCGGTACAAAACCGCTAAGAAATAACCTTCTTGCCGCGAATGTCGGCCTCCACAAGTGTAGTATCTGATAAAAATCAATAGAATCACATCAAAATAGGCCAATTGGGTATTACCCAATCAAAATAACTCAAAATGCACCAAAACTCACAAGTTGTCAAAACCCGACTTTCGGTACGCTTATCGAAAAATCACGAAAATTATATTTTCGGGTTCCTTATCTCAATACGAGTCTAGGCATATAAAATTTACCAAAATCGGACTCCATTTGCCCACTCAAATCAGAGATTTTCTAAAGTTCAAGACTAGGGCTAAATCCTCCATAATTACCCCAAATTCCTCCATTTTCATGATATAATTGCATAATATTACCAATACTAATCATAATATGAGTTCATAGTTGATTACCTGATGATTTCCCTTGACTTCCTCCTCAAAATCGCCCAAAATCGCCCTTAAGCCGAGACCCCCAAATGTTAAAATGTTTCTGAAATTTTCTAACTTCTGATACACTTACTTACAGCGATTTTCGCTTCTGCGGAATATTTTCCGCTTCTATGCTCCCGTATCCGCGACCAAAGGGTCGCTTCTGCGGTTCCAGGCCTAGCCGGCCATTTCCGCTTCTGCGAACCAGAGGGCCGCTTAAGCGGCTCCGCTTCTGCGAAGAAGCATCCGCTTCTGCGGACAATCCCGCCCCTGCGCATAAATGACCGCTTCTGCGGTCTCGCCCAAACGGAAAAACGTCCGCTTCTGCGGACCATGCCCAAATTCTCTCGTCCGCTTCTGCGATCCCAGGCTCGCACCCGCGAGCCCGCTTCAGCGGAAATTCTTCCGCTTCTGCGGAACCACCCGCTCCTGCGCACCTCGTCCGCTTCTGCGGACTCGCTCCTGCGTCCAAAAGTCCGCAGGAGCGGAAACAACAGAAGCAGTGCACCAGTTCTGCAATTTTCCATGTTTTTCTCCCGATTAACCATCCGAAAACACCCCGAGGCCCCCGGGACCTCATCCAAACATACCAACACATCTTAATACCTAATTCGAACTTGCTCAAATCCTCAAAACACGTCTAACAACATCAAAACCCATAATTCTCATCGAATTCAAGCCTAAATTTCTTAAGACTTTCCGAATTGCATATTCGATCAAAATCCCGTCCAAACGACGTCCGAATGACCTGAAAATTTGCGGACATATCCAAAATCACATAACGAAGCTACAGAAATTGTCGAAATTCCATTCCGACCCCCGGATCAAAATCTCACCTATCGATCGGATTCGCTAAAATTTCAACCTTCGGCATTTCAAGCCTAATTGAGCTACGGACCTCCAAAATATATTCCGAACGCGCTCCCAACCCCGAAATCACCTAACGGAGCTAATGGAACCATCGGATTTCCGTTCCGAGATCGTCTTAACACTGTTACGGCTACGGACCGTTTTCTAGCTTTAAAGCTCTTATTTAGGGACTAAGTGTCCCAAAATGCTCAAATTTTTGGAACCAACTCTCCCGGCAACCCACAATAGCAGAAATGAACTTAGGGGAACAGTTAAATTAGGGATTGGGGCGTAATTTTCTAAAACGACCGGTCGGGTCGTTACAGTTCACGCGGGGTGTGAAGCGAACGCATTGAGTAAATTGGAGGGGCTTGGAAATTGGTCATTGCGTTCGCAAGGGTTGGTTCGCATTCGCGTATAAGGGGTGATTTGTAAATCACGAATGCGAGGTGTGAGATGCGTTCGCATAGTTGGAACTCCTGGTGCATCGCGATCGCGGGTGGGGTACCGCGTTCGCGTAGAGCAAATGTTGGTCAACATAAATTTATTCAATGTGAACGCGAAAGGTTGACCGCGTTCGCATGGAGGAAATAACTAGGCGAACAGTGATCTTTTTATAACATTGCATCCGCGAGGTTTAGTCATTTTTCACCATTTTTGAACCACCTTAAGAGCTCCTTGGCAGAAATTGAAGGAAATTTTGACGGGAATTGATTGGAGGTAAGTCTCGTGACCTAGAAACGCTATTTTATCAAAGAATCTACTTTTAATTCTTGGAAAAGTGGGTAAAAATTTGAAGAACTAGGGCTTGGGTTTTGGAATAAAAATTTAGAATTTGAAGGGGCATTTGAACTCCGAATTTAATGAATTTTATATGTACGGACTCGCGGCGAAACGAGGAATCCGTTGATATAAATTTTGTAATTTTTCGAGAAGCGGGCCCGGGGCTCGCATTTTGCCAACTTCGTATTTTTTGGTGTTTTTCGAGTTCTTTCGATTGGGTCAGGTCCCATTAGCTTATTTTAACGTATTCCTCGTGGTTTTGGTTAGATTTTACACTCGAGGAGATCAATTTGCGAGGGAAGCGCAAGGCGAGCTAGGATTTCGGCCGGCTTGAGGGTAGTAATGGTTATGGATGATGTACTGAGGGTTTGAAACCCCATAATTGCAGTATGTGGTGCTCTGTTGAGATGAGATACGCATCGTGTGATGAGTGTGGTGATTTTACTACTAGGGATTCGGACTCTCCATCCTGATTGATGATTCTACTGTACTTTTTGGTTGAGACTGAGCTTATATCCGTATATTTTGGGCTAGTTGTCATGTTTAGGGCCTTGTGCCGATCTGTAAAACTCTTAGGGAGCCTGTTGAGATAATTGACATTACTTTACCTGTTGAACACATACTCTCAGTCATGCCCTTAACTATAAAACATAATATGAACCGGTCTTAACAATTTGCACTTTAAATGAGAAATACCTGGAGTTGAATACCCTGTCTTAGAGGGGTCGAAGACCCTATAGTGAGGGTATTTGATATACACCGGATCGGGTTGCACGCCGCAGCAGTATATATATATATATACATATATGGATCGGACTGCACGACGCAGTAGTATATTATATGGATCAGACTGCACGCCACAGTGATATATTCTGTGGATCGAAGTGCACGCTGTAGTATTATAGCACTTGGGCTGTAGGAGCCCCTCGGAGTCTGCACATACCCCCAGTGAGCGTCGCCGATTATTATTATTTGATCGGGCTGCACGACGCACCAATATTAGGTATGGATCGGGTTGCGCACCGTAGCAGTATTGGTAAGTTGTCGGACTGTTGGATATTTTTATCGGTTTTCCCTGATTTGCTGATCTTTAGTGCCTTTACTGTTGGTTATAGAACTGTGTAGTGTTCTTACAGGGTTTCTTACTTTCAGTGGCTATTTATTGCTATTACTCACTGAGTTGGAGTACTCACTTTACTCCCTGCACCTTGTGTGTGGATACAGGGATCCCGGAGGCATAGCTGAGGTTATTGCTACTGCCTAGTTCAGTTGTCGGAGTCATTGAGTTAGCTATCGGCATCCGCAAGACTCAATTTCTCCTCTTGTCTTTCCTTTACTTCCACATCTAGATTTTCTTATATATAGGATGTTGTTCAGTTGTATCTAGAGGCTCTGACTTGTGACGCCAGATCTGATATGGGCTGTTTTGTTATTATTATGGTTTCCGTACAGTTTTTATTACTATCTGACTGAGATTTTGCTTAATTGGTATTTTTAAATTTAATAACTGATAAGGAGCTTTGTAACTTGAGTTGAGAATGTTCTAAAGTTCGGGCTTGCCTAACAAGGTGTTGGGCACCATCACGATCGGGGTTTGGGTCGTGACAAGTTGGAATCAGAGCTTAGGTTACCAGGTCTCGCAAGTCATGAGCCAATTTAGTAGAGTCTCGCGAATAGGTATGGAGACGTCTGTACTTATCCTCGGGAGGCTGCAGAACCTTTAGGAAAAACTTTATATTCTTGAAATTATTATCGTGCAACTTTGTTGATCCGAGAACTAAACTTTTGTATTCTATTGTATCACATATGGTGAGATCACGTACTACCGAATGTGGTGGACGACCACCATTACCACCCACTAGACGCAGTGGATGCGGCCGTAGTCGTGGTCGAGGCAGAGCAGCATGGGCAGCACCAGTTGACCCACCAGTTGCCCCCATTCAGGATCAGCCTCCAGCTGTAGAGACTCCAGCAGCACCTGCTCAGGCACCAGCTGTGCCTATTATGATTTTGGGTCTTCAGGAGGCCGTAGCTCAGATTTTATCGGTTTGCACTAGCCTGGCTCAGGCATTCTCGGCCACTACTACCACAACTACATCTCAGACCGGGAGTGGTCATCAGACCCCCGCAGCTCACACGCCTAAGCAGGTAGTACAGGGTTTGCAGACACTAGAGGCGCCACCAGCTCGGCAGGTTGCCCCAGTTCAGCCAATTGCCCCAGTTTAGG
This sequence comes from Nicotiana noctiflora, assembly GCA_032618575.1. Lineage (NCBI taxonomy): Eukaryota > Viridiplantae > Streptophyta > Magnoliopsida > Solanales > Solanaceae > Nicotiana > Nicotiana noctiflora. The sequence goes on from JASVEL010011932.1 coordinate 345,325, forward strand.
GTGATAGGGTTCCAATGATGCCAGAAGATGAGCAACGTCGTCTTGAGAGGTTCAGCAAGCTCTCACCTCCTACTTTTAGTGGTATTCCGGGCGAGGATGCCCAGGGTTTTCTCGATAAGTGTTGAAGTATTGTGACGACCCGACCCGTCGTCATGGGAATTACCACCCCGTTGTGTTGTAATTACATAATTCATGCTTTTATATCAGTGTTAGAGTCTATCGGGGGTGTTAGGAGTGAATTGGATTGGAAATGAGGCATATAGCCTTTTTGGAGGAAACTTGAATAAGGAAAGTCAACCCGGAGTTGACTATTTAGTTAGAGAGCTCGGAATCAAATTCTGATGATTCGGTTAGTTCCGGGAGGTGAATTGTGACTTAGGGGAGCGATCGGAATTGAATTTGGAGGCCCGGTGTAGAAATAGGCTTGAATTGGCTAAGGTTGCATTTTGGCGAAATCCGATCGATAGGTGAGATTTTGATCCGGGAGTCGGAATGGAATTCCGACAGTTGCAGTAGCTCCGCTAGGTGATTTTGGATGTTCTTGCAAAATTTCGGGTCATTCGGAGGTCGTTTGGTCGGGTTTTTGATCGAATGTCAATTTCGGAAGTTTCGAAGAAACTTAGGCTTGAATCCGTGCGTAATTGGTGATTTTGATGTTTAAGATGGTATTTTTATGATTGGAACAAGTTTGAATTGTGTTATGGAGTATGTTAGTGATTTTCGTTGGGGTCCCGGGGGCCTCGGGATGAATTCGGGGGTCCAAACGGACCATTTTTGGCCTTAGACAGCAGCTGAATTGCTGCTGTATCTGCAGAAGGAAATCCTTCATCGCGTTCGCGATGAAGGGGCACGCGTCCGCGAAGGCCAGCCAGGATATGCATCGCGTTCGCGATGAGTCTGGACGCGAATGCGTAGGGTTAGGATCGGAGGCTTCGCATTCGCGTGGCGCTGGAAGGTGTTCGCGTAGGTGTGAAGGGTTGGTCTTCGCGTTCGCGTGAGTGGAGACGCGGACGCGTAGAAGAAAATCCGGGCGGTTGAAATCTGTGCTTCGCGAACGCGTGACTAGGTGTCGTGTTCGCGATGGGTGGACGGAGTAGAGCATCGCGTTCGCGTGAGTCCTGTCGCGAACGCGTAGAAGAAAGGTCTCTGGCAGTGAAGTTAAAACCAGAACTGGACAGTCGCGGGTTTAATATCCAAAACCTACATTTTTGAGTTCCAAGAGAAGAAATTGACGGGAGATTGTTGGGAAATCATCGGGGTTTCGTTGGAGGTAAGTTTTGTGGCTTAATTACATCATTTTAACATGAAATCCTTGGTTAAATCCCTGTAAATGGAAGATTAAAGGTGGGTTTGAGCCATAGGCCTAAATTAAAGAAAAACACTGATTTGAGTGGGCAAATGGAGTCCGATTTTGGTAAATTTTATATGCCTAGACTCGTATCGAGATGAGGATTTCGAATATGTGATTTTTGTAATTTTTCGACAAGTGTACCAAAAGTCGGGTTTTGACAACTTGTGGGTTTTGATATAATTTGGGTTATTTCGAATGAATTGCGTGAAATTAGCATATATTGATGCATTCTCTATGATCTTGAGCAGATTTGGCATCCGAGGAGATTGATTTGTGAGGCAAGCGCAAGGCGGATTGAAGCTTCTACCGGTTCGAGGTGAGTGGTGGTAGTAAACAATGTACTGAGGGTTTGAAACCTCGTACTAGCACTTCACAGTGCTATGTTGAGATGAGACACACGTCTTGAGACGAGTGTGGTGACATTGTGAATGGGGACTTGGACTTGGTCCTTCCCGGCTAATAGAATACTGTGTTGTATGACTGCTAATGAGATTATAACCGTCCAATTAGGCTAATAGCCATGTTTGGGGCCTTGTGCCGATCTGTAGAGCATTAGGGAACCTATAGAGCTAGGCGACCCGTATACCGTGTTGGAAACATTCACTCAGCCGTAGCTCTAGCTGTATAGCATAATATGAGCCAGTACTAGATGTGTACATTGAGAGAGATTATCTAGGGTAAGATTCCCTGTTCTAGCTGAGTGGGCCTAAAAGGCCAAGTCTATACCTATTGAGATAGATAGGGTCAAGGACCCAGTATGAGATATTATATTGGGCCTAGAAGGCCAAGTCTATATTGACTGAGACAGGGTCCAGGACCCACTGTGATATATTATATTGGGCACGAGAGGCCAAGTATATACTGACTGGGATAGGGTCGAGGACCCATTATGAGGTATTATATATATATACCTATATTGGATCGGGCTGCACGCCGCAGTAATATACATGTAATTTACATGTAATATACATGTGGGACGGACTGCACGCCGCAGTATTATTGCGCTTGGGCTGTAGGAGCCCTTTCGGAGTCTGAGTCTGCACACATTCTCAGTGAGCACTGGTGTATATTATGGGACCGGGCTGCGCGCCGCAGCAGTATAAATATATATACATATAAACATTGGATCGGACTGCACACCGCAGTAATACATGTGTGGACCGGGCTGCACGCCGCAGTATAATAGTGCTTGGGCCTAGGGAGCCCCTCCGAAGTCTGTATACACCCCCAGTGAGCATCGTCGACGTTAAATGAAGCGGGCTGCGTGCCGCAGCGGTATATGTATTGGAGCGGGCTGCACGCCGCAGCATTATACTTAATCATATCCTACTATCTACTTAAATACTTATACATTATAGACATAGTTATGTGTCTTTATATGTTGAGATGGTCGTACACCGTAGGGGTACGAGTGAGGGTTGGTTCAGTGTAGAATCTTGTAGAGATAAACGTAGATTGGAGGTTAGAGTACTACTATAGTGATGACGTTCCTGTGAGGGTTGCCTTAGAACTGCTAAGTGATAGCACAGGAGTTCTTACCTTCAGTTATTATTTATTATTGTTACTCACTGAGTTGAAATATACTCACCCCACTCCCCTGCACTTTCTGTGCAGATCTACAGGTGCCCGAGAGCAGTTGAGACATTGTAGCTGCCGATCCTTGTCTACTTTTGCGGAGATTACGAGGTAGCTGCCAGCGTCCGCAGAGCTTGTTTTCTCCTTCTTTATCATCTTGTTGATTTCCTATTTGCCTAGACTTGGTTGTATTAGGATGCTATTCTGTAGAGGCTCGGTCTCGTGACACCACGATATGGTTGGGACCGTATTTTGTATGTTTTACATTTCGTTTATCACCTGATATGATCATTTCTGTTTAAGTTTAATTTGATTAATAACTGGCTGGTTTAAGGGATAATATGGTCGGGCTTGCCTAGCATTGTGTTGGGCGCCATCACGACCGGGGTTTGGGTCGTGACAAGTTGGTATCAAAGCCTAGGTTAACAGGTCTCGCGAGTCATGAGCCGGTTGGTAGAGTCTCGTGGATCGGTGCGGGGACGCCTGTACTTATCCTCGGGAGGCTGCAAACCTCTTAGGAAAAGTTTCAAATTCTTGGAATTCTTGTCGTGCGATTACTTTTGACTTGAACCTGAACTTTGACATTCTATTCTCTCGCAGATGGCGAGAACTCGATCATCCGGACGTGGAGGACGACCACCACTACCACCTGCTAGAGGACGAGGACGTGGCCGTGGTCGTGGCAGAGTTAGGACAGCTGAGGCAGTGCCAGCTGACCCACAGCCCCCAGTTGCAGAGGTGCCAGCAGCACCAGATCAGGCACCAGCTGTGCCCATTGTCATACCGGGTCTGCAGGAGACCCTGGCTCAGATACTAGCAGTCTGCACTGGCCTAGCACAGGCGGTTTCAGTTACTACTGCAGCAGCTGCATCGGGGATTGGGGGTGGTCATCAGACCCCCGCAGTACGCACTCCAGAGCCAGCAGTGCAGGGCATACAGACACCAGAGGCTCCTCCAGTTCAGCCTGTGGTTCCGGTTCAGCGAGCAGATCAGAGGTTCAGGGGGATAGGGTCCCAGCTATGACAGACGATGAACATCGTCGTCTCGAGAGGTTCACCAGGTTATCTCCTCCAGTGTTTACTGGTGCTCCGGGCGAGGACGCCCAAGGTTTTCTGGATAAGTGCCGTCGGATGCTTCGTACGGCAGGGATCTTGGAGTCCAGTGGGGTATCATTCATTACCTTTCAGTTTCAGGGGCCAACCTTCACTTGGTGGGAGGCTTATGATCGCCGCAGGCCGGCAGGAGCAGCACCACTATCATGGCCGGAGTTCTCCACTATGTTCTTGGAGAAATGGGTGCCTCGATCTCAAAGAGAGGAGATGCGCATGCAGTTTGAGGGTCTCCGTCAGGGGGACATGTCAGTGTCAGAGTATGAGATCAGGTTTACAGAGTTGTCCAGATATGCACCGTGGTTGGTTCCTTCTGACAGAGAGAGGATTGGACGCTTTGTGGACGGCCTCATTTACCCCATTCGTATTCCGATGACTCGGGAGAGGGTTTTGAGTCGTACATTTGAGGATGTTGTGGACATTGCTCGCGACATAGAGACAGATCGTCACAGAGAGCGGGATGAGAGGGAGGCCAAGAGGCCTCGAGGTGCAGCTAGTTCCAGTGGCACTCAGACCAGAGGCCAGAGTCAGTAGAGCCGAGGTCGCTCTTTCAGGTCTTCGCAGTCGGGTCGCTCAGATCGTCGCAGATGGTCTTCTAGACAGGGTTATCAGGGTTCACACCAGAGCCAGCCATCTCTCAGTGCCATGCCAGCTCAGAGTTCTTCACAGGCCCTATCCGCGGTTCATCTCGGCCTAGTTCATCAGCTGGCCACTCCAGCGCCAGAGGTCCTTATCAGTCTCAGTCACCAGCACCGGGGAGTTGCTACGAGTGCGGAGAGTTTGGGCATCACCGTAGGGAGTGTCCCCGTCTTGTTTCCAGATCTTATCAGCAGAGGGGGTAGCCCTCGTCATCTGGTCCTTCTACTTCAGCACCCACCCTGCCAGCTAGGGGTGAGGGTCAGACAGCTAGGGGTCGCTCTCGATGAGGAGGCCGATCAGGCGGACAGGCTAGATGCTATGCTTTTCAGGGTCGATCTGAGGCCGTTGCTTCTGATGCTGTCATTACAGGTATTATTTCAGTCTGCCACAGAGATGCCTCAGTATTGTTTGATCCTGGTTCTACTTATTCTTATGTGTCTACATATTTTGCTCCTCATTTGGGCACGACCCGGGGGAGTCTTGAGCTGCCAGTGCATGTATCTAGCCCGGTAGGGGATACTATTGTTATAGACCACGTATACCGGTCCTGTTTGGTCAATATTGGAGGTCTGGAGACCCAAGTAGACCTGTTGCTTCTGAGCATGATTGATTTTGATGTTATATTGGGCATGGACTGGCTATCTCCATGTCATGCTATTCTGGACTGTCATGCTAAGACAGTCACTTTGGCTATGCCGGGCATTCAGAGGATCGAGTGGCGAGGCACGACTGAGTATGTACCTAGCAAGGTAATATCTTTCCTCAAGGCCCAACGAATGGTTGGGAAGGGATGTCTCTCTTATTTAGCATTTGTGCGGGAGGTCGAGTCCCAGACTCCCAGTATTGATTCTGTTCCCATTGTGCGAGACTTTCCTGATGTGTTTCCCTCAGACCTGCCGGGCATGCCGCCGGACAGGGATATTGATTTTGGTATCGATTTGGTGCCGGGCACTTAGCCTATTTCTATTCCTCCGTATCGGATGGCACCAGCTGAGTTGAAGGAATTGAAGGAGCAGCTCCAGGAACTCCTAGATAAGGGGTTCATTCGGCCGAGTGTGTCACCGTGGGGTGCGCCGGTCCTATTTGTTAAGAGGAAAGATGGCTCTATGAGAATGTGTATTGACTATAGGCGGCTAAACAAAGTAACAGTGAAGAATAAGTATCCTCTGCCTCGTATTGATGATTTATTTGATCAGCTCCGGGGAGCTAGGGTGTTCTCGAAGATTGATCTTCGTTCAGGCTACCATCAGCTGAAGATTAGAGAGTCTGACATTATGAAGACTGCATTCCGGACCGGATATGGTCACTATGAGTTCCTTGTGATGTCTTTTGGGCTGACCAACGCCCCAGCAGCATTTATGCATCTAATGAACAGTGTATTCAGGCCGTATCTTGATTCATTTGTGATTGTGTTCATTGACGACATTCTAGTCTACTCTCGTAGCCAGGAGGAGCATGCTCGGCACTTAAGTATTGTGTTGCAGAGGTTGAGAGAGGAGAAGCTGTATGCCAAGTTCTCCAAATGTGAGTTCTGGCTTGAGTCCGTGGCATTCTTAGGGCACGTGGTGTCCTTTGATGGTATTCAGGTTGATCCGAGGAAGGTCGAGGCTGTGCAGAGTTGGCCCAGACCGACCTTAGTTACTGAGATCCGTAGCTTTCTGGAATTAGCAGGGTATTTTTGACGATTTGTTCAGGGGTTCTCTTCTATTGCTTCACCCTTGACTAGATTGACTCAGAAGGGTGTTCCTTTCTTATGGTCCGAGGAGTGCGAGGAGAGCTTTCGGAAGCTCAAGACAGCACTGACCACAGCACCAGTCTTGATTCTACCGACAGCTTCAGGTTCTTATACTGTATATTGTGATGCCTCAGGAGTGGGCATTGGTTGTGTGTTGATGCAGGAGGGTAGGGTCATTGCTTATGCTTCTCGTCGGTTGAAGCCCCACGAGAAGAACTACCCTGTTCATGATTTGGAGCTAGCAGCCATAGTTCATGCTTTGAAGATTTGGAGGCATTACCTGTATGGTGTCTCCTGTGAGGTGTTCACGGATCATCGCAGCCTTCAGCACTTATTCAGAGGAAGGACCTTAATTTGAGACAACGGAGGTGGTTGGAGTTGCTTAAGGATTATGACATCACTATTTTGTATCATCCGGGAAGGCCAATGTGGTGGCCGATGCCTTGAGTCGGAAGACGGTTAGCGTGGGCAGCCTAGCTTTCATCCCAGTTGGGGAGAGGCCATTTGCTTATGATGTTCAGGCCCTAGCCAATCGGCTAGTGAGATTAGATATTTTGGAGCCGATTCGGGTGTTGGCTTGTGTTGTTTCCCGATCTTCCTTATATGATCGCATCAGGGAGCGATAGTATTATGACCCATATTTGCTTGTCCTTAAGGACAGAGTGCAGCATAATGATGTTAGAGATGTGACTATCGACAGTGATGGTGTTCTGAGGATGAAAGGCCGTATATGCGTGCCCAATATTGATGGTTTGCGGGAGTTGATACTTGAGGAGGCACACAGTTCGCGGTAATCTATTCACCCAGGTGCCGCAAAGATGTACCAAGACTTGAGACAGCACTACTGGTGGAGGAGAATGAAGATGGATATTGTTAGGCATGTAGCTAAGTGCCTCAATTGCCGGCAGGTCAAATATGAGCATCAGAGACCGGGCGGTGTTCTTCAGCGTATGGTTATTCCCGAGTGAAAATGGGAGAGGATCACCATGGATTTTGTTACTGGGCTTCCTCGGACAGCGAGGAAGTTTGATTCTGTATGGGTGATTGTTGATCGGCTGACTAAGTCCGCACATTTCATCCCAGTTAGTACTACTTACTCATCGGAGCGGTTGGCATTGATCTTTATTCGGGAGATTGTCAGGTTGCATGGGGTCCCAGTGTCTATTATATCTGACAGAGGCACTCAGTTCACTTCTCAGTTTTGGAGAGCATTTCAGCGAGAGATGGGTACGCGGGTTGAGTTGAGCACCGCATTTTATCTTCAGACAGACGGACAGTCTGAGCGCACTATTCAGATCCTGGAGGATATTTTGCGTGCATGTGTGATTGATTTTGGAGGTTCATGGGATGAGTTCTTGCCACTTGCTGTGTTTGTCTACAACAACAGTTATCAATCAAGTATTCAGATGGCCCTGTACGGGGCATTGTATGGCAGACGGTGTAGATCTCCCATGGGATGGTTTAAGCCCGGTGAGGATAGATTGATAGGGACTGAGTCAGTTCAGGATGTTATGGATAGAGTGAAGTTGATTCAAGAGAGGTTTCGCACAGCACAGTCACGCCAGAAGAGTTATGCGGACCGTAGGGTTCGAAAGTTGTCTTTCATGGTTGGTGATAGATTATTGCTAAAGGTTTCACCCATGAATGGTGTCATGCGGTTCGGGAGGAAAGGGAAGTTGAGTCCCAGGTACATTGGTCCTTTTGAGATACTCAGGAGAGTTGGAGAGGTGGCATATGAGTTAGCCTTGCCACCCAGCTTATCCAGCGTTCATCCAGTATTCCATGTGTCTATGCTCCGAAAGTACATCGGGGATCCGTCTCATGTATTAGACTTCAGTACCATTCAGCTTGATGGTGATCTATCATATGATGTGGAGCCTATTGCTATTTTGGGTCGCCGGGTAAGAAAATTGAGGTCGAAGGAGATTGCAGTAGTTAAGGTGCAGTGGAGAGGTCGGCCCGTGGAGGAGGCTACTTGGGAGGTTGAGCAGGAGATGCGGAGCAGATACCCTCAGCTATTTGAGACTTCAGGTATGTTTCTTGACCCGCTCGAGGATGAGCGTTTGCTTAAGAGGGGGAGAATGTCACGACCCGGCCCGTCGTCACGGGAATTACCATCCCGTTGTGTTGTAATTACATAATTCATGCTTTTATATCAGTGTTAGAGTCTATCGGGGGTGTTAGGAGTGAATTGGATTGGAAATGAGGCATATAGCCTTTTTGGAGGAAACTTGAATAAGGAAAGTCAACCCGGAGTTGACTATTTAGTTAGAGAGCTCGGAATTGAATTCTGATGATTCGGTTAGTTCCGGGAGGTGAATTGACTTAGGCGAGTGATAGGAATTGAATTTGGAGGCCCGATGTAGAAATAGGCTTGAATTGGCTAAGGTTGCATTTTGGCGAAATCCGATCGATAGGTGAAATTTTGATCTGGGAGTCGGAATGGAATTCTGACAGTTGCAGTAGCTCCGCTAGGTGATTTTGGATGTGCTTGCAAAATTTCGAGTCATTCGGAGGTCGTTTGGTCGGGTTTCTGATCGAATGTCGATTTCGGAAGTTTTGAAGAAACTTAGGCTTGAATCCGTGCGAAATTGGTGATTTTGATGTTTAGGATGGTGTTTTTATGATTGGAACAAGTTTGAATTGTGTTATGGAGTATGTTACTGGTTTTCGTTGGGGTCCCGGGGGCCTCGGGATGAATTTGGGGGTCCAAACGGACCATTTTTGGCCTTAGACAGCAGCTGAATTGCTGTTGTATCTGCAGAAGGAAATCCTTCATCACGTTCGCGATGAAGGGGCACGCGTCCGCGAAGGTCAGCCAGGATATGCATCACGTTCGCGATGGTCTGGACGCGAACGCGTAGGGTTAGGATCGGAGGCTTCGCGTTCGCGTGGCACTGGAACGCGTTCGCGTAGGTGTGAAGGGTTGGTCATCGCGTTCGCGTGAGTGGAGATGCGGACGCGTATAAGAAAATCCGGGCGGTTGAAATCTGTGCTTCGCGAACGCGTGACTGGGTGTCGCGTTCGCGATGGGTGGACGGAGCGGAGCATCGCGTTCGCGTGAGTCCTGTCGCGAACGCGTAGAAGAAAGGTCTCTGGCAGTGAAGTTAAAACCAGAACTGGACAGTCGCGGGTTTAATACCCAAAACCTCCATTTTTGAGTTCCAAGAGAAGAAATTGACGGGAGATTGCTGGGAAATCATCGAGGTTTCGTTGGAGGTAAGTTTTGTGGCTTAATTACATCATTTTAACATGAAATCCTTGGTTAAATCCCTGTAAATGGAAGATTAAAGGTGGGTTTGAGCCCTAGGCCTAAATTAAAGAAAAACACCGATTTGAGTGGGCAAATGGAGTCCGATTTTGGTAAATTTTATATGCCTAGACTCGTATCGAGATAAGGATTCCGAATATGTGATTTTTGTAATTTTTCAACAAGTGTACCAAAAGTCGGGTTTTGACAACTTGTGGGTTTTGATATAATTTGGGTTATTTCGAATGAATTGCGTGAAATTAGCATATATTGATGCATTCTCTATGATCTTGAGCAGATTTGGCATCCGAGGAGATTGATTTGTGAGGCAAGCGCAAGGCGGATTGAAGCTTCTACCGGTTCGAGGTGAGTGGTGGTAGTAAACAATGTACTGAGGGTTTGAAACCCCGTACTAGCACTTCACAGTGCTATGTTAAGAGGAGACACCCGTCTTGAGACGAGTGTGGTGACATTGTGAATGGGGACTTGGACTTGGTCCTTCCTGGCTAATAGAATACTGTGTTGTATGACTGCTAATGAGATTATAACTGTACAATTGGGCTAATAGCCATGTTTGGGGCCTTGTGCCGATCTGTAGAGCATTAGGGAACCTATAGAGCTAGGCGACCCGTATACCGTGTTGGAAACATTCACTCAGCCGTAGCTCTAGCTGTATAGCATAATATGAGCCAGTACTAGATGTGTACATTGAGAGAGATTATCTAGGGTAAGATTCCCTGTTCTAGCTGAGTGGGCCTAAAAGGCCAAGTCTATACCTATTGAGATAGATAGGGTCAAGGACCCAGTATGAGATATTATATTGGGCCTAGAAGGCCAAGTCTATATTGACTGAGACAGGGTCCAGGACCCACTGTGATATATTATATTGGGCCTGAGAGGCCAAGTACATATTGACTGGGATAGGGTCGAGGACCCATTATGAGGTATTATATATATATACCTATATTGGATCGGGCTACACGCCGCAGTAATATACATGTAATTTACATGTAATATACATGTGGGACGGACTGCACGCCGCAGTATTATTGCGCTTGTGCTGTAGGAGCCCCTTCGGAGTCTGAGTCTGCACACATTCTCAGTGAGCACTGGTGTATATTATGGGACCGGGCTGCGCGCCGCAGCAGTATAAATATATATACATATAAACATTGGATCGGACTGCACACCGCAGTAATACATGTGTGGACCGGGCTGCACGCCGCAGTATAATAGTGCTTGGGCCTAGGGAGCCCCTCCGAAGTCTGTATACACCCCCAGTGAGCGCCGTCGACGTTAAACGGAGCGGGCTGCGCGCCGCAGCGGTATATGTATTGGAGCGGGCTGAACGCCGCAGCATTATACTTAATCATATCCTACTATCTACTTAAATACTTATACATTATAGACATAGTTATGTGTCTTTATATGTTGAGATGGCCGTACACCGTAGGGGTACGAGTGAGGGTTGGTTTAGTGTAGAATCTTGTTGAGATAAACGTAGATTGGAGGTTAGAGTACTACTATAGTGATGACGTTCCTGTGAGGTTGCCTTAGAACTGCTAAGTGATAGCACAGGATTTCTTACCTTCAGTTATTATTTATTATTGTTACTCACCGAGTTGAAATATACTCACCCCACTCCCCTGCACTTTCTGTGCAGATCCACAGGTGCCCGAGAGCAGTTGAGACATTGTAGCTGCCTGATCCTTGTCTACTTTTGCGGAGATTACGAGGTAGCTGCCAGCGTCCGCAGAGCTTGTTTTCTCCTTCTTTATCATCTTGTTGATTTCCTATTTTCCTAGACTTGGTTGTATTAGGATGCTATTCTGTAGAGGCTCGGTCTCGTGACACCACGATATGGTTGGGACCGTATTTTGTATGTTTTACATTTCGTTTATCACCTGATATGATCATTTACTTGTTTAAGTTTAATTTGATTAATAACTGGCTGGTTTAAGGGATAATATGGTCGGGCTTGCCTAGCATTGTGTTGGGCGCCATCACGACCAGGGTTTGGGTCGTGACAAGTATGCTTCGGACACCAGGGATCTTAGAGTCGAGCGGGGTATCATTTACCACCTTTCAGTTCTCATGAGCAACCTTTACCTGATGGGAGGCATATAAGCGGCGTAGGCTGGCAGGTGCAACACCGTTGTCATAGCAGTAGTTCTCCACTATCTTTCTGGAGAAGTGGATACCACGGTCGCAGAAAGAGGAGCTACGTAGGTAGTTTGAGTGGCTTCGTTAAGGCGATATGTCTGTGATGCAGTATGAGGTGAGATTCTCAGAGTTGGCTCGTTATGCTCTATGGATGGTCTCGACTGATTAGGAGAGGATTAGACGATTTATGGACGAACTCAATTATCCCATCTGTATTCTGATGACTCGAGAGGCGATACTGAGCCATACCTTTGAGGATGCAGTGGATATTGCTCGTGATATTGAGACGGCTCGCTGTTAGGAGATTGAGGAAAGGGAGGCCAAGAGGCCTCGAAGATCAGGTAGCTTCAGTGGTGCTCCGTCTAGGGGCCAGATTCCGTAGAACAGAGGTTGTTCTTTCAGGCCTCCTCAGCCAGCTCGCTTAGAGTCGTGGGTCATCTTCTGGTCTGGGTTATCAGGGCTCTCAGCAGAGTCAGCCATCTCTTAGTGCACTTCCAATGTATTGTTCGCCTTATGCCCCATGTGTTCGGGGTTTGTCCCGGCCGAGAACATCAGCTAGCCACTCTAGCGTGAGGGGTTCCCTTTAGTCCCAGTCCCCAACACCCGGGATTTGCTAAGAGTGTGGTGAGTTTGGGCATATGTTGAGGGAGTGTCCCTGCCGTGCATCCAGTTCATCTCAGTAGAGGGTCCAGCCATTATCTTCTGGTCCAGTATCTTCGTCACCCGCCCCGCCAACTAGGGGTGAGGGTCATGTAGCTAGGGGTCGCCTTAGAAGGGGAGGTCAATTAGGTGGTGGTCAGGCTCGATTCTATGCTCTTCAGGGTCGGTCAGATGCTATTGCTTCGGATGCGGTTATCACATGTATTATTTCAGTCTGCCACAGGGATGCCTCAGTTTTATTTGATCCTGGTTCTACTTATTCCTATGTATCTTCATACTTTGCTCATCATTTGGGTACGACCCGAGAGTGTCTTGCTTTACCTGTGCACGTATCTACCACGGTGGGCGATACTATCATTGTGGATCATGTATATCGGTCCTGTCTTGTTACTATTGGATGTCTAGAGACCCGAGTTGACTTGATGCTGTTGATCATGGTAGATTTTAATTTTATTCTGGGCATGTATTGACTATCTCCGTGACATGCTATTCTAGATTGTCATGCCAAGACAGTCACATTGGCTATGCCAGGTATTTCGAGAATCGAGTGGCGTGGTATGACTGATTATGTACCCAGCAGGGTAATCTTTTTATTAAAGGCCTAGCGGATGGTTGGGAAAGGATGTTTATCATATTTGGCATTTGTGATAGATGTTAGAGCTGAGACTCCTAGCCTTGATTCTGTTCCTGTTGTGAGGAATTTTCCAAATGTATTTCCAGTGGACCTGCCGGGCATGCCACCGGACAAGGATATTGATTTCGGTATTGATTTGGTGTAGGGCACTCAGCCTATCTATTCCTCCCTATCGTATGGCACCAGCTGAGTTGAAAGAGGTGAATGATCAACTTCAGGAACTCCTAGATAAGGGGTTTATTCGTCCTAGTATGTCACCGTGGGGTGCACCAATCTTATTTGTAAAGAAGAAAGATGGCACAATGAGAATGTGTATTGATTACAGGTAGATGAACAAGGTGACAGTGAAGAATAATTATACACTACCTCGTATTGATGACTTGTTTGATCAGCTCTAGGGAGCGAGGGTATTCTCTAAGATTGATCTTCGATCAGGCTATCACCAATTGAAGATTAGGGATTCTGATATTATGAAGACAACATTCAGGACGAGATATGGGCATTTTGTGTTTCTAGTTATGTCTTTTGGGCTGACTAATTCCCTAACCGCGTTCATGCATTTGATGAATAGCGTATTCCGGCCGTATCTGGATTCATTTGTAATTGTGCTTATTGATGACATCCTGGTGTACTAGCGTATCCAAGAGGAGCATGCTCAGCATTTGAGAGTAGTATTACAGAGATTGAGGGAAGAGAAACTTTATGCAAAGTACTCCAAGTGTGAATTCAGGCTTGGGTGTGTGGCTTTTCTGGGACATATGGTACCCAGTGATGGTATACAGGTTGATTCGAAGAAGATAGAGGAGGTGCAGAATTGGCCTAGACCGACCTCATCCACTGAGATTCGTAGTTTCCTTGGGTTGGCAGGGTATTATCGCCGGTTTGTTCAGGGATTTTCTTATATTGCGTCGCCCTTGACCAAGTTGACTCAGAAAGGTGCTCCATTTGTGTTGTCTAAGGAGTGTGAGGAGAGCTTTCAGAAGCTCAAGACAGTTTTGACCACGACTCCAGTGTTGGTATTGTTATCAGCTTCAGGTTCCTAATATGTGTATTATGATGCTTCGAGAGTTGGGATTGGATGTGTGCTGATGCAGGAGGGTAGAGTTATTGCATATGCTTCTCGTCAGTTGAAGCCCCATTAGAAGAACTACCATGTACACAATTTGGGGTTAGCAGCTATAGTCCATGGTCTGAATATTTAGAGGCACTACTTGTATGGAGTTTCTTGTGAGGTGTATACTGATCCTTGCAGCCTTCAGCATCTGTTCAAATAGAAAGATCTTAATTTGAGGCAGTGGAGGTGGCTTGAGTTGATCAAGGATTATTACATTACTATATTGTATCATTCGGGGAAGGTTAATGTAGTGGCTGGTGCTTTAAGCCGGAAGGCGGTTAATATGGGCAACTTGGCATATATTCTAGTTGAGGAGAGGCCCTTTGCAGTTGATGTTCGGGAATTGTCCAATCGGATGGTGAGGTTGGATATTTTAGAGCCGAGTCGGGAGTTGGCTTGCGTGGTTTCTCGGTCCTCCTTGTATGATCGCATTAGAGAGCGCCAGTATGATGATCCACATTTGCTTGTCCTTAAGGACAGAGTTCAACATGATGATGCCTGAGACGTGACCATTGATAATGACGGTGTATTAGGGATAGAGGGCTAGATTTGCGTGACCGGTGTAGATGGGATTCAGGAGTTGATACTAGAGGAGGCCCACAACTCGCAGTACCCATTCATTCGGGTGCAGCAAAGATGTATCAGGACTTGAGACATCATTACTGGTGGAGGAGGATGAAGAAGGATATTGTAAGTTATGTAGCTCGATGTCTCAACTGTCAGCATGTCAAGTACGAGCATTAGAGACCAGGCAGTGTTCTTCAGTTCTTCAGCGTATGGTTATTCCTGAGTGGAAATGGGAGAGGATTACTATGGATTTTGTGAGTGGTCTCCCTTGGACTTCGAGGAAGTTTGATTTAGATTGGGTGATTGTGGATCGACTGTCCAAGTATACACACTTTATTCCAATATGTATTACTTACTCTTCAGAGCGGGTGGCAGGGATCTTTATTCGGGAGATTGTAAGGTTACATGGAGTCCTAGTGTCTATTATTTCGGATAGAGGTACTCAGTTTACTTCTCTGTTCTGGAGGGTATTTCAGCGGGAGCTGGGTACACAGGTGGAGTTGAGCACAATATTCCATCTTCAGACGGGCGAACAGTCCGAGCACACTATTCAGATGTTGGAGGACATGTTGCGTGCCTGTGTTATTGATTTTGTAGGTTCATGGGATGAGTTTTTGCTGCTTGCAGAGTTCTCCAATAACAATAGTTATCAGTCGAGTATTTAGATGGCCTCGTATGAGGAGTTGTATGGTAGGTGGTGTAGATATCCTGTTGGATGGTTCGAGCCCGACGAGGCTAGATTGTTGGGGACGGAGATGGTTCAGGATGCTTTAGTGAAGGTGAAGTTGATCCAGGAGAGGCTTCGTACAGCACAGTCGTGCCAGAAGAGTTATGCGAACCGGAAGGTTCACGTAAGGCCCCGAAATTTTTTTTCAAGTTATTTAAGATTTCGTCGTGCTAATGTAGGCTAAATTATTTTATCTCGTGTGCAAATAAGGATTTATAATATTATGGATATAAATTAAATATGTTAATAAGGGTATAATTCTTATTATAAGTGATTTGGGGTCTAAGGAGAGGCCTAAGTCTAATCCAAGATGGAAAATTGCATATTAGATGAAATCTGTAAAAGAGTACGAACAAGACCTCAGTTTGAACGATCATATCTCCGGTTATATAAGGAGTTGTGTGAGGCTCAACCTATCAAATTAAATCCCTTTGAGTCTAGTTTCCAAATCAACAAACCATTCATCATTTGGAGGTGTATATAGAAAGTTATGATCATTTTACTCGTCAGGTGTCAGATGCGCGAAATTCTGCGCGAAATGAACTTCGCGCACACTTCGCGCATCTGAGGCAGAATGCTCAGGAAAATGCGCGAAGTAATGCACGAAGCTTGTACACTTCGCGCATCTGGGCAACATTTCGTGCACCTGGATAGTTTTAATACCCCAAAGACCGATCTAGAGAGTTTCTAACTCATTTTTTGGGTTATGACTTGCTCTCTCAAGAGGGTTTCATTCCAAACTTCATCCCTATGATCTAAGGTAAGATTTTTATAGTTCTTTGAGTAATTTCTACCCCTTAAACACTTATACTAACAAGGATTAGTCTTCAAAATCCTTAGATTTTCCTTCTAATTTTTGAATTCTTCAAGAACACCTCAAGTGGGGATTCTTAAGATTCTTACTACAAGAGGTATGTCTATCATCTCCAACTACTCTATGGTGATTATTTATGTAA
This sequence comes from Nicotiana noctiflora, assembly GCA_032618575.1. Lineage (NCBI taxonomy): Eukaryota > Viridiplantae > Streptophyta > Magnoliopsida > Solanales > Solanaceae > Nicotiana > Nicotiana noctiflora. The sequence goes on from JASVEL010011932.1 coordinate 361,805, forward strand.
GATACATACATTAGAACTCATGGGAGGGTGATTGGGAGCTATGGGTTCCTAACCTAGGTTATGTTAGTATTGTAGATGTTGTGAAATATGTTTTTGAGGATTGATTCTTGGTATGGTAGTGTTATGTATGCATGCTTGTGCAAATAGAGTTGTGAGAAGATTGATGAACATAAATAGGTAAAGATTGGATTTTGGAATGAAGGAAAATATTATAAAAGAGTATTAAAAATCAAGACGCCCAACTAATGTTTGATAAAATGCTGCAAGGAGCTGAAACCATAAATGTCTTCCTAAATTGTGTTTAATTTTGCTATGTTTCAAGTAGGTTGGGATTGCTAGAATTTCCAAAACGTCATACTAACTTAAGGAAAGCTTAAACGAGGTATGTATGGCTAATTTTGATTATTGTAAAATCACCCATACGTGTGAAATTATTTGGCATGTGTTAATTTGAGAGATTGTATGAAATTCTTTGATTTCATTGTTGGGTATTCAATTGATGTTGAACTACATGTGGTGTGGTATGAAATATGAATTGAAAGATAGCAAGTGAATTAGAATTGGTAAAGCACTAAGAACAATTGTTGTGGTGGTATATATGATTTCTTGTGGGAAAAGATGAAACACTTGAATTGTGGTAAATTGTTGAACATACTTGTGTGGAATCTCTCGAATGTGGAAACATGGTAACTTGGTTGTGACATCAGTTTAAAAAATACTTGAGAATATGAACCGAATTGTAAGTTGCTTATTTGAACTTGTTGTAATTTTGTGTAGTGCCTTATTTGCTGTTTGTGATTATTGTGTTTGAAACTGTACGGTGGGATCAGGTTATGCGCCGAAACATGAAGTAATAAGGTGTGGGTTGGGGTGATAAGGGTGGTCGAGGTAATAAGGGTGGACGAGGTAATAAGGATGGAAAGCGATCGAAATCGCTATTGAAATTGATATAAAATTATTGATGTGAAATTGTGAAAGGAGACAGCAGGAGAGTTTGCAACCTATGGGGCACTGATTGCCCCTTTGTTTGACTACTTGTGTTTTACGTGATTGATTGGTTGTTGTTCTCCTTGTTGATCTTAAAACGTGCCTTTGTGTTGAGAATTATTATTTGAAATGAGGAAGATGTGGAAAACATGGTTGGCTGGCTTAATTGATTCTTTGTGTAATTTATTGGATGTCTTATCATCGTGATTGTTGTTTAACAGCTTGAGTTTACTTCAGACAAAGTTTGTCCATACATACCAGTACAATTCCAGTGTACTGACGTCCCTTTTGCCGGGGACGCTACGTTCGTGTTATGATTGTAGGTGGATCAGTAGCAGGCACTTCAGCTCATCGGCAGTAGTATCCTTCATCTTCCACTGCCCGTTTTGGTGAGCCCCCTTCTTCCTGCCACTTTTATTTTAGACTTTATTTTGGATTTTGTAAGTTATAGCCGGAGCCTTGTTACCGGCAAGTATTGTATTCCCTTTTGTATCCTAGAGGCTCTGTAGACATGTAAACTGTGGGATTCCAGTCTTACGTATATATTATGTCGGGCGTTGTAAAAAAACAAAAACTGTAAACTTGTTAATGAATCTCTCACATGGTTATGTTTGTATAGTGTGAAATCAATTATAAATTGGTAAAATCCTTGGTTTCTAATTAATAAACAACACAGGGGTAATGCGTGGGATAGAAAGGCACCTAGGTCCGCTTGACTGGGGCTACCCGGTCAGGTGCCGGTCATGTCCCTCTATTTGGGGCGTGACAATTCATGATGTATTTTATATGGCAGGTGAGAAGGTCTTATTGAGGATTTCGCCTATGAAGGGTGTTATGCGGTTCGGGAAGAAAGGGAAGCTGAACGCGAGGTTCATTGGGTCTTTTGAGATACTCAAGAGGATTGGAGATGTGGCATATGAGCTTGCTTTGCCACCGAGCTTGTCTAGTGTACATCCGGTATTCCATGTGTCTATGCTCCGGAAGTATGTTGGGGACTCATCTCATGTGTTGGACTTTAGCACGGTCCAGTTGGATGGTGATTTGTCATATGATGTGGAGCCGGTGGCTATTCTGGGTCGACAGGTTCAAAAGTTGAGGTCAAAGGATATTGCTTCAGTGAAGGTGTAGCGGAGAGGTTGGCCCATGGAGGAGGCTACTTGGGAGACCGAGGGGGAGACGCGGAGCAGATATCTTCACTCGTTTGAGACTCCAGGTATGTTTCTTGACCTGCTTGGGAACGAGCGTTTGTTTTAGTTGGGGAGGATGTGATGACGTGGCCCGTCGTCACGCGAGTTACCGCCCCGTTTCCCTCATATTATGTTCCTCTATGATTTAATACCAATATTTGAGTTGATTGGGTAGAGTTGGATTGGTTTTAGTTGGAAATGAGGCACTTAGCCTCTTGGAAGGAAGCTTGTTTTGGAAAAGTCAACCGGATATCGACTATTGAGTTAGAGGGCTCGGATGTGAATTTCGGCGATTTAGTTAGCTTCGGGGGATAATTTGTTACTTAGGAGTGCAATCGAAATTAAATTTGGATGTACAGTGTAGAATTAGGCTTGAATTGGCGAAATTTGAATTTTAGAGGATTTTGGTTGATAGGTGAGATTTTGACCCGGGGGTCGAAATAGAATTCTGAGAGTTATTGTAGCTCTGTTAGGTAATTTTGGATATGTGTGCAAAATTTTAGGTTATTCAGACGTTGTTTGGTCGGGTTTTTTATCGAATGGCTTGAATCTGTGGTGAATTAATGAATTTTGTGTTGTTTGACGTGTTTTGATGATTGGAATAAGTTCGTATGATGTTTTGGGGTAGGTTGGTGTTTATGGTTGAGGTCCCGGTGATTTTGGGTGATCAAACGAACTATTTTTGGACTTGGAATATGGCAGGTTTTCAGTTGTGTATTGCAGAAAATTTATTCAACGCGTTAGCATGTGGTGTGATGCGAACGCGTAGAGTAAATTGGAGGGGCTTGGAAATTGGTCATTGTGTTCGCAAGGGTTGGCTCGCATTCGTGTATAAGGGATGATTTGTGAATCGCGACGCGGGGTGTCAGACACGTTCGTAATGTTGGAACTCCTGGTGCATCGCGATCACGGGTGGGGTACCGCATTCGCGTAGAGCAAATTTTGGTCAACATAAATTTATTCAATGCGAACGTGAAAGGTTGACTGTGTTCGCATAGAGGAAATAACTGGGCGAACAATGTTCTTTTTATAACTTTTCATCCGCGAGGTTTAGCCATTTTCCATCATTTTCCACTATTTTTGAACCACCTTAAGAGATCCTTGGTAGAAATTAAAGGGTATTTTGACGGAAATTTATTGGAGGTAAGTCTCGTGACCTAAAAATGCTATTTTATCAAAGAATCTACCTTTAAATCTTGAAAAAGTTGGTGAAAATTTGAAGAACTAGGGTTTGGGTTTTGGAATGAAAATTTAGAATTTGAAGGGGCATTTGAACTCCGATTTTAATGAATTTTATATGTACGAACTCGCAGCGAGACGAGGAATCCGGTGATGTAAATTTCATATTTTTTCGAGAAGTGGGCCCGGGGCTCGAGTTTTGCCAACTTCATATTTTTTTGGTGTTTTTCGAGTTCTTTCGATTGGGTCATGTCCCATTAGCTTATTTTAACGCATTCCTTGTAGTTTTTGGCCAGATTCTACACTTGAGGAGGTCGATTTGCGAGGGAAGCGCAAAGAGAGCTAGGATTTCGGCCGGCTTGAGGTGAGTAATGGTTATGAATGATGTACTAAGGGTTTGAAACCCCGTAATTTGCACTATGTGGTGCTTTGTTGAGATGAGATACGCATCGTATGATGAGCGTGGTGATGTTACTACTAGCGATTCGGACTCGGTCCATCCCGATTGATGATTCTACTGTACTTTTTGACTGAGGCTGAGGTTATATCCATATATTTGGGGCTAGTTGCCATGTTTGGGGCCTTGTGCCGATCTGCAGAACCCTTAGGGAGTCTGTTGAGCTAATTGGCCTCACTTTACCTGTTGAACACATATTCTCAGTCATACCCTTAATTGTAAAACATAATATGAATCGGTCTTAGCAATTTATACTCTAAAATAGAAATACCTGGGGCTGAATACCCTATCTTAGCTGAGTGGACCCGAGAGGTCAAGTCTACATTGACTGAGAGGGGTCGAGGACCCCATAGTGAGGGTATTTGATATACACTAGATCGGGCTGCATGCCACATCAGTATATACATATACATATATGGATCAGACTACACACGCAATAGTATATTATATGGATCGGATTACATACCGCAGTAGTATATTATATGGATCAAACTACACGCCGCAGTGATATATTATATGGATCAAACTGCACGCCGCAGTATTATAGCGCTTGGGTTGTAGGAGCCCCTCCAGAGTCTGCATACACCCCAGTAAACGTCGTCAACTATTATTACTGAATCGGGCTGCGCGCCGCAATAATATATACTATATTTGGATCGAGATGCACGCCGCAACAATATTAGGTATGGATCGAGTTGCGCGCCACATTAGTATTGGTAAGTTCTCAGACTGTTGGAGATTTTAATCAATTTTCCTTGATTTGCTGATCTTTACTGCCTTTTTTGTTGGTTATAAAATTGTGTAGTGTTCTTACAGGATTTCTTACTTTCAGTGGTTATTTATTGCTATTACTCACTGAGTTTGAGTACTCACTTTACTTCCCACACCTTGTGTGCAGATACGGGGATCCCGGAGGTATAGTTGAGGTTATTGTTGCTGCCTAGTTCAGTTGTCGGAGTCATCAAGGTAGCTGCCGGCGTCCGCAGGACCCGATGTCTCCTCTTGTCTTTCCTTTACTTCCGCATCTAGATTTTAGAATGTATAGGATGTTGTTCAGTTGTATCTAGAGACTCTGACTTGTGACACCAGATCTGATATGGGCTGTTTTGCTATTATTGTAGTTTCCGCACAGTTTTTATTACTATATGACTGAGAATTTTGCTTAATTGGTATTTTTAAATTTAATAAATGATAAGGAGCTTTTTAATTTGGGTTGGGAATGTTCTAAAGGTCGGGCTTACCTTACAAGGTGTTGGGCGCCATCACGACCGGGGTTTGGGTCGCGATAAGTTGGTATCAGACCCTAGGTTACCAGGTCTCGCGAGTCATGTGCAGGTTTAGTAGAGTCTCATGTATCGGTATGTAGACGTCTGTACTTATCCTAGGGAGGCTCTAGAACCTTTAGGAAAAACTTGATATTCTTGAAATTCTTGTTGTGTGACTTTGTTGATCCGAGAACTAAACTTCTGTATTCTATTCTCTCGCAGATGGCGAGAACACATACTATTGGATGTGACAGACGACCAACATTGCCACTCACTAGAGGCTGTGGACGTGGTCGTGGTCGAGGCAGAGCAGCAGGGACAGCACTAGTTGACCCCAGTTACCCTCATTCATGATCCGCCTCTAGCTGTAGAGATTCCAGCAGCACCTGCTCAGGCACCAACTGTGCCTATTGTGATTCCGGGTCTTCAAGATGCTCTAGCTCAGATTTTATCGGTTTGCACTAGCCTGGCTCAGGTAGTCATTGTCACTACTGTCGCAGCTACATGTCAGATCGGGGGTGGTCATCAGACCCCTGCAGCTTGTACGCCTAAGCAGGTAGTGCAGGGTTTGCAGACACCAAAAGCGCCACCAGCTCAGCAGGTTGCCCCAGTTCAGCAGTTGCCCTAATTCAGGAAGATGGGGTTCCAGTGATTCGAGACGTTGAGCAACATCGTCTTGAGAGGTTCAGCAGGCTTTCACCTCCTACTTTCAGCGGTATTCTGGATGAGGATGCTTGGGGTTTTCTCAATAAATGTTGACGTATACTTCGGACAACATGGATCTAAGAGTCGAGTGGGGTATCATTTACCATCTTTCAGTTCTTGGGAGCAGCCTTTACATGATGGAAGGCATATGAGCGGCGTAGGCCAGCACGTGCAGCGCCGTTGTCATGGTAGGAGTTCTCCACTATCTTTTTGGAGAAGTGGGTACCACGCTCGTAGAGAAAGGAGATGCGTAGGCAGTTTGAGTGGCTTCGTTAGGGAGATATGTCTGTGATGCAGTATGAGGTGAGATTCATAGAGTTGGCTCGTTATGCTCCATGGATGGTCACGACTGATCAGGAGAGGATTAGACGGTTTGTGGATGGAATCATTTATCCCATCTGTATTCTGATGACTCGAGAGAGGATCCTAAGCCATACCTTTGAGGATGAAATGGATATTGCTTGTGATATTTGTGAGCACATGATTTTTGCACCGGGCAAATAATTCTAAATTAAAATAAATATGTTTTTGAGTGCAATTACTTGATTTGTTTGGAATTAGTTATACTTTTGAGTTTGAATAAGTAGAAATTAGAAAGAAAATCAAAAAAAAATAGGCTAAGTAATTAGTTCGTTAGTTTAATTAGCTAGATTTTAAGAAAATTGACAATAGCTTAAATAGGAGAAAATAAAGGAAAAAATAGCAAAAAATTGCAAAAAATATTAGAAAATTAGAGTAAATAGTAAATTAGGATTTATAATTTTTCATAAAAGAAAAAAAAAGAAAAAAAAAGTATAAAAGAAAAATACATAAAAATCATTAAAACCAGAAATATATATAGGTATAATGAAGTGGGCTGATGAAAACCCAATTGAGATGGCCCAGTATTTTGGCCCATAGGAAATCCGGTCCAGGCCACTCAAGAGATGTAATCTCAGCCGTCCATCGGGTTTAATCCAATGGTTGAGATAAATAGCGGAATTGTTGATTTAATTAAAATACAAGATCAAATCCGAGCCGTCCGTTTGGATTAATCCAACGGTTCATTGCTTGGAATCTCATATACAACCAAACGGCATCGTTTATGTAACGCCTCTGTGAGCCGTTGATCTCCGTGCAATGAACGGCTCAGATCTCCTTAGTTTCTTCGGCTATATAAAACTCTTGTCTGAAGAGCCGCCCATTTCCCTAACTATCCTAACCCTAAAGATCAGCCGCCTCTCCTTTCTCTCTTCATCTCCTTCTTCAACCTCAAGAAAACCCTAGCCGGCCAATGGCGGCCACCACCTTCCACGGTGGTCGTCGGCCCCTTTTAATCCATTCCCTTCATCTCTTTCTCCTTCCTCTCCTTCTTCTTCATCCCAAACATCAAAACCCAGAAACCCACCCTGTTCTTCAAAGTCCCAGTCACCGAAATCTTCGCCGGTGACCGCCAAACAATGAGAACCGCTTCCAAACCAACGCCAATCGACTCCTTTTCATGAGATCTACCCAACCATACCACTGGCTACCCTCGAATCTCACCGGAACGCTTCGAATATCCCAAAAAGGGTCGTCGGAACCCTAACTCCGGCGACCCCAAGTTCAACCCCAATCAAGACCTGTTCTTTACCCTCACCCAAACACCCCTCTTCAAGCCGAAATCCAAAAAGGCCTCGTCTTTAGGCCTGAAAGAAAATCAGAGAAGGAAAAGGAAGATAAATCGAAAAGAAATAGAAGTCTGGAAAAGAATAAAGAAAAAGAAAACAAGAAGAGAGAATAAAGAAGAAAAGAACTCGTGAGAGAAGTGAGAAAAAGAAAAGATTTAGGAAGCTTGGGGGACAGACCCCGCAAGCTAAGTCCCTTCCCTTTGTTTTTTTTATTGTGTTTAGCATGTCTTCTTGTTTTTTCTGATTTTAGTTTGCATTCGTTGAGTTGTTGCTGTTTGATTATATTCCCCATAGTTCTGTAGTTCACATTTCTTTGTTGCTTTACTTTGTTAATTGTTGACTCTGCTATACTGATTAGTTGTTTCACATGCTAGCCTAAGACTTTTCTGTTTATTTTCTCATGTTAAGCATTTCCTCTCCCTCTGTGTTTTATTTAATGTCTGTTGCTTGCTCATTATTATGATCATCTCTTCTGTTTTGTTATTTTTTAGGGTTTGAAATCCTGTGTTAGTCATATTGTCTTTGCTTGCTTTGTTTTCATCAGTGTTTATCTTGTCTTGGATGTCTCAGTATGTCTTTTTCTATCCTGAAAATTCTTAGTCAAGCATGTTAGCTTAGGGTTTGTTCGGGTTAATTCTATGTTTCTTTTCTTTCTGCTTGTCTTCTATTGCTACAATTGGTCTTGTATATCCTCATATGTTAATCTGTCTTTCTTCTAAATCTCAACTAGTTCTTCTTAATATGTTAGTTATAGGATTTTTGTATTTGTTTCATCTCCTTTTCTGAATTAATGATTTGTCCATGATGTGACTCTGGTGGATTATGTTCCCATGATTCTATAGTTTATTTTCATATCTTTGTGCAAGTTGCTCTGATAATTGGTCTTAAAGCTTCTTAGCTGGCTCATCTTTAGCCTGTTATGTTGAAATCCTGTTATGTGTCATGTTAAGCCCATGGTTCTTTACTCCAAGTGCAAATATCTCATCTCTCTTTGACTTATTGCCTGTTAGTTCCAGAGTCATATTGAAAGCATGACTAAGATTCCTTACATGTTTGGCTTTGGTCTCATGCTTTCCCTGTTTCATTGGGTTATCATGATTCTAGGTTTAGAGTTTGAAATAGGATCTTAATTGTCATCTCTGTTAATCTAGGCTGTGTTGACTGTTTATGAAAAACCTGTGCTTATGTGTTCTGAAATTGATCAAACTTTCATATGACTTGAATTAGTAATAACTAGGTATGAATTGACATGAATTCACACTGCATCACATACAATCCAATAGAATGAGTTAGTTGACTAGAATTCAACCATATCTACTGTTCTCTCTGAATTTGAGTTGGTTAATGCATGTTTTTTGGATCATATGTGTTTTTGTATGCAATTCATGTTAAGAATGCTTAAGTTTTGCTAGATTTGGCTTCTTATGAATGTTTGATTGATCATCTAGACCTTAGGTGGATTGGTTATAGCTGTTAGCATTAGGTTCCATGAAAGTGGTTAGTTTTTAAATAGGATTAAAACTGAAAATGAACAAAAATAGGTTGTTAGTTAAATAATTGGCCTAAGAATGGTCAACCTTGCAAAGGGTTGACCAATTCTATAAGCCCTAACACACAGTTCACTGTTAAACAGTGGCTGGTTGTGCAAAGGGGCTATGTCTGCAAATGCAGACTAGCCCAGGCTCTATATTGAGCCCTGAACAGCAAAGTGGCCAAACCTGTAAAGGTTTTGGGCCTAGCTGTTCAGTATATGGCTTTAATAGCCCAAGCTAAGTCTCAACTTGAGACTGGCTAAATTTTAAATAGGTTTAACATAATAACAAAGCAGGCTATGCCTGCAATTAGCTTTAATTTGAAATAATTTGGTCTTAATTGATTGGAATTAGATTAAAAGTGGCTAAAATTGAAATAGTTTCTTAAAAATAGATCTGGCCAGCCCTTAAATACTAATGCCAGGGCTGGCTATTAGTTAAATAAGTTTAAAACAGGCTGAAATCTAACCTAGGTAGGCTAGTAAATCAGCAGTGCCCTTAAGGGCACAATTGGGAATTAAAAAGGTGAAATAGTAAATAGTTAGAACTTAGGAGGGTAATAGGGACACTTATGCTCCTGATTTCTGCAATTTTGCAGAGGTTTAGGGGTATAATGGTCTCCTAAAAATGGGAAATCTGTAAAAATCTCAAACCCCTAAGGTCATACTAGTAAAAGGCCCTAAAAGGAATCTTTTAGAACCTTCCAGCACATGCTGGAAGGGTTTTTCATAACTGAAATAGGGTTTAAGTGTAGAATTGATAATTTTAGGAGGGGGAAGTGGGATTAATCCCATACTTCCTCCCCAAGTATTCAGCCCTAACAAATAGCTATAAATACCTCTAAGAATGGGGCTGAAAAGGGGTTAAAAATCTGAGTAATCTAGGAAATACATCTGGGGTTCCAATCTGAGTAATAGAAGAAATATATCTGGGTTCGAATGTGGCAATCTGAAATTCATTAGCTTGAGAGATTAGTTCTAGCAATACAACAGTAGGATTTCTGGGTTTTCTATCGAATTTCTCTGGGTTTTCTGCTTTGAATCACTGCTCGTTTGCTGTTGCTGTGTGGCTGTGTTGTTGTGTTGCTTTCATCTCTCTGTTGCATTGCTACTTTGAGTCCATTGCTGATTACTTCTCATCCCTTAGACTCATTGGTTCTCTTTCTATTTGATCCAGGTACACTTCTCTATTCTAATGAAGATGTAGTTGCTGAAATGCTTTAATAGAATGAAGTACCTGCTTTAATTCATTTTGCCATTTTGTAATTAGTAGCTTAATTGTAGTATTATGTAGTAGCTGAAAACAGAAACACTAATCATGTAATAGCTAGTAGTAGTGGTAGTATAGTAGTAGTAGTAGTTAGTACCTCACCTAGTTAATTAGGTAAAAATCTTAAAAATAAAGTTAGATAACTATCACATAAATCTCTAATAACAGAAGCTCATATAGGAGTTAATTAGTATGCTGGCGAAATTAGCTTATCTTGTCAATATCCCGAATTCAAATGAGATAGAATAGGAAATTACCATTGAAGTAACCTTAGTGTAAAATTGGTTTTAGGAGCTTCAAATAATTCTGGCTCATATCAGTATTAATAATTGAACAACGGCAATTAGGAATTCAGTACTAAAAATGGAAGTGATCCAGTGTCAAGATCTAAAACAAATCCCTTAGTCATTTAGTGTAATAATCCGGTAACATAACTAGTAATTAGATCAACAAAAATAAGGATAAAAGTGGCTGGTTAATTTAGTTCTCCTCCTAATTAGTTGTAATCGTGGAATTTCCTGTACAGTGGCTCTACTCTTTCAATGAATAAAAGCAATCTAATTTCGATCCTATTGATTTGTGTTTTCTGGTTCTTTGCACTTATTGTTATTTCATATTACACTTATCGGTTTTGGCTCAAATATGCAAACTATCTTTGAACTACAACGTGAAGTTAATGAGGCCAGCAAGTTTAAACCCAAAGCAACCTGAAGACCAAGACAGTCCATACGTTTAATGGACAGTCTAGGCCCAATAAATAGTAAGAACTCAACGGGCCTGGATTATTATAGTGTCACTAATACGATTAAGGAAAGAACAAGTGTAGAAAACGTAGTTAAATACGAGTATTGAACCCTTTAATGAAAATTGGGACGAGCCTCGCTCGAATAACACCGGGGCCCCCATTTAGTAATGATATAACACAAATAGACCCGGGAAAAGCTAATAGCCAATTCCATAGCTTCTCCCAAAAGATTTAAAAAGCCGATAGATGTTACTTTAGGGCACGATTTTAATACACCTTCCTATGAACGAGTGTGCACTTGGTGCAACTCAAATCCAAATCTCGGTAAAGCTGAAATACACCAAAAGTCATAGGCGTACTTGTTGCGGTATGACTCGAGGCGTGTTTTCGCGATACCGCAAATTCCTAAAAATAATATTTAACGTAAAAGCACATTATGTTAAAATCTATAACTGAGTCAAACAAAAGTCAAGAACGACAGTGGAGCGACCGTGCTAAAACCACGGAATCCAGGAGTGCCTAACACCTTCTCCCGGGTTAACAGAGTTCCTTATCCGGACCTCTGCTTCGCAGACATTTTAAAGAGTCAAAATTCCTCGGATTCGGGATCAACCGGTGACTTGGGACACCCTTGTCATTCCCAAGTGGCGACTCTGATTAATCTCTAATAAAATCCCGAACCGATTGTCCTTAAACTGGAAAAACTCCTTCCCTTACGTTATTTTATCCGTCTTGGGTAATTGAGCGTCGGGGTATACCCTACGAGTGTATTTATACACCTTACGCAATGTGGGGTAGTAAAAAGGGAGGTGTGACAGCTCTGGCGACTCTGCTGGGGATCCAACCCTGAATTTCGATTTCAGGGTTTAAGAACTCGAGCTCCTTAGAACTGCCGTTCGCGTTTTTGTTTGACTTCATTATATGATTTGAACAACATGCTGTGTGTTTTATCGCTTTGATATTATCTGGACTGTATATATAAAATTGTGCCGAAAACCCTTCTCTCTTCTCCCCCGGGGATGTGCTTACTGGTTGAGACTCCCCTTTCTGTTAAAGTCACCTTAAATTAAGAAAACAGAGGCCGGATAAGTTACAAAGCCGATTGACTCCGCGGGTCACCGGTACGTAGCCCCCTCCTCGATCCGAGTTGTCCGCTCGGATACACGGTCTAGCAATCTATGAAACCGTAAGATTTTGAACATAGGTCTAGGACGATTATTTGCATCATATTTGACTTAGGGGACTCAACACAGGGGTTGGGTCCGTCTAGGACAGAGTGACCCGGTATTGAAAAGACCGAGCATGCTATGTGTTGCATTTTATTGTCCTTGATCGTTATGCGGACCGGCGGAAATCCCGAGATTGGAAAACTTGTTGAAAAAGAAAAAGAGAGAGAGAGGAAAATAATGATTTATAGAAAATAGATACATGGAAAAATTTGAAAATTTGAAAAAAAATAGGTGGAACATCTTTTCGAAATAATTGGTCAAATAATCTGACCGAACTACGCAGGTTTGATTCTCGCCATTCGGTGGGATATGTAGGCAACCCTTAAACGGGTCCAACCACACTTTTAGAAAAGACCAAAAAGATTTTCTTTTCAAATAACCGAGGTGATTGCTATTTTTGGAAATTGCCGAATGTTCCGAAAGGACGACGGAAGGCTGTTTTTGCAAAAATGGCCACTTCAAAAATCATTTTTCTTTTCTTTCCTTCAAAAATTGAAAACTTGCATTGAAAAAGATTTTTTCTTTTCTAAATAAAATCACCTTAATAAATGTGCAGGACGAGCACGATGATGAATGAACAATTTTCCCTATATAAAATCCCTTTGGAGCTGAGATTATGGTGGCAGGACATGGGATCCGATGGTCAAGACTGGGTCAAAAGGTATTTGAAAGGCCTTACGGGGTTACTCGAAATAGTTCCTCGAGGTGATGTGGTTAGAGCGTTGGTCACGTTTTGGGATTCGGCACACAACGTATTTCATTTCCCAGATTTTGAACTTACCCCAACTTTGGAGGAGGTTGCCTTTTACATTGGGAAGACCGAGGTTCCGCCTGAAAGGAAAATACCCGGTATCTCCGAGGACGGTGACGGTACATCGCTTCCTCGACTCTTTGAAAATTGCCCGGAATGTTCATAATGAAGATCTGGCCAACGGGTTTTGTTCTTTAAGCTTCATCTACAATAGGTTTGGACACGTTGGGGGTTTCAATGATCCTACCAACAAGCTATGTTGCAAGTCCAACCGGGCGAAATGGGAAGAACACCGGAGGTTCGCATTTTTGGTGGCATTTCTTGGAGTTGTTGTATTCCCGAGGAAAGATGGACATATCAATATAAAAGTCACCGGGGTATCTACCACACTGATAGTACAAGAAAACTGTACTCTGGCCCCGATGATTGTTGCGGATATCTATCGTGCTCTGACTGCATGCAAAGCGGGGGCTAGCTTCTTCGAAGGGTGTAACTTGATCTTGCAAATCTGGCTAATTGAGCATCTGTGCCACCACCCTTCATTCTCGAGCTATGGTTCGGCCGATCGGACATGTTTGGAAGAATTCAATGTGAGGACAAAGGAAGTAAAGTTGCCAGAAGGAGTCCAAGGTTGGATTGTGTATCTTCGATCACTAACTGACGGTCAAATCGATTGGACGTATGACTGGTTACCTCTTGACGAGGTGATATACATGCCAACGGAGGGATCGCCGTTTTTGATCATGGGTTTGAAGAGTATACAACCCTATGCCCCATACAGAGCCCTGCGACAGTTGGGTCGGTGTCAGATTATTCCAAGAGATGGGGATCTCAGTGTGCAAGCCGTGGAGATTGGTCCGGACGGGCAATTCCCGGAAGCAAAAATCCGGCAAATCTGGAACGAGTACCAAAATTTGAAGATTGATACTTGTGTGTCGAATAGAGCAAAGGGGGAGATATCACCTGGGTACTCCACATGGTACCGACGAGGGGTTGAACACGAACGTCTTTCAAAGAGACCTCACTTGCAAGACTTGATAGAGCAATCCGAGGAAAATCTGAAATGGGCGGCCAAGGAAAAAGAATATAAGGCCAAAATCAGTCTGTTGGAAGATAAACTGAGAAATCTTCATTTCGAAAGCGGCTTACAAGCAGCATCCGATGAAGTAGAAAAGAAACAGCTGAAAAAAGAAAATGATATGTTGAAGGCTCAAATAGCTCAAATGAAAATTGCATCCGAGACCCCAGTTCGTTCAGCCCTAGATGAAAAGTTAATTGAGATTCTCCGGCGGAAAGTAAATGACTATAGCTTTGATTTGGACGTAGCTGAAAAAGAGTTAGTCAAGGCTCGGAAGCAAATGGGCAGAGACGCCGATGAAAGAGCTAAGTTGGTTCGGCAGCTACAAGACAAGCATGATGTTGAAATAGCTCAGCTTAGAAAGAAAGTAATCTCGGCCACAGTCAAGAGTAACAAGATTATCACAGATCTTGAAGAAGAAAGAGAACGCTGCTACACGACTATGGCTAGATTAGAGTTGGAGCTGCAACAGGTGCAAAAGGACAACCAACATACCTTGGATGCTCGCGCTCAACAAATAAGTCGACTATTGCAAGAAAAAGGGGTCATCAGAGAAAAGGTTGTTCGCATCGCCCAATACATCACCCGAAAGACTCAGCTTTGTGAAGATATGACTCGGAGGACTTTTGTATCTGCGGTAAAGTTTTTTGTACAACAAGTCATGGCCGACCTGGATAGGCTTCAAAGGGGTTTAGCATATAGGCCCGCGGCAAGGCCGAACGATGCCTCGCGGGCACTAGGTGCATTAATGTACTCTTAGGTCATGCATCATCTTTTATTTTTTTAAAACATCACTTTGTAATCAAGGTTTTGAATTATCAATGAGAAAACCAAGTGTTGTTACCAATTCTTTTGCTTTATGTCATTTCCTTTAAATCCGCTAGGCAAATAAATAGGAGCGTGATTATGAAAAACGACAATGAAAAAAAAAAGAAAAAGGGAAAAAGAGAGAAAAGAAAAAGCAAGAAAAAAAAAGAGAGAGAAAAAGCAAGAAAAGAGAAAAAGCAAAAGAGAAAAGAAAGAAAAGAAGAAAAGAAAGAAAGAAAACAAAAGAGCGGAAAAAGAAAAGATGATTGAAGTGAGCAGCGGCCGGGATGATGCATAACGACTCGAGGAATTGTATTTGTTTTTAAAGTCGTTGCATCTTATTTATGCGCTAACAACTAACAAGTGTTGATGTTTGTGAGTCCAGATTTTCTAGGCAACTGGCATACTGGCTACCCACCCATACAACACCAGGTACAAAAAGATGACAAAGGCTGTGTCCCGGGAGATCGAGGCAACCATTGTAGACCCTGCTCACGAAGAAGAGATCGTGGATGTGGCAGGGATGAAAGAAGAAATGTACAAGTTAAGACAGCAGATGGCTGAAATGTACCAGGCTTGGTCAAGAGGTCAACCACTACCAGCCTACCCTGCTAACCCTGCTTATGTCCCTCCAGCCAATCCTAACCCCGAGCCACCAACAATTAACTCGTCCTCCACCTACCCCGACTACCCTCAATACTATGCTTCCACCTCCCAGATACCACCACCTCTAACCAAGCAAGCACCACCTCAGGTACCACAAGTTGCTCCTGTATATGTGGCACCTCCGCCCGCTGTTATCCATAAATCCTCTAGTGAACCAATGTTTCATATCCAGGATTCTCACTACTACCCTCCGGAGCCCACTTTCAGACAACACGAGTCTCACGCTCCGATGATGGAAGCAAGTGCCGGGCAGGAAGAGATGGCTCGGAAAGTGAAAAGTCTTGAGAACGCTTTCCGCAATATGCAAGGGCTGGGAGGGCAAGTAAGTGTAGCCTACAAAGACCTGTGTTTGTTCCCTGAGGTGCAACTTCCTGCGGGATTCAAGTTGCCAAAGTTCGACATGTACAACGGACACGGGGATCCGGTAGCTCATCTCAGAGGATACTGTAGCAAGATGAGAGGCGCGGGAGGTAGAGATGAATTGTTGATGGCGTACTTTAGCCAAAGTTTGAGTGGATCAGCTCTGGAATGGTATACTCAACAGGACCATACAAGATGGTTTGTTTGGGATGACTTAGCGCAAGCTTTCGCTAGTCACTTTCAGTACAATTTGGAGATCATACCCGACAGGTTATCCCTTACCAAGATGGAGAAAAAGCCAGGAGAGAGCTTTAGAGAATACGGTTTTAGATGGAGGGAATAGGCCGCTAGAGTGGATCCACCGATGAAAGAAGGAGAAATGGTGGATTGTTTTCTGCAAGCTTTGGAGCCAACATACTACGGCCATCTAGTGTCAGCAATTGGAAAGAGTTTTAACGAAGTTGTGAAAATGGGAAGTTTTGTAGAAGAGGGTTTGAAGACAAACAAAATTATGAGTTTTTCGGCTATCAAAGCCACCAATCAAGCTATACAGAGTGGAAGCGGAGGAGTGATGGGAAAGAAGAAGAAAGAAGAAGTAACAACCATTGAAAGCAGGCCATGGAGTCGCAACCCACATTATAACCCACCAAGACCCTACCGCCAACACCCACCAAGCCCAACAACTCCATATAATCCACCACCACCATCTTACCCGCCAAATCCCTACAATGCACCAAGCCCATATAACCCACCACCATCACCATACCCACCAACTGTACCACATTACCATCACCCTCAAACCCAAGCTTACCCACCACCACCATCGCCCCACGTGTGGAGAGCTCAAGCTCCACGCAATGTGTACCACACCCAGAACACATACCCAACCCTTAAACCTTACCGAAACCAGAATAGACCCAGGCCGGACGCCTGATTGGAGAAACAAAGCAAAAAAGACATTCACTCCTCTCGGAGAATCATATACAAGTCTTTACCACAAGTTGAAAGAATTGGGGATGTTGAGACCAATCGCACCAAAAGTTCCAAACCCACCCCCGAAAAATCTTGATTCTTCTGTCAGATGTGAATACTGTTCGGGAACATTGGGCCACGATATTGAGAAGTGTTGGCAATTAAAGAATGCCATTCAAGATCTTATCGATGAGAGGAGAATTGAAGTGCAGGCTCCCGAGGCCCCAAACATTACCCAGAATCCATTGCCGAATCACCACGAAACGAATATGATAGAACTGGTGCAGGATGATGGCAATCAAAAACCATCTCGAGCCGTCATGATGATAAAGTCGAGTGACAAGCTAGAAAAGGAAGTTGTGAAAGAGGAAGCAATTGTTGAGAAACCAAAGCCAGTAGTGATGGGAGGTTTAAAGGTGGTAGTTCCAGGTGCAAAGACGATCGTGATTGTGAAAGGAGCAAGTGCAGAGCCAGTAATCATAAAACCAGTAGTGCAAATGCCAGTGGTGAATACAAAGACTGTGCCTTGGAACTATAACAAGGTAACAGTAGTTTACAAGGGAAAAGAGATTTCCGGTGAAATTAATGAAACGCATGGACTCACACGATCTGGAAGGTGTTTTGCTCCAGAGGAGCTGAGAAAGATGAAAACGGTAAAAGAAAGTCAAGTGAAGAAGCCAGTGTCGGAGGAGGAAGCAGAAGAATTTCTTAAGAAAATGAAGTCACAAGAGTACTCAGTGGTTGAGCAGTTAAGAAAGACCCCGGCCTAAATTTCTTTGCTATCTTTGTTGATACATTCGGAAGAGCACCGGAAGGCTCTTATGAAGATTCTAAATGAGGCTCATGTGCCGGAGAAGATTTCAGTGTGTCACTTGGAGAAGATTACCAACAAAATTTTCGAGTCTAACAGGATTACCTTCTCTGATAGGGAGCTGCCGGTGGAAGGAACTGAACACAATAAAGCATTGTACCTCACAGTAAAGAGTGAAGAGTCAGTCGTGACCAGGGTATTGATTGACAATGGATCGAGCGCGAACATTTGTCCGCTGTCAACTTTAGGGAAGCTGAACATTAGCCCGGATAGAATCCGGAGAAACAATATCAATGTGAGAGGGTTTGACGGCGGAGGTAAGAACACGTTGGGGGATATTATTTTGGAAGTGACCATCGGTCCCGTTGATTTTACGATGGAGTTCCAGGTGCTCGATATTGCCGTATCATATAACTTGCTGTTAGGTCGACCCTGGATTCATGCGGCCAAAGCGGTACCATCTTCTCTACACCAGATGGTCAAGTTTGAATGGGAGCAACAAGAGATTGTTGTACACGGAGAGGAAAATGCTTGTAATGTGGTAGCACCTTTTGACGGTACTGATGGGGATAGGGGTCCTTGGGTCTACCAAGTGACGGATGTTGTTGTAGTGAACAAAATTGCTGAAGGAGAAAAGTTACCAACCCCGATGTTGGCACCAACTGCTGTAATGGTGGCCAGAGAAATGCTGAGAAACGGATTTGCACCGGGGAGGGGATTAGGCAAAACACTGCAGGGAGTCATTCAACCAGTTCAGCTTTCGGAGAATAAAGGTACATTCGGCTTAGGGTTCAAACCCACCTTTGCCGATATCCAAAGAGCCTCTAAAGCCAAGAAAAACTGGACCTTGCCCAAACCCATACCCAAATTATCCGACATCTTTATCAGGCCTGGTACAAAATATCAACCATCTGCTGCAACAAAGTGCATTGAGACCCAACTTGATGAAGAAATGCTTGGTTTTAAGAAAATGTTTTGGGAGGTGAATACGATTGAAGCAGGGGAAGGCACGAGCAGAATGGACGTGCAATTTGTGGGGCCTGGAGTCACATTGAACAATTGGGAAGCTACTCCTTTCCCTATCAGGAAGGAGTCTTGGTAGTTAGCTCAAAATTTTCATCATTGCTTTCCCGAAAGTTGTTATTTTTATAGTTTCCCCATTCCCCTCATGAAAAGAAAATCACCATGTATCCCGAACATTGTTCATTCGTTTATCAATGAAATGCAGTTTTTCCTTTTTCTTCACTTTTGCCTTATTTTTCTTTATTTTTCCTTTTGTACAGTTTTGCATGTGTTGATTCCAATGCCATGTCATGCGTGAAGGATTCTAGACCCAGTTCCGACAATCATGTTACTATACAAGAAATCGAGGAAGATAGCGAAATAGAATGTGAGGATGAGGAAGCCCTGGAGGAAATAAGTAAGGACATGAAACAATACGAGGAAAAACCCAAACCGAATCTGAGTGATACAGAATCTGTAAACTTGGGGAGTGAAGATGATGTCCGAGAAACAAAGATTAGTGTGCATTTGGAGGCACCCCTCGGGGATGAATTGATAAGGTTGTTACATGAATTTAAGGACATCTTTGCCTGGTCCTATGATGACATGCCCGGGCTTAGCACAGATCTAGTGGTACACAAGTTGCCTATCTACTCTGAATGTCGGCCGGTAAAACAAAAGCTGAGAAAATTCAAAACGGACATTAGCGTGAAGATAAAAGAAGAGGTGAATAAGCAGTTTGAGGCAAAGGTCATAAGAGTTACTAAATACCCCACCTGGTTGGCAAATGTTGTGCCGGTCCCGAAGAAAGATGGCAAAACCAGAGTGTGTGTAGACTATAGAGACCTCAACAAAGCCGGTCCGAAGGATGACTTCCCATTGCCAAACATTCACATATTGATCGACAATTGCGCCAAGCATGAGATCGGTTCGTTTGTGGACTGTTATGCTGGATATCACCAGATCCTTATGGACGAAGAAGATGCTGAGAAAACTGCCTTCATTACACCTTGGGGAACGTACTATTACAGAGTAATGCCGTTTGGATTGAAGAATGCCGGGGCAACGTACATGAGGGCAATGACCACAATGTTTCATGATATGATGCATCGAGAGATTGAAGTATATGTGGACGATGTCATCATAAAGTCCAGAAAACAACCTGATCATGTGAGAGATTTGAGGAAGTTTTTCCAAAGACTCCGGAGGTACAATCTAAAGCTCAATCCGGCGAAGTGTGCTTTTGGAGTACCTTCAGGGAAACTATTGGGGTTTATTGTGAGTCGGCGAGGTATTGAATTGGATCCATCAAAAATCAAGGCTATTCAGAGTCTACCTTCGCCGAAGAACAAGAAGGAGGTCATGAGCTTATTAGGAAGGTTGAATTACATTAGTCGGTTCATCGCTCAATTGACATCAACATGCGAGCCGATCTTCAAGTTGTTGAAGAAAGATGCAGCAGTGAAATGGACCGACGAATGTCAGGAAGCCTTTGACAAGATCAAAGAATATTTGGCCAATCCTCCGGTGTTAGTACCTCCGGAACCAGGGCGACCTCTGATTTTGTATTTGACCGTGCTGGATAACTCTTTCGGTTGTGTACTGGGTCAACATGATGAGACAGGCAAGAAAGAACAAGCCATCTACTACCTCAGCAAAAAGTTTACATCCTACGAGGTGAAGTATACCCAACTGGAGAGAACTTGTTGTGCATTGATTTGGGTGGCTCAGAAGCTAAAGCATTATTTGTCGGCATACACTACGTACTTGATATCACGATTGGATCCTCTCAAGTATATCTTTCAGAAGCCCATGCCTACGGGAAGACTGGCCAAATGGCAGATTCTGCTCACACAATTTGACATTATTTATGTAACTCGTACGGCAATGAAGGCACAAGCTATTGCAGACCATTTGGCCGAGAATCCGGTGGATGATGAATATGAACCATTGAAAACATACTTTCCGGATGAAGAGGCAATGCTTGTTGAAGAGATGGAGCAAGAGGAGAGACCGGAATGGAAAATGTACTTTGACGGAGCCGTCAACAGCAGGGGCGTTGGTATCGGAGCGGTACTCATTTCAAGTACGGGACAACACTATCCCGTTACAGCTCAGCTTCGATTTTTCTGTACCAACAATATGGCCGAATATGAGGCGTGCATCTTGGGATTAAGGATGGCGATTGACATGGGTATTCAAGAGATTTTGGTCATGGGTGACTCGGATCTCTTGGTACACCAAATTCAAGGGGAATGGGAGACACGAGATTTGAAATTGATACCGTATCGGTATTGTTTGCACGAGTTGTCTCAAAGATTCCGGTCTATAGAGTTCAAGCACATCCCAAGAATGCACAATGAGATTGCAGATGCTTTGGCCACATTGTCCTCTATGTTGCATCATCCGGACAAGACCTATATAGATCCGCTCCAGATCCAAGTCCGAGATCAGAATGCTTATTGTTTCACTGTGGAAGAAGAGTCGGATGGAGAGCCGTGGTATCATGATATTAGAGAATACTTGAAAGCTGGCAAATACCCGGAGCAAGCCACCGGAGACCAGAAGAGAGCCATCAGGCGTCTAGCCAATGGATTTTTCTTTAGTGGAGGAGTGGTATACAAAAGAACACCAGATTTGGGTTTATTGCGGTGTGTAGATGCACAACAAGCTGATGAAATCATGATTGAAGTACATGCCGGAGTATGCGGACCCCATATGAGCGGATATGTTTTAGCAAAGAAGATTTTGAGAGCTGGGTACTATTGGCTCACAATGGAACGTGATTGTATCAGGTATGTAAAGAAATGCCATCAATGCCAGGTACATGGGGATCTGATCCACTCCCCGCCTTATGAGTTGCACACAATGTCAGCACCTTGGCCTTTCGTTACTTGGGGCATGGATGTCATCGGCCCCATAGATCCAGCCGCTTCTAATGGACACAGGTTCATCCTGGTCGCAATTGATTACTTCACCAAGTGGGTTGAAGCTAAGACATTCAAGGCAGTGACGAAGAAAGCGGTGGTGGACTTTGTGCATGAAAATATTATATGTCGATTTGGAATCCCCAAGGTGATCATCACAGACAATGGAGCCAATTTAAACAGTCATCTCATGGCGGAAGTTTGTGAAAGGTTTAAGATCACGCACCGCAATTCCACACCCTACAGGCCAAAGGCGAATGGTGCAGTAGAGGCGGCAAATAAGAACATCAAGAAGATTCTCCGAAAAATGGTGGAGGAATCCAGGCAGTGGCATGAAAAGTTACCCTTTGCTCTCATGGGTTATCGCACGACGGTACGTACTTCTATCGGAACCACACCTTATACCCTGGTGTATGGAACGGAGGCCGTTATACCCGCAGAAATAGAAATACCGTCATTGCGAATTATAGCCGAATCTGAGATAGATGACGATGAATGGGTAAAGGCCCGGTTAGAACAGTTGAATTTGATTGATGAGAAGAGATTGGCCGCAGTCTGCCATGGGCAGTTGTATCAGCGAAGGATGGCCAGAGCATATAATAAGAAGGTACGACCTCGAAAGTTTGAAATCGGACAACTGGTATTGAGGCGTATCTTACCACATTGGGCAGAGGCAAAAGGCAAGTTTGCGCCGAATTGGCAGGGACCATTTGTGGTATCACGGGTGTTGTCCAATGGAGCATTATATTTAACGGATGTTGAAGGAAAGTGCGTAGAGACTGCTATCAATTCAGATGCGGTCAAAAGATACTATGTATGATTCCTTTTCAATTATATGTTTTGTATTGTGTTGTGATTTTGGAATTGAAATGACGAAGGCATTTTATTATCTATCCAAACACTTTATCCATTGATAACCCCTTTGAGCCTAAATGAATAAATTCTTTCATATCCCTCTCTCGGAATCGCTTTAGCGCAATAAGATTGAAATTGCCAAAATGAAAAATGATGAAAAATGAAAACAAATGAATAAATGAATGAAAAAGAGAAAAATACAAAGAAATCGGGAAAAAGTCAAAAAGAAATCCATCTAACTTATGAAGTTGAATGAACTACGTCTGACTTGATCCCGAAAGGGTACGTAGGCAGCCTCTCTGAGGTTCAGTCACAATAAAGGAAAAATCCAAAAATTCCCCACATATTGAAACTGGGGCAGAAGTTATGTTTTAATAATTCCGAGAGTTGTAAATATTTTTAACCCTCATTGAAATTTTGAGCCTTTATATCTTTCTTTCTTAACCCGTCCAAAAGCCACGCTACAGTCCAAAGAAAGACCTTCTGATCAATTTTGAAATGATAACAAATACAACAAAGGAGGAGCGAAGCATCGGATAATACCCGTGGTATAGAAAACGAAATACAAAAGAAAAAAAAATGAAAAAAAAGAAAATATGAAAAACGAGAGAGCCTCATCAGTGAAAACCTTAGCCGGCACTGTGAGGCGATTGTGAGATTGAGAGAAATAAAATGAGAGAGTCTCATCAGTGAAAACCTTAGCCGGCATTGTGAGATGATCGTGAGGTTGAGAGAATAAATGAGAGAGTCTTATTGGTGAAAACCTTTCGAGGCACCGTAGGGCGATCATCAGAAAAGAGAAAAAGCAACGAAAAAGAGTATCGGTTTGGGTCAAAGGCAATTCAGAGTCAGAATAATGATTGGAATGAACTGGGTCAGAGTTTAAATACATGGCATGGTCAGCGGAATCAGCCAGCAAATACCCAGATAAGTTCCGTCATCTCTCCAAAATACCCTTACCTCTCTTTCATTTTTCTGCATTTCATTGTTTACCCTTTTGAGAGCTAACTACCAGCTCCTGATAACGGAAGTTGAAACAACATTGGATCAGAAAGGATAGAAGATTGGGGAGGAGAATAAAGAAGCTTGGCAAACATGGCCAAAGAAAAAGAAAAAAACAAAACAAAAATGGAAAAATGAGAAAATACAAAAAGAGTCTGTAAGGGACAAGAAGTCGAAAGCCATGCAATATGAGAAAGCAAAAACAAAGGAAGCAATAAGAAGTGGGGACGGCAGATGCCAGTTGCCAGCAGTTTATATCTAATAAATTTTGTTTCATGCAGGAACAAATTGTCACTAATCACTTTAAAGTGAATGTGACCAATGTGGAAAATTTAAAATACCAAAAGGAGAAAGTCTGCCGAATAAGTGGAGAAATTCACAGGCAAGAGATAAGTTGGTAAAAAGAAAATACCAAAAAGAGGAAGGTAACATCTTTTAAAATCGGCTCCCCAGTCCTCAGGCTGAGGGAATATTTTTTGCATTCGCATTGCACGTTTAAATTCTGTTAGGCGCCCACCTTCTAATACGGGAATATTTTCTGCATCGCATTGCACGTTTAAATTCCGTTAGGCGCCCACCTTCAAATACGGGAATATTTTTCTCTGCATCGCATTGCACGTTTAAATTTCGTTAGGCGCCCACCTTCTAATACGGGAATATTTTCCGCATTTGCATTGCACGTTTAATTTCGGTTAGGCGCCCACCTTCAAATACGGGAATATTTTTGCATCGCATTGCACGTTTAAATTCCGTTAGGCGCCCACCTTCTAATACGGGAATATTTTTCGCATCGCATTGCACGTTTAAATTCCGTTAGGCGCCCACCTTCTAATACGGGAATATTTTCCGCATCGCATTGCACGTTTAAATTCCGTTAGGCGCCCACCTTCTAATACGGGAATATTTTTCTGCATCGCATTGCACGTTTAAATTCCGTTAGGCGCCCACCTTCTAATACGGGAATATTTTCCGCATCGCATTGCACGTTTAAATTCCGTTAGGCGCCCACCTTCTAATACGGGAATATTTTCTGCATCGCATTGCACGTTTAAATTCGTTAGGCGCCCACCTTCTAATATGGGAATATTTTTGCATCGCATTGCACGTTTAAATTCTGTTAGGCGCCCACCTTCTAATACGGGAATATTTTCTGCATTTGCATTGCACGTCTAATTTCTGTTAGGCGCCCACCTTCTAATACGGGAATATTTTCTGCATTTCGCATTGCACGTTTAAATTCCGTTAGGCGCCCACCTTCTAATACGGGAATACTTTTCTGCATTTGCATTGCACGTTTAATTTCTATTAGGCACCCACCTTCAAACACGGGAATACTTTTCTCCATCGCATTGCACGTTTAATTTCTGTTAGGCGCCCACCTTCAAATACGGGAATACTTTTCTGCATCGCATAACTTATACAGTTAAAAAAAAAAAAAAAAAAGCCCACACTGGGGCAGAAAAAGAAAAAAAAGAGGTAGTTTTTTGTTTTGTTTTGTTTTAAGGAGGTTCATTTCGAGATCAAGAAAGTCAACAAAAAGAGAGTCAACCAGAAAAACAAGAAAATCAACAAAAAAAAAAAAGAGAGTCAGCATCGAAGAAAATCAACAAAAAAAGGAAGATTCTGCATCACCGGAAAGGGAAGAAGAGCAAAAGCTAGATTAGGAACAATTGTAATTGTAGGATTATAGCTTAGAATAGCTTCTCCATTTTACATTTCCCCCCCCCCCCGGTAATAAGGAGTAAGTCAGCAGGTCTCAACAGTGTCAATGCAACAGTGAGTCTGGTAGTTTTTAAAACTGCCAGACCTTCCCGAACTACACTGACCCGATTCCTGTTTAGCCCAGGATATGTAGGCAACCTCTAAAGCAGGGTGCGGTCAAAAGGTTTTCAAAAATGCTTTCACGGAATATGCCGATGTGCAAAAACTACTAATTTATATATGAGTGTTACGACCCTAATTCACCAATTGTGAACATGTTGTGAGCACATGATTTTTGCACCGGGCAAATAATTCCAAAATTAAAATAAATATGTTTTTGAGTGCAATTACTTGATTTGTTTGGAATTAGTTATACTTTTGAGTTTGAATAAGTAGAAATTAGAAAGAAAATAAAAAAAAAATAGGCTAAGTAATTAGTTCGTTAGTTTAATTAGCTAGATTTTAAGAAAATTGAAAATAGCTTAAATAGGAGAAAATAAAGGAAAAAATAGCAAAAAATTGCAAAAAATATTAGAAAATTAGAGTAAATAGTAAATTAGGATTTATAATTTTTCATAAAAGAAAAAAAAAGAAAAAAAAGTATAAAAGAAAAATACATAAAAATCATTAAAACCAGAAATATATATAGGTATAATGAAGTGGGCTGATGAAAACCCAATTGAGATGGCCCAGTATTTTGGCCCATAGGAAATCCGGTCCAGGCCACTCAAGAGATGTAATCTCAGCCGTCCATCGGGTTTAATCCAATGGTTGAGATAAATAGCGGAATTGTTGATTTAATTAAAATACAAGATCAAATCCGAGCCGTCCGTTTGGATTAATCCAACGGTTCATTGCTTGGAATCTCATATACAACCAAACGGCGTCGTTTATGTAACGCCTCTGTGAGCCGTTGATCTCCGTGCAATGAACGGCTCAGATCTCCTTAGTTTCTTCGGCTATATAAAACTCTTGTCTGAAGAGCCGCCCATTTCCCTAACTATCCTAACCCTAAAGATCAGCCGCCTCTCCTTTCTCTCTTCATCTCCTTCTTCAACCTCAAGAAAACCCTAGCCGGCCAATGGCGGCCACCACCTTCCACGGTGGTCGCCGGCTCCTTTTAATTTATTCCCTTCATCTCTTTCTCCTTCCTCTCCTTCTTCTTCATCCCAAACATCAAAACCCAGAAACCCACCCTGTTCTTCAAAGTCCCAGTCACCGGAATCTTCGCCGGTGACCGCTGAACAATGAGAACCGCTTCCAAACCAACGCCAATCGACTCCTTTTCATGAGATCTACCCAACCATACCACTGGCTACCCTCGAATCTCACCGGAACGCTTCGAATATCCCAAAAAGGGTCGTCGGAACCCTAACTCCGGCGACCCCAAGTTCAACCCCAATCAAGACCTGTTCTTTACCCTCACCCAAACACCCCTCTTCAAGCCGAAATCCAAAAAGGCCTCGTCTTTAGGCCTGAAAGAAAATCAGAGAAGGAAAAGGAAGATAAATCGAAAAGAAATAGAAGTCTGGAAAAGAATAAAGAAAAAGAAAATAAGAAGAGAGAATAAAGAAGAAAAGAACTCGTGAGAGAAGTGAGAAAAAGAAAAGATTTAGGAAGCTTGGGGGACAGACCCCGCAAGCTAAGTCCCTTCCCTTTGTTTTTTTTATTGTGTTTAGCATGTCTTCTTGTTTTTTCTGATTTTAGTTTGCATTCGTTGAGTTGTTGCTGTTTGATTATGTTCCCCATAGTTCTGTAGTTCACATTTCTTTGTTGCTTTACTGTGTTGATTGTTGACTCTGCTATACTGATTAGTTGTTTCACATGCTAGCCTAAGACTTTTCTGTTTATTTTCTCATGTTAAGCATTTCCTCTCCCTCTGTGTTTTATTTAATGTCTGTTGCTTGCTCATTATTATGATCATCTCTTCTGTTTTGTTATTTTTTAGGGTTTGAAATCCTGTGTTAGTCATATTGTCTTTGCTTGCTTTGTTTTCATCAGTGTTTATCTTGTCTTGGATGTCTCAGTATGTCTTTTTCTATCCTGAAAATTCTTAGTCAAGCATGTTAGCTTAGGGTTTGTTCGGGTTAATTCTATGTTTCTTTTCTTTCTGCTTGTCTTCTATTGCTACAATTGGTCTTGTATATCCTCATATGTTAATCTGTCTTTCTTCTAAATCTCAACTAGTTCTTCTTAATATGTTAGTTATAGGATTTTTGTATTTGTTTCATCTCCTTTTCTGAATTAATGATTTGTCCATGATGTGACTCTGGTGGATTATGTTCCATGATTCTATAGTTTATTTTCATATCTTTGTGCAAGTTGCTCTGATAATTGGTCTTAAAGCTTCTTAGCTGGCTCATCTTTAGCCTGTTATGTTGAAATCCTGTTATGTGTCATGTTAAGCCCATGGTTCTTTACTCCAAGTGCAAATATCTCATCTCTCTTTGACTTATTGCCTGTTAGTTCCAGAGTCATATTGAAAGCATGACTAAGATTCCTTACATGTTTGGCTTTGGTCTCATGCTTTCCCTGTTTCATTGGGTTATCATGATTCTAGGTTTAGAGTTTGAAATAGGATCTTAATTGTCATCTCTGTTAATCTAGGCTGTGTTGACTGTTTATGAAAAACCTGTGCTTATGTGTTCTGAAATTGATCAAACTTTCATATGACTTGAATTAGTAATAACTAGCTATGAATTGACATGAATTCACACTGCATCACATACAATCCAATAGAATGATTTAGTTGACTAGAATTCAACCATATCTACTGTTCTCTCTGAATTTGAGTTGGTTAATGCATGTTTTTTGGATCATATGTGTTTCTGTATGCAATTCATGTTAAGAATGCTTAAGTTTTGCTAGATTTGGCTTCTTATGAATGTTTGATTGATCATCTAGACCTTAGGTGGATTGGTTATAGCTGTTAGCATTAGGTTCCATGAAAGTGGTTAGTTTTTAAATAGGATAAAACACTGAAAATGCATAATTAGGCTATAAGTTAAATAATTGGCCTAAGAATGGTCAACCTTGCAAAGGGTTGACCAATTCTATAAGCCCTAACACACAGTTCACTGTTAAACAGTGGCTAGTTGTGCAAAATGGCTGTGTCTGCAAATGCAGACTGGCCCAGGCTCTCTTTAGAGCCCTGAACAGCAAAGTGGCCAAACCTGTAAAGGTTTTGGGCCTAGCTGTTCAGTATATGGCTTTAATAGCCCAAGCTAAGTCTCAACTTGAGACTGGCTAAATTTTAAATAGGTTTAACATAATAACAAAGCAGGCTATGCCTGCAATTAGCTTTAATTTGAAATAATTTGGTCTTAATTGACTGGAATTAGATTAAAAGTGGCTAAAATTGAAATAGTTTCTTAAAAATAGATCTGGCCAGCCCTTAAATACTAATGCCAGGGCTGGCTATTAGTTAAATAAGTTTAAAACAGGCTGAAATCTAACCTAGGTAGGCTAGTAAATCAGCAGTGCCCTTAAGGGCACAATTGGGAATTAAAAAGGTGAAATAGTAAATAGTTAGAACTTAGGAGGGTAATAGGGACACTTATGCTCCTGATTTATGCAATTTTGCAGAGGTTTAGGGGTATAATGGTCTCCTAAAAATGGGAAATCTGTAAAAATCTCAAACCCCTAAGGTCATACTAGTAAAAGGCCCTAAAAGGAATCTTTTAGAACCTTCCAGCACATGCTGGAAGGGTTTTTCATAACTGAAATAGGGTTTAAGTGTAGAATTGATAATTTTAGGAGGGGGAAGTGGGATTAATCCCATACTTCCTCCCCAAGTATTCAGCCCTAACAAATAGCTATAAATACCTCTAAGAATGGGGCTGAAAAGGGGTTAAAAATCTGAGTAATCTAGGAAATACATCTGGGGTTCCAATCTGAGTAATAGAAGAAATATATCTGGGTTCGAATGTGGCAATCTGAAATTCATTAGCTTGAGAGATTAGTTCTAGCAATACAACAGTAGGATTTCTGGGTTTTCTATCGAATTTCTCTGGGTTTTCTGCTTTGAATCACTGCTCGTTTGCTGTTGCTGTGTGGCTGTGTTGCTGTGTTGCTTTCATATCTCTGTTGCATTGCTACTTTGAGTCCATTGCTGATTACTTCTCATCCCTTAGACTCATTGGTTCTCTTTCTATTTGATCCAGGTACACTTCTCTATTCTAATGAAGATGTAGTTGCTGAAATGCTTTAATAGAATGAAGTACCTGCTTTAATTCATTTTGCCATTTTGTAATTAGTAGCTTAATTGTAGTATTATGTAGTAGCTGAAAACAGAAACACTAATCATGTAATAGCTAGTAGTAGTGGTAGTATAGTAGTAGTAGTAGTTAGTACCTCACCTAGTTAATTAGGTAAAAATCTTAAAAATAAAGTTAGATAACTATCACATAAATCTCTAATAACAGAAGCTCATATAGGAGTTAATTAGTATGCTGGCGAAATTAGCTTATCTTGTCAATATCCCGAATTCAAATGAGATAGAATAGGAAATTACCATTGAAGTAACCTTAGTGTAAAATTGGTTTTAGGAGCTTCAAATAATTCTGGCTCATATCAGTATTAATAATTGAACAGCGGCAATTAGGAATTCAGTACTAAAAATGGAAGTGATCCAGTGTCAAGATCTAAAACAAATCCCTTAGTCATTTAGTGTAATAATCTGGTAACATAACTAGTAATTAGATCAACAGAAATGAGGATAAAAGTGGCTGGTTAATTTAGTTCTCCTCCTAATTAGTTGTAATCATAGAATTTCCTGTACAGTGGCTCTACTCTTTCAATGAATAAAAGCAATCTAATTTCGATCCTATTGATTTGTGTTTTCTGGTTCTTTGCACTTATTGTTATTTCATATTACACTTATCGGTTTTGGCTCAAATATGCAAACTATCTTTGAACTACAATGTGAAGTTAATGAGGCCAGCAAGTTTAAACCCAAAGCAACCTGAAGACCAAGACAGTCCATACGTTTAATGGACAGTCTAGGCCCAATAAATAGTAAGAACTCAACGGGCCTGGATTATTATAGTGTCACTAATACGATTAAGGAAAGAACAAGTGTAGAAAACGTAGTTAAATACGAGTATTGAACCCTTTAATGAAAATTGGGACGAGCCTCGCTCGAATAACACCGGGGCCCCCATTTAGTAATGATATAACACAAATAGACCCGGGAAAAGCTAATAGCCAATTCCATAGCTTCTCCCAAAAGATTTAAAAAGCCGATAGATGTTACTTTAGGGCACGATTTTAATACACCTTCCTATGAACGAGTGTGCACTTGGTGCAACTCAAATCCAAATCTCGGTAAAGCTGAAATACACCAAAAGTCATAGGCGTATTGGTTGCGGTATGACTCGAGGCGTGTTTTCGCGATACCGCAAATTCCTAAAAAATGATATTTAACGTAAAAGCACATTATGTTGTTAAAACTTATAATTGAGTCAAACAAAAGTCAAGAACGACAGTGGAGCGACCGTGCTAAAACCACGGAATCCGGGAGTGCCTAACACCTTCTCCCGGGTTAACAGAGTTCCTTATCCGGACCTCTGCTTCGCAGACATTTTAAAGAGTCAAAATTCCTCGGATTCGGGATCAACCGGTGACTTGGGACACCCTTGTCATTCCCAAGTGGCGACTCTGATTAATCTCTAATAAAATCCCGAACCGATTGTCCTTAAACTGGAAAAACTCCTTCCCTTACGTTATTTTATCCGTCTTGGGTAATTGAGCGTCGGGGTATACCCTACGAGTGTATTTATACACCTTACGCAATGTGGGGTAGTAAAAAGGGAGGTGTGACAATATTGAGATGGCTCACCGTCAGGAGAGAGAGGATAGAGAGGCCAAGATGCCTCGAGGATCAAGTAGCTTTAGTGGTGCTCCATCTAGGGGCCAGTGTTACACCCCAAGTTTTCATACGTGAGAGTATGTCGTAAGTCAATTGATGTAAGCTCATAAATGAGATTAGATTTGAAAGCAAATAAAGTAAGTTAATCATGTTACTTTGGAGGTTACAAATACCTAAGATCATGAATGACAAGTACCAAAAGGGTTGGAAAGCTTAATCGCTAAACAAATTGAAGAAAATAAGTTCCGTCGAAAATCGACAAGTTTTGAATGTTATAACATATTCTTTTGGTGTGAGACTAGGGTGATTAACATGATGAGGAGGTTAAGTTATGAGTTATTGTAGTCGTATGATAGTCGTGTGTTATTCTTTTTAAGTCAAACGAGTTATAGAACAAAAGTTAGCAAATGCCATCACAAGTTGCATTCATAATATGCTGAAATTTAGGCCAAATGTAGATGCACTTTTCTCCAAATATACTTTGAATAAATGTATGATCTACATATCAAATTGAAGATCTACGAGTCTAATTTTCAACGCATTAAACCGTTCATCAATACGACATCGGAGTATAAAGATATTCATATTTTCGCGAGACCGCGCAAGCAGCTCCCAATGGGACCCACTTAGGTGGTGGTTGACCTACTTCAATTATTAAACGATTTGTACGCCTATTTTTCACTTATTTTCAACTCAACTTCGTCTCCAACCTTCTCCTAACCCTTATAAACAGATTCCACAAGGGTATGAAGTGATTCCAAAGTGATTACACCATATTTCAACATCAAAACTTAGTTCTAGTGAAGAACAACACCTCTTTGAGGTTATGTTGTCATTGAGGATTGTTATGGGCTGTATTTGGATGAAATTACAAGTTGTTGCTGCTGTATAAGGTGAGTATATCAGCCTACTAATTGTGCTTAAGCTTTCTTGTATGTTGGTTAAGTTTTTAGGATGTTAAATTACAAGATAATACTTGGATTAGCTTAAGTCACTTCTATGGTGTTGCATTGCCATTGAGGGTTGTTGTAAGCTGTTTATAACTTGGATTTCGACTTGAAGTTGCTTTAGCAAGTATTTATATTGTGTTCTTTCATGTGCTTAAGGTTATCTTGATGTTGATTAAGTTAAATGGATAGAGTAGACATGAACTAGTGAATAAAGCTACTAATTGAAGATAGTTGGAGTTGAGGATTGTTTCCTTTGTTATGAATATTTGGTATAAGGATGGAATCATTGATAAATGACTTCATAATCACGTTAATGATAGTTTTAAATTAATGTAAGAAGTCTATAAGTGGTGATATGGGTTATGCGGATTCCAACCGGAGCTTGCCGCTCGTCGTGAAGTAGTTGTGACTTGTTGTTGTTATATGGTGTCTTGTTATTGATATTTATAGGTTGCTAGACTTCCATGGCTGTTGTTGTTGTTGGTATATGGTATTGGAGGAGGCCCTTGTTACAAGGGAGATGCTGCCCGAATTTACGTAGATGAGCTACTAGCTTAAGTTTCAGACTTAGCGTTTGCTCAACACTGATTTTGAATATCTTTATGCCATGGTAGATGGAGTTGAGTTGTTTGAAGAGTTGCTTGAGAGGTATTAAGGACTCATCATGGTTAAGGTATGTTAAGGCATTTCCTTCTTTCTTTTGGCATGATCTAATATGAAATGAATAAGCTATTTTATAATGAATCTACTCCCAGCAACTAAGGTTGCCCATGTTGTTCTTTCCATACAAAGTTATTCTAAGAAAGTATGTATGATCCATAAGTCCTCGTGAAGTTCATATTGTATATCCATAATGTTCTTACGTCACTCAGAAAGGTTTAGAATGTGATTCCACGAGTCGAGCATACATTATATATATGTATCTATCTTACTCTACCGAGCCGCACTATAGTTGGCCGGGTACGACACCTATTGTGCAACCACTGATCAGTTGGGTTTACCGAGCTCCACGTGGCCGGGTACGTTTTTACCGAGTCCTCTTTGAGGCCGGGTACGATATGATGATGAGGATGATGCCCCCAGAGGCAAATGTTTTTAAAGGTATATGTATATATATGTATTATGCATTTCATGTCAGTAGCCCCCAGAGGCACTCAGGTGTTCCAGGTTGTATCTCCTCTATCTCTCTTTACATTACTATTCTTGTTTATGCTTTCTTGACTTACATACTCGGTACATTATTCGTACTGACGTCCCTTTTGCCTGGGGACGCTGTGTTTCATGCTCGCAAGTCCCGATCGATAGATTGATTGTCCTCCTATTAGGCTATCAGCTCAGCGAAGGTGTTGGCGCACTCCACTTGCTCCGGAGTTGCCTATTTGGTTAGTATGCTTAAGATATGTATTGGACTGTATAGTGGGGCCCTGTCCCGACCTTTATGATTTTATGTACTCTTAGAGGCTTGTAGACATATGTCAGGTGTATGGATACTTGTATGGCCTTGGCGGCCTATATTTTGAGTTTACAAATGGTCATGTCGTCCTTATAGGCCCGTGTGTCATATGTATAAGTTTGTATATCATGTTGGGTCATCATATGTTGAGTATTCCCTTATGTTTTATTCTTGTTATCTCATGGCGGGTTTTCTGGCTTATTTACTCATAATAGTATAATAAGAAAGATATGTTACGTTGGTACTCGGTTAAGTAAGGTACCGGATGCCCGTCGCAGCCCATCGGTTTGGGTCGTGACAGCCAGGTTCAGTAGAGCAGAGGTCGTTCTTTCATGCCTCCCCAGCCAGCTCACTCAGAGTATTGTGGGTCATCTTTTGGTCGGCTTCCATCATCTCTTCCGAATTTATGTTCCAATATCTTTGATTCCAGTTAGTAAGAGGGATCTTGAACTAAGAAATAGAACCTAGAAGTCTCTTAGTGCACTTCCAGCATTGAGTTCGTCTTATGCCCCATCTGTTCAGGGTTAGTCCCAGCCGAGTGCTTCAGCTAGCCACTCTGGTGCGAGGGGTTCCATTGAGTCCCAGTTTCCAGCACCCGGGAGTTGCTATGAGTGTGGTAAGCTCGGGCATATGCGGAGGGAGTGTCCCCGATGTGCATCCAATTTATCTCAGCAGAGGGGCCAACCCTCATCTTCTGGCCCAGTATCTTGAGCACCTGCCTCGCCAGCTAGGGGTGAGGTTCAGGCAGCTAAGGGTCGCCCCAAAGGGGGAGGCCGGTCGGGTGGTGGTTAGGCTCGGTTCTATGCTCTTTAGGGCTGGTTAGATGCTATTGCTTTGGATATGGTTATCACAAGTATTATTTCAGGTCTGCCACATATATGCCTCAGTTTTATTTGATCCCGGTTCTACTTATTCCTATGTATCTTCATATTTTGCTCATCATTTGGGTATGACCCGATGGTGTCTTTCTTTACATGTGCACGTATCTACCCCGGTGGGTGATACTATCATTGTGGATAACGTATATCAGCCATGTCTTGTTATTATTGGGGGTCTGGAGACCTGAGTTGACTTGCTGCTGTTGAGCATGGTGTTATTCTGGGCATGAATTGGTTATCTCCGTGCCATGCTATTCTAGACTGTCACACCAAGACATTTACAATTGCTATGTCGGGTATTCCGAGGATTGAGTGGCGTGGTATCACTGATTATGTACCCAGTAGGGTAATCTCTTTCTTAAAGGCCCAGCGGAAGGTTGGGAAGGGATGATTATCATATTTGGCATTTGTGAGAGATGTTGGAGATGGCCATGATTCTGTTCTCGTTGTGAGGGATTTTCCAAACGTGTTTCAAGCAGACTTGTCGGGCATGCCACCGGACAGGGATATTGATTTCGGTATTGATTTGGTGTCGGGCACTCAGCCTATCTCTATTCCTCCCTATCGTATGGCATCAACTGAGTTGAAGGAGGAGCTTCAGGAACTTCTATATAAGGGGGGTTTTCATCCTAGTGTGTCATCATGGGGTGCCCCGTTCTTATTTGTGAAGAAGAAATATGGCCCAATGAGAATGTGTATTGATTACAGGCAGTTGAACAAGGCGACAGTGAAGAATAAGTATCCACTACCTCGTATCAATGACTTGTTTGATCAGCTCCAGGGAGCGAGGCTATTCTCGAAGATTGGTCTTCGATGAGGCTAACACCAACTGAAGATTAGGGATTCTGATATTATAAAGACAACTTTCAGGACGAGATATGGGCATTATGAGTTTCTAGTTATATCTTTTGGGCTGACTAATGCCCCAGCTGCATTTATGCATTTGATGAACAGCGTGTTCCGACCGTATCTGGATTTGTTTGTGATTGTGTTTATTGATGACATCCTGTGTACTCGCGTAGCCAGGAGGAGCATGCTCAGCATTTGAGAGTAGTATTGCAGAGATTGAAGGAGGAGAAGCTTTATGCAAAGTAGTCCAAGTGTGAATTCTGGCTTGGGTCTGTGGCTTTTCTGGGACATGTGGTATCCAGTGATGGTATACAGGTTGATCCGAAGAAGATAGAGGTGGTGCAGAGTTGGCCTAGAACGACCTTAGCGACTGAGATTCGTAGTTTCCTTGGGTTGGCAGGGTATTATCGCCGGTTTGTTCAGGGATTTTCTTCTATTGCGTCGCCCTTGACCAAGTTGACTCAGAAGGGTGCTCCATTTGTGTGGTCCGAGGAGTGTGAGGAGAGCTTTCAGAAGCTCAAGACAGCTTTGACCACGACTCCAGTGTTGGTATTGCCATTAGCTTCAGGTTCCTACACTGTGCATTGTGATGCTTCGAGAGTTGGGATCGGATGTGTGCTTATGCAGGAGGGTAGAGTTATTGCATATGCTTCTGGAATTAGAGATTAAGAGATTAAGAGAGACTTAGAGAGAATTTCCAGCTATTTGCAACAACATCCAATTCAAACAAATAATATTTTTCAAAAACCCAAATTCGAATTCAAAGCTTCAAAGCTTTTTAATGGTCATCAATGGTGGAATTGTTGCTCTATTTTTCTTTTGCTCTACATTTCTGAAATTAAGGATTGAGAAATATAGAGAGACGTAGAGAGAGAGCGAGAGAGCGCATAAAGGAGAGAGAATAAGGATGAGAAATAATTAATTCCTACTATAAAGGGATACTCATTTATTTCCTAAAGTGTATATAACTGGTTAATTATATATAAGAAGTAATTAAATTGAAAGTTGAGTAGGGAGGGTAATAAAGTTTCCAATAGTGTATAGGTATAGATTTTACCTTCTTATACAATATTTAAAACTTATTTACAAAAATTATCCTAGTTTTGTATGTTACCCACCCTAAACAAGGATTACTTACAAATTATATAGAATCCATTAGTTACATTCTTTTTCTTTTTTCACTGCTCTCCTTTTTTCTCACTACCGCATCTCTCATCAATTTTTCTTTCTTTCTTCATATTTCTCTCTCACCATCTTTCTATATCAATAAGGCAAGCCTCAAAGTTATCTTTTGCCAATCAAGATATTGGGGTAACCTCCAGGTAGTAGGAATTAAAGATTTGAACACTAATCTATCATAAAGCTTTGAATTCGAATTTGGGTTTTCAGAAATCATTATTTGTTTGGATTGGGTAT
Organism: Nicotiana noctiflora; assembly: GCA_032618575.1. Taxonomy (NCBI): domain Eukaryota; kingdom Viridiplantae; phylum Streptophyta; class Magnoliopsida; order Solanales; family Solanaceae; genus Nicotiana; species Nicotiana noctiflora. The sequence goes on from JASVEL010011932.1 coordinate 398,356, forward strand.
TATTCCAAACAATTGGGAATATTATTTATGGTTGATATCTCAATTTTGAGAGTGTTTTAGAGAAGATTATACTTGATTTTAGCTGAATTTCATATTAAAACTCAAAGAAGAAGACATGACATACAATATACTTACGAAATTATAGTAAAGTTGTACTAAAATTGTAGGTAAATTGTATTCTGTTGTAGTTATATATATTATTTTTTGAATGTTGTATGAAAGTTAAAAATAGTTGTATAATGTATGAATCATTGTATACATTTTGTATTCAAGTTATCAATACTATCTTTTTATATAAAGTTGTAAATATGTATCAAAATTATATTAAACGAGCAATGTTTGATTGGAATTATAGAGAAGAAGAACCACATACCACACACAAAATATATACAAATCAAATACACAATATACAAAAGATATTTTATATAAAATTATATTAAGTATACTGTAGTTGTATTTAATTGGGTAGAAATAATATATGAAAATTGTAGATACTTTCCAGATAAGTTGTAAATAAGTGTATATTGTATAGTTAGTTATAACTCAATATTACAAAATCAAATGCAATGTGACTAGTTCAATATTACATTCCAAGTCGCAATTGACTGTAATTTTATTGAGGGTAAAATTTAATTATGTAATTTGACCAAATAATTTGTGACTATAATTGTCAAAAATATCGATAAGTTCAGAATGTTTATGTGCCAATTCTCAGTACTTGTACTGAGTATTGCCATTTATCTGAGTAATAAGGGTCCCTATTTCCAAGTTGATTACGTTATAAACATGCAAGCTTTCAATGCTTATGTTATAGTTTTGATTTTCTTCGCGTTATGAAAATAACTAACCATTCAAATTTGGTAGAAGTAGTTTCAAGTTTGAGTTTTTAAATTATTTTAAAATAAAAAGCAAAAAAAAAAAAAAACTACCAATAAAGAAAACAAAAAAAGAGAAGAAAAACTACACATTCTAATCAAGAAATAATTTCAAGTTGGAGTTTAAAAAAAAAATAAAAAACGTAATTAAAAAATTAATGTATCTATCTATATATTATTAAAAGGAGAGGAAAAAGTCATCTCCTTACGCCAAGTGGCAGCCTAAAAAATTCTACATGGAATAATTGGTTACTAATTAGTTATTTAGTTTATAATTAGTTGTTGGTTACTTACAAATTGGGTGGCAGTTGTTTCAAGTTTGAGTTTTTAAAATATAAAGCAAAAAAAAAAAATTTACCAATAAAAAATGAAAAAGAGAAGGAAAACTATCCAGTCAAATTAGGAAGTAGTTTCAAGTTGGAGTTTTAAAATAATTTTAAAATAAAAAATGAAATAATAAATTACTAATTCAAATTGGGAAGTAATTTCAAATTGAAGTTTTAAAATAATTTTAAAATAAAAAATCTATTTATATATATAATATATAATATAATCTAATATATGTATAATATATAATATATAATATAATATATATAATGGGAGAGTATAAAAAATCTATTATCGATTTATATATAATAGGAGGGGGGCAAAAAATATTATAATGACAAGTGTCATAATTTTTATTAACAATAAATATAATTATATTAACTATTGGATAATATAATAAATAAAAATACAACGAAAAAATTATTTGATGATTATATAAGTCCCTTTAATTTAATGGAGATTTTATTTATTAAAATTTCGATAATATTTATTTTATTTATATAAAATAGAATAATTAAATAATTATGATAATTTCAAATATAATATCAAAAAATTAATAAAGTAACAAATATTTTTTTTAATGTTAACCGTGCATCACGCCTTAGTTTAAAGAAAGAAGAAAAAGAAAGAATTTAGTGAGTCAAACGCACAACTGCATTCCACAACGAAATGCAACTGTTTTCCTACTTGCAATTTCTTTGAATTATTTGGATTTTGTAATTCCTAGTTGCAACTTTTATTGCTAAAAGATACATGCAACTAGCAAGGGCTAGATGGTAATTATATCAAATACGGCTGGCCATTTGCAAATGTGGGCCCAGCCCGTACTTTTTGGTCTTAAACTCAAGGTAGGCCCCACCTTAATAGCCCACAATATAAATAAAAAAAAAGCGTTTCTCATTCTCATCCTTAAAAACACAAGTTTATTAACTGGTACAAAAAGCGAGGAACAGAAGATGAGAGAAGGTTCTGGAGACAACACTGGGCAAAATATCTCGTACCACCATTTCATCCAAGCCGTTAATCCCCTAATTAACCTGATCTAAGCCGTTGAGACTATTATGTTTATAATTCATAGGAAAGCCCAAGCGTATTTAATGGAAAGCCCGTTTCTGGAGACTTCTTTCTTCAACCTTAGCGTTAAGAGAGAGTTACTCATCTCTTCTCGGACTCTTTCTTCTCTCTCTTCACCCCAATAATGCTATGGTTCCTTGTCCTTACGAAACAGTTATCTTCTTTTTCTTTTGTATTAAAGGGGTTTAATTTTGGATTTTTGGTACAAGGCTGAGCTTTGTATTTAATTCGTCGACAAAAACAGAAAATTTTCTGGAGTTCGGTTTTGCATATATACGGTATAAGAGTTGAATTTCAGAATGGCAGGTGAAGAAGAGAAAAACAATGATTTTTATGCAGTTTTAGGGTTGAAGAAGGAATGCACTGCAACAGAGCTTAAGAATGCTTACAAGAAGCTTGCACTGGTCAGATTTTGATTTTTTTTTAAAAACACTTCTTTTGTGTTGCTTTTTATCTATTCAACTCTCTCTCCTCTTTTTTATTTCCCTTTTAATTAGTCCTGGAAAAATAAAAAATAAATATTGATCATGAAACAGAGTCAATTGACATTACAATAAATGTGATTTTTATTTTCTGCTTGCTATAACTATTAGTTTAGTAAGAGATCACATGTTGGAACTATAGAAATAGCTATGGTTGCTTATGGTATGGCTCTTTCTGGATCGACAGTCACATAGCGAAAGCTTAGTGACTCGTGCTGACCTATTTCTTTTTAAAACTATGAGTCATGCAATGTGTTACATGTCATTTTACAGAATTTCCAAATTGGCGTTGCCTATTTAAATCAATCAGAGGAGTTGGTTTAGCCGAGATTATTCATTATGGGAGCTTATATATGAGTAGAATATATTACCAGCCTATTTTCCCAGTAGTCCAAGTCATTTTTTTAATCGAGCCATTGTTGCTTATTTGACTAGTAATAAGCAGATAGTCTTGTTTTGATTTTTTTTTTTCTAACAGGCAAAACTGTATTCTTGTTTTTATAGAAATGGCACCCGGATCGGTGCTCAGCATCAGGGAATTCGAAGTTCGTGGATGAGGCTAAGAAGAAATTTCAGGCCATTCAAGAAGCCTATTCTGGTAATTACTAGTTAATGCTTTTTTTTTTCTCTAACTCAGTTGCACCATACATTTGTATGCTTTGTTCACCAATTGTCCTGTTAGTGCGAGCTCACAGTAAATGCGCTCTGTGAATGGGATACATAATAAAATTCAATTATTTGCAGTGCTGTCGGATGCCAACAAAAGGTTTCTGTACGATGTAGGAGTTTATGACTCTGGTGATGATGATGACGAAAATGTAATAACTCTTTCTTGTATTATCTGTGTTTAAGGTTTAATTCATGTTGCTTGTTACTTGATTGAATTGGAAAGTTTCTTTTTTTTTTTTCAATTTTCTCTCATGCTTGTACGAGGCATTTTCATGTTGTTCCATTTGTTTTCTCTTTTTGAGAGGGCTACAGGTGATGTTCATATTATTAGTGTTAATCAAGTTGGGGCTTTTAGAACGACGAAGAAAAAGGTGCTTTCTTTGGTGTTTTTTTTTTGTGTGTGTTACCGTGCAAAAGCAACTTGAGTTTTATTTTTTATTTTTAGAAAAGTCATCGTTAGCCATTATTTCAGGGTAAAGGATATAATAGTACTTTGAGGGCTGAACATGGAACAATTAGTTTCTTATAGTCATGTGTCGTTGATTCAATTGATGATAGATCCTGATCTTTATCCCTAAATATTTGGTTAAACTTATATGATATTGGAACAAGCAAGTTCTGCATGCTCAATTGTAAGTGGATATTCTTTTGCAGGGAATGGGTGATTTTCTGAATGAAATGGCAGCTATGATGAACCAAAATAAGTCCAATGTGAGTTCCATTTTCCCTTTTCTTCTTCATTGAATTTAGATTGTGAAACTCCCACAAAAGATAAAGAACATGCAGAGTAGGAATTTTTGTTGCTATAATTTAGCAAGTGTCATGTGACCAGGAAACAGCTTCTTTCTTGCAGAAAAGCGTACAGTAGACTGCCCTTTTTTATAATCTAGTGTGCTATTCTATTCATAATTTTTAAGATGCTTGTTGAACAAACATCGTTTTCACATTACTGGCTACTAAAACTGAAGTCTAGGTGGGGAACCTAATACTTGTGCATGTTGGCTCAGATTTGTTTGTATAGTAGTATCTTCTTTTTAACATAAACATGTGGATTAGAGGTGGAATGGTGTGAAGATGTGGTTGTGTGAATTGACAGGAAAATCGGGGAGAAACCTTCGAGGAATTGCAGGATCTGTTTGAGGAAATGTTCCAAAGCGATGTTGGGACATTCTCCTCTTCTTGTAGGAGTGAAACTACCTCTATGTGTTCTACCTCATCATCTACATCATTCAGTGAGCCGTTTTTGAGCTTCTCCAACAAAAGGAGTTCCTCTGAGATGAGCTTGGGTAGTGTAAAGGATGATTCTTGCCAATTCCAAGGATTTTGTGTAGGGGTTGGTTCCTTTTCCTTTCTGCTAAATACTCTTTCTACTAGTAAAGCTCCTCCATGTGTCCAGGAGGTCTTGCAAAAATGCAAGGTAAGATTGCAAACAATACACCCTTGTAGTCCGGTCCTTCTCCGGACTTAGCGGGTGGTCAGTACACCCGATATTTATTTTTTTTATTTTTTATTTCTATTTTTTTAATTAATTTGTGTGTTTGTTTTTTTATACTTGAAGACAGGTAGTACAGGCGGAAAATGCCAGGAAAGAGAAAGGAGCCGGAGGAAAAATACCGGGAATGGCCGGAGGTAATACGAGGGACCCTAAAAGGCAAAGGGTGAGTTTTTGATTTCAATGATTGTTTCTTATCCTAAGAAATAGATTACGTAGCACAACCTAATGAATTGATTTGCAGCTTAGCCCTGAATTAAATCCAAGTATTTGGAAGCTTTTGTAGTTATTTAAGAGGGTGCTAGCTAAATATTTGGTTGGTGAAAGTATTTTTTACGGAATTTAGGAGCTTAGCTAAGTAGTTCCAGTGGCTATTGCCAGAAGTTACATCCTTAAAATTTTGGATGCACATCTTGTAATAAGTTTCCTTTATGCTATGGCTTTCAGACACGCTGGCTCATTGAAAAACATTCCAAATTTGTTTTGGCAGAAGCAAAAGATATCATATTGAAATAAAATAGGCAGCGGACAGCAAAACAATAATTGGTCATGTCAACAAGTGTATCTGCACCGTATTGAACTTCTAGTATTGAAACTCAAAAAGCATAGACACAACAAAGAAAATTTATGTGCAATAAAGTTGCCTCTCTTCTTGCTTAAACTTGAGAATGTATATTTAACTCTCTTTCACACTTTAGATCATGTAATGTTGGTGGAATAATATAATTATTATTCACAAATAGTTAATAGAGAATAGACCAATTCTTAATAATGAAAGGGAGTGTTGATATAACTCAAGTTGTTTTCGTTCGAGCCGTGAAATGAGTTATTAATTCAAGTATCAAGGTTGATTATTTACATTACTATCTTGCGGTGTGATTTTTTTTGTATTCAGCGGGATGCAAGTATCAAGATTAATTGTTTACATTACATCTTTTATGGTGCGATCTATTATTTTATGTGATATTTTGTGCACGGTGACCATTATATCCATTTGTATCTCAATTCATCTCATTCCAAGATCTTTTTATTTGGAAAGGAGACGATAATACAATAGGGCCAATAAGTGGCCACACAAATCAACTTGTGTATCGATTAGTTAGAAGGCGAGAGTTGAAAGAACAAAAAGTGGTAGTTCCCTACAAACCATCCATAAACTTGTCAAAAAGTTGAATGAACTTTGATTCCGACCCACGATGCCCTTAATCAGCAACTTGTGCAACTTATTAAAGAAATGTGTTCTACTCAACTTGCTTGCAAAAATCAGCTTATTTTGAGAATGTTTTTTTTTAAAATTGTTTTTCTTAAAAGTCTTTTGGTAAGTACCAGTTTATGTTTGGCTAATTAGTTTAAAAAATACTTCTGAATCGTAATTAGTATTTGGTCAAATTTTTAAAAATTATTTTTAAGTATATTTTTTTCAAAAATACTTCTCAAAAAAGTGCTTTTGGAGAACTTTTTTCTGCTTCTCCAAAATTATTTTTTCTTCTTCTTAAAAGTATTTTTTTTTTCGTTCAAAAGCTTGGCCAAATACCTCAATCTTTGGCCAAACATATTTTTTTAAAAACAAAAGAAAAAAACTTTTGGCCAAAAATATACTTGGCCAAACAGCCAACTTTATTTCCTAAATCAACTTTCTTCTTTGTGGACCCAATACTAATTCTATTGGCGAAGAAATATATTCCCAGCTTTTTATGTATTTAGATGGATATTATTATTTAATTTAATTTAACATTCAACTAGCATATGATGGATCCCACTCGTACAACATTCATTTGTTATTTCATACTTATAATAATAATTCGACCAAGTTGCGTTTGTTTACTGTAAAAGAGTCATTGATTTTTCGTTTGACTGGTTTGCAACTTGTAAATATCATTTTCTATCATCGACGATCGAACATCACAATCAATAATTGATGAAAGAAATAGCTTTACTCATGTAACATGTCATATAGACTTATGCGCTCATAGATTAAATATATTTAGCACAAAGTTTAATTTTTTATAGTACGTTAATTACCTTATTATCAATACAACCAAGTTAAGCGTATTATAAATGCTTTTCTATTTTTGCCTCTACAGCCACCAATTTTCTTTCTAAGGTTCAAAGCTAGAATGTTAAATTGTATTTTAAATAGTGTTAATTCTACCTGATTCTTACAGATATATTGGTTGTGTTAAACACCGAATTTTAATTTGATTAAGCCGATGCCCCAACTTGCTAGGAATTGAGGCGTAATTATTGTTATAACAATAAATATTAATTTGGTGGAAGTAAATTGTGTTGTTATTTTAGTTTCAGTTGCTAAAATATTGTATAGTGAGCCTGTATAGCGAAATTAACCATGCTATGCAGCGAGCAGTACTCTAGCATAGTAAGATAGGAATTAAATGTATAACTACAGGATGCTGTTACTTGACAGATGGGGATGTAGCTCAAATGGTAGAGCGCTCGCTTTGCATGCGAGAGGCACGGGGTTCGATCCCCCGCATCTCCAACCTACTGTTTTATTAAATTTCTTGACAAGTAAACTTTACATTTCGCAGTTTAGCACAACAGTGTGACTTGATCTTATTTTTGTCCTAAATCTATTTCGGAGAATCTTATTCTTGGGGTTCAGCAATGTAACTTGATTTATCAATCTAAATGATACTCGTAGTCTCTAAGTTTACAAAAAGCATTACCAATAGGGAAGGTGGCACTTAGGCTTATAGGAGAAAATCCTACCCAATTTTTGGTAATGGAACTGAAGTTCTATGGTTTCCCTCTGTTTGTTCCTAACACTAATTGGCTTGAAATTACATTCCTCTACTCTCTACTATCTTTTCTACTCTATGTGTTTGTGGCCGAGTAGAATGGTCAATGATCTACCATAATTCTACACCGGGCCTCCAAATTCGATTACAATCGCACTTCTAAGCCACAAATCATCCCCGAAGCTACCCGAACCACCGGAATTCACATCCCATCCTTCTAACCATATAGTCAACTTCCGGTTGACTTTTCTAAAACAAGCTTTCTTCCAAGAGACTAAGTACCTCATTTCCAACTAAAACCAACTCAACTTCACCCAGTCAACTCCATTACCGATATTGAAACATGAAGCAACACAAATAGAGGGAAACAAGCGGTATCACGTGACGACGGGCCTGGATCGTCACAACAATAGGGTCACATTCGATTTATCGATTCGATTTTGACCCTTATCGATAATTACTTATCGATTATCGATTTGTACATATGCTTATCGTTATCGTTTCAATAAGGTTTCGTTTTTTTTATTTCGATAACAAATAATCGATTCGGTTTATCGATACACCGATTCTAATGCACACCCCTAATCCTAAGTAAGACTTTTAGCCTGGCATTTGACATTGGAATTGACTTGCATACTGTGTGAGAGTAAAATCAAATTGATCAAAAAATAAGCAGGCAAGTTCCATGAATTGGCGAAGTTTGAATATTGGCGAATTCATGTTGATAGGTGAGATTTTGATCCGATGGTTGGAATGGAATTCCGAGAGTTGCAGTAGCTTCGTTAGGTGATTTTGGATGTGTCTGCAAATTTTCAGGTCATTCGGATGTCGTTTAGTCGGGTTTTTGATCGAATGTGAGTTTCAGAAGTTTTACTTTAACTTAGGCTTGAATCCGTCGTGATTTGATGATTTTTGTGTTGATGGACGTTTTTGGATGATTGGAACAAGTTTGTATGATATTTTGGGAGTAGGTTGGTATTTTTGGTTGAGGTCCTAGAGGCCTCGGGGTGATTTCGGGTGATCAAATAGACCAATTTAGGTTTTGGATCATAGCAGATTTTCTGCTGAAGTGTTGTAGAAACTTTGTTCATTGCGTGAGGTGTAACACGAACACGTAGAGTAAATTGGAGGTCTTGGAATTTAGCCTTCGCTTAATGCATCTCGCGTTCCTGTAGTTTTGGAACTTGTTTGACAGCGTTCGCGTAGGCTTGGGAAGTGGGCCATCGCGTTCGCGATGGAGGTGCCACATTCGCGTAAGAGGGCCTGTGAGCCTAGTTCATTTAATGCATCGTATTCACGATGGATGAGTCGCGTTCGCGTAGGGAGAGGTTCGAGGTGCATCACGTTCGCGTGGATTGAGTCGCGTTCGCGTAGGGTGTTTTGAGTTTTTAAAATTTTGCTCTTCAAATTCATGAGGTGGTGGTTGCGAACGCGATGAAGGATTTTCAGGGGCTGGACAGAATGCTTATGGACATTTCATCCGCGAACTAACTCATTTCTTTCACCATTTTTGGACATTTTGGGAGCTTTTGGCGAGGGATTAAGAGGGTTTTGAGTGGTAATCGATTGGAGGTAAATTTTATGAGTTAAATACATGATTTTATTGAAGAATCATCCTTGAAATTCATGAGATTATAGCCAAATTATAAGAAATTAGGGCTTGAAGTAGAAATTCTAAATTTGGGATTTGAGGGGCCATTTGTGGTATGATTTGTGAGTTCATGGTATGTACGGACTCGTGGCGAGACGAGGATTCCGGAGATGTAAATTTTGAATTTTTTTGAGATGTGGGCTGGGGCTCGGGTTTTTCCAATTTCTTACATTTTGAGTATTTTTCGAGTTCTTTCGATTGGTTATGTTCCATTAGAATATTATAATGTATTCCTTATGGTTTTTATCAGATTCGGCGCGTGAGGAGATTGATTCAAGAGGGAAAGGCTTAGCGGACTAGTCTCGTGACCGGTTTGAGGTAAGAATATATGTAGATGATGACCTGAGGGTTTGAAACCCCGATATATCACACTGTGACGCTATATTAAGGCGAGACACATACTCTATGGTGAGTGCGAAATCGATTGTGATTGAGGACTATGGCTTAGTCCGACCGAGCAACGTTGCTGTGTTATTGGCTAGAAATTAGCTGGTAAATCTCCTACTTGGATGGTTACGGATATATTTGGGTTGTATGCCGATTATTTGGATCCCGTAGGGATTATTATCACTATTTCCATAATGTATAGCATGTCTTCATGATATCAGTCCTGAATTAAATATTGTCTCAAAATGTCTAGTAAAATTCTAAGGTTTTAAACACCTAATTATATTTATGATAGTTGGAAATAAAAATGGTAAGTTTGACTGTGCCCGTGTGGCTTGCATGCATATAGCTGGACTGATAGTGTTTTGGGCTGCACACCGCAGCATATGTTACGATGATATTGCGCTTGGGCTGTAGGAGCCCCTCCGGAGTCTAAAACCCCACAGTGAGCGTGGGTACCCCAAATGGATCGAGTTGTACGCCACAACATTCATGAGCATTTGCATTGCATCCATGCATTGATATCTATCTACTTATTCTGTCTCTACTTGTTGTCATTACACTGTTAAATGTGTAGGAGTACTGGTTTTAGCTTCACATTGTTGTATTTTCGAGTTTTATTGCTATCGGCCATTATACACGTCTATTACCACTGAGTTGGAAGTACTCACTTTACTCCATGTACCATGTGTGAAGATCCAGGTACCTCGAGAGCTTAGTTGAGTTACCTTGTTGTTTCAGAGCATTATCAGAGTTGTCGAGGTCGCTGCCTAACGTCCGCAGGACATGACTCCTCCCCTATCCCATTATATTTTTCCGTAGTTTGAAATATTGGTATTGCTGAAAGTCTTAATACTTTTTATTTGGTAGAGGCTCTAGACTCATGACCCCTAGGTCTTTGGGAGATTATTCAGTATTGTTTGATATTCAGATTATTTCTATCTATCAGTTAAAGTTTTTGCTTCACTACTGTTAATGATATTAAATTAATTGGTTTTGAGCTTCATGCTTGGGTTGAGAGTGCAAATGTTCTGGCTTGCCTAGCAATTGTGTTGGGCTCCATCACGACTGGTTTGGGGTCGTGACAAGTTGGTATCATAGCCTAGGTAACTAGGCCTCATGAGTCATGTGTTGGTTAGTAGAGTCTCGCAAATCGGTACGTTGACGTCTGTATTTATCCTCGAGAGACTACAAAACCTTTAGGAAACACTTCATATTCTTGAACTCTTGTCCTGCGGCTTTGTTGTTCCGAGAACTAAATTTCTGTATTCTATTCCCTTGCAGATGGCGAGAACTTGTGCTATCGGACGTGGCAGATGACCACCATTGCCACCTACTAAAGGTCGTGGATGCGGCCATAGTCGTTGTCGAGGTAGGACAGTAGGGGCAGTACCAGTTGACCTACCAGTTGCCCCTATTCTGGACCAACCTCCAGTTGTTGATGCTCCAGCAGCACCTGTTAAGGCACCGGCAGTGCCTATTGTGATTCCTGGTCTTCAGGAGGCTTTAGCTCAGATCTTATCTGTCTGCACTAGTCTGGCTCAGGCAGTATCAGCCTTTATTGCCGCAACTACATCTCAGACCGGGGGTGGTCATCAGACCCTCACAGCTCGCACACCCAAGCAGGTTATGCGGGGATTACAGGCACCACAAGCAGCCCCAACTCAACCAATTGTACCGGTTGCTCCAGATGCACCGGCCACACTAGCTCTAGGGTATGTAGTTCCAGTGATGCCAGACGACGAGTAGCATCGGCTAGAGAGGTTTGGTAGACTTAAGCCTCTAGCATTCAGCGGTACTGATGGCGAGGATGCCCAAGGATTTCTAGACAAGTGTTAGTGGATGCTTCACACTGCAGGGATCTTAGAGTCGAGTGGAGTGTCTTTTACCACTTTCCGGTTCTCAGGGCCAGTATTTACATGGTGGGAGGAGTTTGAGAGGCGTAGGCCTGCAGGAGTAGCACCCTTACTTGGCATCAGTTCTCCACTCTCTTTTTGGAGAAGTATGTGCCGCAGTCTAGCAGAGAGGTGCTACACTGACAGTTTGAGTGGTTGATCCAAGTGATATGATAGTGACCCAATACGAGTTGAGGTATACGCAGTTGGCTAGACATGCTACTTGGATGATCCCGACAAGTCGGGAGAGGATCATGAGGTTTGTGGATGGCCTCAACTATCTGATTCGTATTTTGATGACTAGGGAGAGGGTATTGGCAGCTTCATTTGAGGAAGTAGTTGATATGGCTCATTAGATTGAGATAGATCGTCCCCGGGAGCATAAGGAGAGGGAGTCTAAGAGGCCTCGAGGTTTAGGTAGCTACAGTGGTGCTTCGTCTAGAGGCTAGTTCCAGTAGGGCAGAGGTCGTTCTTTCAGGCCTCCTCAGACAGGTCGCCCAAAGTACAGACGGGATTCTTCCGGCCATGGCCGTCAGGGATATCAGTAGGGCCAGTCTTCACTCAGTGCCCTTCCAGCTCAGAGTTTTACTCCTGCCTCTTCAGTTCAGGGTTCATCTGCAGCGACGGGTTCCCATCAGTCCCATTCTCCAGCACTGGGTAGATGTTATGAGTGTGGTGAGTTTGGCCACCTGAGGAGATAGTGTCCTTGGGTTCGTAGTGGTCGGTCTTAGTAGAGGGATCAACCCTCCTCTTCTACTCTATCTACTTCAGCACCATCCCGGTCAGGTAGGGGTGGGGGTTAGACAGCTAGGTGTTGCCCCAGGGGTGGAGATCGATCTAGTGGTGGTCAGGATCAGTTTTATGATAACCCCAAACAGGAGGGACACTGTTGCATCAGACACAGTTATCACAGGTATTATCTCAGTTTGCCACAAGGATGCTTCTGTTTTATTTGATCTCGGGTCTACATACTCCTATGCGTCCTCATATTTTGCCCATCATTTGGGTACGACCCATGGTTGTCTTGCCTTACCTGTGCATGTATATACCCCGGTGGGTAATACTATTATTGTGGATCACGTATATTGATCAAGTCTTGTTATAATTGAGGGTCTGAAGACCCGAGTTGATTTGCTGTTGTAGGGTATGGTAGACTTTGATGTGATTCTGGGTATGGATTGGCTATCTCCATACCATGCTATTCTGGACTATCATGCCAAGACAATTATGTTGGCCATTCCGGGTATTCCGAGGATTGAGTGGCGAGGTTCGACTGATTATGTTCCCAGCAGGGTGATTTCTTTCTTAAAGGCCCGGCGGATAGTTGGGAAGGGATGTTTATCATATTTAGAATTTGTGAGAGATGTTGGAGCTGAGACTCCTAGTATTGATTCTGTTCCAGTTGTTCTGGATTTTCCAAATGTGTTTCCAACAGACCTTCCGGGCATGCTACCGGACAAGGATATTGATTTTGCTATTGATCTGGTGCCAGGCACTCAGCCCATCTCTATTCCTCCCTATCACATGGCACTGGCTGAGTTAAAGGAATTGAAGGAGCAGCTTCAGGAATTCCTAAATAAGGGGTTCATTCGCCCGAGCGTGTCACCGTGGGGTGCACCGGTCTTGTTTGTCAAGAAGAAAGATTGCTCAATGAAGATGTGTATTGATTACAGGTAGTTGAACAAGGTAACAGTGAAGAACAAGTATCCTATACCGAGCATTGATGATTTGTTTGATCAGCTCCAGGGAGCGAGGGTATTCTCGAAGATTGATCATCATTCAAGCTATCACCAGCTGAATATTAGGGATTCTGACATTATGAAGACAGCTTCCAGGATAAGATATGGGCATTATGAATTTATAGTTATGTGTTTTGGGCTGACTAATTCCCCAGCCGCGTTCATGCATTTGATGAACAGTGTGTTCCGGCTGTATCTGGATTCCTTTGTGATTGTGTTTATTGATGACATCTTGGTGTACTCGCATAGCCAGGAGGAGCATGCTCAGTATTTGAGAGTAATATTGCAGAGATTGAGGGAGGAGAAGCTTTATGCAAAGTTCTCCAAGTGTGAGTTCTGGCTTAGGTTTGTGGCTTTTCTAGGACACGTGGTGTCTAGAAACGATATTCAGATTGACCCAAAGAAGATAGAGGCAGTGTAGAGTTGGCCTAGATCGTCCTCATCTACGGAGATCCAGAGTTTCCTCGGTTTGGCAAGGTATTATCGTCGATTTGTCCAGAGATTTTCATCTCTTGCTTTGTCCGTGGCCAGGTTGACACAGAAGGGTGCACCATTTTTATGGTCGGATGAGTACGAGTAGAGCTTTCAGAAGCTCAAGACAGCTTTGACCACATCTCCAGTGTTATTTTTGCCATCAACTTTAGGTTCTTACACCGTGTATTGTGATGCTTCGAGAGTTGGGATTGGGTGTGTGTTGATGCAGGAGGGTAGAGTTATTGCTTATGCTTCTCGTCAGTTGAAGCCTCATGAAAAGAACTACCCTGTTCATGATTTAGAGTTGGTCGCCATAGTTCATGCCTTGAAGGTCTGGAGGCACTATCTATATGGTGTATCTTGTGAGGTGTATACCAGCCATCGCAGTCTTCAGCACTTGGTCAAACAGAAGGATCTAAATTTGAGGCAACATCGATGGCTTGAGTTGCTCAAGGATTATGATATTACCATTTTATATCATCCGGGGAAGGCCAATATAGTAGCCGATACTTTGAGCCGAAAGGCAGTTAGTATGGTGTCACGACCAAAACCCGCTCGTGATGGCACCCAACCCTAAAGCTAGGCAAGCTAGACCAACAACTATTTTCACATTTAACAACAAGTCCCAAAAGGACGAATTCAAGAAGAATATGAGAGTTTATAATAATACTCCAATAATAATAGTAGAATCAAAATACTGAGAAGTGCGAACACCAAAATAACATTCCCAAAAGATCTGGGGTTACGAGTCTAGAGCCTCTAAGCAAAAACTGAGTAATAATAGGAATAGCTGAACAAAGTACTCAAGTCTAAAAGTATATACATAATAAAATGAAATAAAGAGAGAAGCTAGGTCCTGCAAACGCCAGCAGCTACCTCAGCAACTCGAATCTCTGTAAGTAACTGGACTGCTTGTCTAGACCTCCTGCGTACCTGAATCTTCACACAAAGGTGCAGGGAGTAGGGGTGAGTACTAAGTACTCACTGAGTAAAAAGTATATAAAATAGTTGAAAGTAGGAAATCCACAAAATACCACAAAACAAAGCTAAAACTAACAATCCGATACCTACCACGAACTAACAACAACAACAAACCACAGATAACACAACTAATTAACAAAACAAGAATGCAATCCAGTGCATATGACCGCTGTGGCACGTAGCCCGATCCGTTTAACGTCGACGGTGCTCACTGGGGGGGTGTACAGACTCCGGAGGGGCTCCTTCAGCCCAAGCGCAATATTCATATCATCCACTGCGGCGTGCAGCCTGATCCGTACTCAGTCCACAACATGCATATGAGTCACACAACAGTTCAGTTTATTTATTTCCAGTTTCCAATTCATTATCAAGGAAAAATACTTTAGTTTATTTAATTTTCCAAGAACAGGCCACTTAGCATTGCATAATAGTGATTTCAACCCAGGACTGAGATAAATGATTTTACAAATCATGCTATCGCAAAGATATCTATCCCCTAAGGATACTACAGGTCGGCACAAGGCCCTAAGCATGGCATAAAACCCAGATATATATTCAACACAATGTGTGTTTCAGTCGCCAATATAAGTCATAAACAATCCCGCACCTGCCATGGGATGCGAGTCATGCCCTAAATAGCGTTACAATGTGATAAGCCGGGGTTTAAAACCCTCAGGCTATCATATATACCAACTACTCACCTTTAACCGATCGTGGACTTGTCCGCAATGCCCTTTTTTCTTTCAATTTGCCTCCTCGTGCGTCGAATCTAGTCAAACCCACACAAACATCGATGAAGCTCAATTTCTACATGACGGGGTTTAAGCCAATACATATCTGAAATTCGCCCCATAATGATACTACAATGATCCAATACAGTTATGTAACTTCAATCTACAATACAACATTCAATAGGGCCAGTATTAGTCATAAATCCCTTAACTTGTGCCATTTAGGCCTATTATCAAACATCTTGTAGGCATACATATTTACACCTCTTAACTATAGCATTGGTTCCTCCAACTATCACTATTAACCAATAATTCATCTCACTATCATTCTTTAGCAATTTATACTCCTAACATCACGTGTGTGATCAACCATTCACAACCAAACCAACAAAATTCCAACAAATATACACATTTAAATCCCTACCATGTTCATGAATTTAAATTGGGAATTTATGGCTTCCAACCACCATACTATAAGTTGTAATACTTGATTCATACTCATATTCCCATAATAACACCATATGTGTAAGTCTAAGGTGTAGGATTACCTCTTGTAGACCAAATTTTGAAAGACAACTTTGGGGTGTTCTTGAGATTTTGAAGAAATACTATAAAATCCAACCAAAATCATGTTGTATCTAGTGATTGAGAAGAGAAATTACCATGAAAATACACTTAAAAGCTTACCTTAGGAGTGCAATTGGATGCCATGGTCGAATTGGGGATGTTGGGGAAGCCCAAGGCTTGAGAAATGACTCAAGTTCTATCATTTCCTGTCCTTAGGTATATTTAGGGTCCTGCTACTAGCGCGCCCGCACTAATGGCCACGCTAGTGAGGCAGAATATAACTCAATTAGCGCGGGCTACTAGCGTCCCACGCTAAGGCCGCGCTACTGACACATGCCCAGTAAAATGGTCATAACTTTTCGTATACACCTCCAAATGATGAACGGTTTGTTGAGTTAGAAACTATACTCAAAGGGATTTAATTTGATAGGTTGTTAGTCACACAACTTCATATATAACAAAAGATATGATCATTTAAAGTGAGGTCTTGTGCACACTTATTTACAATTTTGTCTATTATGAAATTTTCCAACTTCAAAAGTTTCCGCTAACCATCCGAAATCACCCTGAGGCCCCCGGGACCTCAACCAAAAATACCAACACCTCCTAAACTATCATACAAACTTGTTCCAATCATCAAAATGCATCAAACAACTCCAAGACCATCAAACTACATCAAATTCAAGCCTAAGTTCTTCTAAAACTTCCAAAACATACATTTGATAAAAAATCCAACCAAACCACGTCCGAATGACCCAAAATTTTGTACAAATATACCAAATCACATAATGAAGCTACAGTAACTCTCAGAATTCAATTCTGACCCTCGGATCAAAATCTCACCTACCATCCGGAATTCGTCAAAATTCAACCTTAGCCGATTCAAGCCTAAATCTACACCGGACCTCCGAATTCAATTCCGACTGTTCTCCTAAGTCATAAATCATCCCCCAAAACTAGTCGAATCATGAAAAATCTATTCTAAGCCTTCTAACTCATAGGTCAACATTCGATTGACTTTTCTAAACTGACATTCACATAAAGAGATTTATTGCCTCATTTCTAACCGAATTTTACCCGATTTACTTCAAATTTTCCAAGAACATATAATGAAATATATGAAAGCATAAATGGGGAAAACGGGGCAGTAACTCCCGTAACGATAGGTCGAGTCGTTACATATAGGCAGTTTAGCGTATATTCTAGTTGGGGAGAGACCTTTTGTAGTTGATGTTCAAGCGTTAGCCAATCGAATGGTGAGATTAGATATTTCAGAGGCGATCCAGGTGTTGGCTTGCGTGGTTTCTCGATCCTTCTTATATGATTGCATTAGAGAGCGTCTTATGATCCACATTTGCGTGTCCTTAAGGATCGAGTTCAGCATGATGATACTAGGGATGTGACTATTGATAGTGATGGTGTGTTGAGGATGCAGGGCCAGATTTGCATGCCCAATGTGGATAGGCTTCAGGAGTTGATATTGGAGGAGGCCCATAGCTTGTGGTATTCTATTCTCCTAGGTGCCGCGAAGATGTATCAGGATTTGAGGCAGCATTACTGGTGGAAAAGAATGAAGAATGATATTATGAGTCTTGTAGCTCGGTGCCTCAACTGTCAGTAGGTCAAGTATGAGCATCAGAGGCCCGATGGTGTGCTTCAGCGTATAGACATTCCCGAGTGGAAATGGGAGAGGATTACTGTAGACTTCGTGAGTGGTCTCCCTTGTACAGCAAATAAGTTTGATTCAGTTTGGGTGATTGTGGATCACCTGACCAAGTCCGCGCACTTCATTCCTATATGTACTACCTATTCTTTGGAGCGGTTAGCAGAGATTTTCATTCAAGAGATTGTGCAGTTGCATGGGATCCCAGCTTCCATTATATATCAGATAGAGGTACTTAGTTTACTTCTCAGTTCTGGAGGACTTTTCAGTGAGAGTTGGGTTCACAGGTAGAGTTAAGCACAACGTTTCTTCCTCAGATGAACGGGCAATCCGAGCGTACCATTCAAATATTTGAGGACATGTTGCATGCCTGTGTTATTGACTTTGGAGGTTCTTTGGCTGATTATTTGCCTCTTATGGAGTTTGCTTACAACAACAACTACCAATCCAACATTCAGATGGCGCCATATGAGGCTTTATATGGGAGACGGTGTAGATCTCCGGTTGGTTAGTTCGAACCCGGTGATGCTAGGTTGTTGGGGACAAAATTGGTCCAGGATGACTTATATAAGGTAAAGGTGATTCAGGAGAGACTTCGTATAGCTTAGTCATGACAGAAGAGTTATGCGGACCGGAAGGTCCGAGAAGTGTCTTATTCGGTGGGCGAGAATGTCTTGATGAAGGTTTCGCCTATGGAGGGCGTCATGAGATTTGGAAAGAAAGGGAAGTTGAGTCCGAGGTGCATATATGCTTGCTTTGCCACCCATCCTATCAGGAGTTCATCCGGTATTTCACGTGTCTATGTTCCGAAATTATGTTGGAGACCCATCTCATGCGTTGGACTTCAGTACAGTTCAGTTGGATGATGACTTGACTTATGATGTGGAGCTTGTAGTTATTTTGGGTAGACAGGTTTGGAGATTGAGGTCTAAAATATAGCGTTAGTGAAGGTGCACTGGAGAGGTCGGCCCGTGGAGGAGGCTACTTGGGAGATCGAGCGGGAGATGCAGAGCAGATATCCTCACTTGTTTGAGACTCCAGGTATGTTTCTTGAACCGCTCGAGGACGAACGTTTGTTTTAGTTGGGGAGGATGTGATGACCTAGCCCGTCGTCACATGAGATACTGCCCATTACCCCCTATCTGTGTTGCTTCATATTTCAATATTGGTAATAGAGTTGACTGGTGGAGTTGAGTTGGTTTTAGGCACTTAGTATCTTAGAAGAAAGCTTGTTTTATAAAAGTCAACTAGAAGTTGACTATGTGGTTAGAGGTCTCAAATGTGAATTCTGGTGGTTTAGGTAGCTTCGGGGGATGATTTGTGGCTTAGGAGTGCGATCGAAATCGAATTTGGAGGCCCGGTGTAGAATTTGGCTTGAATTGGCGAAGTTTGAATTTTGGCGGAATCCGGTTGATAAGTGAGACTTTGATCTAAGGGTCACAATGGAATTACTAGTGTTGCAGTAGCTTCGTTAGGTGATTTTGGATATGTCTCCAATTTTTCAGGTCATTCGGATGTCGTTTAGTAGGGTTTTTGATGGAATGTGAGTTTTGGAAGTTTTAGTTTAACTTAGGCTTGAATCCGTCATGATTTGATGATTTTTGTATTGGTGGACGTGTTTTGATGATTGGAACAAGTTCGTACAATATTTTGGAGTAGGTTAGTATTTTTAGTTAAGGTTCCGGAGGCCTCGGGGTGATTTTGGGCGATCAAACAGACCAATTTTGGTTTTGGATCATAGCAGATTTTCTGCTGAAGTGTTGTAGAACTTTGTTCATTGCGTTCGCGTGACGTGTAATGCAAACGCGAACGCGCAGAGTAAATTGGAGGGCTTGGAATTTAGCCTTCACGTTCAAGTAGGGCAGTTCGCGTTCGCGTAGTTGTGGAACTTGGTTGATCGCGTTTGCATGAAGAGCATCGTGTTCACATAGGCCTGGGAAGTGGGCCATTGTGTTCGCGATGGAGGTGTCGCGTTCGCGTAAGAGGGCTTGGGAGCCTTGTTCATTTAAGGCATCACATTCGTGATGGACGGGCCAAATTCGCATAGGGAGAGGTTCGAAGTGCATCCCGTTCGCGTGGCTTGAGTCACATTCGCGTAGTATTTTGACATTTTAAAAGTTTGCTCTTCGTGTTCGAGGTGGTGGTCGTGAACGTGATGAAGGATTTTCAGGGGCTCGACAGAATGTTTAAGGACATTTCCGTGAACTAACTCATTTCTTTCACCATTTTTGGACATCTTGGGAGCTTTTGGTGAAGGAGTAAGAGGGTTTCGACTGAGAATCGATTGGAGGTAAGTTTTATGAGTTAAATACATGATTTTATTGAAGAATCATCCTTTAAATTCATGAGATTATAGCCAAATTATAAGAAATTAGGGCTTGAAGTAGAAATTCCAAATTTGGGGTTTGAAGGGCCATTTGTGGTCCGATTTGGGAGTTCATGGTATGTACAGACTCGTAGCAAGATGAGGATTCCGGAGATGTGAATTTTGAAATTTTTTGAGACATGGGCCCGAGGCTCGGGTTTTGCCAAGTTTGTATTTTAAAGTATTTTTCGAGTTTTTTCGATTGGGTTATGTACCATTAGCATATTATAATGTATTCCTTATGCTTTTGATCAGATTCGGCGCGTGAGGAGGTTGATTCAAGAGAAAAAGGCTTAGCGGACTAGTCTCTTGACCAGTTTGAGGTGAGTAATAGATGAAGGTGATGACTTGAGTGTTTCAAACCCCGGTATATCACACTGTGATGCTATATTGAGGCGAGACACGTACTCTACGATGAGTGTGGGGTCAATTGTGATTGAAGACCATGGCTTAGTTCGACCGAGTAACGTTGTACTGTGTTATTGGCTAGCAATTAGCTTGTAAACCTCCTACTTGGATAGTTACGGATATATTTGGTCTGTATGCCGATTATTTGGATCCCGTAGGGATTATTATCACTGTTTCCATAATGTATAGTATGTTTTCATGATATCAGTCCTCAGTTAAATATTGTCTCGAAATGGCTAGTAAAATTCTAAGGTTATAAGCGCCTAATTATAATTTATGATAGTTGGAACTAAAAATGGTAAGTTTGACTGTGCCCGTGTGGCTTGCATGCATATAGCTAGACTGATAGTGGTTCAGGCTGCACACCGCATCATATGTTACGATGATATTGTGCTTGGGCTGTAGGAGCCCCTCCGGAGTCTGAACCCCCACAGTGAGCGCGGGTTCCCAAATGGATCGGGATGTACGCTGCATCGTTCATGTGCATTTGCATTGCATCCATGCATTGATATCTATCTGCTTATTCTGTCTCTACTTGTTGTTATTACACTGTTAAATGTGTAGGAGTACTGGTTTTAGCTTCACATTGTTGTATTTTCAGGTTTTCTTGCTATAAGCCATTATATACGTCTATTACCACTGAGTTGGAAGTACTCACTTTACTCCCTGCACCATGTGTGCAGATCCAGGTACCTCGGGAGCTTAGTTGAGATACCTTGTTGTTTTAGAGCATTATCGGAGTTGTCGAGGTAGCTGCCTGACGTCCGCATGACACGACTCCTCCTTTATCCCTTTATAGTTTTTCGCAGTTTGAAACATTGGTATTGCTGAAATTCTTATTACTTTGTATAGGGTAAAGGCTCTAGACTCATGACCCCCAGTTCTTTGGGATATTATTCAGTATTGTTTTATGTTCGAATTATTTCTATCTATCAGTTAAACTTTTAGCTTCACTACTGTTAATGATATTAAATTAATTGGTTTTGAGCTTCATGCTCGGGTTGAGAGTGCAAATGGTCGGGCTTGCCTAGCAGTTGTGTTGGGCGCCATCACGATCGGGTTGGGGTCGTGACAAGTGTAGACACTTGTAAAATGAGTAATTACCTATTTGTGTAGATTAATTAATTTATCACAATTATCTTATAACTAATCTATAGAGGTATTATCACTTTTCGCCTACGCCAGACATTTGGTAGCAGAAAAAGTGTATTGAATCTATACTATAATTTTTTAATATAATATACAAAATATATATATATTCCACTACTATTTTGAAAGCGGCTATACAATATCATTTTCTTAATCTATACCTTTTCCTTTACCCTATGTGCCTTACCCTATTATTTACTCTACCATATTTAAGGAATGATCATATTTAAAGTTCGAGGGAATAAAGTTTAAATTAATGGAAAATAGAATTAGCTGTGATGATGTATTTTGTTTTATTTTGTTTTGTTTTATTTATACTGTTGGAGTGTTGGTGGCATACATCTAATCCCTTTCTTTAATTTTGTTTCATGTGCTTGTTGACATAATTTTTATGTTATAAACGATGTTCGTCTTATTTTAGCTTCTTTTTGTCAGTATTACTTAGGCGCATTTATAATAATTTTTATATTATAAACGATGTTCGTCTGTGGAATCCCGCAAATGTTTTTAATGGTGTAATCGATTAACCGAATCAATAAGCCCCCAAAATCGATAAATCGAAATCGAAAAAATCAAAACATTATTAAAACGATAACGATAAGCATATGTAAAAATCGATAATCGATAAGTAATTATCGATATGGGTCAAAATCGAATCGATAAATCGAATGCACACCCCTACTTAGGACTCGTTGTATCTTCTTCCATTAATAATAGACAAAATTATAGAATTATGCACTCCATAAGTTGACATTGCACTATTTTAGCCCCATTATAAATTTGCAAATGTGTATCCAAATATCAATAAAATCTTTTCTTTTATCTTTCCCTCTAATTATAACAATCTGATTTATTCCTACCTACCCCTATTGTAACTCTCTCCTCATTTTCACCCATAAATATTTAATTTAATCAATGTAAAAGAATCATATGCAGACAAAACTGAAAAGAAAACTTAGTTCCCCACTCAGTCGACATTCTTTCGTGCCTTTTCCATAACCAATACTTCTCTATTTTTTTATATTTGTTTTGTATATCTTCAGGTTTATACATACCTATCACAACCGCAAAACGCAAAAACAAACACGAGAAACCTAAAATCTCATCTCCATTATTGCTAATCTTGTTAAATTTTGATTATAATTTTGTGAGAAATTTGGAGTGGATATTGTTTGAACTTTTAGAAAAAGTCTAATTAGCTTATATACAAAGTTTGAAATTATTTGCTGGAGATTTGGATTAGTTATATACAAGAAATGTAAGTGAAAACTGTACAGAAATTTCGTCAGTGATGCTTATACATATTTATACAATATTATACACTTTTATACAAAGAGGTACACTATATATATAGTTGTATAAACGTATATAATAATAATAATAATAAGAAGAAGAAGAATATATCAACCTTGGCTATAATAGTGTATAAGTTCTGTTTATACACTATTATATACTATTTATACAATATTATACATTATTACACAAATGAATCCTATCAATAGAACTTCACGTGTTCTTCTTCTTCCTTGGGGAATCCTTTGAAATTTAACTCAAATATAGCCTAAAGTTACTCGAAATCACTTGAAATTTAAGTTTTGAACTCATCTTGATGATTCCAATCAATTAAGACAACACCCACATTTCAAACAACTAACAAATCAAAAAACTCAATTTCTAAAATATAAATAAAATATAACCTAGATCTACACCAAATCACTTGAAATTTAAGTTTTGAACTCATCTTGATGATTCCAATCAATTGAGACAACACCCATTCCAAACAAGTAACAAATCGAAAAACTCAATTTTTGAAATCAAATCTTCAAACCACTTGTAATGGTGACTTTTATTTTTCAAATCCTTAGTTAACCATTAAAATCCAAAAAAGAATTGAAGGATAATAACATTAATAGAAAAATTTTATGGTGCAAACGCTAACATATGAAGGAGAAGAAGAACGAAGAAAAAAGGGGAACGAAGAAATAAGGGGTGGGCTAACTGGTGAAAGTTAATTTGCAGATTATATACAACCTAGGCTATACTGGGTAAGGGTTTCAAACATGGGTCATTTTTTGATGGGTTGTTGGGCCAAGTGACGAGGGATTCAATTCTCCCTTAATAATAACATGTAAATGTTGTTCATTGTATGCCAACAAGGCAAAAATAAATTCTCATGGGCCACATGGAGAAACTCAAGGAGTGCTGTCACGACTTGGATTTTCCACCATCGAGAGTCGTGATGGCGCCTAGTATTAGAGCTAGGCAAGCTAAATATTCAAAACTTTTCACTGATAACATTTTAACAATATAATTAAGCGGAGGCATTTTAAATAAAGTGGAAGTCTTTAAGCTTATGTAACTGAAATAAATTTTGCGGAAGTTGAAACACATTTCTACCCAGAGTCTGGTGTCACTAGCTCACGGACTGCTATATAGTATTAAAAACAAGTCTGAAATGATATTACATATTGTTTGTCTCAAAAAAAAAAAAAAGAAACCAAACTAAAAGATAAAAGGGACATCGGCCTAGGAACGCCAGCTAGGATACCTCGTGAGTCTCTGGACTGAAGACAACTCCCGGGCAATCCTACTGCTGCTGTCCAAAAGGTTCTCCTCGATCTATGCAAAAATATGCGCAGAGTGCAGCATCAGCACAACCGACCCCGCATGCTGGTAAGTGCTTAGCCTACCCAAGCAAAATAGTGACGAGGCTAGACATGACCTACCAAAAATAATCTGTGCATATATATATATATATATACACTAGGCAACAAAAATAACAATAGAAAACATCAAATAAAAACTAGGAATGGGCATGCTTGGGGGGGGGGGATATAGATCAACGAATATAACAACGAAACTACATTAATACTATGACACATATAAGTAGTCGGCGTGACACACGATCCCGTAGTATGTATTTTATAAGTGGTCGGAGCACCACACGATACTATTTCATAAATCATAAGTGGAGGACGCGTCACACGATCTCATTTCATAATTCATAATATATATAATCTTTCTAGAGGAGGCCCCATTAAGGGAACTCAACAACATAACAATTTAACCCGACAAGGGTACAACTAACAACCCTCATATCCTGGAAAGGGAGAATATATGTAATGCTTAAATCCCCACAAGGGATCAACAACAACAATAGACTACGCATCCCAACAAGGGAATAATCACAACACTTCCTCTTTTAATCACTTCTTTCTCAATTATAAATTTTTGGCTCGAGCCAACGCTCCCATAACATACCAATGACAATTCTTCCTCAACCATTCACATTATATGAAATTTATCAACTAAACCAGGAAGATGTATCACAAAAATTTGAGTCAAACACAATAAGACTCACGGTCATGCTCTTTATAGATAAATGTCACCATGTCTTTACACCGTACTCCATATTTAGCACTTAGCAAATAATATCTTAGTACTATTCCCTCAAGTCAAGGTTAGAACAAATACTTACCTCGAATGCTCCAAAACTCCACTCAAGCATCTAATATAGCTTTACCCTTTGAATTCACCACAAAACCGCTCGAATCTAGTCACCAATTACTTGAATGTATTAACAAATTCTAATTGAATAAATTTGAATGCATGAAGATAAATTCCCTAAAGTTCTGCTCAAAATTTCCAAAATTCCCCAGGGCCTACATGATCAAACCCCGAGGTTCGGACCAAAACCCGGTTACCCATTCCTCCACGAGTTCATATATATAATTTGTTTTAAAATTGGACCTCAAATTGAGGTCAAAATCCCCAATTTTAAGAAAATCTAGGTTCTGCCCAAAATCTGCATTTTTCACCCATGGAAATCTATGATTTTAAGATGAAAACATGTATAATGATGATAAGGATTTAAGAAGTTGAGTAAAAATTAACTTACAAATCATTCAAAGAAGATATGTTTGTTTGAAAATTGCCTATGGAGTATTTGAGATGAAAGAATGAAGAAATGGGGTGAAAAATGCATCTAAGTATGAAAAATGCAAGCCTCAGTATGGGAAATGCGAACATGGGTTCGCAATTGCGAACCTAGCAAACCTGGGAAATGTGAGACACAAGTTCGCATTTGCAAACATCGAACAACCCAGGGTTTTTGCATTTGCGATCATTGCGTCGCATTTGCAAACAACCTAGTCCGCATTTGCAAGGAGAAGGATCGCAATTGCGATCCCATGCCCAGGTCCCGCACTTCGCATTTGCGATCACATAGCTCACATTTGCGAAATCTCTTTTGCGAGCTTCCCTTCGCAATAGCGAAAACCCCAGAAGCTCCACATACCAGATTTTACAAAAATGAGAAATGCAATCCGATCATATCCAAAACTCTCTCGAGCCCTCGGGGCTCCAAACCAAACATGCACCCAACCTCGAAAACATTCTACGGACTTACTCGTGCGATCAAATCGCCAAAATAAAATCAACAACAATGAATCAAGCCTCAAAATCATTATTTTCATTTCAAACTTCATAAACTTTCAACTTTAGATATTTAGGTCCGAAACACATCAGATGACGTCCGATTTTGACTAAACTTTACAGAAAGCGCTTAAATAATATATAGGACTTGTTCCGAGCGTCAGAACCAAAATACGAGCTCGATACCACAGTCTTTAATCAACTTTTATTTCCTTTTTCCTTAATAATTTTAGAAAAATAATTTCACAAAATAATTCTTTCCTCGGGCTCCAGACCTTGGAATTCGACTCCGGGCACATGCCTAAGTCCCATATTTTTCTACGGACCTTCCGAGACCGTCCAATCTCGGGTCCAGGTCTGTTTACCCAAAATGTTGATCAAAGTCAACTTTAATCATATTAATATCAAAATTCATTATTTTTCACACAAAATTCAAATTTAAGCCTTCCGGCTAAATGCCCGGACAGTACATATAAATTGAGGTAAGTATAAACAAGGTTTTTAAGACCTTAGAAGCACAGAGTGGATGAGGAAATAGGTGATGATCCTTTGGGCCATCATATCCTCCGCCTCTAAAACAATCATTCGTCCTCGAATGGACAAAAGAAAGAAATACCCGAGTCGGGAAACAGATGTGGATAATGGCTCCACATATTAGACTCGGACTCCCGGGTCGAGGCCTCGGGGGACTAACCTCTCCACTGAACAAAACGGCGGGAAAACTCCTAGATCTCAACTGATGAACTTGCCGGGCTAGAATAGCTACCGGCTCCTCCTCAAAATATAAATCCTTGTCCAACTGGACAGTGCTGAAGTCTAACACATAGGTAGGATCATCATGATACCTCCGAAGAATGGACACATGAAACACTGGATGCACGACCGACAAGCTGAGTGGCAAGGCAAGTCTGTAAGCCACCTCTCCCATACGATCGAGGATCTCAATGGGCCAATGAACCTAGAGCTAAGCTTGCCCTTTTTCCTAAATATCATCACGCCCTTCATAGGCGACACACGGAGCAATACTCGCTCACCAACCATGAAAGCTACATCTCAAACCTTGCATTCCGCATAACTTTTTTGCCACGACTAAGCCGAACGAAGCATGTTGTGACGACCCAAAGGGTCATCACTTATTTTATTAATCATTTCGAGCTTCCTGAGGCCTTGAAAACCTCATTCCATGTTGCCTCGATTTACGTGCACAATCCGAGCATGTAGCCGGAAAGATTTTGTGATAGAAAATATGAATTCTATAAGAAATTTGGATAAAAATGATATTAATATTGATATGGCTGACTTCGGTCAACATTTTTGGTAAACGGATCCGGACCCGAGATTGGATGGTCACGAGAGGTCCGTAGGAAAATATGGGACTTGGACATGCGTCCGGAGTCGAATTCTGAGGCCTAGAGCCCAAGTTATGAATTTTTCTATGAAATTGTTTTTGATGTAATTGTTAATGGAAATGAATTAATTGACCTTGGTATCGGGCTCGTATTTTGGTTCCGACGCCCGTACAAGTCTTAAATATTATATATGTGATTTCTGTAAAGTTTGGTGACATTCGGATGTCGTTTGAGATGTTTTGGACCTTGAGTCCCAAGTTTGAAAGTTTGAAAACCAAAGGTATGAAAATCATGAATTTGAGGCTTGATTTGATGAAAACGAGGTGATATTGGCGATGTGATCGCACGAACAAGTTCATATGTGTTTTTGAGGTTGTTTACATGTTTGGTTTGGAGTCCGGGGGGCTCGGGTAAAGATTTGATAGGCCGTTGGATGAAATTCTGAATTTTTGCACTGCTGGTTTTTCACCCAGCTGTTGGCTTCGCAATTGCGAAGTATTTCTCGCAATTGCGAAGGGGGCAGTACAAGGCAGGGCTCGCAAATGCGAACCCTGATCGCAAATGCGAACATTGCCCTTTACTGCCTGTGTTCGCAAATGCGAACATTAGTTCGCAAATGCGAACACTATCCTTAAATGCCTGTGTTCGCAAATGCGAACATTAGTTCGAAAATGCGAACACTGCCCTTCCCAGCTTGGTTCGCAAATGCGAACACCGCCTTATACAGCCTATGTTCGCAAATGCAAACATTAGTTCGCAAATGCGAACACTCCCTTGTCTGCCAGTGTTCGCAAATGCGAACTTCCCAGCCTTAGCTTATTTTTCAAACTTCAGAAATTGGTCGGGGTTCGCAATTGCGAACCCATGTTCGCAAATGCGAACACAGAGATCTGTAAAACACGATTTTAAGTTCATTTCTTCACTTTTTACAAAACAAAAACACCCATTTGCGATTCTTCACGGATTCCTTCTTCATCAAAACAATTGTAAGTCACTTTTTACTTAATTCTTTCAATTCCTAACATCATTAAACATGTTTTTCATTAGAAATCAAAGGTTTTCATGGTAGAATTCTTGTTTTTGTTAGAAAATAGGGTTTTTCATATATTGGGGAATTGGACCTCGAATTGAGGTCCGATTTTGAAACAAATCATATACATGAACTCGTGGGGGGATGGGTAACCGGATTTTGGTCCTAACCTCAACTTCCGACCATGTGGGCCCGGGGTTGAAATTTACTATTTCGGGCAGAATGTTGTAAAGGTTGTATTTGATCTTAAGAATTAGTTTGTTGAGTAGTATTGATGATATTAAATCAATTGTGTATAGATACGATTGGATTGGAGCCAAATTTGAAAGAAAAAGACATTTCCACGGATTGAATTGTTCATAAACATTCGAGGTAAGTGTTTGTTCTATCCTAGCTTGAGGGAATAGGATTATGTGTTATGTGTTATGTGATCGAGTGCGGTGTATGGGCCGTGGTGACGAGCATCCATACA
Source organism: Nicotiana noctiflora (assembly GCA_032618575.1). NCBI lineage: Eukaryota > Viridiplantae > Streptophyta > Magnoliopsida > Solanales > Solanaceae > Nicotiana > Nicotiana noctiflora. Next base: position 427,329 of record JASVEL010011932.1, read on the forward strand.
CTGGCGTCTAGTATGACCGTGAGTCGTTGGAAAATGATTATTTTGAGATATATTACAGATGAATTGTTATTGTTCTCCCTTGTCGGGACTTGTTGTGAAGATGATTATTGATTGCCCTTGTTGGGACAATTTATGAATTACTGCTTCTTTCTTTGCCCTTAACTGTGATTGTTATTTGGGTGAGGAAGAGTGATAATGCACGAAGGGTGATGCCGTGCCATGTTTATTTATTTATGCACGAAGGTTAATGCCGTGCCATGTTTTATTGATTATGCACGAAGGATCATGCCGTGCCCTGTTATTAAACCATGTACGAAGGATCATGCCGTACTATGGATGTGAGGATGAGAGTAAAAGCACGAAGGGTGATGCCGTGTACTTTATTTGCTTATTTGGTGAGGATGAGAGTAAAAGCACGAAGGGTGATGCCGTGTACTTTATTTGCTTATTTGGTGAGGATGAGAGTAAAAGCACGAAGGGTGATGCCGTGCAATTGCTTGCTATTACTTGACTTGATATTATTTGTGTTTCCATTATACTTTGTTTTTCCTTGTGAAATTATTAACTGTTGTTAATTGTTGAATTCTTTGAGATATTCCTTATTGTGTTAATATCTGGTTATTCCTTGTTATTCTGTGGTATACATATATGTTGAAATGCACAGGTTTATGTGGGTGTCTGGTCCTAGGCTTGTCACTACTTCGCCGGGATAGGCCAGGCACTTACCAGCACATGGGGTCGGTTGTGCTGATATTACACTTCTGTGCGTTTTTGCACAGGTCCAGGTTACGATCAGGAGCAGCGGCAGCAGTAAATCGATTGCGTGGGAGTTGATCATATTTGAGACCGAGGTAGCTTGCAGACGTCCGCAGGCCCGGCGTCTCTCTCTTTATTTATGTTATTAGCCGTAGTCTCTTTGTTCCGAGACAAACAGAATTATGTTATATTTCCTTCAGACTTTTATGTGTAGTATTCCATAGAGAGTTGGTGACTCCACATCTTGGGTAGAGGATTTCAGTATGATTTTCAATTTGTAATTAGTTATTTCTATTTCGATAAAGTATTCCGCATTTAATTAATTGAAATTGTGTTAAAAACAGGATAGTATGAATACAGTGGCTTGCCTAGCTACCACGAGTGGGCGCCATCACGATCCCGATGTTGGGGGAAAATCCGGGTCGTGACAAGTTGGTATCAGGAGCTCTAGGTTACATAGGTCTCACCACTCACGAACAAGCTTAGTAGAGTTTGAGAGGTAGGTACGGAGACGTCCGTACTTGTCCTCCAGAGTCTATTGAGTTAGGAAAGAGTCTCTCATTTGTTCTTTCTTGTCGTGCGACTTGTTCCTCAATTACCGATTGAATTTCTATTCTGTCCTTTCGCAGATGGTGAGGACACGCGCTTCTTCGTCCGCCGACCAGCAGCCCGAGCCCCAGGCAGCTCCCGTGAGGGGCAGGGGCCAAGGCCGTATCGGAGGCCGTGGTAGGGGTAGAGCTCAGCCCCAGGCAGCTACCCCGGAGGTGGAGCCTCATATTGAGATTGACGAGGAGGTTCCGGTCCCAGCAGCTCCAGTGGGCCCAGCTCAGGTCCCGGGAGAGGCTTTATTTACCCCGGATCTCCGGGATGCTTTGGTCGAATAGCGGGATTCATGGACGAGCATTGCCGGAGCGGGTTTATTATCGGTTGCCCCAGCCACTTGTCGGTCGGAGGGGGGCCCGGACTCCTATCGCTCATACTCCGGAGCCGGTAGCTCCTCGGCCTCAGGCACCAGTAATTCGGCCAGCCGTGGCCACTCAGTCCGGTACCACGGCTCATGCCGGTGATGGAGCGGCCATGACTTCCGATTCGTTATGGAGGCTTGATCGGTTCTCCAAGCTATTTACCACTACATTCGGTGGAGCCGCATCAGAGGATCCTCAGGGACTTCTTATTCAGTTGCCGTGAGATTCTCAAGACTATGGGGATCGTGGAGACAAACGGAGTTGACTTCGGTACCTTCAGAGGCTTGCAGGATCCGCCAAGACTTGGTGGAGAGATTATTGCTTGACTCGACCGGCGGGGTCCCCGACTTTATCATGGGATCGGCTTGCGGAACTATTTATGGAGAAGTTTCTCCTCGCTACTCGGCGAGATGTTCTTCGGAGGCGCTTGAGCGCCTCCATCGGGGCACTATGACGATCAAACAGTATAAGACGAGATTTATCGACTTGGTTCGTCATGCGGTGGTGATACTTCCCACGGAGCGGGAGAGGGTCCGTAGATTTATAGATGGGCTTAATCGGCCGATTAGACTCCGGATGGCTATGGGCGTGGGGAGTGACATATCATTTCAGAAGGCAGCCAATGCAGCACGCAGAGTTGAGATGGCTCTCGCTAGAGGAGGCGGTTATTCTTCGGATAAGAGGCCTCGTCATTCGGGTAGGTTTGGTGCTTCTTCCTCTGGTAGCAGAGAATCCTTTGATAGAGGCCAGTCCTCCAGGCCTTTTCATTCCGCCCTTCAGGCTTCACAGGGTGGACCAGGTGATCGCGGTTTTCGGGGGCATTATTCAGACCAACCTACTATTAATGCTCAGCCTCTTCAGAGTGTTCGTGGAGGCCATTCAGGTCGTCAGGGCCAGCAGCCCTATCAGTATAAGAGTTGCTACGGTTGTGGTGACCCAGGTCATTTTATCAGGTATTTCCCTCTAGCAGCGGGCAACTCTCAGCAGCGAGGTCCTCGTCCTATGATTCAGGCCCCAGCTGACCCTCAGCCTGCCCAGCCAGCCAGAGGCGGGGGTAGAGATTATAGAGGTGGAGGTCGAGACCGTAGAGGTGGAGACCGTCCAGCCAGAGGTAGAGGTCAGCCAGTTGATGGTCGTCCTAGAGACGCAGCTCAGATGGGAGGTGCAGATCCCCGATTCTATGCTTTACCAGCCAGGCCAGAGGCAGAGGCATCAGATGCCGTGATTACAGGTACTATTCTTGTGTGTGGCAGAGGTGCTTCAGTATTATTTGACCCCGGATCTACATATTCCTATGTGTCTTCCTACTTCGCACCGTATTTGGCCGTGCCCAGCTATGCTCTGGATATTCCAGTTTATGTGGCTACAGCAGTAGGTGACTCCATTGTAGTCGATCGGGTGCACCGTTCGTGCGTAGTTATATTTGGGGGTCTTGAGACCCGTGTTGATCTGTTGCTTTTGGATATGGTAGATTTTGATGTCATATTGGGGATGGACACTGGTTGTCCCCATATCATGCTATTCTTGATTGCCATGCTAAGACGGTGACCTTAGCCTTGCCAGAATCACCCCGACTAGAGTGGAAAGGTACCTCAAGCCACTCCGTTCGCACCGTTATTTCCTATGTTAAGGCTCGACGTATGGTCGAGAAGGGGTGTCTAGCTTATCTGGCTTATGTTCGTGATTCCAGTGCAGAAGTTCCTTCCATTGAGTCGGTCCCTATTGCACGGGAGTTTCCCGAGGTTTTTCCTTCAGACCTGCCGGGCATGCCACCCGACAGGGATATTGATTTCTGTATTGATCTGGCACCGAGCACTCAGCCCATCTCTATTCCACCTTGTCGTATGGCCCCGCCGGAGTTAAAAGAGTTAAAAGATCAGTTGCAAGACCTTCTTGAGAATGCCTTTATTAGGCCCAGTGTTTCCCCCTGGGGAGCACCTGTATTATTTGTAAAGAAGAAGGATGGCTCGATGCGGATGTGTATTGATTACCGGCAGTTAAACAAGGTGACTATCAAAAATAAATATCCACCGCCGAGGATTGATGATTTGTTTGACCAGCTCCAGGGAGCGAGGGTATTTTCTAAGATAGACTTGAGGTCAGGCTACCATCAGCTGAAGATCAGGGCGGCTGACATTCCTAAGACAGCATTTCGCTCTAGATATGGGCATTATGCGTTCTTGGTCATGTCCTTCAGGTTGACCAATGCCCCAGCAGCATTCATGGAGTTGATGAATCGGGTATTCGGGCCTTACTTAGATTTGTTCGTGATAGTCTTTATAGATGACATCCTGGTGTACTCCCGCAGCCAGGAAGAGCACGAGCAGCACCTCAGAGTGGTTCTTCAGACTCTGAAAGATAACCAGCTATATGCCAAATTTTCTAAATGTGAGTTCTGGCTGAGTTCGGTAGCATTTCTGGGTCACATTGTATCAGTGAAAGGTATTCAGGTAGACCCAAAGAAGATTGAGGCAGTCCAGAATTGGCCTCGACCAGCTTCAGTGATCGAGATCCGGAGTTTCTTGGGATTAGCAGGTTACTACCGTCGTTTTGTAGAGGGGTTTTCTTCTATTGCAGCCCCGATGACCAGGTTGACCCAGAAGGGTGTCCAGTTCCAGTGGTCAGAGGAGTGTGAGGCGAGCTTTCAGAAGCTCAAGACAGCCTTGACCACCGCACCGGTGTTGATACTACCTACAGGTACAGGGCCTTATACAGTTTATTGTGACGCATCTCGTACAGGGCTTGGAGCGGTATTGATGCAGGATGGTAAGGTTATCGCTTATGCTTCGAGGCAGTTAAAGATACATGAGAAGAATTATCCAGTTCATGATCTTGAGTTAGCAGCAGTGGTTCATGCCTTAAAGATCCGGAGGCATTATCTATATGGTGTGACATGTGAGGTGTACACTGATCACAAAAGCCTACAGTACTTGTTCAAACAGAAGGAGTTGAATCTACGACAGCGGAGATGGTTAGAGTTGCTAAAAGACTATGATGTTACTATATTATATCACCCGGGTAAGGCCAATGTGGTGGCCGATGCATTGAGTAGAAAGTATGCCAGCATGGGTAGTCTTGCATATATTCCGGTCAATCGGAGACCATTAGCTCTAGATGTCCAGGCCTTAGCCAACCGGTTCGTGAGATTAGACATTTCTGAGCCTAGCAGGGTGCTAGCCTGCACGGTCGCTCGTTCTTCTTTATTAGAGTGTATCCGTGAGAGGCAATTTGATGATCCTCATTTGCGTGGGTTGAGAGATACAGTACAACGGGGAGGTGCCACACAGGTAAATCTAGATGATGATGGGGTATTGAAATTGCAGGGTCGAGTTTGTGTGCCCAATATCGAAGGGATTCGGGAGTTGATCTTAGCAGAGGCCCACAGTTCGCGGTATTCTATTCACCCAGGTGCCGCGAAGATGTACCAGGATTTGCGGCAACATTATTGGTGGCGCGGAATGAAGAAAGATATCGTTGCGTATGTCGCTCGGTGTCTAAATTGTCAGCAGGTGAAATATGAGCACCAGAGACCTGGTGGTGTATTCCGGAGGATTGAAATTCCCGAGTGGAAATGGGAGCGGATCACTATGGACTTCGTTACTGGACTTCCTTTGACTCGGTGGAAGTTTGATGCAGTGTGGGTCATTGTTGATAGGTTGACCAAGTCGACACACTTTATTTCGGTTGTGACTACTTACACTTCAGAGATATTGGCTCAGACTTACATTCAGGAGATAGTAAGGTTGCATGGTGTGCCTGTTTGCATCGTATCAGATAGAGGCCCTTTGTTTACCTCGCGGTTCTGGAGAGCGGTCCAGTAGGAGTTAGGCACCCAGGTTCAGTTGAGTACAGCATTTCATCCTCAGACGGATGGCCAGTCCGAGAGGACTATTCAGATTCTTGAGGACATGCTTCGAGCCTGTGTTATTGATTTCGGAGGCTCGTGGGACCAGTTTCTACCATTAGTAGAGTTCGCCTACAATAACAGTTACCAATCTAGCATCCAGATGGCTCCGTATGAGGTGTTGTATGGTAGGCGATGTCGATCACCAGTCGGATGGTTTGAACCGGGAGAGGCTCGGTTGTTGGGTACAGACTTAGTTCAGGAGGCCTTGGATAAGGTCAAGACTATTCAGGAGAGATTGCGTTCAGCTCAGTCTAGGCAAAAGACTTATGCGGATCGTAAGGTTCGAAATGTAGATTTCATGGTTGGTGAACGAGTATTGCTCCGAGTGTCGCCTATGAAGGGCGTGATGAGGTTCGGAAAGAAGGGCAAGCTCAGCCCTAGGTATATTGGTCCATTTGAGATTTTAGACAGAGTGGGAGGGGTGGCTTACAGATTAGCTTTGCCGCCTAGCTTATCAGCCGTGCATCCAGTTTTTCACGTATCTATGCTTCGGAGATACCACGGCGATCCCACACATGTGTTAGACTTCAGTACCGTCCAATTGGACAATGATCTATCTTACGAGGAGGAGCCGGTGGCTATTCTAGACCGGCAGGTTCGACAGTTGAGGTCGAAGAGTTATCCTTCTGTGCGTGTTCAGTGGAGAGGTCAGCCTCCCGAGGCATCGACCTGGGAGTCCGAGTCTGATATGCGGAGCCGTTACCCACACTTGTTTCCTGACTCGGTACTTCTTTCTTTTGTCCGTTCGAGGACGAACGGTTGTTTTAGAGGTGGAGATTGTGACGACCCAAAGGGTCATCACTTATTTTATTAATAATTTCGAGCTTCTGAGGCCTTGAAAACCTCATTCCATGTTGCCTCGATTTACGTGCATAATCCGAGCATGTAGCCGGAAAGATTTTGTGATAGAAAATATGAATTCTATAAGAAATTTGGATAAAAATGATATTAATATTGATATGGTTGACTTCGGTCAACATTTTTGGTAAACGGATCCGGACCCGAGATTGGATGGTCCCGAGAGGTCCGTAGGAAAATATGGGACTTGGACATGCGTCCGGAGTCGAATTCGAGGCCTAGAGCCCAAGTTATGAATTTTTCTATGAAATTGTTTTTGATGTAATTGTTAAAGGAAATGAATTAATTGACCTTGGTATCGGGCTCGTATTTTGGTTCCGACGCCCGGTACAAGTCTTAAATATTATATATGTGATTTCTGTAAAGTTTGGTGACATTCGGATGTCGTTTGAGATGTTTTGGACCTTGAGTCCCAAGTTTGAAAGTTTTGAAAACCAAAGGTATGAAAATCATGAATTTAAAGCTTGATTTGATGAAAACGAGGTGATATTGGCGATGTGATCGCTCGAACAAGTTCATAATGTGTTTTTGAGGTTGTGTATATGTTTGGTTTGGAGCTTGGGGGGCTCGGGTAAAGATTTGATAGGCCGTTGGATGAAATTCTGAATTTTTGTACTACTGTTTTTTCACCCAGCTGTTGGCTTCGCAATTGCGAAGTATTTCTCGCAATTGCGAAGGGGCAAGTACAAGGCAGGGCTCGCAAATGCGAACCCTGATCGCAAATGCGAAGCCCCATTGACCCAGCCTTATTCGCAAATGCGAACAATTATTCGCATTTGCGAAGGTCCCCAGTGCCTGCCTATGTTCGCAAATGCGAACAAAAGTTCGCAAATGCGAACATTCCCTATACTGCCTTGGTTCGCAAATGCGAACCATTGTTCGCAAATGCGAACACTGCCTTAAACAGCCTACCTTGTCTGCCAATGTTCGCAAATGCGAACAAATGTTCGCAAATGCGAACTTCCCAGCCTTAGCTTATTTTTCAAACTCCAGAAATTGGTCGGGGTTCGCAATTGCGAACCCATGTTCGCAAATACGAACACAGAGACCTCTAAAACACGATTTTAAGTTCATTTCTTCACTTTTTACAAAACAAAAACACCCATTTGCGATTCTTCACGGATTCCTTCTTCATCAAAACAATTGTAAGTCACTTTTTACTTAATTCTTTCAATTCCTAACATCATTAAACATGTTTTTCATTAGAAATCAAAGGTTTTCATGGTAGAATTCTTGTTTTTGTTAGAAAATAGGGTTTTTCATAAATTGGGGAATTGGACCTCGAATTGAGGTCCGATTTTGAAACAAATCATATACATGAACTCGTGGGGGATGGGTAACCGGATTTTGGTCCTAACCTCGAATTCCGACCATGTGGGCCCGGGGTTGAAATTCACTATTTCGGACAGAATGTTGTAAAGGTTGTATTTGATCTTAAGAATTAGTTTGTTGAGTAGTATTGATGATATTAAATCAATTGTGTATAGATACGATTGGATTGGAGCCAAATTTGAAAGAAAAAGACATTTCCACGGATTGAATTGTTCATAAACATTTGAGGTAAGTGTTTGTTCTATCCTAGCTTGAGGGAATAGGATTATGTGTTATGTGTTATGTGATCGAGTGCGGTGTATGGGCTGTGGTGACGAGCATCCATACACTGGCGTCTAGTATGACCGTGAGTCATTGGAAAATGATTATTTTGAGATATATTATAGATGAATTGTTATTGTTCTCCCTTGTCGGGACTTGTTGTGAAGATGATTATTGATTGCCCTTGTTGGGACAGTTTATGAATTACTGCTTCTTTCTTTGCCCTTAACTGTGATTGTTATTTGGGTGAGGAAGAGTGATAATGCACGAAGGGTGATGTCGTGCCATGTTTATTTATTTATACACGAAGGTTAATGCCGTGCCATGTTTTATTGATTATGCACGAAGGATCATGCCGTGCCCTGTTATTAAACCATGTACGAAGGATCATGCCGTACTATGGATGTGAGGATGAGAGTAAAAGCACGAAGGGTGATGCCGTGTACTTTATTTGCTTATTTGGTGAGGATGAGAGTAAAAGCACGAAGGGTGATGCCGTGTACTTTATTTGCTTATTTGGTGAGGATGAGAGTAAAAGCACGAAGGGTGATGTCGTGCAATTGCTTGCTATTACTTGACTTGATATTATTTGTGTTTCCATTATACTTTGTTTTTCCTTGTGAAATTATTAACTGTTGTTAATTGTTGAATTCTTTGAGATATTCCTTATTGTGTTAATACCTGGTTATTTCTTGTTATTCTGTGGTATACATATATATTGAATTGCACAGGTTTATGTGGGTGTCTGGTCCTTGGCTTGTCACTACTTCGCCGGGATAGGCCAGGCACTTACCAGCACATGGGGTCGGTTGTGCTGATATTACACTTCGTGCATTTTTGCACAGGTCCAGGTTACGATCAGGAGCAGCAGCAGCAGTAAATCGATTGCGTGGGAGTTGATCATATTTGAGACCGAGGTAGCTTGCGGACGTCCGCAAGCCCGGCGTCTCTCTCTTTATTTATGTTATTAGCTGTAGTCTCTTTGTTCCGAGACAAACAGAATTATGTTATATTTCCTTCAGACTTTTATGTGTAGTATTCCATAGTAGTTCGTGAGTTGGTGGCTCCACATCTTGGGTAGAGGATTTCAGTATGATTTTCACTTTGTAATTAGTTATTTCTATTTCGATAAAGTATTCCGCATTTAATTAATTGAAATTGTGTTAAAACAGGATAGTATGAATACAGTGGCTTCCCTAGCTACCACGAGTGGGCGCCATCACGATCCCGATGTTGGGGGAAAATTCGGGTCGTGACACATGTCCTGAATGATCTTGACCTTATCCAAGGCCTCCTGGGCTAAATCTATACCTAATAATTGAGCCTCTCCTTTCTCAAACCATCCCACTAGAGACCGACATCGCCTACCATACAATGCCTCATATAGAGCCATCTGAATGCTGGACTGGTAGCTGTTGTTATAGGCGAACTCTGCTAAATTCAAAAACTGGTCTCACATATCCTCTCCTTTTTACTCTCTTGGGATGTCAACATGCACTCCCTTACTCCTCTTATTCTTTTCTCTCTCATATTTTTCCATATTCTCTTTAATAATCTTTTTATCTTCATGAATTTGTGAGAGAGTCAACGGTCCAAGTATGAGATTCTTCTCGTTAACCTCAAAACGGTATCTATTTTTTTCCATGTTATATGAAGCAATTCTATAGACATATCATGATTTTTCCAACAAGACATGATAGTTATTCATGGGAATCACATCACATCAGACCGCATCCTCATACCTTCCAATTGAGAATAGCAATAAGACTCTCTTATCTACCTTTACTCCTCCAAACACGTAGGGTTCAATATGCTCAACATAATGCAAGTTCAATTTATCAACCATATAAGTGCTAATTGAGTTATAGCCAAACTATTTGTCAATTCTAAGGGCACAAATATGAGACATTACTTTAGCTCTTGTTTGAAATATAGCTTTACCATTGTCTTCCTTAGCTTCAACATGTTGTAAGTTTGAACTTTCAAATTGTTGTGTCATAGCTCGCCTCCTTTCTTCATAACTACCTTTTTGAAACATCTTGAACAAAGACTAAAAGAAATAAGTGTATTGCATATTTGGCTTTTTTCTTCTAATGTTTTCACCTCTCTTACCTTTTTCCACTCATAGCAACTCTTTGTTGTTAATCTTTAGATTTATTAATCAATTTAACAAGTCACAACCCGTAGTGATAAGAATAAGGAGTTACAAAAAGAAAAAGGAAAGTGGCAGACCAAACCTAGAAAGAATAGGAGTTGGTTGGTGAAGAAAAAAGGAAAGAATTTAAGAAACTCAAAACCCACAAGAATAAGGAAAGAAGTTTTCTTAATCTTCAAGAATTAGGATCCCCTCTTCTTGTTTCCTTTCTTGACTTGGAAACCAAATAATACTTGAATTATAAAAGTAATAATGAACAAGAACACTTTTTTGGGGGCTGAATTTCGTTTTTTTTTTTGGTTTTTTTATTACGTTTTTTTTTGTTTTTTTAATCAAGAATCTCCCAAGATTATCAAGATTGAAATCTTGATTAGCCTAAGCTCTGATACCACTTGATAGAAACACGATAGAAATTCAAGAATTACTAAAGAAAAATAAGAAATGTGCGGAAGCTAAAAGAAATTAAAGAAACGAATAAAAGACAAAAATTAAAGATAGATTGAATTCAAGAAGTTTATTCTTGAAGTTGAATCCTAACAACAACAATTAGCTAACAAATAACTAATCGCCTTTGGTAGAAATTAAAAACAAGAAATAGATTGTGAAACCCGACACATTAGAATAACAAGAACAACAATAAGCCTAAACTTATCACCTTTCTTGAATACCTAGAAATGATCTAAGATTTCTAAAAGGGTTTAATTCTTACCACCTTAAGTTGAGTCTTGAATGTTGAAGAATAAATCAAAGAGTAGCCACACAAGAGTGCAAGAAAATCTCACAAGTTTTATTGATAATAATCTGAATAATCTACCTAAAAACAAAGAAGATACCCCTTTATATAGAGGGTGATCACGAAATTATCCTTAAATATTAGGAAATAAAGTCCTAAACTACTTTGGACAACAAGTCCAACTAAAATAGAAAAAGGTAAAACTCTAGGAAACCAAAACCAAATCAATCTTGGAAAGTAATTCTACCAATCTTAGGAAAAGAAAAATATTAACCTTAACTAACTAGGAAAGCAATAAATATAGTCCCATAATATATGGAAATAAGTCCCAAACCAATCTTGGATAGAATCTTGAAAATCTTGGAAATCTTGAAAATCTTGAATTTGTAATTTGCAAGCAACTTGGCACCAACTTGCACTCAGCATCTAGCACGCCTATTATACCTTTCTTGGACATCAAGTAAGTCCTTTTATGCTATTAAAACGTGGTTTTATGTAGGACTTCATGGGATGCAAGTTTTGGGCATATTTAGGTGCGAAATTGGTCAAATGACCACTTGATAGCAACACGATAGGGATTCAAGAATTACTAAAGAAAAACAAGAGACGTGCGGAAGCTAAAAGAAAATAAAGAAACGAATAAAAGTAAAAAATTAACGATAGATTGAATTCAAGAAGTCTATTCTTGAAGTTGAATCCTAACAACAACAATTAGCTAACAAAGAACTAATCGCCTTTAGTAGAAATTAATAACAAGAAATAGATTGTGAAACCCGACCCTTTAGAATAACAAGAACAACAATAAGCCTAAACTTATCACCTTTCTTGAATACCTAGAAGTGATCTAAGATTTTGAAAATACCACCTTAAGTTGAGTCTTGAAGGTTGAAGAATAAATCCAATAGTAGCCACCAACTTGGCACCAACTTGCACTCAACATCTAGCACGCCTATTATACCTTTCTTGGACACCAAGTAAATCCTTTTTATGCTATTAAAACGTGGTTTTATGTAGGACTTCACAGGCTGCAAGTTTTGAGCACATTTAGGTGCGAAATTGGTCAAATGACCTTGTTTTGCAACTTTTTAACTTGAGATCTTGTTAAAGGCCCTCTTTACGATTCCAAAGCTTCATACTTATCATTAAATAGATTTGAGCTTCCTAGTATACTATCATTCCCCTCTTCTTGAAGAAAATTCGTTCTCGAATTTCGACCTTGCAAGAAAACAAAGACAAACACTAAAAAATGGCATCCACTAAAAAATGGTAAGAATAAAACATGATAGTGACCATGTGTTCACTTAACCCAATTAAGCCTAATAGGTGTAAATACTCCTTTATACAGCATATGGACATCATCATCCCAATAAAATTTATACCTGCTTAGGTTTGTCCCATAAATACCTCTCTTAAGGTAGTCAAAAAATGTGCATGACAATGAAATTACAAAAGATTGATCATGTGTCCATTTAAAACAAGTATCTCTGTTGCATGTATCAAACGAAGCATGTCCTAAATGATCTTGACCTTATCCAAGGCCTCCTGGACTAAATGTGTACCCAATAATCGAGCCTCTTCCGGCTCAAACCATCCCACTAGAGACCGACATCGTCTACCATACAATGCCTTATATGGAGCCAACTGAATGCTGGACTGGTAGCTGATGTTGTAGGCAAACTTTGCTAAATGCATAAACTGGTCCCACGAGCTTCCAAAATCAATGACACAGGCTCGGAGCATATCCTCCAATATCTGAATAGTCCTCTCGGACGGGCCGTTCGTATAAGGATAGAACGTTGTGCTCAACTGAACATGGGTGCCTAACTCCTGCTGGACTACTCTCCAGAAGCGCGAGGTGAACGGCGTACCCCGGTCTGAAATGATAGATGTCGGCATCCCATGAAGGCGAACAATCTCTCGGATGTAGATCTCAGCTAACCTCTCTGATGAATAATTGTGTGCAATAGGGACAAAATGCACTGAATTGGTCAGCCTATCAATAACGACCCAAATAGCATCAAACTTCTTTCGAGTCATCGAAAGTCTGGTAACGAAATCCATGGAAATCCTCTCCCACTTCTACTTGGGAAGCTCAATCCTTTAAAATAAACAACCAGGCCTCTAATGCTCATACTTCACCTCCTGACAGTTCAAACACCAAGCCACATATGCAACAATATCTTTCTTCATCCTACGCTACCAATAATACTGCTGCAAGTCCTAATACATCTTCACGGCGCCCGAGTGCATAGAATACCGCGAACTGTGGGCCTCCGCTAAGATCAACTCTCGAATCCCATCGACAATTGGCACACAAACTTGCCCCTGCAACGTCAAAACACTGTCATCATATAAAGTCACCTTCGTGGCACCTCTACGCTGCACCGTGTCTCTCAGGACACACAAATGAGGATCATCAAACTGCCGATCACGAATATGCTCCAATAATGAAGAACGAGCGACCGTGCAATCTAACACTCTACTAGGCTCAAAAATGTCCAACCACACAAATTGATTGGCCATGGCCTGAATATCGAAGGCAAGCAGTCTCTGGTTGACCAGAATATAAGCAAGACTACCCATTCTGGCGGATTTCCTACCCAATGCATCGGCCACCACATTGGCTCTCCCCGGGTGGTACAAAATAGTAACATCATAATCTTCTAATAACTCCAACCACCTCATCAGCCTCAAATTCAACTCCTTTTGCTCGAAAAGGTACTGAAGGCTCTTATGATCCGTGTAAACATCACACGTCACACCATATAGATAATGCCTCAAAATCTTCAAAGCATGAACAATGGCATCCAACTCTAGATCATAGACTAGATAATTCTTCTCATGGATCTTTAATTGCCTTAAAGCATAAGCAATGACTCTTCCATCTTGCATCAATACTGCACCAAGACCAATACGGGATGTATCACATTAAACTGTATAAGGCCCTAAGCCTGTGGGTGATGAGTGGCAATTTTACCACTTATTGTAGCCTCTTTTGCTTAGCTTTTTATGCCTCTTTAATATGAAATGAGGTTGCTTTTGTTGGTTATTGCTAGATTTTCAGGTAAATGATGCTAGTAGGTGATTTGGGCTGAAGTGACAAGGAATTGAGCTAAGAAGAGAAGAAATATTGCAAAACTGTCAGGCATTTCGCTTCTGCGGATTTTGATCGTAGAAGCGATCTCGCCTCTGCGAGATCTTGATCGCTTTTGCGAATCGTCGAAGAGCCAGCCAGTTCCGCTCATGCGGAGATGAAGACGCAGAAGCGGTCACGCTTCTGCGAATGCTTGATCGCGCCTGCGGAAGATCCGCTTTTGCGGAAATTTATATGCTTCAGCGATGTCTCTTCAGCGACAAGATATCCGCTCCTGCGATGGCTTGACAGGAGGCCCAATTGTCGCTTTTGCGAAGTAATTTCCGCTTAAGCGGAGCCGCACCTGCGAGGTATTTTCCGCAGGTGCGAAAGTTGAGCATCAGACCTGGGCAGAATGGACATTTCACACGTTTTGACCCCAAATCAATGATTTACTCGTCCAAACAGACATTGTAGGATATATCTCTGAATCTCTAATCAATTTCTAGACTCTTGAACATATTTTTACTCTTTGGCTTAGAGAGAAGGCTAGGGTTTTGCACATACACTTGGGTCTTGAAGATTAAAGTTTGTGGTTAAGGATTTCTTACCCATTTATATTTATTTCTTCATTTCCTTGCTTTGTATTGTATATCTAAGTGTGTAGTATTTATTTCCAACACTTGAATCTTGTTTATGGGAATATTCATATTTAAAGTGTGGATTAAATACCTTGTTGTGCTTATGTATTGAATGATTTTTATATATTTATGAATTGAGTTATTGTTGCTTTAATTATTCTTGTTCTTCAATGTTTCCAAAGAGATTAGCTAACTCTAGGACTCGCCCATTTACTTTGAATTAATTTTGGAAAAGATAATTCGAAGTTGGGAAAGATTAATTAACAAGAACTTGAGGCGTTAACCTTCACTTCATAGATTCAACCTAGGGATAGGATTGACTACTTGTAGCCTATCGGGTGCGCTTAATCTTCTAATTGAGATTAGGGATAATTCAATTAGGAAGTCTTGTTAGTCTTCGGAAGAAGCTAATTAAGAATTATTATCCGTGGCTAATTAACATAAACTCACTCATATTTGTAAAATCATGAAATACATTGGATCGTTACTTGAGTGTAATTCCCGATGCATTCATACTTGTAGCCATTGATCATTTTATTCGCTTTCTAGGTTAGTTTACATTTCCGCATTTAGATATAAACATTTTCCAAAACCCAAAATCTTAAGTGTTTGGCTTAGCGCGACTAGCGATAATTTTCTTGCATTCCTAATCGCCTACATATTGTTCTCTGTGGGATTCGACCCCGACTCATAGTTGGGTAAATATATTGCATACGACCGTGTCTATTGCTTTTTAGCGGTGGAAATGGACGTTATCAAAAATGGCGCCGTTGTCGGGGAACAATTTGGCGTAATTTAGGTTGTTTGAGAAGTAAGCGAAGGTGCTTTGGTCCAAACTTGTGAATATTTGTGTAATTATTTTTTTTTTACCTTGAGTCTATTTTTAGTGTTTGTTTCTTGTTTATTTTCTTAATTTTGAAAAATGGCATCATATAACGAAAATTGGTCGGGTAGTAGTTGTTCATATTTTGATGATCCTTGTCCTTATTGTGGAGGACCACACTCATGGCAAAATTGTTTAAATTCTCCCGGGGGTGGATTGTGCGCACAATTTCAACCCCATGAGTGGAGTATTTGTGATAAGTGTGGTTTCCAAAATGGTCATTGGGATGATTGTGCTTATTTTTTATTCCCTTCCTCAAGCCCCTACTATGATGGTTCTATTTGTTTTGATGAGAATTATAGGGTTATGGAGGTGGAAAAATTAGAGCATGGTCAAAATGGAGAATTCAAGCTCATGTTGGAGTGTTTACTTGAAGAAGGAAACAAGGAAGAAAATGCCTTGGAACATCTTTTGGAGACTAGTCTCCAAAATGGTTTAGCACTGGAAAGGTTACACTCAAAAATGGATGAAATGATCAAAGCCTCGGAAGTAAGTGAAAACCAAGAATCCTTCTTGGATGTTGAAAATGAAAATCCTTCCTTGGCTATTGATCAAAACCAAGAAGAATTCTATAATGCCCAAAATGAGAGAAAATTGCTCATGTTGGAGGTCATTCTTGAAAATGAGGAGAAGCGCAACTTTGCACTCGAGGACTTGAAACAATGCATAAATTACAATGGTGAACACATCCGCACTTTGGAGGATCAAATGCAAATTTTGGTTGAGGCTAACTATGCCCAACAAATTTCGTGTGTGGATGAAATCCAAGAAGAGTCCAATTCCGAGGAAGAGAGTAAGCTTTACTTTGAGGAGTCAATAATTGAACATCCGCCAACCAACTCAATGAGTATTGTTGATGCCAGCAAAAACATGGAATTTGAGTCAACCGGTGTAAATGCTAAAGTGGTTGTTGTTGACTCTAATCCGGGGGAAAAAGAGAATGTCAACATAGAAGAATTGCAAAGTGCAGGCTTAAAGTCACATTCCAAACATTTTCAACCTTGGAATTGTGTGGTGACACGGGAGTTGAACCACATGAATCAATGAAGGAATGCGAGGAGGAACAACTTTGGCCATACATTTTACAGTTTGATGAGGCAAGAAATCAAAACGACATTCCTCACTTGAAAGCCAAGAAGTGCAAAATGAAAATTTTAAGCATTGGCTCGAACATCCAATTACCACCCCCATCGCTCGTGGTCATAAGCTTGATTCCAAGCTAGGGGCCCAATTCATATCATCCAAGTGGCGAGAAAAGTGGTAATGTTGTTTGTGTCGTGCCACGACGTTAAATGCGGCGCTTGGTGGGAGGCAACCCATCGTTTTACAAAATTTTCGTCATTTTTAAATTTTTTTTTAAAAATAGCTTAGAATATCATGTTGAACTAATCTGCCAAATTTTAGAATTTTTGGAGTTGATTTGAGCAGGTCGGGATGACCCCAAGAGGCCAAACCAGTAGCTGAAGAAAACTGGCAACACAATTCTGCTAGAATCGCTTCTGCGATAAAACTCACGCACCTGCGGTATCGCAGAAGCAAAAGAGTCATCGCAGAAGCGTCCATAACGCAAAAGCGGCTCATTTTACGCTTCAGCGACATCGCAGAAGCGAGTTAAGAATCGCAGAAGCGACTGATCGCACAGAAGCGGTTCCAATACCGTTTAAGCGTGTCCGCAGGGGCGTAAAATATTTCGCAGAAGCAAAAATCCTCCAGCTTTTAATTTCAAAACAGAGGGAATTGAGTCTTTTGGCTATCCCTCTTCTCTTAACAAAAAAACCGTCTCCCATGCCCTAAAATCCCCAAAATTCCAAATTTTCTTAGAAATTTATCAAAAGCATTTCGTGTAGTCTCCTTCTCTTCTGCAAATATCAGGTAATCTCTTCCCATTCCATGTGATTTTTATATCCAACAATGTTTGTAGGTAATATGTCTTGATTTTTCTTTTCCTTCTTTTGGTTTTTAAATTCTAGATTGTTTTAGGAAGTGAGAAATTGGTTGAGTGTAGATAATGTGTGCTGTTAATTGTGAACAAATTTTGGGAAGTCTAGTACCACAACCATTGTTCAAAGAGAGGTCAAATTAAACTGCCCGCAAGATGTTTGTCACATTGTTTCAATGAAGTATTGTGGCTTTACATCGCAAATGGGACTTAATTGAATCATAAATCCTTTTACTGCACGAATACAAGCCAAAAATTTGTTTAGACATTGAAAAATAAGTAAAAATTTTGATGAAAGTGCTGGGAATGAAGAATATGTCGAAGACCGTAGAAGCGAAAATGTTTTCGCAGAAGCGAATCCGCTTCTGCGGAGGAAGCCACGCAGAAGCGATACTCCTCGCAGAAGCGAGCTCCTTTTCGCAGAAACGTAGCCGCTTCTGCGGCTCTTTGTTCGCAGAAGCGTAAACCATCGCAGAAGCGAAGAAATTTTCGCAGAAATGGATCCGCTTCGGCGGCTCTTTGTTCGTAGAAGCGGAAACTGGAATTTTTTGCAAATTCCAGTAGCTTTACAACTGCTCCTTCCCGGGCCCGTTCAATCCAAACTTTTTGCTAAATTGCAGTGTTTTGAAGTTCTTAATCCGGTTCAATTGCCCAATTGACGTTGTGTTGAATTTTTGTAGGTGATTTATTTGAAAATGGACGCAACCACAAGCGGACAACGGAGAGGAATCGAAGAAGAAATCAATGAACCATATGATGATACTCGCTTCATGTCCGCTGAGTGTGAGCGGCGATATTTGGATGACCTCGTCCACAAGAAGATTATCCTTGAAAAAGGAATTCATGAAGAGAAGTTGGTAGAAAAGCTTCCGGATTTATATGCTCGACTTGAATCATCGGGATGGTCCTGCTTTATCCCCACTCCTTGCAAAGCCAATGAGGAGTGGGTCCGTGAATTCTATGCTAACCTCAGGCGGGTAAATTTTGATAGCCCACAGATAGTCATCCGAGGGAAGTTAGTGAGGTTTGGAATTGAACAAATCAATGATACTCTTGGAATTCCCAACTTTCCGGTGGACCAAGTGCGAGAAAAGGATACTTGTGAAAATGGAGCATGGCTTGTCTCCAAGCTCTTTCCACCACAGCTCAGAGAAAAATGGGGAACCAGAAGAAAAGGGTTCAAATCCACCGACTTCACAGCCGAGGCTAAAATGTGGATATACATCCTCAACAACAGAGTTTCTCCTTGTGGCAACATGACTGATGTTTCCTACACCCGGGCATTGATCATAGCATGCATTCTAGATGGCACACCGGTGAATGTAGGATACTACATTCTACAGGAGATGAGGCGGTACTTGAAAGAGTACTCAAGCAACAAGGATGCAGGTCTGCTATTCCCTTCTCTCATCACACTGCTATGCACCAGGGCAGAGGTTGATGTCCGTAGCACCGATCGGTGGCTACCAGCGGACAAACCTTTTCATCCATTGAGAGTGACGGGAGATGGGAGTGCGGTTAAAAGCAAGAAGAGGAAAATAACTTTCACGACCATCGGTTCAGAGTCCTCTTCACAGACAGCTGCTCAGGGGCCATTTATGATCCTTAACTCCGAGCTTCAGACCATAAAGGAGTTAGTATCACAGCTTCCTAGTGGGCCATCCCCCTCACAGCCTGGGCCCTCTTACTTCTCCATGGACGACATGCAGAGTTACTTGGATGCCCATACACTCCAAAATGATAACATGAAGAAGATGGCAGCGTCAATGACTAAACTGGAGGGAGCCTACAGTACTCTGGCTAAGGCCCATGCTACCCTTCAGTCTGACTTTGAGGAAGAGAAGAAAAAGAACAAGAAGAAAGGCAAGCTGATGATCAAGATATGGAGGGGCATCAAGGCAATCTTCAAATGGGGAAACCCAGATAAGAAGATCCCTGTAGCGACCAAGGATGACAACGAGGAGTACTCTTTCATGACACAGTCTGCTGCTGATGATGATGATGATGATGAGGATGATGATGATGATGAGGACACCGATGATGATGGAGCCACGAGCTCAGCTCAGCAATGATCCGCCTTCCTCCCACAGTCTGCTAGTCTGACGCAGACCTCAAAAGACTCTCAAACGTTTTATGTTTTACATTTGATATTGTGCAGTGAGGACACTGCAATATTCTAGTTGGGGGTGGCTTGTGTAGCTTGTGACTATGCTGTGTAGTTTTTGACTTTGATGTTCTATACACTGTGTGCCCTAGCTGGGCTTGGTTTGATTAGTTATATTTGTGTTAGTATTGTGCTTTTCTTATTTATACTTCTTCTTATTAGCCTATATTTTTTTTTAGTATTATGTAGAGTAGTTTCTTTCCTTTTATTACTCCTTGGGTTTTCTTCATGCTACGGTTCTTTCCCAAGGAACAACTTAGTGAACCGGGTGACTTTTCCCGATGAGAGATAGTGTGACAACCTTCTTAAGGGAATTAGTCTTATTTTGTTAGGATGAGGCTTTTGGATTATTTCATACTAATAAAATTAGCCTCTTGTATGTAAATTATGAATTAAGAATACCCCTCCAAAAATTTGTATTAAAGTGTTAAAAACAAGTAAGTTGCTTGGTGTAAAACAATTTTGGTGATAAATTTTTGGCTCTTTTAGTGACTTCTAGCTCACTAGTTTTATAGAATTGATCCGTCTTCATTAATTCATGTGCCATGTGTGTTAGCGAGTGTTGAAATAAATCTTGTGTTTACTTCCATCATCTAGAACTTGCCCGGTTAGTTTTTCAATGCTAATGATAGTACATTTGGTTGGAGGAATGATCTTAGGCATTCTTTGTTTTAATTTTAAAATCTCTTTAGCCTTTCAAGTCTACCGTTGCATAAATAATGTCACTAGTACCCATTTTGAGCCTTTAAACCTTTCTTTGGCCAACTCATTACAAACATTTCCCTTTTTGTATAATAATTCCCTCTCTTGAACCCGTCCCTCTTTGAACACTGAGAATGAGGCTAAAAGCCTAAGTTGGGGGTGGTGTCAAAATGGAGATTGGTAAGGTTGTGCATTGAGTATCCACATGCCTCAAAGTATTTGTATTAAAATATTCAAGCTCCATAAGTAAAAAAAAAAATAAAAAAAAAAATAAATAAAGAAAGAGTTAGTCTTTACATATACGTGTAAATATGTACATTATGGAGCCTTGAATAAAATTTGGGAGAGGTATGTAAAGTGGTTCTATATTGGGAACTAGATGCCAATGAGGCTATGTAAGTTAAAGAGAGTCAATATACAAAAGAATGAAACTTGTGAGTAGTGTTCAAGGAGGATGAAGTCACTTGTACCCAAATGCTTACCCAACCTTCCCTAAACCTATATTACAAGCTTAAAAAGTCCTTATGGGACCTCCAACTAAGCATTCTTGAATAAGAATTGAATTAAAATAAGGGCAAGCTTATGGTATGATGTGTCGTAACACTTGAAGTTTCTTTGTGAGAGCGAGTGTTTTCGAAAACTTTGTCCCTTGTGTTTGTTGTAAATATAATGTTCTTTGTTGGGACTTTCTTTCTTGTGAGGGCGCATGAATTAGAAAAGACCGGTGAAATTGAGTAAAGTGAGTAATCATAGTAAACTAGTGTCTTTAAGTCACTTATTGATGCTTATTTTTGTCACTTGATTGTTTTGGAACTCCCTTGCACATTGTTGAAGTTGATTTTCCTTAGGAGGGAGTTATTCGAGAAAAGATATACATACTTGAGCCTAATTGTTAGTATCAACCAAATCCATAAGTATGGTGTTTGAATGAGATAAGTTGGGGATGTGGTGATATGTTCATAATCGCAATGAAAATTGTTTTGTAAATGGTGAAGCCTCATTAAAGTTGTAGTTTTGATTTGCTTGAGGACAAGCAAAAGCTTAAGTTGGGGGTGTTGATGAGTGGCAATTTTACCACTCATCGTAGCCTCTTTTGCTTAGCTTTTTATGCCTCTTTAATATGAAATGAGGTTGCTTTTGTTGGTTATTGCTAGATTTTCAGGTAAATGATGCTAGTAGGTGATTTGGGCTGAAGTGACAAGGAATTGAGCTAAGAAGAGAAGAAACATTGCAAAACTGTCAGGCATTTCGCTTCTGCGGATTTTGATCGCAGAAGCGATCTCGCCTCTGCGAGATCTTGATCGCTTTTGCGAATCGTCGAAGAGCCAGCCAGTTCCGCTCCTGCGGAGATGAAGACGCAGAAGCGGTCACGCTTCTGCGAATGCTTGATCGCGCCTGCGGAAGATCCGCTTTTGCGGAAATTTATATGCTTCAGCGATGTCGCTTCAGCGACAAGATATCCGCTCCTGCGATGGCTTGACAGGAGGCCCAATTGTCGCTTTTGCGAAGTAATTTCCGCTTAAGCGGAGCCGCACCTGCGAGGTATTTTCCGCAGGTGCGAAAGTTGAGCATCAGACCTGGGCATAATGGACATTTCACACGTTTTGACCCCAAATCAATGATTTACTCGTCCAAACAGACATTGTAGGATATATCTCTGAATCTCTAATCAATTTCTAGACTCTTGAACATATTTTTACTCTTTGGCTTAGAGAGAAGGCTAGGGTTTTGCACATACACTTTGGTCTTGAAGATTAAAGTTTGTGGTTAAGGATTTCTTACCCATTTATATTTATTTCTTCATTTCCTTGCTTTGTATTGTATATCTAAGTGTGTAGTATTTATTTCCAACACTTGAATCTTGTTTATGGGAATATTCATATTTAAAATGTGGATTAAATACCTTGTTGTGCTTATGTATTGAATGATTTTTATATATTTATGAATTGAGTTATTGTTGCTTTAATTATTCTTGTTCTTCAATGTTTCCAAAGAGATTAGCTAACTCTAGGACTCGCCCATTTACTTTGAATTAATTTTGGAAAAGATAATTCGAAGTTGGGAAAGATTAATTAACAAGAACTTGAGGCGTTAACCTTCACTTCATAGATTCAACCTAAGGATAGGATTGACTACTTGTAGCCTATCGGGTGCGCTTAATCTTCTAATTGAGATTAGGGATAATTCAATTAGGAAGTCTTGTTAGTCTTCGGAAGAAGCTAATTAAGAATTATTATCCGTGGCTAATTAACATAAACTCACTCATATTTGTAAAATCATGAAATACATTGGATCGTTACTTGAGTGTAATTCCCGATGCATTCATACTTGTAGCCATTGATCATTTTATTCGCTTTCTAGGTTAGTTTACATTTCCGCATTTAGATATAAACATTTTCCAAAACCCAAAATCTTAAGTGTTTGGCTTAGCGCGACTAGCGATAATTTTCTTGCATTCCTAATCGCCTACATATTGTTCTCTGTGGGATTCGACCCCGACTCATAGTTGGGTAAATATATTGCATACGACCGTGTCTATTGCTTTTTAGCGGTGGAAATGGACGTTATCAGTGGGCAAAACCAATATCGGTGTCGTAGTCGGAGTTGTCGTGAGCTTCTCAAGGCTTTCCTCACACTCGTCTAACCACCTGAATTGGGAACCCTTCTGGGTCAATCTGGTCATCGGGGTTGCTATGAATGAGAATCCCTCTACAAACTGGTGGTAATAACCTGCTAAACCCAAGAAACTTTGGATCCCCGTTGCTGAAGCTGGTTGAGGCCAATTTTTGATTGCCTCAATCTTCTTCGGGTCCACCTGAATACCCTCTACAGATACGACATGACCTTGAAATGCAACCGAACTCAATCGGAACTCGCACTTCGAGAACTTAGCATACAACTGAATATCCTTTAGAGTATGAAGAACCACTCTGAGGTGCTGGTCGTGCTCCTCCCGGCTAGTACACCAGAATATCATCAATAAAGACTATCACGAACAAATCTAGATAAGGCATGAACACTCAGTTCATCAACTCCATAAATGTTGTTGTGGCATTGGTCAACCTAAATGACATGACCAAAAACTCATAATGCCCATACCGAGTACGTAATGTTGTCTTAGGGACATCAGACGCTCAACTGATGGTAGCTAGACCTCAAGTCTATCTTTGAAAACACCTTCGCACCATGTAGTTGGTAAAACAAATCATCAATCTTCGAAAATGGATACTTGTTCTTAATCATGACCTTGTTCAACTGCCGGTAATCAATGCACATCCTGATTGATCCATCATTCTTCTTCACAAATAACACTGGCGCACCCCAAGGAGAAACACTAGGCCTGAAAAACCCTTCTCTAGCAAATCTTGCAACTGGTCCTTTAACTCATTCAACTCTGGTGGGACCATGCGATACAGCGGAATAGAAATAGGCTACATGCCTGTGGTTAGATCAATACAGAAATCAATATCCCTATCAGGCTGCATACCCTGCAGGTCTGAAGGGAAAACCTTGGGGAACTCCCGAACAATAGGAACAGAGTCAATTGAAGGGCCATTGTGCTTGAATCACGAACATATGCCAAATAAACCAAACACCCTTCTCGACCATGCGTTGAGCCTTTACATATGAAATAACACTGCGAGTGACATGACCTGAGGTCCCTATCCACTCCAACCGGGGCAAGTCTGGCAAAGCAGAGGTCACGGTCTTGGCGTGACAATACAATATAGCATGATATGGGGACAACCAATCCATTCCCAATATAACATCGAAATTCTCCATGTCTAAAATCAATAAATCAACACGGGTCTCAAGACCCTCAAACACTACTACACGAGAACGATAAACTCGATCGACCACTATAAAATCACCCACTAGTGTGGATACATATACAGGGATACCCAAAGCATCACTAGGCATAGCCAGGTAGGGTGAAAAATAAGACAACACATATGAATACGTAGACACATGGTCAAATAGCACTGAAGCATCCCTATCACATACCAGAATAAAACTTGTAATAACAGCATCTGAAGACTCAGCCTCTGGCCTAGCTGGCAAAACATAACACCCGGGCTGGCTGAAAGGGCCTCGGAGGGTGGCCTCTACCTTAAGAATCCCCACCTCCAAACGAGGTACCACTGAACCTACCAGAATGACGAGGCCTCTTATCTGACACCTGACCACCTCCCCGTGTAAGGGCTATCTCAACTTTGCGGGCCGCATTGGTCGCCTCCTGAAAGGAAATCTCACTACCAGCTCCCATGGCCATCTGGAGATGGATCAGCTGAATCAATCCATCAATAAACCGCCGCACCCTCTCTCGCTCTTTTGGGGAGTATAACAATAGCATGGTGTGCCAAGTCAATAAATTGAGTCTCGTGCTGCGTGACTGTCATAGTACCCTAACGGAGACGCTCAAACTATCTGCGAAGTGCCTCTCTCTGAGTGACTGGGAGAAACTTCTCCAAAAACAACTCCGCGAACTAATCCCATGTCAATCCTGGAGACCTTGCTGGTCTAGATAGGCAATAATCTCTCCACCGAGTCTTGGCGGATCCTGCAATCCAGAAGGTGGTAAAATCGACCTTGTTGGTCTCCACAATACCCATGGTCCTAAGGATCTCATGGCAGCTGAATAGGAAATCCTGAGGGTCCTCTGATGAAGCACCGCTGAATATGGTGGTGAAGAGCTTGGAGAACCGATCAAGTCTCCACAAAGCATCCGAGCATCAGAACCAAAGTACGAGCTCGATACCACAATCTTTTAATCAACTTTCATTTCCTTTTTCCTTAATAATTTCAGAAAAACAATTTCATAAATAATTCTTTCCTCGGGCTCCAGACCTCGAAATTCAACTCCGAGCACATGCCCTAGTCCCATATTTTTCTACGGACCTTCCGGGACCGTCCAATCTTCGGTCTAGGTCTGTTTACCAAAAATATTGACCAAAGTCAACTTTAATCATATTAATATCAAAATTCATTATTATTCACACAAAATTCATATTTAAGGCTACACGCACAGAATGCACACGTAAATCGAGGCAAGTATAAATAAGATTTTTAAGACCTCAGAAGCACGGAGTGGATGAGAAAATAGGTGATGACCCTTTGGGCCATCACATCCTCCACCTCTAAAACAATCATTCGTCCTCGAAAGGACAAAACAAAGAAATACCTGAGTTGGGGAACAAATGTGGATAACGGCTCTACAAATCTGACTCGGACTCCCAGGTCGAGGCCTCAGCGGGCTGACCTCTCCACTAAACACGAACAGAGGGAAAACTCCTAGATCTCAACTGACGAACCTGTCGATCTAGAATAGCTACCGGCCCCTCCTCATAAGATAAATCCTTGTCTAACTAGACAGTGCTGAAGTCTAACATATAGGTAGGATCATCGTGATACCTCCGAAGCATGGACACATGACACACTGGATGCACGACTGACAAGCAAGATGGCAAGGCAAGTCTGTAAGCCACCTCTCCAACATGATCGAGGATCTCAATGGGCCAATGAACCTAGGGCTAAGCTTACCCTTCTTCCCAAATCTCACCACGCCCTTCATAGGCAACACAAGGAGCAATACTCACTCACCAACCATGAAAGCAACATCTCGAACCTTGCGTTCTGCATAACTCTTTTGCCGCGACTGAGCTGAACGAAGCTTGTCCTGAATGATCTTGACTTTATCCAAGGCCTCCTGGACTAAATCTGTACCCAATAACCGAGCCTTTAGCAGCTCAAACCATCCCACTAGAGACCGACATCGCCTACCAT
The DNA here is from genome assembly GCA_032618575.1 of Nicotiana noctiflora. Taxonomy (NCBI): domain Eukaryota; kingdom Viridiplantae; phylum Streptophyta; class Magnoliopsida; order Solanales; family Solanaceae; genus Nicotiana; species Nicotiana noctiflora. The sequence goes on from JASVEL010011932.1 coordinate 453,482, forward strand.
ACAATGCCTCATATGGAGCCATCTGAATGCTGGATGGTAGCTGTTGTTGTCGGCGAACTCTGCTAAATGCAAAAACTGGTCCCACGAGCCTCCAAAATCAATGACACAGGCTCGGAGCGTATCCTCCAATATCTGAATAGTCCTCTCGGACGGGCCATTCGTATAAGGATGGAACATTGTGCTCAACTGAACCTGGGTGCCTAACTCCTGTTGGACTGCTCTGTAGAAGCGCGAGGTAAACTGTGTACCACGGTCCGAAATGAAAGATGTCGACACCCTATAAAGGCAAACAATCTCTTAGATGTAGATCTCAGCTAACCTCTTTGATGAATAAGTGGCTGCAAGAGGGATGAAATGTACTGAATTGGTTAGCCTATCAACAACGAACCAAATAGCATCAAACTTCTTTCGAGTCATCGGAAGTCCGGTAACAAAATCCATGGTAATCCTCTCCCACTTCTACTTGGGAAGCTCAATCCTCTAAAACAAACAACCAGGCCTCTAATGCTCATACTTGACCTCCTGACAGTTTAAACACCGAGCCACATATGCAACAATATCTTTCTTCAACCTACGCCACCAATAATGATGCCGCAAGTCCTGATACATCTTCATGGCGCCCGGGTGAATAGAATACTGCGAATTATGGGCCTCCGCTAAGATTAACTCTCGAATCCCATCGACATTTCACACAAACTCGCCCCTACAACCTCAAAACATCGTCATCATCTAAAGTCACCTTCGTGGCACCTCCACGTTGCATCGTGTCTCTCAGGACACACAAATGAGGATCATCAAACTGCCGATCACGAATCTGCTCCAAGAATGAAGAACGAGCGACCGTGAAAGCTGACACTCTGCTAGGCTCAGAAATGTCCAACCTCACAAATCGATTTGCTAGGGCCTGAATATCTAAGGAAAGCGGTCTCTGGCTGACTGGAATATAAGCAAGACTACCCATACTGGCAGACTTCCTACTCAATGCATCGGCCACCACATTGGTTCACCCAGGGTGGTACAAAATAGTAACATCATAATCTTTCAACAACACCAACCACCTCCTCTACCTCAAATTCAACTCCTTTTGCTTGAAAAGGTACTGAAGGCTCTTGTGGTCCATGTACACATCACATGTCACACCATATAGATAATGCCTCCAAATCTTCAAAGCATGAACAATGGCTGCCAACTCTAGATCATGGACTGGATAATTCTTCTCGTGGATCTTCAATTTCATTAAAGCATAAGCAATGACTCTTCCATCATGCATCAATACCGCACCAAGCCCAATACGGGAAGTATCATATTAAACTGTATAAGGCCCTGAGCCTATGGGAAAAACCAATATCGGTGCCATAGTCAGAGCTGTCTTAAGCTTCTGAAAGCTCTTCTCACACTCGTCTAACCACCTGAACTAGGCACCCTTCTAGGTCAATCTGGTCATCGGGGTTGTTATGGATGAAAATCCATCTACAAACCGGCGATAATAACGTGCTAACCCCAAGAAACTTTGGATCCCCGTCGCTGAACCTGGTCGAGGCCAATTTTTTACTGCCTCAATTTTCATCGGGTCCACCTGAATACCCTATACTAAGATGACATGACCTAGAAATGCAACCGAACTCAACCAGAACTCGCACTTCGAGAACTTAGCATACAACTTAATATCCTTCAGAGTCTGAAGAATCACTCTGAGGTGCTGCTCGTGCTTCTCCCGGCTACGGGAGTACACCAGAATATCATCAATAAAGACTATCACGAACAAATATAGATAAGGCCTGAACACTCGGTTCATCAACTCCATAAATGTTGCTGTGACATTGGTCAACCTAAATGACATGACCAAAAACTCATAATGCCCGTACCGAGTGCGGAATGCTGTCTTAGGGACATCAGACGCCTTAATCCTTAGCTGATGGTAGCCAGACCTCAAGTCTATCTTTGAAAACACCTTCGCACCATGTAGCTAGTAAACCAAATCATCAATCCTCGGCAATGGATACTTGTTCTTAATCATGACCTTGTTCAACTTCCGGTAATCAATGCACATCCTCATTGTTCCATAATTCTTCTTCACAAATAACACTGGCGTATCCCAAGGAGAAACACTAGGCTTGATAAAACCCTTCTCTAGCAAATCTTGCAACTAGTCCTTTAACTCCTTCAACTCTGGCGTGGCCATGCGATACGGCGAAATAGAATGGGCTGCATGCTTGGGGCCAGATCAATACAGAAATCAATATCCCTGTCGGGCGGCATACCCGGCAGGTCTGAAGGGAACACCTCGGGGAACTCCCGAACAATAGGAACAGAGTCAATGAAGGGACCTTTGTGCTGGAATCACGAACATATGCCAAATAAAACAAACACCCCTTCTCGACCATGCGTCGGGCCTTTACATATGAAATAACACTACGGGTGACATAATCTGAGGTCCCTCTCCACTCCAACCGGGGCGAGTCTGGGAAAGCCAAGGTCACGGTCTTGGCGTGACAATCCAAGATAGCATGATATGGGGACAACCAATCCATCCCCAATATAACATCGAAATCTGCCATGTCTAAAAGCAATAAATCAACACATGTCTCAACGCCCTCAAACACTACTACACGGGAACGATAAACTCAATCGACCACTATTGAATCAACCACTAGTGTGGATACATATAGAGGGATACGCAAAGCATCACTAGGCATAGCCAGGTAGGGTGAAAAATAAGACAACACATATGAATACGTAGACACAGGGTCAAATAGCACTGAAGCATCCATATCATAGACCAGAATAGAACTTGTAATAATAGCATCTGAAGACTCAGCCTCTAACCTGGCTGGCAAAGCATAACACCGGGGCTGGATGAAAGGGCCTCGGAGGGTGGCCTCTACCTTAAGAATCCCTACCTCCAGACGAGGTACCACTGAACCTACTAGAATGACGATGCCTTTTATCTGACACCTGACCATCTCCCCGTATAAGGGACATCTCAACTCTATAGGCTGTATTGTCCACCTCCTAAAAGGAAATCTCACTACCAGCACCCATGGCCATCTGGAGACGGATCAGCTAAATCAATCCATAAATAAATCGTCGCACCCTCTCTCGCTATTTGGGGAGTATAACAATAGCATGGTGTTCCAAGTCAATAAATTGAGTCTCATACTGTGTGACTATCATAGTACCCTGATGGAGACGCTCAAACTATTTGCGAAGTGCCTCCAGCTGAGTGACTGGGAGAAATTTCTCAAAAAACAACTCCGCGAACTGATCCCATGTCAATGCTGGAGACCTTGCTGGTCTAGATAGGCGATAATCTCTCCACCAAGTCTTGGCGGCTCCTACAATCCAGAAGGTGGCAAAATCGACCCCGTTGGTCTCCACAATACCCATGGTCCTAAGGATCTCGTGGCAGCTGAATATGAAATCTTGTGGGTCCTCTGATGAAGCACCGTTGAATGTGGTGGTGAAGAGCTTGAAGAATCGATCAAGTCTCCACAAAGCATCCGAAGACATAGCCGCCCCATCGCCTGCCTGGGTTGCAATACCTGGAAGAGCTGTCATAACTGGTTGAACCACTAGGACATGAGCTTGGGGAGCTACCTGCTCCGGAGTACGCATGGAGGGAGTCTGAACTCCACCCCAGCCTGAGATGTGGCTGGTTCTACAGGAAGCAAACTTGTTCTAGAGATGCTCTCCATAAAGCCTACGAGTTAGACTAAAGCGTCCTGAAGTACTGGAGTGGCTATGAAACCCCGTGGGACCTGATCTGGGACTACTGGAGTTGCTGGAGCTAGAACCTCTTCATCATAGTCAACATGAGGCTCTAGCTCTGGGACTGCTACTCGGGGCAGAGCTCTTCCCCGGACTCGGCCTTTGGCTTAGCCTCGGCCTCACCCTCGGCTCCGGATAGGAGTTGTTGCTGGGGGCTCGGGCTGGTGCACGGTAGAAGCGGAAGTGCATGTTCTCGCCATCTGCAAAAGAACAGAGTAGAAAGTCAATCAGTATTTGAGAAACAGAATCGCATGACAAGAAAGAACAAAAGTGAAGCTTTTCCTAACTCCGTAGCCTCTGAGGGATAAATAGAGACGTCTCCTTACTGATCCCTCAGACTCTACCAAGTTTGTTTGTTAGTAGTGAGACCTATGTAACCTAGGGCTCTGATGCCAACTTATCACGTCCCGTATTTTCCACCATCGATAGTCGTGATGGCACCTACTATCGAAGCTAAGCAAGCTAAATATTCAAAACTTTTCACTGATGACATTTTAACAATATAATTAAGCGGAGGCGCTTTAAATAAAGCGGAAGACTTTAAGCTTATGTAACTGAAATAAAATTTGCGGAAGTTGAAACACATTTCTACCCAGAGTCTAGTGTCACTAGCTCACGGACTACTATAGAGTACTAAAAACAAGTCTGAAATGATATTACAATACTGTTTGTCTGGAAACAAAGAAAACAAATTAAAACACAGAAAGACTTCGGCCTGCGAACGCCAGTTAGGCTACCTCGTGAGTCCTTGGACTAAAGACAGCTCCCGGGCAATCCAACTGCTGCTGTCAAAAAGCTGCTCCTAGATCTGTGCAAAAGATGCATAGAGTGTAGCATCAACACAATCGACCCTATGTGCTGGTAAGTGCCTGGCTTAACCCCGGCGAAGTAGTGACGAGGCTAGACAGGACCTACCAAAAATAACTTGTGCAGATATATGTGTACAAGGCAACGAAAATAACAGCAAAAAACATCAAATAAAAACTGGGAAGGGGCATGCTCGGGGTGATACAAAGAAAACAGATCAACGGATATAACAACGAAACTACATTAATACTATGGCTCATATAAGTGGTCGGCATGCCATACGATCCCGTAGTATATATTTTATAAATGGTCGGCGTGCCACTATTTCATAAATCATAAGTTGACGGAGTGCCACACGATCCCATTTTATAATTCATATTACATATAATCTTTCTAGAGGAGGCCCCATTAGGGGAATTCAACAACATAACGACTTAACCCGGCAAGGGTACAACTAACAGCCCGCATATCCCGGCAAGAGAGAATACATATAATGCTTAAATCCCAGCAAGGGAACAATAACAACAATAGACTACGCGTCCCGACAAGGGAATAATTACAACACTTCCTCTTTTAATCACTTCTTTCTCAATTATCAATTTTTGGTTCGAGCCAACGCTCCCATAATATACCAATCACAATTCTTCCTCAATCATTCACATTATATGAAACTTATCAATTAAACCAGGAAGATGTATCACAAAAATCTGAGTCAAACACAATTAAGACTCACGGTCATGCTAGACTTTGGTGCATAGATAACTGTCATCATGTCTATACACTGTACTCCAGATTTAGTAGTTAGCAAATAATATCTTAGTCTTATTCCCTCAAGCCAAGGTTCCACTTACCTCGAATGCTCCAAAAATCCACTCAAGCCTCTAGTATAACTTTACCCTTTGAATTCACCACAAAACCGCTCGAATCTAGTCACAGATTACTTGAATGTATTAAGAAATGCTAATTGAATCAATTTGAATGCATGAAGATGAATTTCCCAAAGTTATGCTAAAAATTTCCCAAAATGCCCCCGGACCCACGTGATCAAAACCCGAGATTCGGATCAAAACCTGTTTACCCATTCCACAACGAATTCATATCTATGATTTCTTTTGAAATCGGACCTCAAATTGAGGTTCAAATCTTTATTTTAAGAAAACCTAGGTTCTACACAAAATTTCCATTTTCACCCATAGAAATCTATGATTTTAAGATGAAAACATGTTTAATCATGATAAAGATTGAAGAAGTTGAGTAAAAATTAACTTACAAATGATTCGGAGAAGATAAGTTTCTTTGAAAATCGCCTATATACTGTTTGAGTTGAAAGAATGAAGAAATGGGGTGAAAAATGCGTCAAAGTATGAAAAATGCAGGCCTCAATTATGGGAAATACGAACATGGGTTTGCAATTGTGAACCCAGCAGACCGGGGAAACGCGAGACACAAGTTCGCATTTGCGAACACCGAACAACCCAGGGTTTTCGCATTTGCGATCATTGCGTCGCATTTGCGAACAACCCAATCCGCATTTGCAAGAAGAAGGATCGCAATTGCGATACCAGGCCTAGGTCCGGCACTTCGCATTTGCGATCACATAGCTCGCATTTGCGAAAACTACAGAAGCTCCAAATACTAGATTTACAAAAATGAGAAATGCAATTCGATGCCTATACTAAACTCTCCCGAGCCCTCGGGACTCCAAACCAAACATGCACCCAACTTCAAAAACATCATACGGACTTACTCGTGCAATCAAATCGCCAAAATAACATCAACATCAATGAATCAAGCCTCAAAATCATCATTTTCATTTCAAACTTCATAAACTTCCAACTTTAGATATTTAGGTGCGAAGCACGTCAAATGACGTCCAATTTCGATCAAACTTTACAGAAAACGCTTAAACAATATATAAGATTTATTCCGGGCGTCGAAACCAGAATACGAGCCCAATACCACAGTCTTTTAATCAATTTTCATTTCCTTTTTCCTTAATAATTTCAGAAAAACAATTTCACATAAAAAAATTTTTCATCGGGCTCTAGACCTCGGAATTCGACTCCGAGCACATGCCCGAGCCCAAATATTTTTCTACAGACCTTCTGGGACCGTCCAATTTCGGGTCCGGGTCCGTTTACCCAAAATCTTGACCCAGGTCAACTATAATCATATTAATATCAAAATTCATCATTTTTCACATAGAATTCATATTTAAGCCTTCCGGCTACACGCCCGGATTGCACACGCAAGTCGAGGCAAGTAAAAATAAAATTGTCAAAAACTCAGATGCACAGAGTAGATGAGGAAATAGGTGATGACCCTTTGGACCGTCACAAGTACATGCCGTATAAAACATTAAAGAGATAATACTGCAAAAATTCACAATCATATAAGGTTGTGGGTAAAATTGGGAGAATGAAATCCATACATGTAATATTGCTTGGTACACCTAGCGATCCATACTTCATTCACACTACAAATACAACTGTATGAGCTCATCACTTACAACAGAGGGAGTCAGAACACCTAAATCTGTAAATAGTAGTGTAAGATACTGAGGTGGCGTATAATCACGAGCAGAAGTTTCAACCTCCACCTTGGATGGAATTGGTACCCCAAAATCAATTGGACGTAAAGCTGGCACCATATCTTTTTGATCCAATGGATAGAGACGAGCAAACTGTATAAAGAAATTTGAAATTATCAGCGAATCAATCATGTGGTAGATTGCATTCACTAAACATCCTCTTTGGAGCAGTTTATATAAAAAGCAACATCAAGAAGTTGGGAGCATTTTTTTCAAATCATGTATACAGTAAGGGAGTTCAATCAATCACCATCAATGTGATGAAGAAATATGGTATCTACCAACCTTATAGCTTTCAGCTGCCACATAGACTGGTTTATTCATGCTCTTGGCTACCAAAGCAATCTGGTAAGTTCCCATCATGTTGATAATACCGCCGCTTTCAACCACACCATCAGCCCCAACAAAAATCATATCAACTTCATCCATGCTATATGCCACAGCAGAGTCTATTAAGAGCTTCACAGGAACGTCAAGCTTGGCTAGCTCATTGGAAAATCGTAATCCACTCCTATCAGGCCTTCCTTCTGCGTTTAAAATAATAAATACCAATTATCACAAGATGGAATCAGGTCCCTCTAATGCAAGCATATCTAAAGCTAATTCAATCCTAAGCCAACGAATAAAACAACCAAAATAATAAGGTTTAAAAGAAAGCAATAATTTTTTACCAGACTGCACTAGCCTGGAACTTAGAGGAAGAGAAATAATATCTGTCACACAAGATAACAGAAAAGCTTAACCTTTACCTCCCACGTTAAACTCCAAGATAGCCGCAAAGATATAAATGAGCAAAACAAAGTTACTTCCCCATTTTCCTTATTTAATTCAATCAAGAAACCTAATTGACTTTTTATTTGGCGAACTGGCAACTGTAAGTTTTATTAACCCCCCCACCCCACCCCCACCCCCCCAAAAAAAAGAGTCAACTTCTTTCTAGTTTCTTTCCTTTCCTAGAAGCCATGCACAACACAACAAACCTCAAAAGAGAGAGAGAGAGAAACAATCAATTTTCCATCAAAAGCAATGGAATACCAGTGCAGAGAACTCTAAAGACCTTCCTGTTCTGAGCTGCTGTTTTCAGCAGCTCCAGAACCACTCGTGAGAAACCATGTACCAAGATGGTGCAACCATCAAAAATAAAATCCTGACCGAGCATAGCAATAATTTTCCTTGCCTGCAATGCAAAGTTCAGAGAGTATCTATATTAGTGTGATGAGCAATGCATTAATACTTTCTAGTCTTTCATGGACAATTAAATTTTTTTTTTTAGGTATACCTTATAGGATATCTCCCCAAACTTCTCTGCACGTTCGAGAAGTCGAGACTTAGCTGAATTGAAGTCCTCATATTCCAATGCTGAAGTTCTTGTTACGTATCGCATGAACAAATCACAACCAGCTGTCAAAGAGATGGAAGTAGTGTCCCAAGACTGCCATAGCACATAAGCAATGAAGGAGTGTCAATGGTTGCACCACCGGTTGGTATCTAGTTTCCAAACAACCTTTCTTTCTGAACTAAAATTTGAAGACAAATTCGCTCTTATATAATCACAGTATCAAACGGACAATACCACACCTTTCACCCATCAATTTCAAATTATGGTCCTATCTACTAAAACATGATCCTCTGGTTTTCATCTTTTGGTTTGGTTTTCCAGCACAAAAGTGGCACCACCAACCACATGATTAAACAAATGAAAGAGCTCCATTTAAAAAATAATGCGTTGTCACACACAGCACAAAGTATTGGATTTCTTAGGAAGAAGAAAGTGAATCAAAAAGTATGAAGATTTGTAACTTTGAGGTTCAAATGAATTACTTTCGATAGAGAATTTATCTACTGCCAACCCTGCTTTACTATCTCTTTAATAACAAGTATTCTCGCAAGATACAACAAAGCCTTGTGAATTCCGTAACTAGCAACACTAAAAGAATTCCATAAAACTCTTATTCTATGTGTGGGAATTCACTTAGTATATCTTGAAATAATTTACTGCAAACTTTTCATTATAACATTGAAAATTCAGTTGTCCTCTTATTTATAGACCAACAAAGACTCATGCATCACCAGTCTTATCCTTACGAACGGTTACTTTTTGACAGACGCGTTCTTTCATGAAAAGTCACAACTAGTTTGCAAGAACGACATGGTTGCACGCATAAAGAAAGATATCGTAAGGTTTAAACCTTCCATCAGCATAAGCTTGTCAAAGTTCCAATAAAGTGATAGGCACTTGGTTTTTTAAACCTTCATTCCAGGCTAGAACCAGAAAAACCACACATAACGGTCTCTAGCTTATCATCTGGGATAGGCCAAAAAAAAAAAAACAGGAACAGCCATGGCTTGTTGAAAAAAGTGCCATTTTCGGAAAAGATAAATAATTGTCTGAACATGAGCAAAGCAAACAGTAATAATTTCCTCTCTATTTAGCATTATAAATCAATTTTGCAAGTTATCAAAAACATATTTTTCTCCCTTCATTCAGAATTTTATACGTTCTTAAAAGAAGTTCCGAAAGAAAATCTTCAGGAAATTCTGCCGGGAGGTTTTGGAGGCATTGTTATATCCTGTAAGGTTTATTGCTGATCCCCAACAACAATGTCCAGGGTATAAATATCTTAATGAAAGTGTTCTATGCGCCTCAATGCCTAAATATTATCCAGTGTTCTAATACAAAGTATCTCACCATCGAAACTCAAAGCATTCAATTCACTGTAAGACCCAGAGAAATTAAAATTTTCAATATATGTGTAGATGAAAACAAAACAAAAAATGAACCTTGAGCGAATCAGAAGCCTTCTTGAGCTCAATCTCAAGCTCCATCATTGTAGTAGCTTCACTTGACCGAATAACAGAGGCTAAGGCCCTAATAGCAGCCACAGCTTCAGCCAAATCAGGTTTTTTACGCCAATTATCGAACTCATCAATCACACTAAACATCTTCCCAGAATCCACAATTTTTGAGAACGAATTTTCGGTGACAACGCCGTCAGGGCTGTGGCCGACGGCGGCTTGAGCCTGAGCAAGCCAGTCACTGGTGACAACTCCATGGTGAGCGGCTCTAGTCTGATAGTAGGCGGAAATATTGGAATTATTAGGGTTAGGTTGTTGAAGGGTTTCGGCCGCCATGGATAATGAAGACATGCGGCGGCTCTCTGAACTGATTACGTCGTCGTTTTCTCGTTTGTCAAGAATGAACGAAGCTGATCTATGCCACATTTATTTGGTGGGGATTGGATATAAAGCTATGCGAATTAGATTCGATGAGAAGGAATCGGAGGAATGTAGAAAGGAGAAATTCCGGTACGATTAATATACTATTCCGTTCTTTTATTAGTTTCCGTTCCTTTTCTTCAACACTGTACCGCCTATTTTATTTATTTTTTGTTTCTATTTTTAAAATTTTAATTGGTTTCTGTTCTCTTTTTGACAAATAAATTTGATACTACTACGTCTCACTCAAAAATAAGCTGAGATTCAGTTGATACCACTGCACCTAAAAATTAGAAAAATGATAATATTTGGATTATTTTGATGCTAATCGAAAAAAATATAATAATAATAACCTAACCAATAAGATGTACTACTGTAATTTCAGATATAATTTTCCTTTAGACTTTGCTTTGCAATTTTAGACCATTAGCATATTTTTATTGCCTTGGCTAGCGGTATAAATATCAAGGGAAATAATTCAAATCATATGGACTTTGTTGAATACTTGAATAGTGTATACGATCAAAATTGAATTTGTCCTTTACGTGACTAATTGAGACTGGAACATTACTTTAAGACATGAATTAAAAGGGTCATAGGCATTTTAGCCTATAAGATCATTTCCATATAATTTTTGATAATTTTCTTCAAGTGGGGTGTTACATATAACATTAGCGCAAGGGTCATCATTTTGTTTACTATCCAATTTGTCACGCCTCGAATCTAGGGATGTGTCCGGCACCCAGTGCCTCACCTATCCTAGTATACATACCAACTTGCAACTAAGCAACTCTGAACATATAATGTGATACTTTGGCCATGGGCCATATTGCAAGACAACTGCAAATGCTGACTAAATATCAATACACTGCTGGGCCAACAAGGCCACCATAATTATTGCAGCTGACAAACCAACCAGATATACATACAAGGCCTACAAGCCCAACATATTACATTAGATGACATGATATGTCTACAAGCCTCTACTGGTGGATATACTGTGATCGGAACATCTCCCCGACCGAAGACCCCGAAAGGCATGGACCTTACCGATCAAGCTGAACTCGGGCAACACTTAATGAGGAGGTCTACCCGTCTGTCTAACTGAACTTGCACGTATGAAATGCAGCACCCCCAAAATGGGGACATCAATACGAAATAATGTACCGAGTATGTAAGGCAATATACTGAAAACTGAAACTGAACTGATAATGTAATAACTGCAAGTAGTTCAAAGATAATTTAAAGATATGCTTACTTGTTGATACTGACTTAACTCTCTGAATATAGTAAGTAAAAATAGTTGTTCGACCATATATATATATATAACTGTTCTGCCATAGTAGGCTCTCTTACATGCGCTCGACTATACTAGGTTCCATATCTCGACCAACTAGGCTTCACTACTAAAAATTGAGGCTATAGCAACGTTTCGTATTGCAACGGATCTGTAACCGTTGCTACAGGGGGTGTATCGCAACGATTTTAACCGCGACCAAAGATTATTGGAACTATTAGGACATTTTAGCACTCAAACAGTTGCATTATCCTTTGAGCCATTATAATAGATGTTTATATGGAAACAATTTCTATAACCATGGCAATAAATCTATATACTGTAACGGTTGATTAAAAAAATTTCTCTATCGCTACGTTCATTGATTCCCATTCATATTTCACCCAGTTTTTCTACACCCGCTATAATTATTTTTATATCTAATAAAATACTAATATCTAAATCCCTAATTTTAGTATAACCCCCACTCATTCCTTCCACATTCTCTCCCAAAGATTAATATACGCCTCTATTGTTCATCCGTAAATTACTAGGAGTTCATCCATCATCGGCGGCTGTTTTTCTCAAAATTCCCAAAAGTCAGTCTTTTGTTGTTTTCTATCGAGGATGAATGTGAACAAGTAGGTTACCTGGATTGATGCTTCCATATCTATACCTAGAATGGTAATTCGCATATTTACTCTGTCCTCTTGTAGAGCTTGAAATGTTAAATATGGTTCCACTTTATGCCTAAACAGTAATTTATTGATTTACTTCATCCTCTTTGTAGAGCTTTAAAAGTTTGCAATATGCTTAAATTGATTTCTTTTTTCCCTTCCTAATGATGTGATGCAGGCTTTGCATTCAGATCTTGTAGTTGCAAATATTGCAGGGTAATATTTTTACCATAAATCCTTTAGGGTTTCTCCAATTGGTGTTCGAGTTTATGATCAGAGAATTAAAAAACAAGTTGAAAATCGAAGAACCCCCATTCTTTTTTGTTCAACTTATTAATTTCTTCCTTCCTTAAAGTGGTGAGTATTTTCTATTGAAGCTTTGATTCTAAGTTAGAGATCTATTAGGGTCTTTTTGTACCGTAATTTCTACATTTTTGCTCTCGATTTTATGAGAAAAATAAAAAAAAACATCATGATTGAATCATTTCTTCTATTGTAAAGGTCGCATAGGTTCCCCTTTGAAGCAGACTATCAGCATTTTGCTTTGTATTTAACGAGCAATTTGCTTCTATAGTCTTGACTCCCGCGCTAGATCGAAGGGATAAAGATTAAATTTTAGATATAATTTTGCCTTTTTCTTTCTAAACTCCCAGTTAAGTCGGGTTAAAATGAAAAGGTTATTACTATGTTTTATGTATTTTTTACGTCTCGATTCCTTGTAATTCTTCTAAGTAATATTGCAATTCTCGAACTAAATTAACCTTGTGATCACTGTGATTTTGGTTTCACAGTGAGCAGAATATAAGTAGTTCCTGGTTTAAATTACTTACAGTTCATCATAATATATGTTTTATCTTCTTAGTAAGGCTTGTTTCAAATCACAACCAAATCATATAGCCACTCCTCATCATCATCATCATCATCATCATCATCATCCTCTTCAGTGTAGAGCTGTTGAGCTATGTTTTAAAGTGGCACTTAATAGGCTTCCAACAAGTCCTGGTCCACTCCTTCACGGCCAGCCTTGTTTGTCTAATGCTTTAATTGTTGCACTCAAAAGATCACAAGCTCATTAGAGAAGAGGCTGCATAGAACAACAGCAATGGCAACCTCTTCTAACTATAAAGGTTGAATTAGAACTGTTCATTTTGTATATTTTAGATGACCTTAGTGTTAGTAGTGTTATGAGAGAAGCTGGTTTCACAAGCACTTTAATTAAAATCATTAAAACATGCATGGCGTTGATGAAAATGAACTCCCTTACTTCCTCGCCAAACATTTGGTCAAGAAAAATAGGTCTAATACGATAAAACTCATTAACCAATACAAAGCAAATTATTTTGGAACGTTAGGAATCAACTTCTTATGTTTCTTCAGTCTTTCAGTGCTACAATTATAGCCTTGCTGGGATTAACTCTACACCTAGCTATAGTGATTTTTACTCAAAAATTCTTAGCTAGAATATAAAAGAAAAAAACTTATAACATATATATTTATATTGTATAAGATAAATTCTGGATTTCCTTCTCAAATTTCTTTTTTTTAGATTTCGACATTCTTTCTTGTTCAAAGATTTTGTGGTTCAGAATGTTACACTGAATCTGGTTGGAATATTCAGTAAGTAAGGGATTTTAATGATCGGAAAAAATATGAGATTGGTCAGTTGTTAGCTATTTTATAACTTCATTATGTTTCACAAATTGGTTTTAAGGTCCAGTGTGGGCTGCTACCAAAAGTGTGTTGATTATTTATTTGCAAAAAACGTCCAAATAAAATACAGATAATCGAAAAAAGTTGAGGTATCCACACACTGATAACAAAAAGTTATGCTTTAATCCACGAGGTTTTATGTTTTTTCTTTTTCTTTAAATTATGAACTTGCTAACTTTGCATAAAAGATTCTTATACTAACTTTTATGTATCTAGTCAAAAAAGAAGAAAATTATCGATACTTTGGATATTCTATCAAGTAAGGACATCTTTGTGGCTACAAAAAAAAAATGGTTGAGTATACAAAGGCTCATATGAGAATACAATTAGTAAAACTGTAAAAAAAATTCTAATTTAATATTTGCGGTAATTTTTAATATGACTTACTAATTTTGTACTCGCTGGGTCTTTAAGTATGTAATGTAGTAAAAGATTTTCCTTCAAGCAGTACACTAAATAGTTCATATATGGCCTTTCTTCCATGTGCATAGGTCTCTTTGAGTGTTCTTAAATATATGACCTTTAGTATCTATAATCTAAGAGGTTTGTGGACATATCTTATAAGGAAAAAGCACTTATTATCTATTATATAATTGTGAATCATGCCATGATTTGATGGTAGTCACTTAAGAGTGTTTGTTTCTCTTTAGCATGTGGTATCCATATCTTTGTGTATTATTCATAAAGATGATAGAAAATAATGAGTAATTAGCTGATGTCCATTATCACATGCTTACTTCTTTCGGATAATCTATTAAGTTAATTTGTTCTTAATTATTGACTCAATTTTATTTTTTTAACTCTTTTCTCTTGCATTGGTTTATAGGCTGAAATGGTGAGAGTAAAATCAACTCAAGAAAGTAAAAATGGAAGCGATTAAGTTGACGCTTTTGCATCAGTCATGCGACCTGAGCATCCAGGTCGCAAAAGATTGCATGGTGGAGGAGTTACCAAGACTGACTTAAAAAAAAAAAGATTCTAGATCATCTGTATATGCTATTGATGAGATGATGCAACAAAAAATAGAGGAAATGGAAGAAAGGATGCAACAAAGAAAAAGGAAAAGTTCAATCGTCAACATTAACAATCAAGGTCAGTCTGTACCAAGTGTTACACCTATTCTCTTTCTTCTTCTCCTATTTTTCTTGTATGTGTTTGGGAAGGAGAATTGCGCATTTTGCAGCAACTTTGGAAAGGTTATTTTTACAGCTCTTTTACTGCATTTCTGGGTAATATTTGCAGTTATTTTGCTGCATTTTGGGTAATTTTTACAACTATTTTGTTGTGTTTTTAGCAACTTTTCAGCTGCATTTTAATGAAGGTCTCTGCTGATTTTTTATGGAGTTCCTAATGGAGGTTTTTGTGTTTTTACCTGTTATTCTCTTGCTCACATAGGCATGTAATAATTATATAACAAAGAACAATCTAGGCATGTTCTGGTTTGACTTGTCATACGATAACCATATGAAAGGCCTTATTACAAAAGTCATGTTTGATGTGGAACAAAATTTATTTCTGCTGAATGTCCATATTATTTTGTACCTAGTTCTTGCTTATTTTTTCAAAGTAGAAGTGGCCAAATATCTCACTTTTATAGAAATTTATTAAACATGCTTTGGTTACTAATTTATCTCAATTTGTCATTAGATTAGGTAACTAGCTAACTCCTAGCTTATACTTACATTATGAAACTACAAAGGCATTTAGTTATAATGTTATTAACAAATCATTTGTTCAAGTCCACTTAGTTATAATTTCACTCAACTCTCGGTTATAGAAACTTTGTCACTTCTTGGTGTCACTCCATTTGTCTTTTTTTTTTTGGGAATTTCTCTGGCCATAACTATCAAGAACAAAGTATTTGGTTCAGTCAAAACAACATCATATATAGTGGAGAACTGAAAATGATATGTGTTCTTCGTTTTCTTTGGTTTTGCTCTATTCATATAGATATGCTTGCTCATTAATTAACTAAAACTCAATTAGATCTTGCAACTGATCAATTTGAATGTCATGTTCCTATTTTTGCTGCCTTTTTTGTTTTAACAATGCTTTGGTGCAACTTGTCCATTTTAAGTGTTGTATATTAATTTCTCTCGAAGGATACTAACTTTATTTATAATCTTTTATAAAGGTGAAGTAGATGAAGAAATGAAAGAAGGAGGCAGTGAAGATCTAGACCTTACTTAAGAAGAATTTTGAATTGTTGTAGATTCATGGTCTAGGATTAACGTTTGTTATCAACATTTTGAGACTTACTTCAAACTCTTCAAATATAAAACGTGTGCTATTGGAGTAGAACATTTTGCTTTTGTGGATAGAATTAGCTTGTTGTACAATTTAGATTATGAATAGTTTTATTTTGTTATTTAAGATTTATTGAAATATGTAAATTATATTTACAAGAAGGGCAATATTTTCATTTAATTTAAACCGTTACTATAGCCTACTAGAACCATTGCCATAGGAGTCGTGTGATGTTTCCAATAGAAAATATAAACGGTTGCAACATGACCTACAAATCGTTCCAAAATGAACTATAAACTGTCGCAATAGGTAGTTCACACCGATACAATAGCTGAAAAAAATCGTTCTCATAGTCATATATATAGTCGTAACAATATCTTACATAACCGTTGCTTAAACGATACAGTTAATTACCGTTGCATTAAATGTTATGGTAACGGATTTCAACAGTTGCAATTGATAAGCATAGTCATTCCAACAGGGAGACGGAAAATCGTTGCGATAGACCACATTATAGCAACAGTTTTGTGAACTGTTGCAAGAACCGTCCTATAAGCCCTATTGCCACGCGAGATGGTGTAACCGACGCACAACCGTTGCGATAGCTCTATAGCAACGATTTACCTATCTGTTGCAATGGTTTTCCATGCGTTGCCATAAACCTCACATGGCACTCCATATAAAGAATGCATCCATATCTTAAGAGCATGAACAATCGCGGCCAACTCTAGATCGTGCACAGGGTAATTTTTCTCATGAACCTCCAGCAGACGTAAAGCATATGCAATAACTCGCCCCTCTTACATCAATACACATCCCAAGCCAACACGAGAATCATCGCAATATACATCCCTTAACCGGAAGGCAATACAAGAACTGGTACCGTGGTCAAAGCCGTCTTGAGCTTCTGGAAGCTCTCCTCACAATTATTGGACCAACAGAACGGGGCACCCTTTTCGGTCAATTTGGTCAGAGGTGATGCAATAGATAAAAAGCCCTACACAAATCGCTGTTAATAGCTTGCTAACCCCAAGAAGCTCCTGATCTTGGTCATTGAAGTAGGATGTGGCCAGCTCTGAACGACCTCAATCTTTTTGGGATCCACCTTAATACCCTCTTCTGACACTACATGCCCCAAGAATGCTACTGACTCTAGCCAAAACTCAGACTTGGAGAACTTAGCTTAAAATCTAGGCCCCCTTGGCCTGCTGACCTTCCAGGATAGCATCCCTAGCCTTCAACATTCAAATCTTCTCAGTGCACTATTTTGAGCATTGATGAGCTGTGAGATTGTAGATGTACTTCCTAACTCCCTTCCCCCCACTCTTCTCGGTGCACTCACTTTCTTCCAAAATTGTTTGAGAGAAGGCCTGCTTCTTGGTTCCTACCTTGCCTTGCCTTAAAAACCTGCGTCAGCAAAACCCCATATGAGAGACGATCATTGCCATCCTTGAAGGTTGCTACTTTCTGCATATGTTCGATCATGATAGCAGGCAAGTTTACAGGGTTAAAGCTATCCAGTTGCTCCATTAGAAACAAGTCAGACTTGGAAGTCATGGACCTCCTCTCAGCACGGGGTAATAGAACTTTGTTCGCCAACTCAAAGAGCAACTGGTAAATAGGGAGTAATGCCTTCTTGTGAACCTGGTCCCCCGTTTAGTTTCCATTATCCTTCACCACAGCATTTCGAAAGTTTGACCCATACCCATCTTTCGCAGTAGACACACCAACCATAGGAACTTTAAGAATTTCTCCAAGCAGACTCACATCAAATACAATATTCGCCCTACTAATCAAGGTCAGGATGTGAGCACGTGATTTAGCATTATATGACATACTCCCATAAATTCAAAAAAAAAATTCTAATTATTTATAATTTCGTAGATTTTTGAAGTCTTTTTTTGGTTAATATTTGTATTTATCTGTGCATGTTTATTTTGACAAGAGGGGTTGCTCTTATGGTAAGCAACCCCCACTTCCAACCGATAGGTTGTGAGTTCGAGTCTCCCCAAGAGCAAGGTGGGTAGTTCTTGGAGGGAAGGATGCCGGGGGTCTATTTGGAAACAGCCTCTCTACCTTAGGGTAGGGGTAAGGTCTGCGTACACACTACCCTCCCCAGACCCCACTAAGTGGGATTATACTGGGTTGTTGTTGTTGTTGTTGTTGTTGTGCATGTTTATTTTATTTAATTCATAAGAAAAATACAAAAAATATATTGCCTTTGTATTTAGGATTTAATTTTATGTTTTTAGATTAATTATTAATAAGTTATTTTATAAAATATGAAAAATCACAAAAATTAGTTCATGTTGCATTTTAACTCTTTAATTTCGAATTTTTTAGAATTTTCTTTTAATTTAGGACTTAATTAATCATTATAAATATTATTTAACTTTATAAGTTTAATTTGGTATGATAATTTGGTTTAATAATTAATTTAGGTTTTAAATTTTTAATTTGAAAAGAAAATATTTTGAAATTGAAGTAAAGGAAAAAAGAAAGGGAATTGAAAGAGAATGCTGGTCTGGGCCATTTTTTTAATTAAACTTCTATCAGCCCAATTTATTCCCCCCAAAACCCGTCCAATTTTAGCCCAAATTTCCCCTTAACTCGGTCCGCCCCTCAATCGACCAAACGACAACGTTTTAGTCTCTCATCATCTGAGCCATCGATCTTACTTGATCGAACGACTTGGAACCGGTTCATTTGAAAGTATGTAACTGTCCACACGCCCCTACCCTCCTCTAACTCGTTTCTCTCACTTCACCTCCACTACCAGAGACTCTTCATGGAATTCTAGCGCCGCCCCCAAATCATCTACCTTCTCTGGTGGCGGCGCCGCCTCTAACCCGTCCCAAATCTACACCACATAACCCCCAACCATTCTTCTTCTTAAATCCTGGAACATTTGCCCTCGAATCACCCTAGGATTCTTCGAATCTTGAATCAAGTTGTCGAGTCCCTAAAATCCCAAAACCCCAAATCGAGATTTCAGTGAAGCATTAAAGTCTAAAGTTGTTGTTCTCGCAAGGTCTGAAGCACTACTCTCAAATGCTGCTCATGCTCCCCAGGCTATGCGAGTGTATCAAGATGTCGTCAATGAAAATGATGACAAAAGAATCAATATACGGCCTAACACCCGGTTCATCAAATCCATAAATGTCGCTAGAGCATTAGTCAAGCCAAAGAACATCACCAGAAACTCATAGTGGCCATACCTAGTCCTGAATGCAGTTTTCGGAACATCTGAATCCCGAATCTTCAGTTGATGATACCCTAACCTCAAGTCGATCTTAGAGAACACCCTGGCACACTGCAAATGATCGAACAAATCATCAATACGGGGCAATGGATACTTATTCTTGATGGTGACTTTGTTCAATTGGCTGTAATCAATACACATCCGCATAGTCTCATTCCTCTTCTTCACGAATAGTGCTGGTGCACCCCAAGGTGATAAACTGGGCCTAACAAACCCTTTTCCTAACAACTCCTCTGACTGCTCCTTCAGATCCTTAGGAGCCATACGGTACAGTGGGATAGATATAGGCTGAGTTCCTAGAGCCAAATCAATATCACGGTTCGGAGGCATGCCAGGAAGATCAGAAAGAAAAACATCGATGAACGCTCAGACTACTAACATTGAATCAATCGTCGGAGACTGTACGGTGGTGTCTCGCACATAAGCTAAGTAAGCCAAACACCCCTTCTCCACCATGCGCTCAGCCTTCAGGAAAGAAATGATCCTGCTAGGCGTATCAATTGTGGAACCCTTCCACTCAAATCTCGGCAACTATGACAACGCTAGAGAAACAGTCTTGGTATGGCAATCTAGAACGACGTGATTTGGAGATAACCAATCCATGACCAGGATAACCTCAAAATCGATAATATTGAGCAAAAGAATATCTGCTCTAGTCTCAAAACCACAAAAAGTAACCATACAAGACCAGTAGATCTGGTTCACAACCACAGAATCACCCACAAAACTGGACACATGAACAGGAATACCCAAAGGATATGGAGAAATAGCCAGAAAATGAGCAAACAGAGATGATACATAACATTAAGTAGACCCTAGATTAAATAATATTAATGCATCTCTACCGCTGACGGAGATAATACTTTTGATGACGACATCAGAGGCCAATACATCCGACCTGGCTGGAAGAGTACAAAATCTAGCTAGAGCACTAGCTGTCTGGCCTCCACCTGACCGAGGAGTAGCTGGCTAACCCCTCCATGTCTGGCCTCCACCTCTGGATCAGCCTTTACCGCTCTGCCCTCCACCTCCAGGTGGCTGGGCCGTCGGTTTTGGAGTCATGGGCTGCTGCCCATGCGGTACTGCCTTACCCCTAAGTCTGGTGCAGTATCTCCTCATGTGACCTATGTCACTGCACTCAAATAAACATGGTGCGGCGACCTGCTGCCCTAATGACTGTCCCTAATGACTCGTAGACCCCGTGGTAGGAGCCTAGATAGCCGATGGGTGATATGAAGTCTCTGGCATAGCATAGAAGTAGGGACCAGAAGAGCCTTGAGGACTTGAATACCCACTGGAAGAACCCTAGATAGTTAGTGGGTGGTAGGAACTCTCTGGAATGGAACTGAAATAGGTGCGTGCTTGAGCACCCCTG
The DNA here is from genome assembly GCA_032618575.1 of Nicotiana noctiflora. Taxonomy (NCBI): domain Eukaryota; kingdom Viridiplantae; phylum Streptophyta; class Magnoliopsida; order Solanales; family Solanaceae; genus Nicotiana; species Nicotiana noctiflora. Next base: position 474,410 of record JASVEL010011932.1, read on the forward strand.
GCGGGAGGTGGTGATGCTGAATATGGGGGCCTACTTGGTTGACCCCTCCTATACTGACCTCTGCCCCTATCTGGGGCACCTTTGAACTCTTCAAAGAATCTGGCTCTATTGACCTATTATATTTGCTCCCTACCCCTCTAACGATATCCCTAAATTTGGCGAGCAATCTCGACCACAAGTTGATACTCTGTACCCATCTCCACCTCTCGGACCATACCCGATCGAATACTAGGCCGCAATCCAGCCACAAACCTCCGCACTCTCTATGCATCCGTAAGGATTATCATAAGTGCATGGCAAGATAACTCAGAAACCTCACCTTATAGTTGGTCAAAGACATCTGACCCTGCTCAAGGTGCTAAAACTGATACCGTAGCTCTTCCCTCTTAGAGGGCGGAATATACCTGTCCAGGAACAACTGTACAAACAGACCCCAAGTTATGGGAGGAGAACTGGTGGGCCTACCAAGAATATAGGACTACCACCATCTACGGGCCTTACCCTCATGCTGAAAAGTAGTGAAGTCGATCCCATGCGACTCCAATATCCTCATAGCGTGCAGTCTGTCCTTGCACATGTTGATAAAATCTTGAGCGTCCTCATGACACTCACCTCCGAAGACTGGAGGGTGAAGTCTGGTCCATCTGACTAGTAACTTCTGCGGATCAAACGACCTAGTTCTCCAAACTCTTACTGCAGCTTCCAAGCCCTCTAAATAACCCTTTCAGTGACTAGTTTCTGGATTGTCTTTTTATTATTTTAATGACTTGGTAATTATATTTGTTTCTTTTGTTTTGATGTGGATGGGATGTATCAGTAATGCTCCCAATTTCAACATTCCATTCTTTCCTTTGCTTTATAAGCAAAGGTATATATTGTCTATATAAAAACTATCCTCTTTTGTTATCTAAATGCTTGTATTCTCTTTTTCTCTTCTCTATTATGTTGTATACACATATGAGACATGAGTTAGATAGGCTGGACTTCTTTATGTTGTTTGCCTGCTTGTGTATTTTTATTAATGCAAAAAAGGGAAAGTATAATTGAAACATGGATTTGCTTAAGGGGGAAGCATAAAGTCGTAAAACTTGTAAAGTTCCTATTACCTCATTTGGTTATTTCTACTTTAAATATATGTTATCAATGTCTAATCTTGTCATAATAAAAAAAAAGGAAGAAATTGATGGACTTTCAATGTCTTTTTGCCTTATGTTTTGATGATCTAACAAACTTAATATCAAGAACCAGATAGAGAACCTGACACACTTGGTACTCATTGTTAGTGAATGGATTCTAGTATGAACTCTAGCTAATGTTGAACTGCTGCAAGTGTAGAGAATAGAGAAACAAGATAGGGACATGATCCCTTGTGTTCCCATGACAGTAGTACGAAAGTCAATTGTGCACAGCTGAAAAGTGACTGCCACAGAAACAGAGCAGTTTTGCAGTCACTTGTCATTTGACTAACCAAGCGCTTACATCATTCAAGTGATGTCATCAAAGGTGTATTAACAAGTATTTTACAACAAAGACATTACTTAAGTACTTGAGAATTTATTTCAAGCATTTCAAGCCTTCTGCAAATAGTAAACTTAGTTCTCAAGAGCCTGAAGAACAAAGTTAAACGCTACTTCGGACCAGTTCCTAAATAGTATTTGTTGTCATAAGTTGAGTTGTAACTTTGTGATTGTTCTTATTGTAGTTTCTAAATTGCTTAGCTAGAAGCGTTGATTTGGGACCCCCTTGTAAAACCATAAACCCTTTGTATTTGTATCGTGACTAGAGTTAGTCATGAGTTGAAGTCTTTATAATAGGTGTATTGCAAAGTGGCTTGTAATAGGCGTATTACGAGTTAGTAAAGGATTAAGAATTTAATTCCTAGATTGCATTGGTAATTTAAAAGTTGTTCATAGTGAAGTTGAACTCCTACCACTGTAGGTCGTGGTTTTTTATCCCCTTGAGCAAGGATTTTTCCATGTAAAACTCCCTATCTTATTTACTTACTGTTTTATTAGTATTCTCAGTAGAAACTCACAGAGGACCAGGTACTCTATAGTTTGGTGGACTCATATAAACTATTACCTAGGGACCGATCAAGATCGAGATCGGCCAAGATCAAGAGCGAGCAAGATAGAGATTGAGCAAGATCGAGAAAAGCTTACCGAGCCAAATAATAAAAAGCCAAAATATCCACAATCGGGCGAGGATCACAGCAAAAATCTCGGCACGTACCAACAAGAGGCCGATTAATTAGCTAAGCATGAGATTTCTTACCTCATACAGAATTGTATCAAGAGCAGGACTCCCTTACTATATAAAGGGGATCTGATCATTTGTAAAAATACATCATATTCACGCAATACAAAGCAACATGCTATCATTTTCTAGCTTTCACTATCTTGTTGTCCCGTTCATAAGTCAGTTGAAATATGTTTTGGTTCAAGGGTGACCAAACTCGACGGACAAGGCTATTCAATTTTTGTGGTTTGCATTTATTTTTCTTGTCATCAATTTCGATATTAATTTATTCTTCTTAATCTGCACCAAGTTATATCATATATATCCTTAAATCTGCGTATAAAATTTAATTGTTATCCGATATTAGGATAAATAAATATTTAGTGTTAAACAAATTGAAAACAAAAGAAAACCCCCTATAACTTTAAACTTTTAACAGTCACAAGAACTATATAAATTCAAATTACTCTTTAGAGTAAGATCCTTTCACATCATTAGCAAATATCCTCTACCCAAACTACAGCACAGCCACACGCTAATGACTCAAGTGCAACATGAAGAAGTCATAATAAAAAAATCCCGATCTCAAAAGAAATATAATATTGTGAACTATCTATCGACTTTACCATACAGGATGGAAAAAATTGAAAGACTACTTTAGAAGCCAAAGAACAACTTACTTTATATGTACTTTATGTTTCTTTCTCTATAGACATAAAAAAAATTCAATTCATCTTCATTAATAAGAGTGTAATTAATAGTGAAGATCAAAAAGAAAAAACACTCCATTAATAAATCAATCCAATAAATTTTGCTACAAATTTTACAAAACTCAAGGTGAAATAAAATCCAAATAAATCTATATCTATCTATATATTATATAAAAGATCAAATAGAGATAATCAATCAATCAATTCTTTCAACCTCCTTTGCTTTATTACTTAGTATATTATAGTACATGGAGAATACCGATAGAACCGGAAGTACCCATCTATCAAAGAGAAAGAGGATGAGTTATCCATATTTCATTTGATGGTCATGTGTGAATTTGAAATTAAGCAGTGGAGATTACAAAGATCCCGACAAAAAATGGAGGTGTCTCCTACGTTACTCATGATATGTGAAAATATTGACATAATTTTATAGAGTCATTCGGTCAGAATACTACATGAAAAACATAAAGCGAAATGACATAAAGGGTAGGACGAGCATGTTATATTGACAACAGATTTCTGTAGAGAAGATAATGTTATTGTTCCTGAATATGCTCAACTCTACTGTTTGGATAATATCTTTGATAAAAATATTAAAATTGTGAGTCACGATTTACTGCTGAGTGTCACACCTCCTTTTTTTGCACATCTACCCCGAAGAATAAATGTATAATGAGAGTTTTTCCAATTAAAGTGATATTATTCGAACTGGGATTATTTATTTATTTTTAGAGTCGCCACTTGGGATATGATTGGCTTTTGGTGTCCCAAGTCACCGATTTAATTTAAATCCCAAATCGAGGAAAATTGTCGACTTCTCAATTGGAGTCGGTGAACCAGAAATTCTGTGTAAGGAATTTTGTTGACCCGAGGGAAGGCGTTAGGCACTCCCAGATCCCGTGGTTCTAGCACGGTCGCTTATATTATTATAAATGGCTAAAATTATAATTTTTTACATGCTCCAACCTATAGTACAATTTTATAATTATTTACCGCCTTTTAATTATTTTTACGAAAGTGAACATCGCCTAAAAATATATTTTGGGATCACGTCACATAAAATGCACCCGGATCCTCGACACATATTTATTTGATGTTTTCGGATTTGGATTTGGGTTTTATGAAATACACACCCGTATTAGCAAGGTAAGCTTATTAAAAACGCGCTTACAGAGTCTAATGTGTTGTTATCTTTTGGGAAGGTTGTAAAATTTGCGAAACGCCTAGTCCCAATTTTCTAAGTATTTTTAATTAAGTAATTAATGAGGGCCCTTGCAGTTATGCATTTGATTTGGTAAGGCTCGTCTCATTTTATTATTAAAGGCCAACTAAGAGCAGGCTAGAGTTTTTTATGGATTATTTGTCTCTAAAGGTCAATTAATTTTCAAATACAAATTCAGGCCACGAATTCAAGTCCGAATTCAAACAAAAGGGAAAACCCTTTTAGCTTGACCCCGCTACCTAATTCGAAACCCAATTTTATATTCACAAATTAATCACCCACATTCCTATGTAATTTAAAAAGGGTTTGACTTGTAGAAAATTCTTGGACCTTCAGAGTTTAGCCCAAACTGTAAACCATTGCCAATTAGACCAAATAAAATTATAATCAATAAACAAGATATCTTATTCATTTAATCTGAGCTTAATTTTCACTTAGTTTATCATGTTAAACAGGTTACTATAGAGATTTGGAGTAAATGACCATGGCAAGCTAATTTACTAACTTTCAGATATTTGTTCTTTGATTTTTAACTTGAAACACTAATATTTAAATTTGTACTCAACAAACTTATTCAAACTAAAACATCGTATTTAAAATTAGACTTAGGTGTTAACTTGAGACTCAGCTTTTGCATTCGAATTTGGCATGGAGAAAGTGAGGAGGTTACGTGATGTCAATTCTGTGTAGATTGGGTTAACTAGGATTTTGAGGAATTCTATGATTTGAAATTCAAAGATTTTGACGGAGATTCGAAGGATGGGGTTTGGGGGATTAGAAAGAGAAGGGGAAGACGAGTCTAATGGTGTATTTTGGCATAGTTTGGATGTCGGCGCCGCCGTGCATGGTGGTGGCTGCGCCTAAGATTTGGTATATCTGGGGAGATTGGGTAGGATTTGGGACAAACGGGGAGTAGATTTGGAACGAGGAGGAAGAAGGGGTTTAGGGGTGAAATTTTGGTGGTGTTTGGAGGTGAGCCACCGGTGGCGACGAAGCCTGGCCGACGGCGATGGGCGGAGGGACAGTGGTGCAAGGCGGGGTGAGATGGCCTGCGTGAAGGGTTTTACAAGGGTGATGTACAAGGAGGGGTACAAGGAAGGTGAAAATATTTTAGGGTTTGGGGTATATTTTCAGACAATTTTAACTAATTAGGAGGATCAATGGGGACCGTTAGATTAGAACAGATTAATGGCTCAGATTGAGTGACGCCAAAACGGTGCCGCTTTGGTCGTCCTAGACCAGGCTGGGTCGGGGAGATTGGGCCTAGGTTGGCTTGGCATTTTTGCTAATTGGGCTGACCGGATGGCCCAAAAATTGGCATGCTATCTTTTTGCTTCATTTTGCATTTGTTTTCTTTTCTTCTTTGCTTTTTCTTTATTTGTATTTTTATATTTATTTTGTATTTTATTTATTATTATTTTTTATTTTCGTTATGTACAATAAAAGATTCAAATTAAATAAAAACTTATGCTAATTAATTTCCAAAATTACTAATTCCTAACTTAAAAGAAAATTAAAAAAATGTAAAAATATAAAAAAGACTATTTTTGGTTATTTTCTCTTGTTTTAATAATGCTAATTAACTAATAAACTAAAATTGAACTTAAAAAATGCAATACCCTATTTTTGTATTTTATCATGAATTATGGACTCAAAAATACATAAAAAAAATACAAACAAACATAAAATTAAACACATAATTCCTAAAATTCAAAATATAAAGAAGAATTCAAATTTTAATGAATATATAAGAGTAATTTAAGCGTGGCAAAAATCATGTGCTCACAGCTGCCTCTCTTTGCTCGAATACAAGAAGGGTTTTCGGGCAAAGATAAATGAGCACTATGAATGATTTTTGCCTACTGAGCACTCCATGAGAAGCATTTTGAAAATTATCTGACCGAACTCTGCTTCAAAGGTTGCCTACATATCCTTGTCTATAAAGGAATCAAGTTAGTGTAGTTCTTGAGAGTTTGGTAGCTGGGACTACCGGGAGCTGTGATTGTCACTGCTGTTGTTGCTGCTACTGCTTGCTGACCTCCTTATTACACCAAAAAGGAAAATCAAAGCTAAGCTAGCTATGCCTATCAATTATGAGTTGCAATATTCCTATCTATAAATCTCTTGAAGTTTGATCTTGAGTCTGAATTGTTTTCGTTGTACACTCTGATCTGAATCGTGAAGCTCGCAAGTTATAGGTGTTTGCTTTTTCCTCCAGCATTGGGTCCAAACAAAATTAGCGGAACTTGTGACATTGATTAGATTTTGAACACTCCGTAATCTCGCTTGCTTCATATTTGGGTTCATTTCTTTTTTGTTCTGTTCTTCTTTTCCTGATTCTGGATTGAGACTCATTCTTTCGGTCATCACGAATACTGTGCCTTGAGGTAAGACGTGCTTAAAACATCAAAACAAACAAACGAACAAAATTTTTCTACCCCAGTTTTCACTAGGAAAATTCCGTGAGTTAATTGTGACACATGTCCAAGCAATCAAATCAGGCTTGTGTATCCTTGTGAATGCTAAAAGATGACCCGGTTATGTCGGAAAAAGAAAAAGCTCCTTGGGTTATGCTAGGGAGATCCTCAGTTTTTTGGTCGAGATTTAGAAAGAAAAAGCTCCACGGTTTGTTGGCTGGGTGATCCTCGATTTTTATTGGCCGGGATTTGAAAAGAAAAAGCTCCAACAGTTTTTTGGCCGGGAGATCCTCGGTTTTTTGGCCGGATTTTGAAAGAAAAAAGCTCCACGATATTTTTTGGCCGGGAGATCCTCGGTTTTTTGGCCGGGATTTGGAAAGAAAAAGCTCCACGATTTTTTGGCTGGGAGATTCTCGGTTTTTGGTCGGGATTTGGAAAGAAAAAGCTCCACGATTTTTTGGCCAGCATTTGGAAAGAAAAAAATCCAACGATTTTTTGGCCGAGATTTGGAAAGAAAAAAGCTCCACATTTTTTGGCCGGAAGATCCTCGGTTTTTTGGCCAGGATTCGGAAAGAAAAAGCTGCAACGGTTTTTTGGCTGGGAGATCCTCAGTTTTTTGGACGAGATTTGGAAAGAAAAAGCTCCACAGTTTTTTTGGCCGAGAGATCATCGGTTTTTTGGCTGGGATTTGGAAAGAAAAAGCTCTAATGGTTTTTTGCCCGAGAGATCCACGGTTTTTTGGCCGGGATTTGAAAGAAAAAAGCTACACAATTTTTTTGGCCGGGAGATCCTCGGATTTTTGGCCGGGATTTGGAAAGAAAAAACTCCAACGGTTTTTTGGTTGGGAGATCCTCGGTCTTTTGACCGGGATTTGGAAAGAAAAAGCTCCACGGTTTTTTGGCCGAGATATCCTCGGGTTTTTGGCCGGGATTTGAAAAGAAAAAAGCTCCACGATTTTTTGGCCGGGAGATCCTCGGGTTTTTGGCCGGGATTTGGAAAGAAAAACTCCAACGATTTTTTAGCTGGAATTTGGAAAGAAAAAGCTGCAACGGTTTTTTGCCCGGAGTTTGGAAAGAAAAAGCTCCACGATTTTTTTAGCCGGGAGATCCTCAGTTTTTTGACCGGTATTTAGAAAGAAAAAGATCCACAGTTTTTTGGCCGGGAGATCCTCGGTTTTTTGGCCGGGAGATCCTCAGTTTTTTGGCCGGGATTTGGAAAGAAAAAAGCTCCACGATTTTTTGGCCGAGAGATCCTCTATTTTTTGGCCGGGATTTGGAAAGAAAAGCCCAAACGGTTTTATGACCGGGAGATCCTCGGTTTTTTGGCCGAAATTTGGAAAGAAAAAGCTTCATAGTTTTTTGGCCGGGAGATCCTCGGTTTTTTGGCCGAGATTTTGAAAGAAAAGCTCTAACGGTTTTTCGGCCGAGAGATCCTCGCTACCATGGTTTTATTTTTCTGGGGGGTTTTCATTTTTATTTCTTTTCTTCTTCTTCTTCTTCTTCTCCTTTTCTTCTTCTATTTATTTTCCTTTTTATTTGGCAAAACTGCATAAGAGAGTTTCTAGGGAAACTTACCTTTGGTCGTTTTCTTGCTGCAAAATTGTTTCAGCGCTTACGCACTTCATTTCTTTTGGGGTCGCACCTGCTTCTTACATGGTTTCTTTGAATGGAATCTGCTTTCAACAAAGAACAGTTTATTAGTTTGAAACGGTGGTTGGTTTTGTGGCCTTCATCATCCTCATTTCTTGATCCCGGCCTCCTTTCTGTTGAGAACTTGGCTACTTGTTGGCCTTTCAGGGTGAATCTCTTTTCAAACCGACCGGGTTCAATTCTCAAGATTTCATTATGACTCGACCATGTGGGCTCTGGCCTTTTCACTTGATTCTGCCTTTGGGACCTTTGCTTTTGACTTTCTTTCTTTTCAAATGTCTTTACTTTGAAACTATCCACCACTATGGTCAGTCGGGATTGGCCCGACGCACTAACTAAGGCTGGGCATTTTCTTCGACTTTGACCAGGTAGGGCCCTGTAAAACCGGTCATGCCACCTTTTCTTTGTAATAGTTTTAGAACCAGAGTTAAACCGAAAGGGATTCAAAGAATAAATATACAAAAGGCAAGTAAATGAGTTTAAAGAGAAGCGTCCATTTTGGGGGGAAAGAAGGACTTATCTCGGATGCATGCTGGCTTCAAATAAACATGACATGCTTCTTGGACTGGACGCTCGACCCACAACTTCCCAGCTTCTCGTGAAACCCCTTGATCTGCATTTCAAAAACAGGGAATTTTGCCAGGACTCTTTTAGTGATGAGATGTCTTCTTTAAGGCCGATAGCGCTCTTTGCGGGTTTTCGCCAATTGACCTCTCTCATTTCTCTTCTCACCGTCGCCCGATAGTGCTCTTTGAGAGTTTTCACTAAGCGGACTCTCTCATTTTCAATTTCTCTACTCGCCATCGCCTTATGGTACCTGAAGGTTTTCACCAATAAGACTCTCTTATTTTATTTCTCTCAATTCAGGTAGATTCCATCAATGATATTTTTCACTTCCCTGCCTTTGCCAATTGATCTGAAGGACTTGAAAAAGGTCTATGGGTAAAAAGGATTTGAGTGGAATTACAACTTTGGAACCATTTCGACAGATTCAAACTAAACCGTCATACCATCTGCCCCAGTTTAAATTTTTGGGGAAATTGGGATTTTTGTTTTGGTGTGACTGAACCTCAGAGAAAGGCTGCCTACGTACCATTTCGGGATCTAGTCAAAACATAGTTCAGGAAAAATAATTCTTGTTTTTGTTTTTGTTTTTGTTTTCCTTTTTGTTTTCTTTTTCTTTTTCTTTTTTTTTCAACAATACTTCTGGGTTCCAAAGAGGGTGAATAGAAAAACATAACTGGCTCAAAGGGTTTACGAAGGATTGATAGTGTTTGAGGTAGCGGGAAGGAAAGCCTTCGTCATCTCAATTGCACAAAAGCCATCACCCCAAGAGACCTAGACATAGTACCTTTTCACTGCATCTGCATTAACTGTTGTTTCAGGATCATTTCCTTCGATGTCTCGTAGATACAATGCTCCTCTTGGTAATATTTTTCGGATAATGTATGGACCCTTCAAATTAGGAGCAAACTTTCCCTTTGCTTCCTGGTGATGAGGGAGAATGCGTCTAAACACGAGTTGTCCTACTTCAAAATTCCTAGGACGTACTTTCTTGTTATAGGCGCGGACCATTTTTGTTGGTACAACTGCCCATGGCAAACTACAGCCATTCGCTTTTCATTAACTAAGGACAACTGCTCCAGCCGGGTTTTAACCCATTCATTGTCTTCAATTTTCGCTTCCACGATTATACGGAGTGAAAGGATTTCTACTTCTGCTGGTATGACTACTTCAGTTCTGTAGACCAACAAATATGGGATTACTCCAATTGATGTACGGACTGTAGTTCGATACCCGAGCAATGCAAAAGGTAACTTTTCATGCCAATGCCTAGAGCTTTGAATCATTTTTCTCAAAATCTTCTTGATGTTCTTGTTTGCTACTTCAGCAACACCATTGGCTTTTAGCCGATAAGGAGTAGAGTTTCTGTGTATTATCTTGAATTGTTTACATACTTCTTCCATCAGACGAGTGTTCAAGTTTGCAGCATTATCGGTAACGATTGTAGCAGGGATACAGAAACGACAAATGATGTTGGAATGCACCACAACTTTCTTAGTGACCGACTTGAGCATGATGGCCTCAACCCATTTTGTGAAGTAATCAATTGCAACCAATATGAACCTATGCCCATTAGAAGCTTTTGGCTCAATCGGCTCGATGGAATCCATACCCCAAGCAACGAATGGCCAAGGTACTGACATCGAGTGAAGCTCTATTTGTGGTGCATGAATCGAATCACCGTGCACCTGGCATTGATGGCATTTACGGACAAAACTGAAGCAGTCATTTTCCATAGTTATCCAATAATATCCCGCTTGTAGGATTTTCTTGGCTAAAACATATCCATTTATATGAGGTCCGCACACTCTTGCGTGTACTTCATGCATGATTTTTCTAGCTTCCTCAGCATCAACACATCTTAACAAATTGAGGTCTGGGGTGTTTTTTTATAAAACGTCACCACTTAAGAAGAAACCACTTGCCTGCCTTCTAATGGTTTTTTTCTGATCTCATGTGGCTTGCTCAGGGTATTCTTGTGTTTTCAAAAATCTCTTGATATCATGATACCATGGCTGAGCACTAGATTCCATCTTGACTACATTTTAATAACCATGCCTTTCTTTGATTTAAATTTCCAGTTGATCAATATGAGCATTGCCTGGGTAAGGTAACATTGATGCTAAAGTGGCGAGTGCATCAGCTAGTTCATTGTGACATCGAGGAATGTACCTGAACTCTATTGACGTAAAGCGTTTGGTAAGGTCATCCACATGTTTTCGATATGGAATGAGCTTTACATCTCGGGTCTCCCACTCTCCTAGTGTTTGCCGGATAATTAAGTCAGAATCTCCCATTATCAATAAATCTTTGAGCTCTTGGTCGATGGCCATATTCATGCCCATGATGCAGGCTTCATATTCAGCTATATTATTTGTGCAGAAAAATCGGAGCCTAGCTGTAGCTGGATAATACTGACCATTGGGTGATATCAAGATTGCACCAATGCCTACACCTCTCACATTTACTACTCCATCAGAAATCATTTTCCAAGCACGAGTATCTTCAGTGATGACTTCTACTGAATTAACTTCTTCATCTGGGAAGTATGTGCTCAGTGTTTGATGTTCATCGTCAACCGAGTTTTCTGCCAAATGATCTGCCAATGCTTGGGCCTTCATTGTCTTATGAGTGACATAGACTATGTCAAATTCAGTCAGCAGGATTTGCCATTTTTCCAGTCTCCCAGTGGGCATCGGCTTCTGGAATATGTATTTCAAAGGATCCAGCCTAGTTATGAGATAGGTTGTATGGGCTTGCAGATAGTGCCTCAATTTCTGAGCAACCCATGTCAATGCACAACATGTTCTCTCCAACAAAGTATATTTGACCTCATAGCTGGTGAACTTCTTGCTCAGATAATAAATTGCTTGCTCTTTCTTTCTAGTTTCATCATGTTGCCCCAGAACGCAACTGAAAGAGTTTCTTAGCACCATCAGATACAAGAAGAGAGGTCGTCCTGATTCAGGTGGGACCAATACCGGAGGATTTGACAAATATTCCTTGATTTTATCGAAGGCCTCTTGACACTCAACTGTCCATTTGATCGCTACATCTTTCTTCAACATTTTGAATATGGGCTCACATGTGGTAGTCAATTGAGCAATGAACCTACTGATATAGTTTAACCTGCCCAATAAGCTCATCACATCCTTCTTAGTTCTTGGATGAGGTAGATCTCGAATAGCCTTTATCTTTGTTGGATCTAGCTCGATACCCCTCATGCTGACTATAAAACCCAGGAGCTTGCCCGATGGAACTCCGAAAGCATATTTGGCTAGATTCATCTTCAAATCACACTTACGCAGCCGTTTAAAGAACTTTCTCAGGTCTCGAACATGATCATGCTGAGTCTGGGACTTGATAATTACGTCATCTACGTATACCTCTATTTCTTGATGCATCATGTCATGAAAAATAGCGATCATAGCCCTCATGTATGTTGCCCCATCATTCTTAAACCCAAATGGCATGACCTCATAACGGTAAGTACCCCATGGTGTAGTGAAATCTGTCTTCTTGGCGTCTTCTTCATCTATCAACGCCTGATGATATCCTGTGTAACAATCCACAAAGGACTCTATTTCATGTTTGGCGCAGTTATCAACAAGGATGTGGATTTTAGGTAAAGGGAAATTGTCTTTTGGACTTGCCCTATTCAAATCTCTCTAATCCACACACACCTAGGTCTTCCCATCTTTCTTTGGCATGGGAACCACATTGGCTAACCATGTAGTATATCAGACCACTCGAATTACCCCTATTTTCAGCTGTTTTGCAATTTCTTCCTTGATCTTATCACTGATATCGGTTTTGAACTTTCTTTTCTTTTGTTGCACTGGATGACAGTCGGGGTAAATTGGTAGTTTATGCACCACTAAATCCACACTCAGCCCTGGCATGTCGTCATATGACCAAGCAAACACATCTTTAAATTCAAACAAGAGTTGGATTATTGCATCTCGAGTTTTCTCATCTGTGTGAATGCTTATTTTGGTTTCTCTTATTTCCTCAGCGGTTCCCAAATTAACTGGTTCGGTGTCATTCAGATTTGTCTTAGGTTTGTTCTCAAATTATTTTAATTCTCGGTTTATTTCCCTAAAAGCTTCTTCTTAGTTGTATTATGGTTCTTGATTTATTATTTCACAGTTAGACAGTGTGTTTGAGTCTGGGCATGAAGTCCGCAGGCATGTCATGTTATTTAAAGTTGCATTATTATAACTGAAAGGAAAAAATAACAAGAAATCCGAAAAACTAAAAGGAAAATGGACGATGAAATGTTGATTTCATTTCTTGGAATTTGGGAAGATAACAGGGTTTACATAAAGTTAAAAGGCAAGAGACTAAAAGAAAACATCTGAGTTACACCCTGAAATAACTCGAGATGTAGAACAAGGTGACATGGCTAATCTACCAGGACTCCCGCCTGATCGGGAATGGAGTAGCATTCCAATTCTGTAGTTTGGCATCTGATCCCATGTAGAGCACCTTAGTGGTGCTAGTCCCTTCCCCTGGCTCGACCATGTGGGTCTCATAAAGCATTTTCCTCATGGCTCCACATATATCTTCTATTTCCTCTGTCGTGAAAACTTCATCATCTTCTTCTTCAACATACTTGGGTTTGACAAAGGTCTCATACAAATGTGGCACTGGTTGTGGCAGAACCCACCCTTCTTTCTTCCTTTCCTCGTCCTATGTTTCATCCTCTAGAGTAGAGTGAAAACCTATCCCGAAATACATTTCTGCAGTGGGTAAAGTTACTGGCTCAGCTTTTCCTTGCAAAGCTTTCCCCAATCCTTTTCCCGATTTGAAGCCATGTCTGATCATTTCTTTGGCCACCATGATCGAAGCACTGGACAAGAAAGGCTGGGGGCATGTACTTCATTCCTCATATTGGTCAGCTACCACAACTTCGAAGGCTTGATAGACTATATGCTCACTTCATTCTCTTACCTCCAAGCACAGAATAGATGGATCACGATAGATAGACTGCTCATCTTCTCCATGGACCACATTCTCCTGGTCCTCATATTCAAATTTTACCATCTGGTGGAGGGTAGAGGGCATGTCTCCTACAGTGTGAATGCAAGGCCTTCCCAAAATAAAATTGTATGATGTATCCATGTCTAGTACTTGGAAAGTAACCTCAAAATCCACTGGGTCTATGGTCAGTATTAAATCAGTCTCGCCGATAGTGTCTCTCTTGAGGCCATCAAAAGCTCTCACGCAGACATTGTTGGGACAAATCCTCCCATTTCCGATCTCCATTCTTTGCAATGTGGAGAGTGCGCAAATATCCACCTCTAAGCCTCCGTCCACCATGACCCACTTAACATAGTAACCTTCACATTTGAAAGTTAAGTGTAAGGATTTGTTGTGAGTAGCTCCCTCTAGCGGAAAATCATTCTTGATGAAAGAAAGTTTATTGACAACGAAAAATCTTTTCGTCATTCTTTCAAGTTGTTAAACTAATGTTCCATTAGGCACATATGCCCCGTTCAAGGTTTTCATGAGGATCCTGATGTTCGGCGGACTTGGTCACCAATCTCAAGAGTGATACTTGTTCAGGACACCCTCTCAATTATTCCACTGTTTCATAGTCAGGCATTTTCATCTTTTGAAATAAGGCCTCTGCTTCTTCGGCGCTTACTGTCTTTTTAGATGGAAAACGTTTTCTTGCAATGCTGTTAACTTCAAGTACATTTGAGTATTTTTCAATAGGGGTGGTTCCTGGGAGTTCTCCTGTAATTTATTTGCCTTTATAGGTAACCATGGTTTGTTGGTAGTTCCATGGCACTGCAGAAGGGTTGGTCATTGGCTTCTGTGGTGCGCATCTAATAACCACTGGCTCACTCAGCCGAGGCAGCTTGATTGTCCCTCGCACCACATAGGCCCCTTTTGGTACGTACACTTGTGTCCCTTTCTTTACTTCATACTTCTTAGGAGTGCTCACGACTAATTGTTTCTCTTGAAGACCCCTTAAAACATAAAGAACCTCGTGTTTAGGAGGCACCGGCTCGGCTTTTGCCTCAGTTTTCATTTTAGGTTCAACTTTGATAGCTTTATTCTTCTTCTCCCCTTTTCCTGCTTCGGGGATGCATTTGGCTTCTTTTCGGCATTGGCAATAGCAATTATGGCTTTTAAGGCCGGATCAAATTCTCGATCTTCATAGATCATACCAATTACCGGCCTGTTGTTGTGAGTGGGCAACGGGTTATTAGCAACATTCAGGGCTTCTTCGTCCCGTAGCACTATTTTCCCCTTTTCAATCAAATCTTCCACAACCTTTTTTAATGTCCAGCAGTTATTGATGTTTTGCCCTTCCGCCCCTGAATGGTAGGCATAATGGATACCCCTTTGATAGGCTGGAGATTCCGGGTTCGAACTGTTTTGGGGAATGGGCTGTAGTAAGTTCATCTGGACAAGGTTTGGGAACAAACTAGAGTATGGTTCACCAATTGGTGTAAAATTTGGTCTCTTAGGAGGTTCCCAAGGGCGGAAATAATTTTGTGATGTTCGGGGATTATATTGGTTTTGGAAATAAGGCCGGTTTCTTTATAATGAAGGTGGGTTTCGATTAGCTTGCGGTTGCGATCGGCCAAACGGTTGGGCATTCATTGCCGCATAAGGAGGAGAAGACTAAGTCATGTCTGTATGAGGGTAATAGTGTTGAGGGGTTCTTTCAGAGAACATGGGTCTAGGGGCCCGTTATCTTCTCCCTCCCGATGTTGCCATCACTATTTCTTCCTTTTTCTTTCCCTTAGCCATTCCTCCAGACCCGCCTTGAATGGCTTGGGAGGTTGCTCTAATGGCTGATTGACTCAGGATTCTGCCTGTCTTTAAACGACTCTCCACCATTTCTCCAATCTTTATGCCTTCTACGAAAGGTTTACCCATGGTGGACATCATGTTTTTAAAATAATCTGCTTCTTGGGCTTGTAGAAAAATAGTCTCCATCTCGACCTCATCCATCGGAGGTTTTACCCTTGACGCTGCTCGTGCCACTTGATTGCATATTCACGGAAACCTTTTGAAGGCTTATTCTTGAGATTCGCCAAAGAGTTCCTATCTGGTGCAATGTCAATATTGTACTGAAACTATCAGACAAGATATGTCCTGATCCATGTAACATTCTAATTCTATACCCACCAAACTTTCTCCAAAATAGGCCATCAATAACTCTTCTTTGCCACCAGCTCCACACAGCTGATTACAGTACCTTTTGAGATGAGCTATGGGATCACCATGTCCATCGTACTTTTCAAACTTTGGTGTCTTAAATCCCATAGGCAGATGTACGTGAGGGAACATGCACAAATCATTGGAAGGGACATTTTTCTGCCCAATTAGTCCTTGCATATTCTTAAGACTTTGTTCCAATCTCCTCATCCTTTTTGTCATGTCATCCTATTCTGGGGCTTTAAGAGTTTTGTCCTACTCCAATGTGGGCTCATAAGGTGGCCGGGAATATGTATATTAAGGGTAGTGAGGAGGTTCAGCCTCAAAGTCCGGATTCTGTAATGTGAAGATTGAAGGGTCAAAAGCATGTTATGGCAATGATGGTTGAGTTGTTGTAGAGGATGGTGGAGCAGTAAAAATGTTGGGGGTAGTTCTGGATGGGAACACTTATGGGGGAGCTTCAGAGGGTGTTCTGAAAAAGTTAGCAGTCATGGTAGGTTGGCCCAGAGGAACATTTGGACGACTGATGGGGACAGTGGTAACTCCTCCTGAACTAGGGAACAGCTCTGGGAATCTAGGGATAGTACTTGAGGGTTCCTTCCTGTTGTTCCAAGCATCCCACATCTCCATCAAGCGCAAGCACAGTATTCGATTTTCTTTAGCTGTGTAGGATTCAAAGATTAGGATCCCAGAAAGTGGGTTGTCTTCATATATGGGGATTGCAGGAAGGGCCATTTCAGACGACATCTCAGTGCTTCCTTTGGATTTGGTGAAGTATCGATGTGAGGCCAGCTTACCACAAACCAACCACGATTTCTAAAAACTTAGCTGAAATTGACAGCAACCACAGTTAGTGTGAAACAAGTAACAGATAGGTAACTACACATTGGAATGTGATGCACCTATACACTTAACTGAGTATCTACATTTTTGCTTTGCCTGCATGCGTCATCCCTACTTTTCTCTTGTTCCCTTTTCCTTTTATTTCTCTTTTTGTTTTATTTTCTCTTATTTTTTCTTGGTTTTTCTTTCAATGCCTTATTGCTTTCCCTTGTGTTTCTTTTTCCCTTGTTCTTCCTTTTATTTATTTCCCCCATATTTCTCTTTTTCTCTATTATTCAAGATTACGGTTGAATCTTATGTAGATTACCTACGTATCATGGCCCCGCATGAATCAGACCAAGCGTAGTTCTGTCACAACACGGATTTCCCACCATCAGGAGTCGTGATGGATCCTACTATCGAAGCTAGGCCAGCCAATCCTTAACAACAGAACATACTAAAAATAATTAAGCATTGCGGAAAACTTTTTAGAAATTCAATAAAGGAGAATCAAATGTGGAAAAATATTAAACACAATGCTACCCCAAAACCTGGTGTCGCTATCTCACAGACTACTAAAGAGTACTACAACAAACTCTGAATGAAAGAAAAATACATAAGTCTGTTCTGATACAATAAAACAAACTGAAATAAGGGGATAGGGACTTCGGCCTGCGAACGCCGGCTAGGCTACCTCGAGAGTCCCTAAAGCTGATGACAACTCCCAACGATAATCCTACTGTTGCTGGTGACCGTAAGCTGCTCCAATGTTGTGATCTGTGCAAAAAGCACCGAAAGTGAAGCATCAACACAACCGACCCCATGTGCTGGTAAGTGCCTGGCCTAACCCCGGCGAAGTAGTGACGAGGCTAGATAGGACTTACTAAAAACCAACCTGTGCAGATATATATATGAATATACAACAATAACAGAAAGAACAACAGGACTATATGTGAAGTATACAACTGAAAGGAGAACGGGTCATCTGTGACAACATTAAACCAAAATCACCTTATTCACTTTCATAAGTGGTCGGCGCGCCACACAATCCCAATAATCATAATATTGTAGATAGCATGCCACACGATCCCAATAATATAATATAGTGGACGGCATGCCACACGATCCCAATAATCATAGTATAGGTGGACGGCGTTCCAAACGATCCCAATAATATAATATAGTGGACGGCGTGCCACATGATCCCAATAATCATAATATAGTGATTCATATAGCCTCTCTCTCAATGAGTTCCCCTTTTAGGGAAAACCCGGCAATATAATGATCTACCCAATAAGGGAACCACAAGTAGCTCAAACATCTCAACAGTTGAGATTACTTATAACGCTCGACCGAATAAGGGAGCAACAACAATCAGAATCTACTCGCCCCGGCAAGGGATCCAACCACATATTCTTAACAATACTTACAATTTCGAATTTATAAATATCATTACCATTTGAGCCAATGCTCCAAGAAGTCTCATGTTTTCATAAATAATTCCTTAACTAACTCATCACGTTGAATTCATCATTTACTAATAATGATTCTCAAAATATACTCCAAGGCAAGTACAAATAATACTCACGGTCATGCTAGACGCCAATGTATAGATACTCGTCACTATACCTATACACCGCACTCGATCATTTAGCAAATAGCAACAATAATACTCTAGTCATATTCCCTCAAGCAAGGATTAGATCACACACTTGCCTCGGTCCAAAAATAGCAATCACTCCTCTAGCACCGCCTTTCCTCTAGAATCCAACTCCGATATAATGGTATCTAGTCAATTTCAATCCAATAACATCAATTAGGGCTCAATAACACAATCCCATAGCCTAGATATGAAATTCCCATCATTTTACCAAAAATAGCAAAATTCGACACCGGGCCCACATGGTCCAAACTCGAGGCTCGGACCAAATTCCAATCACCCATAACCTTACGACTTAGAATATATGATTTGTTTCACAATCCGACCTCAAATTGAGGTTGAAACACCTAAAATCCCACAAGCCCTAGTTCTACCCAAAACCCCCAATTTCTATATTGAATTCACTAATTAGACTAGGACTAACCATGATTTAATGAAGAAATGATGTTAGGAAACTTACCCAAGGAGCTATGAAGGAGTTGGGGCTTGTGGAATGAAAATGGAGAGTGAAGGAGGAAGACCCGTATGTGTTTTGAGTGAATAATTCTGTGCATTTCTGTTTTGGTTTTATGAAAAATCACTGGGTAAAAATGCCCTATGCGATCGTATACAAGGCATTGCGATCGCATATGGTAGGGAGGCTGGTGCTATGCGATCGCGGATGGAAAGAAGCGATCACATAGAGAGGGAAGCTGGGAAATGCAATCGCACAAGAGAGGACGCGATCACATAGAACAATTTGGGCTCCTAATTTTTAACATTATGCGATCGCAGAAGGCCTTACGCAATCGCATAGAACAAAATGCCATATACCAGCAACAGCTAAGAAAATACCAGATTTTCAATGCAAAACACCCCGAACCACCCGCAAAATCACTCCCAAGCCCCCGGGGCTCCCAACCAAATGCACACGCTAACTCAACAACATCATACGAACTTGCTCGAGCGATCGAATCGTTAAAATAACATCAAAAACAAATAATTAACCCCCAAAACTCAAGATTTCATTTCAAAGTTCATAATTTTCTAACTTTAGCTATTTAGGTCTGAAACACGTCAAACGACGTCCGATTTCAACCAAACTTCACAGAAAGCGCTTAACCAATATTTAAGACCTATACCAGGAGTCGGAACCAAAATACGAGACCGATACCTATATTTTCTAACTCATTTTCATTTCCATTTTCCTTATTAATTTCAGAAAACAGTTTAACAGAAAAAAAATTTACCGGGGTTCTATACCTCGGATTTCGACTCTATTCACCCTCTTCAAATATTCCATAGAATTCATATATCTTAACACAAAAACATTCTGGCTTCGCGCCCGGACTATGCACGCACATCGAGGCAACAAAGAGTGAGGTTTCCAAGACCTCGGAAGCGCAGAAAAAGGGAGAAATACGGTGATGACTCCTTTGGTTCGTCACATTCTCCACCTCTAAAATAGTCGTTCATCCTCGAACGGACAAAAGAAAGAAGTACCTGAGTCAGGAAATAGATGAAGGTAACGTCTCCGCATATCAGACTCGGACTCCCAGGTCGAAGCCTCAGGAGGCTGACCTCTCCACTACACACGTACTGACGGAAAACTCTTCGACCCCAACTGTCGAACCTGCCGGTCTAGAATAGCTACCGGCTCCTCCTCGTAAGACAGATCCTTGTCCAAGTGGACAGTACTGAAATCTAACATGTGGGTAGGATCACCGTCATACCTCAGGAGCATAGACACATGAAACACTAGATGCACACAAGCTAGGTGGCAAGGCAAGTCTGTAAGTCACCTCTCCCACTTGATCAAGTATCTCAAATGGGCCAATATATCTAGGGCTAAGCTTGCCCTTCTTCCTAAATCTCATCACGCCTTTCATAGGCGATACACGGAGTAATACTCGCTCACCAACCATTGTCACACCTCCTTTTTACGCACCCGCGAGGGAGCGAGGGAGTTTTTTCCAATTAAAGGACAATCGAAACGGGATTTATTTAATTAATTCGGAGTCGCCACTTGGAAAAATAATGGTGTCCCAAGTCACCGGTTTAATCCCGAACCGAGGAAATTTTATGACTTTGTAATATAGTCTGCGAAACTAGAAAAACCGGATAAGGAATTCTGTTAACCCGGGAGAAGGTGTTAGGCATTCCCGGATTCCGTGGTTTTAGCACGGTCGCTCAACTGTACTTTTGCTTTTATCTGATTTCTTTATATATTTTAACTATGTATTTTTAATGCTCCGCTTTTATTTTTTAGAAGAATTGCGACGTCATGAAAACACATTTCGAGTCACACCGCAACCAGTACGCCCGTGACTTTAATGTATTTCAGTTTCGTCGGGAGTAAGATTTGGGTCACATAAATGCGCACCCGGATTTAGGAAAGTAGTTTTATTAATGTCGTGCCTAAAGATTCTCCGTCTTTGTTAACTTTGGGAAAGACCGTGAAATTCACTAAACGGTCCTTCCGAGTCTAGATTTTTATTACAATTAATTTGAGGGCCCCGCAATTTGGGTGGTTTTGTTTGGCGAGGCTCACCTCATTATTATTTATTAAGGGCGGATCCTAACATGGCTATGATTTTCTATTTGATTCTTGTCTCTAAGAAAAGAAAAACGATATATAATAAGAGAAATGTCCTAATTGATTAATCCGTGAACAACCTTATTAGCAAAGAGAAATCCGCATTCACTTACTCGTACTGGTTATTCGTGTTTCGAGTTTAAAGTCCTCTTCATTTTTTTATTTAATTACTAGTCGAGAAGCATGACTTGAACAACATAATCATAAGCTAATCGTCTTCTAAATGACTTATGCTTTCGCCACGTAATTCGAGTTATCGAGGTTAACATTCGAAGAACACATGATTTAATATGAATGAGAGGCCTAAATACTTATTGTTGAATAAAATAACTCTTTCCAATTCCTAAGTTTCAAGCCATTCCGGGTAATGTATGATTTATATTAACATGCTTCAACTTCGCTTCTAATTTTATCTTGAAAGGAACCTGGATTGGTTTCTAGTTTATACATATCTCCTACTTCACTGGCTTGAGCCAACATTAGCAATATAGCTTGGCATTTTTTAGATCAACACTTCTAGATATAACATTCGCAAGCTATATACTTGGTTTAGTATTTTTTCATAAAAATAGTCCCATTTCTAGCATAATGTAAGTACAAATATGAGGTAAGAATAGACGCGTACACATCTCCTAATGTATATTCTAATATCATATTTGAACATGCTCTACAACAGGCCAATGGTTGAACATTTTCCAATTCAGCATTTCAATTTGAAGTTACACCAAGCCAGTCTCGAAAACACATACCTGGAGTTCGAAAAATCAAAGAAATATGGAGGTGAGTCAGTGATAACTTCTAGCGTTTGGCAGCTAGTAGACAGCAACAACAACAGCCAACTAAATAGCAACAACCAGCGACGAACAGTAAAGAAAAGACCCACGACCAGCAAAACAGTTGACCCAGAAGTAGATGGGAGAAAATCCGTGTAAACTCCAGCCAGGAAACCAATGAGACAAACAGAAACATGCAACAACAAACCCCCACAACAATGCCCTCAAAAACAAAATAGCAGCAACAATAGCCACCGCAACAACACAGACCAACAGCAACAAATAGCAGCAACCACAGGAGCAACAGCAACAAACCAACACTACCAACCTCAACAACACACAGCAGCAAGCAAACAATCTCTACAGCAACTGAATAACAACAACAACAACCTCTACAATGGAACAGTGACACAATGTGTATATGTGTGTGTATTTCTGCTTATTCGTCTGTCTATCTTCCCTACTCTCACTGTATTTCCTAGAGTATTTCTCCAAAAATGCCTTCTATCACTCTCCTTTGCTCTCCAGGTCTCACTTCCGGATATATAAAACTGTCCCCTTTTCATGCTTTCCAATCCTACACTTATAGCTTTTTTCAATCCCCTCCTGAATGCCTGCCACCAATTAACTACTACCCTTGCCCACTCTTATCTCTGCCAAACCATGCTCTGCCAGTCCTATTGCTCCCTCTGTTTCAGCCACTAAGTTTTGTCAATTGTGGGTTTAATTAGTTAAATAGTAACCTCTGTCCAGACATGGCTAAGTGCTCTGCTGGTGACAGCAGGTTCCACTGATTAGCCCCATGTGCAGGACACTAAGATACTCTAAATGTTAAACCTTGATTCCTATTTAGCTAATTTGAGTCCTAATTTCAGTTTCAGATTAATCAAACAACCCTATTCAATCCAATGGTGTTAATCACTGTATGGTATTTCAAACAACTCAACTTATGCAATTAGACAACGGCATCTAATCAATTACAATATATAATAATGATAACAATTTAATTGGCCAAACAAATGATTCTGAAAATCTCGGCAAAAATGAGAAACAAATATTCGACGACGCTAATCGAAACGAGTAACTATCCTATGACGAGCACATTCGAACAACTAATCGGAATGCAAATTTGACCAAATAAAGGTCTTGGGAGATGAAGAACAAAGCAGAGAATTAAAAGAGGAACAAAGGACAAACAATTCCCATGATTAACACATTAAATATGAAGAAAGAAAAGAGAGATACCACGTGAGGAGAAAAATCGCATTCGAACGAGCCTCGGACCCATCTTGGATTCAACTTGGCTTGGACCTTTGTTCTTTGAGGCCAATGGACCTTAATTGAGATGTTTTCAATAGTGAAAACATCCCAATTAAGGTCTATTATACCTCAATTAGGCAAGCATCGAATTTAGGGTTCATAGCCGCGATTTTGGGGCTCGACTAGTTCCAACAAGATTCGAACAAAACTACAGCCTGTAGGGGTATGAGGGAGGTGAGGGGAAGCTATGGTGTGATTTTGGTGAGGTTTGGCATGTTTTCAAATTTGACTCGAATCTTCAAATGAAGATTCGAAGATTTCCGGGATGATTCGAGGTAAGGGAATGATGGATTCGTAATGGGGGAGGTGAGGAGAAGATTTGGTGTTAAGGTGGTGGCCATTGGCCTACCGGAACCGCCATGAGGCGATTTCCGGCGGGCGGAACACGGTGGTGGACGACGAGATAATTAGTCTCTAAGAGAGACGATAGGTGTGAGGGGGGGGAGGGGTCTGGCTTGGGGGGGCGGGGTGTGAAGGTGAGATTATATATGACTCAGGAGATTAAATCCTGATCGTTGGATCATTTACGATCAACGACCAGGATTTCCTCCCTTAAACCCAAACGGTGTCGTTTGGCTAAGTTACGGTCTGAGTCTTTGAAGCTTGGTTGATTAATCCGGGCCGTTGGATAACAAAATCCAACGGTCCAGATCAACGGGGCCAGTTGGGCAGATCGGGTAAGGGGTTTGGGCCAGGTTTTTGGACTAAATTATGGCCCAAATCTGATCTCCATACTACACTCCATGTGGTATTATATATACATATATCCATATACACGTACACACACACACACACACACACACACACACACATATATATATATATATATATATATATATATATATATATATATATATATATATATATATATATATATATATATATATATATATATATATATATATATATAAACAAATCGAATTGTAGCACCTATAATTAGTACATTAAATGACAAGAACTATGAAAGAAAACGAAAATACCCCCCCTTTTTATGACTTTTCATTTTCGCAAAATAAAACTTAACTATTTCTAAGTAGGGAACTAACCCTGTAAATGTAAATGCAACCTATTTGGTATATGTATTTTGATTGTTAACTTAAGCAAACAGACACGGACACACAAACGCAAATAAGAGAACAATAACATATAATCCACAAAAATCACGCACAACACCAATACTATTTTATTTTGAAATTTTGGGAGTAATTCTCACGCAGGGCAAAAATCACGTGCTCACAACCTGCCCCTCTTTACGCGGAAACATGAAGAGTTTTCGCGCAAAGATAGTGAGCAAACACGAGCGATTTTTGCCCGTTCGAGCGCTCCGTGTGAAGCATTCCTTGGAAAAGTTTGACCGAACCTTGCTTCAAAAGGTCTCCTACATATCCCTGGCTAAAAGGGAATCAGGTCAATGTAGTTCGGGAAGTTTTGGTAGCTGGGACTACCATGATTGCTGTGATCTTGCTGTTACTGCTGTTACTGTTGTTACTGCTGTTGCCAATGCTTAACTGATCCCCTTATTACACCGTGCTAAGCAAAAATAAGAAGCTAGGCTAAGTTACAGTACTACAAGTTCTTATCTATCTTTTTTAACTTGATCTTGTCATGCTCCTTGCCATCCTGTCTGACTTGGTGTTCCTTCTGATGTTTCTTCTCTTCTGCCAATTGTTATTTCGGCCTATCTTGATTGCCGAACTCCGATCATTGGTTCCTTCTTTATGATCTTCGAGCTATTCTCCTTTGAAATCTGAATCAATCTTTTCTGATCCTTGTTGCCTCCCTCTGCTTACGAACTTGGATTCATGTCGGAGATTTCTGTTACATTCAACCGCGTTCCTCAACCAAATTAAAAATAGATCGCCTCTCCATTCTCCAGGCGGGCTCTCTGACTTCAACTACTGCTTCAAAATTAAATCGCCACTCCATTCTCCAGGCGGGCTCCCCGACTTCAACTACTACTTCGAAATAAAATCGCCACTCCATTCTCCAGCGGGCTCCCCGACTTCAACTAATACTTCAAAATAAAATCGCCACTCCATTCTCCGGCGGGCTCCCCGACTTCAACTACCACTTCAAAATAAAATCGCCACTCCATTCTCCAGGCGAGCTCCCTGACTTCAACTACTACTTCAAAATAAAATCGCCACTCCATTCTCCAGGCGGGCTCCCTGACTTCAACTACTACTTCAAAATAAAATCGCCACTCCATTCTCCAGGCGGGCTCCCTGACTTCAACTACTACTTCAAAATAAAATCGCCACTCCATTCTCCAGGCGGGCTCCCTGACTTCAACTACTACTTCAAAATAAAATCGCCACTCCATTCTCCAGGCGGGCTCCCTGACTTCAACTAATACTTCAAAATAAAATCGCCACTCCATTCTCCAGGCGGGCTCCCTGACTTCAACTAATACTTCAAAATAAAATCGCCACTCCATTCTCCAGGCAGGCTCCCCGACTTCAACTACTACTTCAAAACTAAAATCGCCACTCCATTCTCCAGAGGCGGGCTCCCTGAGTCCAACTACTACTTCAAAACTAAATTTGCCACCTTGCTTTTGTTGGCTTGATCGTTCCTTCTGATGTTTCTTCTCTTCTGCCAATTGTTATTTCGGCCTATCTTGATTGTCGAACTCCGACCGCCGGTCCCTTCCTTATGATCTTCGAACTATTCTTCTTCGAAGTCTGAATCTATCTTTCTGATCCTTGTTGCCTTCCTTCTGATTTTGAACTTGAATTCATGCTGGGGATTTCTGTTATACTCTACTGCTTTCCTCAAACAACTTCGAAAGTAAATTGCCACTCCATTCTCCAGGCGGGCTCCCTGACTTCAACTACTACTTCAAAATAAAATCGCCACTCCATTCTCCAGGCGGGCTCCCTGACTTCAACTACTACTTCAAAACTAAAATCGCCACTCCATTCTCCAGGCGGGCTCCCTGACTCCAACTACTACTTCAAAACTAAAATCGCCACTCCATTCTCCAGGCGGGCTCCCTGACTTTAACTACCACTTCAAAATAAAATCGCCACTCCATTCTCTAGGCGAGCTCCCTAACTTCAACTACTACTTCAAAACAAAATCGCCACTCCATTCTCCAGGCGGGCTCCCTGACTTCAACTAATACTTCAAAGCTAAAATCGCCACTCCATTCTCCAGGCGAGCTCCCTGACTTCAACTACTACTTCAAAACTAAAATCGCCACTCCATTCTCCAGGCGGGCTCCCTGACTTCAACTACTACTAACTCCATCCCATCCACGTCGCCTTCCTTTGCTTTCTGTACCATTTCTTCTTCCTGCATCGCCTATCGGGCCACCTTTCTTCTGAATTATCTTGTCTTGGAATTGCTTTCCCCTGGGTCGTATTACTTTTCTTTTGGCTACTGGGGATATCTTTGGAACTGTTTACTCACCTGCTGGGGATGATGCTGCTAAGGAAGTATTCTTTGTTTCCTTCACCCCTCATTCTCTCTCGGACTCGCCGGGTTTGAAATGTTATGGACCGGGGATTATCCTGGCGGGGGACCTCTTTTCCTCTTCCTTCTTCCCATACCTCCTCCGGGACTCACGCCTTTGCTTCCTTGAACGAATTATGGGATATAATACTGCTGGGGGAATCTCGAAGCCGTTGTTTCCTTTTTCCAACAATTGCTGGGGATGATACCATGCTCAAAGATCACCCCATCTTGTGTTGCTTTCTACCCTTATCCACTGGGTCTTTGCTTTCAAGAAAATTTTCGCAACAGGAGAAAATTTTCTGCCCCAGTTTGATAAACTTCTGGATGGTATGCTTTTCCGCCAACGAACCCTCTTTTCCTGCTTTAAATCAAAGAAAAATTGTTAGTTTCAAAACGCGGTGAGTGGTCGTGCCACTCTTGTTGGGGCCATTCTCTTTCTCTTTCAGCTTCTTGGCCTCTCTCAAATTTTGAGGATGACGTTGACGCTTGCTGGGGACGATGCTCTTTCCACGAACGATTTCTCATCTTTCCCTTTCATTCCAATCTTTTGTTTGATCCAACTCTTTTTAGCCGGTGATCTGTTGCGTGAAATCATCTTTCGGACGTGCCACATGTGTCCATCATACTCGAACCTTCCAATCAACCTGTCGTTCCAATCTTACTATCGGAACGACTTCTGCCTTATTGCCTCGTTCCACGCCCATTCATTTTCATTATACTGTTTTGGGAGACTTGGTAGTAAGCTTTGAAAAATCAATTTTCGAAAGAAAAAGAAAAGGAATGCTAACCGCAAATGACAAAAGAAAAGGAAAACTTTTCTGAACTCAAAATAGGAAAAACTTATCAGAATGTGTGACTGATCCAATGGTTATGCCGCGCCTTTGAGATTAATCTACCCAGTCTATTCAATGTCAATCACTTTCTGATGGCCGCGTTTTGCTAAAAGCAAACGGATGTCCAAACCTTGTCTCAATGCAGACATCTTGTAACCCTCTCACCATGTCACCTCACAATGCCCTTTGAAGGGTTTTCACTAATGAGATTCTCTCATTTCTCTATCTCCCGTCGCCTTAAGGTGCCCGTAAAGGTTTTCACCGTAAGACTCTCTCATTTTACTTCTCTCAACTTCCTTCGCCTTAAGGTGCCCGCGAGGGTTTTCACCGTTAAGACTCTCTCATTTACGCTTTCTTTCCTTGCGGCGGGGTATCACCCCTGAGATTCCCTCTAGAGCGTTATCCCCTTTCAGCTTGTGCATCTTGGATTCAATCGAGGGTCGGGATGTCACTTTTGGCTTTCATTCACATGACTTGGCATTTCTCAAATACCGATCGAGAGGTCTTTCTGGTTCTTAATGTGGTTTCTGCGCGTGAGGCTGAAGAAAGGGGTTTAACCTCAACGGTTAGCTTATTACAACTTTCGGGATCCACACTATCTTTCAAACGAAACAATGACTTCTGCCCCAGTTTTGTTGCTTGGGGGATCTTTGATTTTTTAATTTATTATGACCGAGCCGTGTGGCGCCTACGTATCCTTCTTGAGGAATCAGGTCGAACGTAGTTCACTTTTCTTTGTTTCTTTTTCTATTTTGTTACACATCTTCCTTGATGATTCCGAAAGAGGGTATATGAAAGAATAATTAAGGCTCAAAGGGGAAAACAAAGGTTAAAGTGTTTGGGTAGTAGAAAAATTGCCTCTGTCATTTCATTCTCCGAAAGTTGCCAAATACACACAGACGAAACCAAACGTTGACAAATGCATTAAAGAATTACACATAATATCTCTTGACCGCATCAGAATTGATAGCCATATCGGTGCATCTTCCCTCAACATCAGTTAGACATAGAGCGCCGTTGGATAATACTCTAGTCACCACAAATGGTCCCTGCCAATTTGGAGCGAACTTGCCTTTCGCTTCGGCCTGATGTGGTAGAACTCTCCTCAGCACATGCTGTCCCACTTCAAATTTCCCTGGGACGTACCTTCTTGTTATATGCTCTCGCCATTCTCTTTTGATACAATTGGCCGTGACATACTGCTGTCAATCTTTTTTCGTCGATCAAGCTCAATTGCTCTAATCGGGTTTTGACCCACTCATCATCGTCAATCTCAGCTTCAGCGACAATTCGGAGGGATGGAATCTCAACTTCTGCGGGTATTACTGCTTCAATCCCGTATACCAACAAGTAAGGAGTTGCACCTACCGAAGTCCGGACGGTAGTGCGATAACCCAACAGCGCAAATGGTAACTTTTCATGCCACTGCCTAGACCCTTCTACCATCTTCCTCAATATCTTCTTTATATTCTTGTTTGCCGCCTCAACCGCACCATTTGCTTTGGGACGATACGGTGTGGAATTTCGGTGTGTGATCTTGAACTGTTGACATACCTCTTTCATCAATCCACTGTTAAGATTGGCACCGTTATCCGTGATGATTATCTTTGGAATTCCAAACCTGCAGATGATGTGGGAATGTACGAAATCCACCACCGCCTTCTTGGTCACCGATTTGAATGTTTTGGCCTCCACCCACTTGGTAAAATAATCAATCGTTACCAGAATGAACCTATGACCATTGGAAGCCGCAGGCTCTATAGGTCCAATAACATCCATACCCCATGCAACAAACGGCCATGGTGCCGACATTGTATGCAATTCAGTCGGTGGAGAATGAATCAAATCTCCGTGTATCTGACACTGACTGCATCTTCGCACGAAACTTATACAATCCCGCTCCATAGTGAGCCAGTAATATCCTGCTCGAAGAATCTTCTTTGCCAATACGTATCCGCTCACGTGTGGTCCGCAAACTCCCGAGTGTATATCCGTCATCACTGTTGTGGCTTGACTTGCATCTATACATCTCAACAATCCCAAATCTGGGGTTCTTTTGTACAGCACCCCTCCACTAAGGAAAAATCCATTCGCCAATCGCCGAATAGCTCTCTTTTGGTCTCCAGTTGCTTGCTCCGGGTATACTCCTAACCTGAGGTATTCCTTTACATCATGAAACCATGGCTCACCATCCACCTCTTCCTCTATCACATTACAATAAGCATGTTGATTCCGGACCTGAATATGTAATGGATCGACACGAACCTTGTCTGGGTGGTGTAGCATTGACGCTAAAGTAGCCAACGCGTCGGTAACCTCATTATGCATCCTTGGGATGTGCCTGAATTCTACCGATCGAAAGCGTTTGGTCAAATCATGCAAACACTGACGATACGGGATAAGCTTTAGATCTCTGGTTTCCCATTCTCCCTGAATCTGATGTACCAGAAGGTCCGAGTCCCCCAAGACCAAGACGTTCCGTACATCCATGTCCACCGCTAACCGCAACCCCAAGATACATGCCTCGTACTCAGCCATATTATTGGTACAATGAAAACGCAGTTGAGCAGTGACAGGATAATGATGTCCTGTTTCAGAGATAAGTATAGCCCCTACTCCGACTCCTTTTGCGTTCGCCGCTCCATCGAAGAAAAGTTTCCAACCCGGCTCCTCGGTTAGTTCCAAACCATCAATCTGTAGTACTTCTTCGTCTGGAAAATATGTCCTCAAAGGCTCGTATCCGTCATCAACAGGATTCTCAGCTAAGTGATCGGCTAGGGCTTGAGCTTTCATAGCCGTCCTTGTCACGTATATGATGTCGAACTCTGTAAGTAATATTTGCCATTTTGCTAACCTCCCTGTAGGCATGGGTTTCTGGAAAATATACTTCAACGGATCCAAACGCGAAATGAGGTAAGTGGTGTAAGAAGACAAGTAGTGTTTCAACTTTTGGGCTACCCAAGTCAGGGCGCAACATGTCTTTTCCAGATGAGTGTACTTGACCTCGTGGACTGTGAATTTCTTACCGAGGTAGTAAATGGCCCGTTCCTTCCTGCCAGTAAGATCATGCTGCCCCAGTACGCAGCCGAACGAATTCTCCAAAACCGTCAGATAAAGAATCAGGGGTCTACCTGGCTCAGGCGGAACCAGTACGGGTGGATTTGACAGATACCCTTTGATCCGGTCAAACGCTTCCTGACATTCTGCCGTCCATTCTATCGCAGCGTCTTTCTTCAACAGATGGAATATGGGTTCACAGGTTGTTGTAAGCTGAGCAATAAACCTACCGATGTAATTTAACCTTCCCAACAAACTCATTACCTCTGTTTTATTCTTTGGCGGGGGTAACTCCTGGATGGATTTGATTTTGGATGGGTCCAACTCAATGCCCCGTCGGCTGACGATGAATCCTAGCAACTTTCCCGATGGAACTCCGAATGCGCATTTGGCCGGATTGAGCTTGATATCATATCTTCGAAGTCTTTGAAAGAACTTCCCGAGGTCGGCAACGTGGTCTTCTCGACGTCTAGATTTTATGATCACATCATCCACGTACACTTCAATTTCCTTGTGTATCATGTCATGGAATACCGTAGTCATTGCCCTCATGTATGTTGCCCCTGCATTCTTCAAACCAAACGGCATCACCCGGTAACAATAAGTCCCCCATGGTGTGATAAAAGCCGTCTTTTCTGCGTCCTCTTCATCCATCAGGATCTGATGATATCCCGCATAATAGTCCACAAAAGATCCGATTTCACGTCCGGCGCAATTATCAATTAGGATATGGATATTGGGAAGTGGGAAATTATCCTTAGGACTCGCCTTGTTGAGATTGCGGTAGTCCACGCATACTCGATTTTTCCGTCTTTCTTTGGCACCGGTACTACGTTAGCCAACCATTCAGGGTATCGAGTGACACGAATGACTTTCGCTTGCAACTGCTTGGTTACTTCCTCCTTAATCTTCACACTCATCTCCGTCTTGAATTTCCGCAGTTTCTGCTTGACGGGAGGATATGCCGGATCAGTGGGTAATTTATGAACCACTAGATCAGTGCTGAGTCCTGGCATGTCGTCGTACGACCATGCGAAAATGTCTTTAAACTCCACGAGTGTTTTGATCAACTCTTCTCTCAGGTTGGGTTCAATATGGACACTTATTCTGGTTTTTTTGACGTCCTCTGCGTTCCCTAGATTAACAGCCTCAGTATCATTTAAATTCGGTTTGGGTTTTTCCTCGAAGTGACTTAATTCTTCACCGATTTCTTCCACGGCTTCATCATCGCCGTACTCCGACTCACTCTCGTCACTTCTTATTTCATGCGTTATTATTTCCAAACCCGATTGACTTTCTAGACTGGGTTGATTAATCTTTAAGCACGCCATATCATTAAGATCAGTTGAAAGAAGGCTGTTCAGAAAAGTAAAAAGAAGGAAAAATAAACAAAATTAGACACGAAGGGAACCAAATTTCCATTAATGAGAATAGTACAAGGAAAAACAAACTTGCAAACTTAAATCAAAATGAACTAAAACAACTGGATTTTACTCCGGGGACAACCCCCAACACAAAATTTCGAAAGAAAACAATCCAAAACAAACTACCAAGACTCCTTCCGAACAGGGAGAGGAGTAGCCTTCCAATTATTCAGTTTTGCCTTTGGTCCCACAAACTGTATCTCGGCGTGGCTGGATTCTTCACCATCCTCGAGCATGGATACGTCTGCAAATAGATCCTCGAACCTTCTTAAGAACTCTTCGTCTGGCCTAACCATAGGACTGGGGACCTTTGTCGTCGGATGTCCTCTCACTCCGGACCTGACAAAAGATTGGGAAAGGCGTGGAACCGGCTTCGGGAGCACCCATGTCTTCTGCTTATTCTTCTTGGCTTGCTGGATGTCCTTTGATGTTGGCTTGAATCCCAAGCCGAAGGTTCCTACGTTTTCGACCACGGATACCGGTTGTATGATTCCTTGCAAAGATGCACCTAGACCTTTGCCGGGTATGAAACCATGTCTCAACATTTCATGCGCCACCATGACGTCTGCAGTAATTATTCTATTATTGGGAATGCATTCCCCTTCTGGAACTCGGTTGGCGGATACCACATCGCCGATCTGGTACACCCACGGCCCAACATCTTCTTCTGTCTCAACGAAGGGGACGATGGTGCCTGGTTGTAGATCATTCTCTCCATGGACGACGATCTCCTGTTGGTCCCACTCAAACTTGACGAGTTGGTGTAAGCTGGATGGAACTGCTCTTGCGGCATGGATCCATGGTCGCCCTATCAGGAGGTTATATGACACCACCATGTCCAGCACCTGGAATTCCATGGTGAACTCCACCGGCCCAATCGTCAAGATTAACACTATGTCCCCAACCGATGCCTTGCCTCCTCCATCAAACCCTCAAACACATATGTTGTTCTTGCGTATCCTGCCAATGTCCACCTTCAACTTTTCCAGTGTAGAGAGAGGACAAATGTTAGCACTGGACCCATTATCGACAAGGACTTTGGTAACCACCGACTCCTCTCACTTTACCGTAAGATATAAAGCTTTGTTGTTCTCGGTGCCTTCCTCGGGCAATTCATCATCGGTGAAGGTGATCCGATTCGCTTCGAAGATCCTATTGGTGATCTTCTCCAAATGACTCACTGAGATTTTATCCGGTACATGTGCCTCATTCAGGACTTTCATCAAAGCTTGCCGATGTTCTTCGGAATGTATCAGCAAGGATAGCAATGATATTTGCGCCGGAGTCTTCTTCAACTACTCTAAGACAGAATAGTCATGCAGCTTCATCTTTTTCAGGAATTCTTCTGCCTCTTCGTCAGTTACCGGCTTTTTCAATGTTGCCGGAGTGATCTTCCTCAATTCCGCAAGGGCAAAACATCTCCCCGAGCGGGTCAAACCTTGCGCTTCGCAAACTTCCTCTTTCACTTCCTTTCCTTTGTAGGTTGTTGTAATCCGAGCATAATTCCATGGAATAGCCCGGCTATCGGTTATTGGCAACTGTATTGCTGGCTTGATGATGAAAGGATCCATTCGAACGCCTGCTACCGTCAAGACGGGCTTGGTTGCTGCCCCTGGTACAACTATTTTTGCTTCCCCCGGCCTCACCGATACTTCGTTCACACTTCCCTTTTCTGCTTCTGACCCTCCTGGTGTGTCCTTCTTGCAAATGGATGGCTCATCAAAGCTCGGCCCCTTTCTCATTCCTACCCCGCTAGACTTGATCATCATTACCGTCCTGAGAGGCTTTCTCCTTTCCTTCTTCTACCCGTACCAACTCGATCATGTTGGTCTCATGATGAGTTGGAAGTGGGTTTTGGTTGATGTTGGGCTCGGTTGGAGTCTGGACCTCAATTCTGCGAGTGTCGATGAGCTCCTGGATGGCTGTTTTCAACCTCCAACACTTTTCCGTGTCGTGTCCCGGACATCCTGAGCAGTATGCACAATTTACTGAATGGTCCAGGTTCTTTGGAAGAGGGTTTGGTAGCTTAGCTTCAACCGGATTTAGCAACCCTACTTGCTTCAACCGGTGGAACGGACTGGTGTAAGACTCTCCTAAGGGAGTGAAAGTCTTTGGCCTCGGCGCCCTGTCGCCCCTGAATGCTTGGTTCGGACGGATACTCGCGCCCGAGGGGTTTCTGTAAGCTCTTGGGGGTGGATGATTGTTCTGCGGGTTTGGTGCACGCCACGGTGCATGGACGGGAGGTGCAGAATAGGACTGTGCGTGGTGGACAGTAAAATGGGGATCAAGTGCGGGATAGTAATGTTGCGGGTGGTTATATGGATTGTGGGAGTAATTTTGGTGGTGAGGCTTAGGGCGGGCTATATTGGGGTGCAGGGCCTCTATTTCTGAACCATGCCCCGGACTCGACGGCCGCAACTTCCTCTCTCCTCTTTTTCCCCAGTACTCCTCCAGTACCACTTTGGATAGCCTGAGTGGTGGCTTTCAATGCTGAGTAGCTCATGATCTTGTTGGCCTTCAAACCTTCCTCGATCATACCCCCCATTTTTATCACCTCGGTGAATGATTTGCCTACGGACGTTACCAGATGTCCGAAATAGGTTGGCTCTAATGTCTGCAAGAAGTAATCCACCATCTCGCTCTCTCTCATCGGCGGATCTACCCTAGCTGCCTGTTCCCTCCAGCAGAAACCAAATTCCCTGAAGCTTTCAGCGGGCTTCTTCTCTAATTTTAACAATGATAGGCGGTCGGGGATTATTTCAAGATTGTACTGGAACTGGCCGATAAAAGCTTGAGCCAAATCATCCCACGTAAACCATCTACTGGGGTCCTGTCTAGTGTACCACTCCAGCGCAGATCCTCCCAGACTCTGACCGAAGTAAGCTATCCGAATCTCGTCCCGTCCTCCGGCTCCTCTCATTTTACTACAAAACCCTCGGAGGTGGGCTACAGGATCACCGTGCCCCTCGTATAGGTCAAACTTGGGCATTTTTAACCCGGCCGGTAATTGGACGTCGGGGAACGGGCACAGATCCTTATAAGCGACACTGACCTGGTTACCCAAACCGTGCATGTTCCTGAAGGACTGCTCCAGGCTTTTAACTTTTCTGATAACTTCCTCATGTTCTGAACTTTGGAAGTGCTTTTCCGGTTCTGCCGGATTATCCCAGTGAGGGGTATGTGATTGTGGTTCAGGAGCCCTAAAAGTAGGCTCTGGAGGATAGTAAGAGTTGTCATGGATCTAAACATGCGGCTCACCGGCCGGCCTTTGCAGAGGAGCAGGTGGAGGTGCCACAAAAACAGGGGTGGTTGGAGGAGGGTTTGGTTTGGCTGGCGGAATGTGGGTGGCATATGGGTTTTCCCCCTGAAAGTATGGATAGATCGGGGCGCTTGTCGAAGGGTCGATGGGCGGATGTTCCGGAGCTGAGGCGAGAGTAGGGCGGTTCGGTGAAGACTGTTCCCTGGCCCAGGCCAGGTGCATCTCTGTTATCTGCTGTTTCAACCGGTCTACCTCTTCTTTCATGATTTGTAACTCTGATTTTTCTTCCTCGAGACTCTTACCAGAACTAGACATGCTTACTGTAATCGGTCCTTTGGATCTAGTACGGTAATGATGGTTGGCCAGTATATTCTGTCAAACCAACTGCTAAACTTTTCTGGAAATGCAACAAACTTGTTAGTTCACCGAGTTTGACAGATATGTTATAGCACGTTGGATGCAATGCACCTAACCAAATAACCCTTTCTACATGTACTCTTAACATGCGTCATTCCGACCCTTTTTCTTTCTTTTTCTTTTTCTTATTTTTTTTTCTTTTTCGACTATCTTTGCGAGCCTTATTGTTATTTAACCTTTGGATTCTTTTCCTTTCTTTTTTTAGTGGTGGTCGAATCTTATGTGGATTGCCTACGTATCACGTCCCCGCGTGAATCAGACCGAGCGTAGTTCTGGTAACAAAATTGTGGCAAAATTCCGTAACTTTTATATCAAATAAAACCTCAAAGTTACAAAACACGTCTTACAACAATCAGCAAACAAAGGAAATGCTTGACTCGATAAAGTAAAAATAAAAAATGCCAACTAGCTTGACCAAAATACATTTCTAATCAAAAGTCTAATGCTCCAAAATTCCTGGGGGCCCGCGAGGCATCATTCGGCCTTGCCGCGGGCCTTGGTGTGAGGTCCTTGTGTAGTCCCCTTAATTCTCTCATGATCCGATGCACATAGCCCATAATTGAAGCAAAAAGGTCGGTGCGGGGCATTTGTTCACAAGCTAGGCACTTCATGGTGACATAGTGCCCGATTTCTCCAATTCTGTCCTTGATCATGTCCCTTTCTCCGAGTAGCCGCTCTATCTGCTGGTTTTTCGCCCCCAATCTTTGAGCGTTGTTGGTGACTTGGTCTAGGAGCCTGTCTATTTGTTCTTGCAGTCGAGCCATCAAATTGTGACAACGGTCGAGGTCTGTTCTAGCATCTCGGGCTTGCTTGAAAACCCGCTCCCTGAGGATAACATTTGCCTCCCTTAGACTAGTGATGGTCTCAGTGTAATCTTCTTCCATCCGTTGTAGGTGAAGTGCATGTTGATGTGCCTCCTTTTTCCAGCTAGCACGGATCCTCATTGTTTGGACTTTTGACTCTTCCAATTCTCTTTGTACCTCGGCAACTTGGCTTCTCAAACCCTTTATCAATTTTTCGTCCGCTCGACTCCTCAACTGTCTGTCAGCATCCCTTTTCATTTGCTGGATTTGAGCTCTCAAAAAGTCATTTTCTTGTGCCAACTTCTTTTTATCTCCTTCGTTGGCGGCGGCTTGCATATCCATTTCAAATTGGAGCTCCTGGGTCCGTTGCTCTATCCTGCTAATTTTTGTTCTATAAGCCTCTTCTCTGGCCAACCAGTCCCATTGTTCTTGTGACGCTCCAACAAACTCCCTGAGGTGGGGCCTTTTGTGGGCCTTTGATGCTCCAGATCTCTGCTATACCATGCAGGGTATTCCGACGATACTTCACCCCGGGCTCGATCTCGCACTCGAGTGTCTATCTTCAATGTTTGACATTCACTCCAAATCTTTCGGACCAACGCTTCAGGGAACTGTCCTCCCGGTCCAATTTCAACCACATGTGGGCTGAGGTCTTCTTCTTTTGGGATTATTTGGCATCGTCCCAACTGTCTCAATACTCGACCTGGTGCGTAGGGCCTGGATGCTGTTGAGGCCCATTAGCAACAAATATGATTCCGTGGCCGATGCATATATGACTTCTTCCACGGGTAGCCAGCCGAATGTCCATTCTATCTTGCTGGCTGGGACCGAACGCAAAAGTCGCATCCATCCACTAATCCCTTCTGGCAAATCATGTCCTTCGACCCTCGTAGGGAATTCTTATACACAGGTTTTCTCCAATAAACTATACCTCATAAACTGCGGGCGACGACATAAGTGATCGATCATCCATATTTGGAGCAGTACGTTGCAAGCTTCAAAGAAGACCCCTCCGGCTTTGCAGATAGTGAGTGCACGAGAGATATCCGATATTATCATGGGAGCCAAAGTACTGTTGTTCTGTTTCATCAAAGTGCTGACGACCCCTGCCACTTGTATGTTGATATTCCCATCTTTTCTAGGAAATATCAACGAACCTAGGAAAGCTATCATGAAGGCGATGCGTCTATGCTCCTCCCATTTTAACCGGTTGTCTCCGCTGCAGACTTTGCTTTTGTGTTTGGTGAAGCCCCCATAATGACCATATTTGTCATATAGAAATGCTAAAGTGCAGAACCCTTCTGATAAGTCTGGGTTGTGTACAGTTCTGCGGATTTTCACAGTATCCAAAAACCTATGTACTGT
Organism: Nicotiana noctiflora; assembly: GCA_032618575.1. NCBI lineage: Eukaryota > Viridiplantae > Streptophyta > Magnoliopsida > Solanales > Solanaceae > Nicotiana > Nicotiana noctiflora. The sequence goes on from JASVEL010011932.1 coordinate 512,159, forward strand.
CACTACCCTCGGTGCGATAAGATATTGTTCCCTCATAGGGACCTTTGGTCTTCCGATATACCCGGCCAATTCTTCTAATGTTGGCGTGAGTTCAAAGTCTGAAAAGTGGAACACATTGTGTGCTGGATCCCAGAACGAGATCAAGGCTCGTATGATGTCTCCTCTCGGGGAAATATTTAGTAGCCCTACTAGATCTCCCAGGTACAGCTTAACTGTGTCTTGTCCTTGCTCGCCCAAGTCGCTCCACCACCTATGCAAACTTAAGGGGACCTTGTTTATGATAGCTTGGGTTGTATTCTGACTCGTGCTCATTCTGCACATTTATTAAGGTAAATTTTTAGATGAAAGAGAAATCTTTATTTGACCCAAACAAAACTATCTTTTCTTAAAAACGAAACGGGCCACAGGAATTGATTGGTCGAAATATTAAGATTGATGAAAAAGATGGTCGTTGAAAACTTATTTTGAGATGCAGAGAAGTTGGACCCGTTGAAGGCTGCCTACGTATCTCACACCCGGTGAGAATCAAACCCGCGTAGTTCGGTCCGTCGAAACAACTATTTTAGAGAAAACACATTTTGTCAAGAAAACCATTTTGTTGGCAAAGTCAACCTTCCGTCGTTTTTTATCGGCCAACTAAATTTGTTGATTTGTTGGTAAAACACATTTTTTGTATATATATATATATATATATATATATATATATATATATATATATATATATATATATATAAATTTTTTTTTTTTTTGAAGAAAAATTATTTATTTCCCCATACTATTTCCCTTTGCTTTTCTTTCGTATTAAAAGCCGGTCGCATGCCAGTCTAAATAAATGCTTACAACAAATATGATATGGCAAGATGGTCTTTTCATTTTGGGTTACCTGTCCTAGACGGACCCAACCCCTGTGTTGAGTCCCCTAAGTCAGACATGATGCAAATAAACGTCCTAAATCTTGGATCAATATCCTGATGCTTTTCAATGGTACTAGACCGTGTACCCGAGTAGACAACTCGGATTTGAGGAGGGAGCTACGTACCGGGGACCCGCGGGATCGTCCGGCTTTGTAACTTATCCTGCCTCTTTTCTTATTTTGGTATTGACACTAACAGAAAGGGGAGTCTCAACCAGTAAGCACATCCCCGGGGGTAAGAAGAGACGGGTTTTCGGCACAGTTTTATATACAGTTCACGCAACATCAAAGCGGTAAACATATAGCAGTTTGTATATACAGTGCAACTAGTATCAAAGCGGTAGACATGTAGCACATTAATTAAACATGTAATAAAATCAGATATAGACAAAACAACAATTTAACTGAGCTCGAATTCTTAGACCCCGAACCGAAGTTCAGAGACAGTGTCCCCAGCAGAGTCGCCAGAGCTGTCACACCTCCTTTTTACGCACCCGCGAGGGAGCGAGGGAGTTTTTTCCAATTAAAGGACAATCGAAACGGGATTTATTTAATTAATTCAGAGTCACCACTTGGAAAAATAATGGTGTCCCAAGTCACCGGTTTAATCCCGAACCGAGGAAATTTTATGACTTTGTAATATAGTCTGCGAAACTAGAAAAACCGGATAAGGAACTCTGTTAACCCGGGAGAAGGTGTTAGGCATTCCCGGATTCCGTGGTTTTAGCACGGTCGCTCAACTGTACTTTTGCTTTTATCTGATTTCTTTATATATTTTAACTATGTATTTTTAATGCTCCGCTTTTATTTTTTAGAAGAATTGCGACGTCATGAAAACACATTTTGAGTCACACCGCAACCAGTACGCCCGTGACTTTAATGTATTTCAGTTTCGTCGGGAGTAAGATTTGGGTCACATAAATACGCACCCATATTTAGGAAAGTAGTTTTATTAATGTCGTGCCTAAAGATTCTCCGTCTTTGTTAACTTTGGGAAAGACCGTGAAATTCACTAAACGGTCCTTCCGAGTCTAGATTTTTATTACAATTAATTTGAGGGCCCCGCAATTTGGGTGGTTTTGTTTGGCGAGGCTCACCTCATTATTATTTATTAAGGGCGGATCCTAACATGGCTATGATTTTCTATTTGATTCTTGTCTCTAAGAAAAGAAAAACGATATATAATAACAGAAATGTCCTAATTGATTAATCCGTGAACAACCTTATTAGTAAAGAGAAATCCGCATTCACTTACTCGTACTGGTTATTCGTGTTTCGAGTTTAAAGTCCTCTTCATTTTTTTATTTAATTACTAGTCGAGAAGCATGACTTGAACAACATAATCATAAGCTAATCGTCTTCTAAATGACTTATGCTTTCGCCACGTAATTCGAGTTATCGAGGTTAACATTCGAAGAACACATGATTTAATATGAATGAGAGGCCTAAATACTTATTGTTGAATAAAATAACTCTTTCCAATTCCTAAGTTTCAAGCCATTCCGGGTAATGTATGATTTATATTAACATGCTTCAACTTCGCTTCTAATTTTATCTTGAAAGGAACCTGGATTGGTTTCTAGTTTATACATATCTCCTACTTCACTGGCTTGAGCCAACATTAGCAATATAGCTTGGCATTTTTTAGATCAACACTTCTAGATATAACATTCGCAAGCTATATACTTGGTTTAGTATTTTTTCATAAAAACAGTCCCATTTCTAGCATAATGTAAGTACAAATATGAGGTAAGAATAGACGCGTACACATCTCCTAATGTATATTCTAATATCATATTTGAACATGCTCTACAACAGGCCAATGGTTGAACATTTTCCAATTCAGCATTTCAATTTGAAGTTACACCAAGCCAGTCTCGAAAACACATACCTGGAGTTCGAAAAATCAAAGAAATATGGAGGTGAGTCAGTGATAACTTCTAGCGTTTGGCAGCTAGCAGACAGCAACAACAACAGCCAACTAAACAGCAACAACCAGCGACGAACAGTAAAGAAAAGACCCACGACCAGCAAAACAGTTGACCCAGAAGTAGATGGGAGAAAATCCGTGTAAACTCCAGCCAGGAAACCAATGAGACAAACAGAAACATGCAACAACAAACCCCCACAACAATGCCCTCAAAAACAAAATAGCAGCAACAATAGCCACCGCAACAACACAGACCAACAGCAACAAATAGCAGCAACCACAGGAGCAACAGCAACAAACCAACACTACCAACCTCGACAACACACAACAGCAAGCAAACAATCTCTACAGCAACTGAATAACAACAACAACAACCTCTACAATGGAACAGTGACACAATGTGTATATGTGTGTGTATTTCTGCTTATTCGTCTGTCTATCTTCCCTACTCTCACTGTATTTCCTAGAGTATTTCTCCAAAAATGCCTTCTATCACTCTCCTTTGCTCTCCAGGGTCTCACTTCCGGATATATAAAACTGTCCCCTTTTCATGCTTTCCAATCCTACACTTATAGCTTTTTTCAATCCCCTCCTGAATGCCTGCCACCAATTAACTACTACCCTTGCCCACTCTTATCTCTGCCAAACCATGCTCTGCCAGTCCTATTGCTCCCTCTGTTTCAGCCACTAAGTTTTGTCAATTGTGGGTTTAATTAGTTAAATAGTAACCTCTGTCCAGACATGGCTAAGTGCTCTGCTGGTGACAGCAGGTTCCACTGATTAGCCCCATGTGCAGGACACTGAGATACTCTAAATGTTAAACCTTGATTCCTATTTAGCTAATTTGAGTCCTAATTTCAGTTTCAGATTAATCAAACAACCCTATTCAATCCAAGGGTGCTAATCACTGTATGGTATTTCAAACAACTCAACTTATGCAATTAGACGACGGCATCTAATCAATTACAATATATAATAATGATAACAATTTAATTGGCCAAACAAATGATTCTGAAAATCTCGGCAAAAATGAGAAACAAATATTCGACGACGCTAATCGAAACGAGTAACTATCCTATGACGAGCACATTCGAACAACTAATCGGAATGCAAATTTGACCAAATAAAGGTCTTGGGAGATGAAGAACAAAGCAGAGAATTAAAAGAGGAACAAAGGACAAACAATTCCCATGATTAACACATTAAATATGAAGAAAGAAAAGAGAGATACCACGTGAGGAGAAAAATCGCATTCGAACGAGCCTCGGACCCATCTTGGATTCAACTTGGCTTGGACCTTTGTTCTTTGAGGCCAATGGACCTTAATTGAGATGTTTTCAATAGTGAAAACATCCCAATTAAGGTCTATTAGACCTCAATTAGGCAAGCATCGAATTTAGGGTTCATAACCGTGATTTTGGGGCTCGACTAGTTCCAACAAGATTCGAACAAAACTACAGCCTGAGGGGGTATGAGGGAGGTGAGGGGAAGCTATGGTGTGATTTTGGTGAGGTTTGGCATGTTTTCAAATTTGACTCGAATCTTCACATGAAGATTCGAAGATTTTCGGGATGATTCGAGGTAAGGGAATGATGGATTCGTAATGGGGGAGGTGAGGAGAAGATTTGGTGTTAAGGTGGTGGCCATTGGCCTACCGGAACCGCCGTGAGGCGATTTCCGGCGGGCGGAACACGGTGGTGGACGGCGAGATAATTAGTCTCTAAGAGAGACGATAGGTGTGAGGGGGGGTCTGGCTTGGGGGGGCGGGGTGTGAAGGTGAGATTATATATGACTCAGGAGATTAAATCCTGATCGTTGGATCATTTACGATCAACGACCAGGATTTCCTCCCTTAAACCCAAACGGTGTCGTTTGGCTAAGCTACGGTCTGAGTCTTTGAAGCTTGGTTGATTAATCTGGGCCGTTGGATAACAAAATCCAACGGTCCAGATCAACGGGGCCAGTTGGGCATATCGGGTAAGGGGTTTGGGCCAGGTTTTTGGACTAAATTATGGCCCAAATCTGATCTCCATACTACACTCCATGTGGTATTATATATACATATATCCATATACACGTACACACACACACACACACATATATATATATATATATATATATATATATATATATATATATATATATATATATATATATATATATATATAAACAAATCGAATTGTAGCACCTATAATTAGTACATTAAATGACAAGAACTACGAAAGAAAACGAAAATACCCCCCCTTTTTATGACTTTTCATTTTCGCAAAATAAAACTTAACTATTTCTAAGTAGGGAACTAACCCTGTAAATGTAAATGCAACCTATTTGGTATATGTATTTTGATTGTTAACTTAAGCAAACAGACACGGACACACAAACGCAAATAAGAGAACAATAACATATAATCCACAAAAATCACGCACAACACCAATACTATTTTATTTTGAAATTTTGGGAGTAATTCTCACGCAGGGCAAAAATCACGTGCTCACAACCATGAAATCCACATCTCCAACCTTGCGATCCGCATAACTCTTTTGCCTAGACTGAGCTGAATGCAACCTCTCCTGGATAATCTTGACCTTATCTAAGGCCTTCTGGACTAAATCAGTACCCAATAACCGAGCCTCTCCCGGATCGAACCATCCAACTGGAGACCGACACCGCCTAACATACAACACCTCATAAGGTGCCATCTGAATACTGGACTGGTAGTAGGCAAACTTTGTTATTCTAGGCAAACTCTGCTAAAGGCAAGAACTGGTCCCAAGAGCCTCCAATATCAATAACACAGGCTCGGAGCATATCTTTCAATACTGAATAGTCCTCTCGGACTGACCGTCCGTTTGAGGATGGAATGATGTACTCAACTAAACATGGGTACCTAGCTCCTACTGAACTACTCTCCAAAAGCGCGAGGTGAACTGTGTATCCCGATCCGAAATGATAGATGTCGGTACCCCATGAAGATGAACAATCTCTCGGATGTAAATCTCAGCTAGTCTCTCTGAAGAATAGGTAGTAGCAACAGGAATGAAATGCGCTGACTTTGTCAGCCTATCAACAATGACCCAAATAGCATCAAATCTCTTCCAGATCACTGGAAGTTCAGTAACGAAGTCCATGGTAATCCGCTCCCATTTCCACGGAGGAATTCCAATTCTTTGGAACACACCACCTGGCCTCTAGTGCTCATATTTAACATGCTTACAATTTAGACACCGTGTGACATATGCAACAATGTCCTTCTTCATCTTACGCCGGAAATAATGTTGCCGCAAGTCCTGATACATCTTCGCGGCATCCGAGTGAATAGAATAACGAGAACTATGGGCCTTCGCTAAGATCAACTCTCGAATGCCATCAATATTGGGCACACATACCCGCCCCTGCAATCTCAAAACACCATCTGCATCCGAGGTCACCTTCGTGGCACCTTCACGATGCACAGTGTCTCTCACGACACGCAAATGAGGATCATCAAACTGTCGGTCACGGATCCGCTCCAATAATGAAGAGCGAGCGACTGTGCAAGCTAATACTCGGCTAGGCTCCAAAATATCCAACCTCACTAACCAATTGGCCAAGGCATGAATATCTAAGGCAAGCGGTCTCTGGATCACCGGAATATATGCAAGACTACCCATGCTGGCTGACTTCCTGCTCAATGTGTCGGCCACTACATTGGCCTTACCTGGGTGGTATAAGATAGTAACATCATAGTCCTTCAATAGCTCCAACCACCTCCGCTGCCTCAAATTCAACTCGTTTTGCTTGAACAAGTATTGCAAACTCTTGTGATCCGTGTACACCTCACATGTCACACCATATAAATAATGCCTCCAAATCTTCAAAGCATGAACAATGGCTGCTAACTCTAGATCATGGACCGGGTAGTTCTTCTCGTGGATCTTCAACTGCCTCGAAGCATAAGAAATAACCCAGCCATCACGCATCAATACCGCACCAAGACCAACACGGCAAGCATCACAATAGACAGTGTAAGGCCCTGGACCAGTGGGCAAAACCAATATCAGTGATGTAGTCAGAGCTGTCTTGAGCTTCTAAAAGCTCTCCTCGCACTCATCTAACCACTTGAACTGGGCACCATTCTGGGTTAACCTGGTCATCGGGGCAGCTATAGATGAAAAACCCTCCATGAACCGACGATAATAACCAGCTAACCCCAAGAAACTACGAATCTATGTCGCTGAAGCTGGTCGGGGCCAATTCTTAACCGCCTCAATGTTCTTTGGATCTACCTGAATACGCTCAGCTGATACGACATGACCCGGAAACGTCACGAAACGCAACCAAAACTCGCATTTTGAAAACATGGCATACAAATAGCTATCCTTCAGAGTCTGAATAACCACTCTGAGGTGCTGCTCATGCTCCTCCTCACTGCGGGAGTACACAAGAATATCATCAATGAAGACAATCATGAACAAGTCTAAATAAGGCCTGAACACTCGGTTCATCAACTCCATAAATGTTGCTGGGGCATTGGTCAACCCAAATGACATGACCAAGAACTCATAATGCCCATACCGAGTGCGGAATGCTGTCTTAGGGACATCAGACGCCCTAATCCTTAGCTGGTGATAACTCAATCTCAAATCTATCCTGGAAAACACCTTTGCACCCTACAACACGTCAAACAAATCGTCAATCCTCGGCAGTGGATATTTTTTCTTAATTGTTACCTTGTTCAGCTGTCGATAGTCAATATACATCCACATGGAACCACCCTTTTTCTTCACAAACAGAACTGGAGCACCCTAGGGAGAAACACTAGGCCTGATGAAACCCTTCTCCAATAAATCCTGCAACTAATCTTTCAGCTCTTTCAGCTCTGGTGGGGCCATAGGATACGACGGAATGGAAATGGGTTGCGTGCCTAGGGCCAGATCAATGCAAAAATCGATATCCCTGTCGGGTGGTATACCCGGCAAGTCTGAAGGAAATACCTCTGGAAACTCCTGAACAACAGGGACAGAGTCAATAGAAGGAACCTCTGAGCTGGAGTCGTGAACATAAGCCAAATATGCTAGACATCCTTTCTCGACCATACGTCGAGCCTTAACATAAGAAATAACGCTGCGGGTGGCATAAGCTAGAGTCCCTCTCCACTCCAATCAGGGCATTTTCGGTAAAGCCAAGGTCACAGTCTTGGCGTGAAAATCCAAGATCGCATGATACGGGGACAGCCAATCCATCCCCAATATAACATCAAAATCCACCATGTCCAGAAGCAACAGATCAACACGGGTCTCAAGACCCTCAAACACTACTATACAGGAACGATGGACCCGGTCAACCACTATAGGATCACTCACTAGTGTAGATACATATACAGGAATACTGAAAGCATCGCTAGGCATAGGCAGGTAGGGAGAAAAATAAGACAACACGTATGAAAATGTAGACCCAGGGTCAAATAACACTGAAGCACCCTTGTCACAGACCAGAATAGTACATATAATAACCGCATCGGAAGACTCAGCCTCTGTCCTAGGTGGCAAAGCATAGAAACGGGGATGGGCCCCACCCCCCTAAGCTGCATCTCTAGGGTGATCAACCGCTGGCTGACCTCTACCTCTATCGGTCCGAGCTCTACCTCTACGGTCCCTACCTCCACCTCTAGGATCTCTACCCTCGCCTCTAGAAACACTCTCCATAAAGCCTGCTAGTCTGACTATAGCATCCTAAAACTCTGGGGTGATCACAACTCCTCCTGAGGCCGGAGCTGGGCCCGCCTATACTGCTGGGACTGGAACCTCCTCATCATAGTCAACATGAGGCTCCACCTCTAGAACGGCTACCTGGGGCTGGGCTCTGCCCCGTCCTCGGCCTCTGGCATGACCTCGGTCTATACCCCTCATGGGTACAGCTATGGGCTCGGGCTAACGCGCGGTGGAAGATGAAGCACATGTTCTCGCCATCTGCGAAAGAACAGAGTGGAAGGACAATAAGTATTTGAGGATCAGAATTGCACGACAAGAAAGAACAAAAGTGAAATTTTTCCTAACTTTGTAGCCTCTAAGGGATAAATAGAGACGTCTCCGTACCGATCCCCCAGACTCTACCTAGTTTGTCTGTGAGTAGCGAGACCTATGCAAAATAGAGCCCTGATACCAACTTGTCACGACCCAGATTTTCCACCATCGGGAGTCGTGATGGCGCCTACTATCGAAGCTAGGTCATCCAATCCTTAACAACAAAATATACTAAAATTAAGCATTGCGGAAAACTTTTTAGAAATTCAATAAAGGAGAGTGAAATGCGGAAAAATATTAAACACAACACTACCCCAAAACCTGGTGTCGCTATCTAACATACTACTAAAGAGTACTGCAACATAGTCTGAATGAAAGAAAAATACATAAGTCTATTCTAATACAATAAAACAAACTGAAATAAGGGGATAGGGACTTCGGCTTGCGAACGCCGGCTAGGCTACCTCGAGAGTCCCTGAAGCTGATGACAACTCCCAATAATAATCCTACTGCTGCTGCTGACCGTAAGCTGCTCCAACACTGTGATCTGTGCAAAAAGCGCCGAAAGTGTTGCATCAGCACAACCGACCCCATGTACTGGTAAGTACCTGGCCTAATGCCGGCGAAGTAGTGACGAGGCTAGACATGACTTACTAAAAGCCAACATGTGCAGATATATATATGAAGATACAAGAATAACAGAACGAACAATAGGATTATATGTGAAGTATACAACTGAAAGGAGAACGGGTCATCTATGACAACATTAAACCAAAATCACCTTATTCACTTTTATAAGTGGTCAGCGCACCACACGATCCCAATAATAATAATATAGTGGACGGCGTGCCTGTAATGATCCGACCGGTTGTTTTGAGTCCCGACGCATCATTCAGCAGATTGAGGCCATGAACAACTTCATCTCAGGTATATTGACTTGTGTGTATGGTCAGAATTAAAATTCAGGAAGTTTGGAGTCAAATCTAAATGGAAATTCTCATTTTGAAAGTTGAAAGTTGAAGAAATGAACTAGGATTGGAATTTTGAGTAAATGACCTCGGAATTGGGATCTAAAAGTTCTAGCATGCTCATATAATGATTTTGAACTAGGGCGTATGTCCGGATTTGGTTTTTGATAACCCGTGAGCATTTCGGCGTATATGGTGGAAGTTAGTATTTTAGAAAAATTTCATAAATTTGGGTTGGAAGGCATTTTAGAGTTATAGATGTCCATTTGTGATTCCGAGTCTGGGAATAGATCCGTATGGTGATTTTGGAGTTGGGAAAGCGATCAGAAGTGAATTCGGATGTCCGGAGGTCATTTTGAAGTCATTTGGCTAAATATAGGAATTTGAAGGTTTATGAGAAAATTCGACCGGAAGTGAAAATTTTGATATCGGGGTCAGAATGCAATTCCGAAAGTTGGTACAAGTCCGTAATGTCGAATGTGACTTGTGTGCAAACTTTGAGTCAATTCGGATCGATTTTGGTAGGAAAAGGGACAATTAATCTCTTTAAGGAAAGCTTAAGTTCGAAAAGTCAACCCAACGTTGACTTATGAGTTAGAGGGCTCGGAACTGAATTCCGATGATTCGGTTAGTTTCGGGGGATGATTTAAGACTTAGAAGCGCAATTTGAAGTAATTTTGGAGGTTCGGTGAAGAAGTTAGCCTATTTTGGCGAAGTTGGAATTTTGGCGGAATCCAATCGATGGGTGATATTTTGATCCGGGAGTCGGAATAGAATTCCGACAGTTGCAGTAGCTTCGCTAGGTGATTTTGGATATGTCTGCAAATTTTCAGGTCATTCGGACATCGTTTGGTCGGGTTTTTGATCGAAAGTGTATTTTTGGGAGTTTTTGGAAACTTAGGCCTTGATTTGATGAAAATTGATGATTTTGATTTTATTTCGGCGATTTGATCACTCGAGCGAGTTTGTGTGATGTTTTAGAGTCAATGTGCATATTTGGTTTGGAGCCCCGAGGGCTCGGGAGTGTTTCGGAGGTGTCTCGGAATAATTCCGGACTTAGAAAATGGGCAGAAAATGCAGAAAAATCTACTGTGAGCAGTGACCATGAACAGTGCCCGTGAAACAGTGTCGTGAACAGTGTCCGTGAACAGTACCGTGTACAGTGTCCGTGAACAGTACCGTGAACAGTGCCGTGAACAGTAACCGTGAATAGTGCCGGACAGAATGTTTGAGGTCCGAAAATATATTGCCATTTTTGACGATTTGGAGCTCGGATAGGGCGATTTTTCGTGGGAATTTTGGAGAGAACAACGGGGTAAGTGTTCTTAACTCAATTTTGGTGGTATAACTCGAATCTATTGCAAGTTTTAGTGTTTAATTTGAGAATTTTTGTTGAAAAGGGTAGAAAACCCTCTTGGATAGAAATAGTGATTTAAGGGGACAAATGAACTCCAATTTTTGTGAATTTGGTATGTACGGACTCGTGGCGAGACGAGGATTCCGGAAATATAAATTTCGAAATTTTTCGAGATGTGGGCCCGGGGCTCGGGTTTTGCCAATTTCGTGATTTTTGATATTTTCCGAGTTCTTTTGATTGGGTTATGTTCCATTAGCCTATTTTGATATATTTGTACTGATTTTGGCTAGTTTGACGCGCGTGGATGCCGGTTCGAGAAGCTAAGGCGTCGCGGGCATGAAGCTTCTACCGGTTCGAGGTGAGTGGTAGTAGTAAATAATGTACCGAGGGTTTGAAACCCCGTACTAGCACTTCACAGTGCTATATTGAGATGAGACACGCGTTCTATGACGGGCGTGGTGACATTGTGATTGGGGGTTCGGACTTAGTCCTTCCCGACTAATAGTATACTATGTGTTATGACTGATAATAAGTTTATAACTGTGCAATTGGGCCGATAGCCATGTTTGGGGCCTTGTGCCGATCTGTAGAGCATTAGGGAACCTATAGAGCTAGGTGACCCTTATATCGTGTTGGAAACATACACTCAGCCATAGCTCTAGCTGTATAGCATAATATGAGCCCGTACTAGATGTGTACATTGAGAGAGATTATCTAGGGTGGAATTCCCTGTCCTAGCTGAGTGGGCCCGAAAGGCCAAGTCTATACCGATTGAGATGAGATAGGGTCAAAGACCCACTATGAGATGTTATATTGGGCCTGAGAGGCCAAGTGTATACTGACTGGGATAGGGCCGAGGACCCATTATGAGGTATTATGTATATAGATCCTGAAAGGCCAAGTCTGTATTGACTGAGACAGGGTCAAGGACCCACTGTGATATATTATATTGGGCCTGAGAGGCCAAATATATACTGACTGGGATAGGGTCGAGGACCCATTATGAGGTATTATATATATATACCTATATTGGATCGGGCTACACGCCGCAGCAGTATATATATTGGATCGGACTGCACGCCGCAGTAATATACATGTAATATACATGTAATATACACGTAATATACATGTAATATACATGTAATATACATGTGGGACGGACTGCACGCCGCGATATTATTGCGCTTGGGCTGTAGGAGCCCCTTCGGAGTCTTACACATTCTCAGTGAGCACTGGTGTATATTATGGGATCGTGTTGCGCGCCGCAGCAGTATAAATATATATACATATATATATTGGATCGGACCGCACGCCGCAGTAATACATGTGTGGATCGGGCTGCACGCCGCAGTATTATAGTGCTTGGGCCTAGGGAGCCCCTCCGAAGTCTGTATACACCCCCAGTGAGCGCCGTCGACGTTAAATGGAGCGGGCTGCGCGCCGCAGCGGTATATGTATTGGAGCGGGCTGCGCGCCGCAGCATTATACTTATTCATATTCATATATATACTGAAATATTTATATGTTATAGACAGATGTATATGTCTCCATATATTGAGATGGTCGTATACCGTAGTGGTACGAGCGAGGATGTGGTCAGTGTGGGACCTAGATGAGATAGATGTGGACTGGAGATCGGAGTACTCATTATAGTGATGATTAACCTGTGGGGGTTGCCTTAGAACAGTTTAGTGATAGTACATGAGTTCTTATTTTCAGTTATTGTTTATTATTGTTACTCACTGAGTTGAAATATACTCACCCCACTCCCTACACTTTTTGTGCAGATTCACAGGTGCTAGAGAGCAGTTGAGCTGTCACGTGCTGCTTATTCATTACTATCTCGTGGAGACTTCGAGGTAGCTTTCAACGTCCGCAGGACCTGACCTCTTTCTTTTTATCATTTTGTTGTCTCCATTCTGGTTAGACTTGATTTTGTAGTATATCTCATTTGTAGAGGCTCAGACTTGTGACACCACGATTTGGTTGGGACTGTGTTCTTGTATTTCATTTCTACACTTCTTGATTTGTTATGAAAACAAGGCTAATCATGCCGATTAATCAGTATTAATTATACTTGGCTGGTTTAATTGGATAAGATGGTCGGGCTTGCCTAGCAATGTGTTGGGCGCCATCACGACCGAGGTTTGGGGTCGTGACAAGTTGGTATCAGAGCCTAGGTTAACAAGTCTCGCGAGTCATGAGCCGGTTGGTAGAGTCTCGTGGATCGGTACGGGGACGCCTATACTTATCCTCGGGAGGCTGCAAACCTTTTAGGAAAGCTTCAAATTCTTGAAATTCTTATCGTATGTACTTGATTCAGTTTGTGGTATGATTCTTGAAATTCCTTCTACACGTTGATGTGCGCACTCGAGTGCTTAGTGATAATTTGCCTTGATGACTTATGATTCCCCAATCGAGGGACGAGATATAATCTCTGTGAATTCATGTTGGGCCAGTCGGGAGGACTTGAGGCCGGATCTTTGTCTATGGCTTGAGCACCAAGGTACTAATTTCGCGAGCCGGTATTATGAAGTTCATACGATCAGTATTGATCTTTATTGTGCAAATGGCAGTTTGATAATGGGAGATAAAGTGCCTTACGTGTGGTAGTATAAGTTCAAACGCAGGAAAATCAAATTGGTTGTACTAGGTGTATCATGGTGAAAGGTATATGTGTTATGATTTGAGCAGCTGCAGCGCATGTTCATGTACTAATGCTGATGATATAATTCGTGTAGTATTGAGATTTATGTTATTGAAATACATTGTGACGTCTTGTTGAGTTGTGGGTGTATTGTTAGAATGGTTTGGTGATTCTCTGGCAGGTGGATAGGCCAATTTACAAAGGAAACTCTGCCGAAATTTTTGAAAAATTTGGGACTTAGAAAAGATGTTGTGGCCTAAGGAATGGGCTTAGTTGTTGCGTGTGAATGAATACAAGAATTGCAAAAGAGTTAAGATTTTCGATGATTCGAGTTTCCGCCAAAGTTTGTAAATAGCTCGAGTTTAATCTCACTGTAACATTGGAGCATCAATTGAGTAAGAATGCTATGAGTGGCTAAAAGTGCTTTGATGTATGGCTCCCAGCTAAGTTGGGGAGGTTGTTATTGATTAACTGATTGCACTGTTGTGTGCTATGTGGGCACCGTCTTTAAGTATGTTGGAAAAATTCTGACAAGGTTATGGCGCTTCGTAGATGTGAAGAAATACTAGGATGTTTTGAACTACCGTTGGTAAGGAATGTTCGGTGTATAGAAAAGAAAGATAGCGAATTGTACCTGTAAGTAATCATGTTCTGCGATGTCAGAGTTCTAACAAAACACGAGTGGTTCTACTCAATAGGACAGTTGAATTACAACTGAATAAGGGTGAATGATGCCCGAGAATGGTTTTGCAGTGTTCAAGATTTTGCTTGTAACAGTCAGGTGCCTTAAGATTGTGTATGTGGCTAAAGATGGCAGTTTCGTTAGAAAAGATCAAGGCTTGTGTTATATTACGTGAATGATGGGATTCTATGTAGTATTGGGAAGTAATGATAACAAATTCAAAATCGCAGGAAGTTCTTCAAAATAAAGTGTGGTAGAATGTGGTACTTCTAGGAAACATTTGAGAGAGTATTCAGCGGCCCGTGAGCCTTAGACCATGTGGTCTTGTGTACGAGTTTTGTGTGGTAAAAAGGGTTGAGGCATTGTCGTGCTACAATAAAGACTGATATGAAATTAAAGATGAATCAAAAAGGAAATTGGGTAAATGGATCAACTTGTTAATAAACCGAAACGGTATGATAAGGAATACGATTAATTCCTAGTATATGTTTGAAGTAATGAGTCTCGCAGATATTGTGCAATAAAGCTTTTGAGTATTGGCAGTTGTGTAACTCGGTATGGGTATAAGGACTCGGTCCTGGCAATTTAACTTATGCAATGTAATTGGGAGAAAGGGTTTGTGATGTGTTTTACTGTGGTTTGAAAATGAGTGTATTTCCTGTTGGTATGTAAAGCTCGAAATGTGTAATGAGTTTTCTCAATATGGGATCATGAAAGTCCTTGACTAGTTGAGTGCGCTGATGTTTGCAGCGTAGGGAAAGGGATATGAATTTTCTTCTTAGTATGGTATGGTATATGCGATGTGTTATGGAAAGTTGATAACGGCATGTTCAAGGTTTTGAGATCAATTAATATTATATGAGGAGTCATTAAAATCCTCAAGCAGCGTGGGCAGTTGCAGATAATCTGAGAATCAATCTTCCTGGTGATTTAGGAGAATGGTACTGCTATAATAGTATTTCGGCAGAGTCTATGGTCAAAAGGGCCAGGTAAAATAAACCGATAATATCTAGCGGTATGGTGGTATACTCCCGTTGGATCGACTGTAATAATTGAGTCGTTTATGACATAGTGAAATTTATGAATGACTTTCGTGGTATGAATGGACGCTTGAGGTGTGTTATGTAATCGCACGGTGAAGTACGAAATCAGGCATAGTGATTCTTGTGTTATGTATGTGTTGGAGACTAGAAGTTCTCGTAACCCGCCTACGCAGCGGTGGTATATCGTGTGTATCGGCACAGTGTAGCGGTTATCAGAAATTGGAAGCCCTAGCAGCTCTCTTTTTGCCTGATATGATGAATTTGGGCTAGGATATTTGGTTGCAGACTGGTTGTCATAAGTCGGGTTGTCTAGACTAACGTGATATGGACTATGTCAAAAATGCCACAAATTGCGTAGCAGAGTGCATCAGATTATGTTCCAGCAGGGTAGTTGTACCCTAGGACCAGCGGACAGCTGGTAGGTATTGTTTTGTAAGTTGGGCCTTCGTGGCGGATGTCAGTGTAGAGGTATCTACCATTGATTCAGTTCCGGTATTGAGGGACTTTGTCGGATAAGTTTCATGTGACCGAGCTCGAGGCTATATATACATGTTTGTTGCAATGAGCAACTTGAGTCGATGTGCATTCCCTTTTGCTAGATTTATGCATGGATCGGGTGGCACGCCGCCACATGTATAGTATCTGGATCGGGTGGCACGCCGCCACATGTATGGTATCTTGATTGGGTGGCACGCCGCCACAGGTATGCTATTGGAACGGGTTGTGCGCCGCAACAGTGTGATGTGGGAAATATAGCTTTCTATATGTACCTTGTATACAATACTTCCTATCTTCTGAGGAATAGTACGTATTGTGTATCACTCAGGGAATAGCACATCGGTTGTGCCCATACAGGATTCGATAGCATATACTAAATGTATCACCGCGTGTGTGATTGATTGCTTGAGTTCAGACCTAAATATGTGTGTGGCTGACCGTTTTGAGCATTGCGACTTGAGGTGCTCCATGGGTAATAGTGTTTGGATAGAATCATGAGTTGTGGAAAGGCCACGTGATATTATAACCTTTCGAGGAGGATTCAGGTACTCTAATTCTATGATGTGAGATGAGATTTCAATTATGTGTTGTGATGGTATTGAAGAATTTGAATTATAGCTCTTTATGTGAGTCTATTGTCATGATTCGAATGTGTTCAAATCATTTCTTATTGGAGCCTGTGTTTTGCTTGTCGTGGCTTAGGCCGATGAGGAGGTGTCATATTACCACTATGGTGTGTTATAATCGAAATGATCGTTGGAGTCATTAATGAGTGCGAACATACATGATTTCAGCTAGATAGAAAGGTAATATCGAGGTTTGGCTCCAAAATCCGTTGTAATATCATTCAAAAGAGAAATGGCTTCATAAATGGTGGATCTGAGGAATTGTTACGGTTTAGCCCGTGTTTTATTTATCATTGGCAGTATATGAAAGTGTTGGAATAAGACTTCAACTAATAAGAGGTTTCCATCGGTATTTGGGTATTGTAGGCAATGCGGTAAATAAAGAATGTTATTGTGGTCATATGAGTAAAGTGATGCGAAGTGTAAATTCAACAAAGTTATGCATTAATGTTTGGGTACAACGTGTGGAGATTGATATGGTGGTCGAATGATGGAAACAGACTTGGCAGGAAATTCAAGGTGTTGGAATTTGGCCTAATGGCTTATTCGCTTGAATAAAGAATTATATCTACAAAATTATATAGCTAATGTGCTCAACTAAGTAGTGGTAGCATGGGAAGGTGCATGACGTGTTAAACAAGTTATTTGAGACTACATCATTGTAGTTCTCAGCACGTTCGAGGACGAACGTATGTTTAAGTGGGGGAGATTGTAGTGATCCGACCGGTCGTTTTGAGTCCCGACGCGTCATTCAGCAGATTGAGGCCATGAACAACTTCATCTCAGGTATATTGACTTGTGTGTATGGTCAGAATTAAAATTCAGGAAGTTTGGAGTCAAATCTAAATGGAAATTCTCATTTTGAAAGTTTGAAAGTTGAAGAAATGAACTAGGATTGGAATTTTGAGTAAATGACCTCGGAATTGGGATCTAAAAGTTCTAGCATGCTCGTATGATGATTTTGAACTAGGGCGTATGTCCGGATTTGGTTTTTGATAACCCGTGAGCATTTCGGCGTATATGGTGGAAGTTAGTATTTTAGAAAAATTTCATAAATTTGGGTTGGAAGGCATTTTAGAGTTATAGATGTCCATTTGTGATTCCGAGTCTGGGAATAGATCCGTATGGTGATTTTGGAGTTGGGAAAGCGATCGGAAGTGAATTCGGATGTCCGGAGGTCATTTTGAAGTCATTTGGCTAAATATAGGAATTTGAAGGTTTATGAGAAAATTCGACCGAAAGTGAAAATTTTGATATCGGGGTCAGAATGCGATTCGGAAAGTTGGTACAAGTCCGTAATGTCGAATGTGACTTGTGTGCAAACTTTGAGTCAATTCGGATCGATTTTGGTAGGAAAAGGGACAATTAATCTCTTTAAGGAAAGCTTAAGTTCGAAAAGTCAACCCAACGTTGACTTATGAGTTAGAGGGCTCGGAACTGAATTCGATGATTCGGTTAGTTTCGGGGGATGATTTAAGACTTAGAAGCGCAATTGGAAGTAATTTTGGAGGTCCGGTGAAGAAGTTAGCCTATTTTGGCGAAGTTGGAATTTTGGCGGAATCCAATCGATGGGTGATATTTTGATGGGTGTCGGAATAGAATTCCGACAGTTGCAGTAGCTTCGTTAGGTGATTTTGGATATGTCTGCAAATTTTCAGGTCATTCGGACATCGTTTGGTCGGGTTTTTGATCGAAAGTGTATTTTTGGAAGTTTTTGGAAACTTAGGCCTTGATTTGATGAAAATTGATGATTTTGATTTTATTTCGGCGATTTGATCACTCGAGCGAGTTTGTGTGATGTTTTAGAGTCAATGTGCATATTTGGTTTGGAGCCCCGAGGGCTCGGGAGTGTTTCGGAGGTGTCTCGGAATAATTCCGGACTTAGAAAATGGGCAGAAAATGCAGAAAAATCTACTCTGAGCAGTGACCATAAACAGTGCCCGTGAAACAGTGTCCGTGAACAGTACCGTGAACAGTGTCCGTGAACAGTACCGTGAACAGTGTCCGTAAACAGTACCGTGAACAGTGTCCGTAAAAAGTACCGTGAACAGTGCCTATTTGTGTGATGTTTTAGAGTCAATGTGCATATTTGGTTTGGAGCCCCGAGGGCTCGGGAGTGTTTCGGAGGTGTCTCGGAATAATTTCGGACTTAGAAAATGGGCAGAAAATGCAGAAAAATCTACTGTGAGCAGTGACCATGAACAGTGCCCGTGAAACAGTGTCGTGAACAGTGTCCGTGAACAGTATCGTGTACAGTGTCCGTAAACAGTGCCGTGAACAGTGCCGTGAACAGTAACCGTGAATAGTGCCGGACAGAATGTTTGAGGTCCGAAAATATATTGCCATTTTTGACGATTTGGAGCTCGGATAGGGCGATTTTTTGTGGGAATTTTGGAGAGAACAACGGGGTAAGTGTTCTTAACTCAATTTTGGTGGTATAACTCGAATCTATTGCAAGTTTTAGTGTTTAATTTGAGAATTTTTGTTGAAAAGGGTAGAAAACCCTCTTGGATAGAAATAGTGATTTAAGGGGACAAATGAATTCCAATTTTGTGAATTTGGTATGTACGGACTCGTGGCGAGACGAGGATTCCGGAAATATAAATTTTGAAATTTTTCGAGATGTGGGCCCGGGGCTCGGGTTTTGCCAATTTCGTGATTTTTGATATTTTCCGAGTTCTTTTGATTGGGTTATGTTCCATTAGCCTATTTTGATATATTTGTACTGATTTTGGCTAGTTTGACGCGCGTGGATGCCGGTTCAAGGAGCTAAGGCGTCGCGGGCATGAAGCTTCTACCGGTTCGAGGTGAGTGGTAGTAGTAAATAATGTATTGAGGGTTTGAAACCCCGTACTAGCACTTCACAGTGCTATATTGAGATGAGACACACGTTCTATGACGGGCGTGGTGACATTGTGATTGGGGGTTCGGACTTAGTCCTTCCCGACTAATAGTATACTCTGTGTTATGACTGATAATAAGTTTATAACTGTGCAATTGGGCTGATAGCCATGTTTGGGGCCTTGTGCCGATCTGTAGAGCATTAGGGAACCTATAGAGCCAGGTGACCCTTATATCGTGTTGGAAACATACACTCAGCCGTAGCTCTAGCTGTATAGCATAATATGAGCCCGTACTAGATGTGTACATTGAGAGAGATTATCTAGGATGGAATTTCCTGTTCTAGCTGAGCGGGCCTGAAAGGGCCAAGTCTATACCGATTGAGATGAGATAGGGTCAAAGACCCACTATGAGATGTTATATTGGGCCCGAAAGGCCAAGTCTATATTGACTGAGACAGGGTCAAGGACCCACTGTGATATATTATATTGGGCCTGAGAGGCCAAGTATATATTGACTGGGATAGGGTCGAGGACCCATTATGAGGTATTATATTGGGCCTGAGAGGCCAAATATATACTGACTGGGATAGGGTCGAGGACCCATTATGAGGTATTATATATATATACCTATATTGGATCGGGCTACACGCCGCAGCAGTATATATATTGGATCGGACTGCACGCCGCCGTAATATACATGTAATATACATGTAATATACATGTAATATACATGTGGGACGGACCGCACGCCGCAGTATTATTGCGCTCGGGCTGTAGGAGCCCCTTCGGAGTCCGAGTCCGCACACATTCTCGGTGAGCGCTGTATATATTATGGGATCGGGCTGCTGCGCGCCGCGGCAGTATAAATATATATACATATATATATTGGATCGGACCGCACGCCGCAGTAATAATACATGTGTGGATCGGGCCGCACGCCGCAGCATCATAGCGCTTGGGCCTAGGGAGCCCCTCCGTAGTCTGTATACAACCCCAGTGAGCGCCGTCGACGTTAAATGGAGCGGGCTGCGCGCCGCAGCGGTATATGTATTGGAGCGGGCTGCGCGCCGCAGCATTATACTTATTCATATTCATATATATACTGAAATATTTATATGTTATAGACAGATGTATATGTCTCCATATATTGAGATGGCTGTATACCGTAATGGTACGAGCGAGGATGTGTTCAGTGTGGGACCTAGATGAGATAGATGTGGACTGGAGATCAGAGTACTCATTATAGTGATGACTAACCTGTTGGGGTTGCCTTAGAACCGTTTAGTGATAGTACAGGAGTTCTTATTTTCAGTTATTATTTATTATTATTACTCACTGAGTTGAAATATACTCACCCCACTCCCTACACTTTTTGTGCAGATTCACAGGTGCTAGAGAGCAGTTGAGCTGTCACGTGCTGCTTATTCATTACTATCTCGTGGAGACTTCGAGGTAGCTTTCAACGTCCGCAGGACCTGACCTCTTTCTTTTTATCATTTTGTTGTCTCCATTCTGGTTAGACTTGATTTTGTAGTAGATCTCATTTGTAGAGGCTCGGACTTGTGACACCACGATTTGGTTGGGACTGTGTTCTTGTATTTCATTTCTACACTTCTTGATTTGTTATGAAAACAGGCTAATCACGCCGATTAATCAGTATTAATTATACTTGGCTGGTTTAATTGGATAAGATGGTCGGGCTTGCCTAGCAATGTGTTGGGCGCCATCACAACCGAGGTTTGGGGTCGTGACAGTGCCACACAATCCCAATACTATAATATAGTGGACGGCATGCCACACGATCCCAATAATCATAGTATCGGTGGACGGCATGCCACATGATACCAATAATATAATATAGTGGACGGTGTGCCATACGATCCCAATAATCATAATATAGTGATTCATATAGCCTCTCTCTCACGGAGTTCCCCTTTTAGGAAAAACTCGGCAATATAACGATCTTCCCAATAAGGGCACCACTAGCAGCTCAAACATCTCAACGGTGGAGATTACATATAACGCTTGACCAATTAAGGGAGCAACAACAATCAGAATCTACTCGTCCCGGCAAGGGATCCAACCACATGTTCTTAACAATACTTACAATTTCGACTTTATAAATATCATTACCATTTGAGCTAATGCTCCAAGAAGTCTCGTGTTTTCATAAATAATTCCTCAACTAACTCATCACGTTGAATTCATCATTTACTAAGAATGATTCTCAAAATATACTCCAAGGCAAGTACAAATAAGACTCACGATCATGCTAGACGCTAGTGTATAGATACTCGTTACCATGCCTATATACCGCACTCGATCATTTAGCAAATAGCAACAATAATATTCTTGTCCTATTCCCTCAAGCCAGGATTAGATCAAACACTTTCCTCGGTCCGAAAATAGCAATCACTCCTCTAGCACCGCCTTTCCTCTAGAATTCGACTCCGAAACAATGGTATCTAGTCAATTTCAATCCAATAACATCAATTAGGGCTCAATAACACAATCCCATAGCCAAGAAATGAAATTCCCACCATTCTACCAAAAATAGCAAAATCCGAGGTCCAAACTCGAGGCTCGGATCAAATTACAATCACCCATAACCTTACGAGTTAGAATATATGATTTGTTTCACAATCCGACCTCAAATTGAGGTTGAAACGCCCAAACTCTCACAAGCCCTAGTTCTACCCAAAACCCCAATTTCTACCTTGAATTCGTGAATTAGACTAGGATTAACCATGATTTAATGAATAAATGATGTTAGGAAACTTACCCAAGGAGCTATGGAGGAATGGGAGCTTGTGGATTCAAAATGGAGAGTGAAGGAGGAAGACCCGTATGTGTTTTGAGCGAATAATCCCGTGTATTCTGTTCTGGTTTTATGAAAACTTACTGGGTAAAAATGCCCTATGTGGTCGCGTACAAGGCATTGCGATTGCATAGGTAGGGAGGCTGGTGCTATGCGGTCGCGGAGGGAATGAGGCGATCGCATAGAGTAAATGAGATAGGGCCTGGGAAATGCTCTATGCGATCGCGAGGTGGTAATGCGTTCGCATAAAGTAGAGAAGCTGGGAAATGTGATCGCACAAGAGAGGACGCGATCGCATAGAAGAATTTGGGCTCGTAATTTTTAACACTATGAGATCGCAGAAGGCCTACACCATCGCATAGAAAAAATGCCAGATACCAGCAACAGCTAAGAAAATACCAGATTTTCAATGCAAAACACCTCGAACTACCCCCGAAATCACTCCCGAGCCCCCGGGGCTCCCAACCAAATGCATACGCTAACTCAACAACATCATACGAACTTTCTCGAGTGATCAAATCGTTAAAATAACATCAAAAACAAAGAATTAACCCCCAAAACTCAAGATTTCATTTCAAAGTTCATAATTTTCTAACTTTAGCTATTTAGGTCTGAAACACGTCAAACGACGTCCGATTTTGACCAAACTTCACAGGAAGCACTTAACCAATATTTAAGACCTGTACCGGGCGTCGGAACGAAAATACCAGCCCGATTCCTATATTTTCTAACTCATTTTTATTTCCATTTTTCCTTACTAATTTCAGAAAACAATTTAATAGAAAAATTATTTTACCGGGGATTTGGACCTCGGATTTCGACTTCGGGCACATGCCTGAGTCCCATATTTTTCTACGGACCTCCTAGGATTGTCACATCACCGTTCCGGGCCCGTTTACCAAAAATATTAATCAAAGTCAACTATATCAATAATAATATCATAATTATTCAAATTTTCCATAGAATTCATATATCTTAACACAAAAACTTTCCAGCTTCGTGCCCGGACTGTGCACGCACATCGAGACAACTAAGAGTGAGGTTTCCAAGACTTCAGAAGCGCGAAAAAGGGAGAAATATGGTGATGACCCCTTTGGGTCGTCACAAGTTCTTGAAAATAAGTGCAAAATTAAATCCAAGAAATAAAAAGACAATTTTTGGGAATTTTCAAATTTTCATTAATAACAACTACGATTAAAAATTACTAAACTATTTGTTTTCATTTTCAAAAAGAAAAATACAAAATACTCAAAACAAAATACAGACTCGACTAATCTAGGAGTACATCAAACTTCAAACCTTGGGGCTCGCGGGGCATCATTCGGCCTCGCCGCGGTCCTGCGCGCAAGATCCCTTTGCAGTTGCTCTAAATTATTCATGACTTGCCGGACAAATAGCATCACTGAAGCAAAGAAAGAGGGTTCTGCCCATCCTTTCACCATCCTCCCATCTTTTGACAATATAATGTGTAATGCGTTTGATTCTTTTCCTGATTTGACCTTTTTCTTGAAGAAGTCGGCTTATCTGTTGAGTGCGGGCTTCTAGTACTTGGGAATCTTGAAGGTGAAGATCTTGTAGCAATTTCACTTCCCTTTGTATTTCGGCTATCATCTCATAGCACCGATTCCTCTCAGCTTGAAACTATTTGTCTAACTGGGTCGCCTTTTCTTCCCAAGCATTTTTTTTTCTCATGTTGGCAATGGTTTCGTCATAATCTCTTTTCAAACATTGTACATACTGGGCTCTTTCCTCAGTTCTCTTGGCCTAGTGTTCTTGAAATCTCGCCATGTTCATTTCAGATCTTTTAACTCTCCTTAGCAATTTGAGACTTGCTTTCTCAACTCTTTGATCAATCTGTCGTCAGACACACTTCTTTCTTTATTTCTAGCATCAACTTTCATTTGTTGGATCTGTGCCTTAGGAGCTTCATTTTCCGGGGACAATTTCTTTTTCTCCCATTTGCTAGCCGCCATTTGGACATCTTTCTCGAATTGAAGGTCCCGCACCTGCTGCTCTAATGCCCCAATTTTGACTCGATATTCTTTCTCTTTTGCCAATCAATCCCATTGGACCCAGGCTCCGTCAGTAAACTGCTATACATGAGGTCTCTTAGAGGGTCTCCCAGGAATTCGAAATCTTTTGTTAAACCATGACAAATATTTGGAGTCCACCTCACCCCTTGTTCGATCCTCTATCATGGTGTCAGGTTGTAGAAATCGACTTTTATTCCATATTTTTCTAATTCTTGCTTTCGGGAAAGTAGCTTTAGGACACAAATCAATAATCTGTTAGCTCAAATCCTCATCGTTATGCACTATTTGGAACCTCCCGAATTATCGCATGACCCTGTAAGGTACATAAGGTTGTATGCTTCGAATACCCATTAAAAGAATACATAGGAATTCTGCTGAAGTATAGACAACTTCAATAGCGGGAAGCCACCCATAAGCCCACTCGATCTTATCCGCATTCAACGAATGATGACCAAGCCTCAACACCTTCGGGGAATTTGATGCCTACGACTCGAGTTTCCAATTCATTGATGCAACTAAGCCCAGTTAACCCAAAATTCATGTACCCTGTGCGGTGACATAAATGCTCCTGGATCCACATTTGCAATAGAAGATTACACCCTTGAAAGAATTTCTCCCCTTCCCGACACTTAGTTAAAGCCCGATATATCTCTGCTACAATTAAGGAGATCACTGTGCTATTAGGCTTTTTCATAGCTACATCTACCATTCATACTAGTGCGAGATTTATATTCCCATCTTCCCTTGGGCAAGTCAGGATTCCTAGAAAGGCTACAATAAATGCTAACCCTCGTCGAGCCTCCCATTTGTCTTTATTTCCCTCGTGTTTTAAGTCGGTGTTAGGTTCCTCAAATCCCCTCGGGTTGCCGTATTGATGATAGAGAAAATGCAAAGTACAACATCCTTCTGCCAGATACGGGTCTTGTATATCTCGCCTGATATTCAATAAGTCTAAGAATTTGTGGAGTGTGACCGGCTTGGGTGATAAAGGATATCTACTTCGCATGTTTCCATTAAGGCCTGCATACCCTTCCATTTCTTCCAATGTCGGTGTGAGCTCACAATCAGAGAATCTGAAGATATTTCGAGTCGGATCCCAAAATGGTATCAATGCTTCAACAACATCCTTTCTCGGTCTTATGTTCATAAGTCCCATAAGGCCACCCATCATTTTTACCAATGAATCTTTACTTCCATCTCGTAAGTCGTTCCACCACATATGGAGCTGAAGGGGTATCTCACTCAGAACTGAGAAGGTTTTGATATCTTTTAAATTCACCCTGTACATTTATTTAGTGATTAAAAGGTAAAAGTGGCTATTTTTGCAAAATTTTATTTAAGGGACTACAAACTTGATGGACAAAACACGTCAAAATTTCTCATCATGGGGCCCATGGAGCATCATTCAGCATCACCACAGGCCAGCGCAAGACTGAGAAAATTTTAATGCCAATTGCGACTATTTTAAGACTGGCCATTTAATGGCTTAAAACACAAAGTGCCTATTTTTGCAAAATGTCAATTGAGAAAATCTGATTTTGCGGATACGGCCTTTTGAGCATCTCCAAAAGGAAAATTTTTAGGTTGTGCCCACAAATCATTTAAAATGACTCGGGGTGGTTGTTCTTGCAAAAATAGCTATCAGGTGTCCTTTTGAGAAAAATTCGGCTTATTTTAAACAAGAATGGCGTCACCTAACTTATTTATAGCGAAAATTAAAATTCGACATTTTTTGGCTATTAAAGTGGAGGTTGGACCCGATGAGGATTGCCTACTTATCTCACATCCGGTGAGAATCAAACCAGTGTAGTTCAGGCAGATTTGCAAAAATTAAAACTATTTTTTGAACAACAGTTTCCTTTTTATTTTTCAAATATTTTGTCTTTTGTTTTTTTTTTTTCAAAAATCCGGCAGCATTTCAGTACTAATTGGGCATTGGTTTTTCACAATAAATGGTTATCCTCTCTTAGTCCTAACACTATTATTTTTTCAAAAATCTTTACTCATTGTATACAAGCCGGTCAACATGCGGAGCCGAGCAAATAAATGCAAGTAGCACGTAATATGCATCAGGATGGTCATTTCAATACAGGTCATCTGTCTTAGACAGACCCAACCCCTGTGTTGAGTCCCCTAAGTCAAAATGCACGTAATGCAAATAAGTATCCTACTAGGGGTCCGGCATGAGTTTATTGTTCATCTACGTTTAAACCCTAAGTTTATTGGTCTTGATCTGGCTTACCCGAGCGGACAACTCGGGCCGGAGGGGAGGCAGCGTACCGGGGATACAGAAGCTCGCCTAGCTTTGCAATATCCAAACCTCATTCTAAATTTTGGAAAAAGACTCTAACAGAAGAGAAGCTACACGAAGTGCACCCTTATCCATGATGTAGAAGACTCAGAACGAGGAAGGGCTTCATGACAGTTTATATACAGTTTCAACAAATATCAAAGCAGTAAACATTTAGCACATATAGCATGGAAGCATGTAAAAAAATCAAATAAAAGACAAATATAATAATTAAACTAAGCTCAAATTCTTTGAACCCTGAACCGAAATTCTGGGTTCGTTTTCCCAGCAGAGTCGTTAGAGCTGTCACACCTCTTTTTTTTACACACCTACCCAAAGGATAAATTTATAATGGAGTTTTTACAAGTAAAGTGACATTATTTGAATTTGGATTATTTATTTCTTTTTAGAGTCGCCACTTATGATAGGATTAGCTTTTGGAGTCCCAAGTCACCGATTTAATTTAAATCCCAAATCGAGGAAAATTGTCGACTTCCCAATTGGAGTAGCAAACCAGAAATTCTGTGTAAAGAATTCTGTTGACCCGAGGGAAGGTGTTAGGTACCCCTAGATCCCGTGGTTCTAGCACGGTCACTTAAATTATTATAAATTGCTAAAATCTAATCTTTTACATGCTCCAACCTATAGTGCAATTTTATATTTATTTACCACTTTTTAATTATTTTTACTAAAGTGAACGTCGCCTAAAAATGTATTTTCGGATCACGTCACATGAAATGCACCCGAATCCTCGACACATCTTTATTTGACATTTTCGGATTTGGATTTGGGTTGTATGAAATACACACCCGTATTAGGAAGGTAAGATTATTAAAAATGCACTTATAGAATCTAACGTGTTGTTATCTTTTGGGAAGGCCGTGAAATTTGCTAAACGGTCCGTCCCGAGTTTCTAAGTATTTTTAATTAAGTAATTAATGAGGGCCCCGTAATTATGCATTTGATTTGGTGGGGCTCGTCTCATTTTTATTATTAAAGACCAACTAAGAGCAAGCTAAAATTTTCTATGGATTATTTGTCTCTAAATGTTAATTAATATTCAAATACAAATTTGGGCCACAAATTCAAGTCCGAATTCAAACAAAAGGGAAAGCCCTTTTAGTTTGACCCCGCTACCTAATTCGAAATCTAATTTTATATTCACAAATTAATCACCCACGTTCCTATATAATTTAAAAGGGGTTTGACTTGTAGCAAATTCTTGGGCCTTCATGGTTTAGCCCAGACTGTAAACCATTGCCAATTAGACCAAATACAATTATAACCAATAAACAAGATATTTTATTCATTTAATTTGAGCTTAATTTGCACTTAGTTTATCCTGTTAAACGGGTTACTATAGAGATTTGGGGTAATTCACTATGGCAAGCTAATTTACTAACTTTCAGACATTTGTTCTTTGATTTTTGACTTGAAACACTAATATTTGAATCTGTACTCAACAAACTTATTCAAACTAAAACATCATATTTAAAATAGACTTAGGTGTTAACTTGAGACTCAGCTTTTACATTCGAATTTTTGACATGGACTTAAATCTATTTCTTCTCACACTGTGATACTTCCTGTCAGTTTGTGAGATATTATCTTAATCACACCAAAATAAAATTAGCCTCAACATAATATTGATAAAAAAAATACGTATAAACACTGTTGAGTCACCAATCTAAATCTAATCTATAACTTTATATTTTTATTGATTGATAAATATACTGAACAAAATTACAATTATACTAAACTAGTAGATGTTAGCAGTCCAATATTTAATTAACAGTCCACAATAGTCTTAACTACATAATACTTCATAACTTCGCCCAATGCTTATTAACAGTCTATTTATACAATTTTGCTTTTCAAACTATTAACATGAAAAAAAAAACAATTCCGGAATATAACAAAATCAGTGAAAAATATATGAAAATAAACACTACTGCAACTTTATTTCATTTTCAACTGTAAGTATACAGGGATTTCAGAATATGTACATGTATATTAAACCACAACAAGAGGAGTCAGTAAGAGCAGATGACTAACAGCAGAACAATTAGCACTTAAAATAGCCCAGGAAGTGGATTTATCAACCTAGAAACGTTTTAAAAAAAACAAAAAGAAATTAACAGATTCACTTAAACAACACTAGCTCAAGTCAAAAATGTGTATAGGAGGACAAAAAAAACCAACAGAATTAACCAGAAGTAAGCTCGGGCCCTTAGGATGTAACTCAAATCCACCAACCCACTTTTATTTACTCAAAAATCACTAAATACTGAACTAAAAGAGGCCTAACTAATCAATTAAACTCAGAATCACAATGTAATCAGCAATAAAACAGTAATTTTCTTTTGGATTTTTATTGGATTTATATTATTTTTTTGGTTTTTCTAGGTGAAACTAAGATATAGAGAAAATTCTAAACTTCTAAGACTTAAAATTCAAAGTGCAAACTCAGGTTTTTTGTAAGGAAAAGGATTTTTTGGGTGATTTCATATCTAGAAGGGTTTTGGGGAATTTTCGAATTTTTCTAACTAGTTCTCTAAGGCATTAGGGTGCCTTTTTATAGGCCCAAATTAGGGAAGAATGTTCTGGAACCTTTATTTTATTTTTTCGCCTTTTAATTTTTACAAATTGACTATTAGACCCTATTTTTATTCCTTGTTCCCCAAGTTACTGTCCTAAGTTTGATAAAACTTACACCTAGACCCCTTCTAGAAGGATCTAGTGTATTCTTTTAACTATAAAAGACCTAAGCTACCCTTGCCCATGTTTTGAATTTATTAAATTGCCCTTTTCTATGCCTAAATTACCCTTAAAACCCTCCTGAATTTACTGCTCAATCAGACCAGCTCTAACCTTAGTTAACCACCCTAACCCTTTGGTTCCAATTAAACTAAGTACTAATCAGCTATAACCAAACATTATCTAAAATTAACAGAAATTATAATAATTGAAAAATAAACTGCCAAGATGGGAAAACATTTCTAATTATACTAACACAATTAACTCAAATAGTAATGATTAACAATATCAAAGAAAATCTAATTATCTATCTAATTCCATTAAAACCTATACTAATATGCATTGAACCAGAACAAAAACTCAACTAGGATCACAAATCGTAACAAGACAACAAATAAAATCAAAGAACTCATGAGAACAGATGAACATAAATTTAAACCAAACAGAAAAAAACAAATCAAGTATATTTTTCAAACTAATCAGAAAAGCTAAGAAGGATATTTACATGTTTTAATAGGAAGATAAAAACTTAAGAAGGAATAGAAAAAATAAGAAAAATAAACAAAAGAAGGAGATCTTACTATTATAACTTCAAAAAAAATCCCGCTGCTTTCTTAGATTTGCAATTTGATCGGTTTTAATGAGATTCGAGCATCACTGATGGTGTATTTATCATGGAGAGAGTGAGGAGGTTACGTGATGTCAATTCTGTGTAGATTGGGTTAACTAGGGTTTTGAGAAATTCTTTGATTTGAAATTCGAAGATTTTGACGGAGATTCGAAGTATGGGGTTTGGGGGCCGGATTGGAAAGAGAAGGGTAAGACGAGTCTAATGGTGTATTTTGACACAGTTTGGATGTCGGTGCTGCCGTGCATGGTGGTGGCGGCGCATAGAGTTTGGTATATTTGGGGAGATTGGGTAGGATTTGGGACAAACGGGGAGTAGATTTGGAACGAGGAGGAAGAAGGGGTTTAGGGGTGAAATTTTGGTGGTGTTTGGAGGTAGGCCGCCGACGGCGACGATTTCCGACCGGCGGCGATGGGCGAAGGGATTGTGGTGCAAGGCGGGTTGAGATGGCGGCGTGAAGGGTGTTATATGGGTGATGTACGAGGAGGGGTACGAGGAGGGGTACGGGGAATGTGGAAATGTTTTAGGGTTTTGGGTATATTTTCAGACAATTTTAACTAAATAGGAGGATAAATGGGGACCGTTAGATTAGAAAAGATTAATAGCTCAGATTGAGTGACACCAAAACGGTGTCGTTTTGGACGTCCTAGACCAGGATGGGTCGGGGAGATTGGGCCTGAGTTGACTTGGCATGTTTGCTAATTGGGCTGACCGGATGGCCCAAAAATTCGCATGCTATCTTTTTTACTTCATTTTGCATTTGTTTTCTTTTCTTCTTTGCTTTTTCTTTATTTGTATTTTTATATTTATTTTGTATTTCATTTATTTATTTTTTTATTTTCTAATTTTATTATGTACAATAAAAGACTCAAATTAAATCTAAAATTATGCTAATTAATTTCCAAATTTACTAATTCTTAACATTAAAAAAATGTAAAAATGAAAAGGACTATTTTTGATTATTTTCTCTTATTTTAATAATGCTAATTAACTAATAAACTAAAATTGAACTCCAAAATGCCAATACCCTATTTTGTATTTTATCATGAATTATGGCCTAAAAAATACATAAAAATGCAAACAAACATAAAATTAAACAATTAATTCCTAAAAATTCAAAATATAAAGAAGAAATTCTAATTTTAATAAATATATAGGAGTAATTTAAGCGTGACAAAAATTATGTGCTCACACGGAATTTTTTAACAATGCAGCTGAGATATCTCGCTCATATTTAGATATCCGAGGAAGGATTTGTCTTTTGCAATACTTTATTATTTAGACCAATAATATTGTCCGGAAGAACGGAACTTGTCCAGGCACCATGCATTTGAGTGTATAATTTATTTATATTTTTGGTTTGAGAGTGTGTATTGCTATGTTACGCGCACAGGGTGAGTTATTGAAACCAAGAGAAAAGATTTTTTAATATATATTAATTATATCAAACAATTATACTGTAATTTTAAATTAATTAGGTTTTGCTTGCTATAAAACTTTACAATTAGACTATTTTTATAATAAAAATCATGGTATTTTCCATCTTAGTGCTAACACAGACTGGCCATTAACAAAGTCAAGATACATGAGTCAGTCACTAAATCTCATGAGAAAAACACCCAACGTGAATATGTTAAGGTGATTCCTATTTGAAAAATCGAAGAAACAGTATTAACAAATAATCACTTTGTAAATTCAAAATATATAATATTTTATGACTGCACGTAAAGCGAAAAGATTCACTAGCGTTGAAATAATTGAGACCACCAAACTGAGTAGTTGACCATATGGTTTGTAAGAAATGTGGTGTTAAAATAACCATGTCACATCCAATATCATAAATATCAGATAATTTTATTCACCAAAACTTACACAAATAAAAAAAAAATAACATAAATATTTTTCATTGGCCGAGATTTGTAAGATGATGGGTAAAAATTTTTGGTCCCTAAGATAACGCATAGACTCTGACCACATGTTTTGGAAAAGTGCAGAAGCGACCAAATATCCGTTTTTTGTTTCTGTTTTTTAAGGTAAGTAAAAATAAGAGTCTTTTGGGAAAAATATCACATTCTACTGCTCCAAAAGAATATTTGAATTAGAGAAAAAACCGCGACCACATGTTTTTGTAAAGGCAGAGAAGAGAAGCAACGAAAGATGTTGGGCACGCGTGTAAAATAAATTAGAGGTGCAAATAATAGACCTCGTGAAAGAAGATCATATTCTTCTTCTCCAAAAAAGTATTGATTGTAAGTTTTACACATTGATCATATAAAGTATTCATATCACATGATCATTTTAATCAACTACAACAATTTTTACTGAAATTCTTCAGTACCCCACACATTTTAAAAACTTCTTGGTACCGTAACCCTTATTTGCTTACTAATTCTGAGTTAAATTAGGATTAAAAAATGTATCGATATAACTTATAATTGCTAGAGAGTAAAATAGTAATTTCAGGATTAAATAATAAAATTGATAATTTCGAAATTAATATTTAATACAACAAACCAAATAGTTAATAAAAATATATCAAAAACTAATTCTAATTAATTAATATCAGCATAATTAATTCTAGTATAACTTGTATTCAAATCAAATAATTATTTATTATAGTTTGCATGCAGCTGTAACCGAATTGCTTGTGTGGTGAATAAACTAGTAAACAAGCAAAATAATACGCGGTTAACACAATAAGGTGGAACAAGGATACGTTAATTGGCAATTGCTGATGTGAATGTCATACACTCATACTACTTGGAAAAATAACAGAAGCTCACACAATTAAAACATATAATAGTCGCAGTATTAATTGCGCTGCTGATATTAGTTTTGCTTAATTCTACCAAAGTAGGAAATTAATTAACTGAATTTACACTATTATTTGCTTTACTAATTTTTTTTGTCATAGAACAAAGTCAACTTTGATTCGGTTTGATATACAGCTCACGGTATCTTTTAATTGTCGCAGTATTTGTATTGCTAATATTAGTTTTGCTTCTACCAAAGTAGGAAATTAGTTAACTAAACTACACACTAATTTTTGCTTTACTCTCTCTCTTTTTAAAGTCATAAAATAAAGTCAACTTTGATTTGGTTTGACACACAGCGTCACATTCTATATATTTCCTAGCACGCATAACTCGTTGCATTTTCAATTACACTTTTAGAAAAAGTTATTTTATTTCCTTTTTATTTTTGTAAAAGACTTAACAGAGGAGGTAGTTTGAATTATAATTATTTTTCCACCATTATGCTCGCATGGAAGATTTACGCCACACTTATATATACATAATATATGTTTATATATATAGTTTTTCCTAAATTGTAATTAATAATACGGAAAGGGTCAAAACTACACCTAGACTATTTGCTTAAGTTTAAAAATACCATTCGTCCACATATTTTGTAAAAATTGCCCTCACTGTTAAAAGCTAGCCCATTCATGCCCCTAACGTCAACTTTTCGGCCCACTCATACCCTAAAAACAAACATCCCTATTTTATTTTTTTTTAAATTATCATTTATTATGTGTTAATTTCCTATTGGCGTAAATTAAAACCTCACCCCATATCCGTCTTAGATTTTCACCCTTCAACACCCACGGATCTCCATGTCCATCTCAAATTTTTTGGCCTTAATTTAATTTTAAAATTAACACTTTTTATTAAATCAATTTTCTGAGTGAAATCAAGTACTCTTTGAAATTAATGCTTCATTGTAAGATTAATTGGTTTAATAAGTTTTTTTTCCGCCAATAGTAATGATCATTGAGCATTTGCAATATTTTTTGTTGTATATTTCCTGATAACTCTGCATCCAATTTTGATTATACCAATAATTTATTTGGTCTCTGCTCGGACTTCAATCGTTTTTTTCTTCATTGGCTCGCTATATGATAGCTTCATGGACAAGGATAAAGCTGTAGAAGCTCCAATAAGGTCATTCACGAGGTCTCAAACTAAGGAGAAGCAAGACAATATTATTGGGCTTCAATGGGAGATCAAGAAGGCGCTAATGGTGGAACAAGATCTACAAAATTATCTAGAGGATTTAGCTAATTCCTACACTCATTTCGTGATCCA
Source organism: Nicotiana noctiflora (assembly GCA_032618575.1). Classification (NCBI taxonomy): domain Eukaryota; kingdom Viridiplantae; phylum Streptophyta; class Magnoliopsida; order Solanales; family Solanaceae; genus Nicotiana; species Nicotiana noctiflora. The sequence continues at coordinate 546,282 of JASVEL010011932.1, forward strand.
AGTCCAAGTCCAAGAGGAGGTTGATTGGAGTCCAAGCACCAGCCTTCAAGGCACCTCAATTAAGCACCAGCCATAAAGGGATTTTCCTAGTTTGTTAGGACATATTTATTGCTTTCCTAGTTAGTTAAGGATAATAGTTTCCTTTCCCTAAGTTAGGTAGAATTACTTTCCCGGATTGACTTGGTTTTGGTTTCCTAGAATTTTTACCTTTTCCTATTTTAGTTGTACTTGTTGTCCAAAGTAGTTTAACACTTTATTTCCTAATATTTAAGGATAATTTCATGATCACCCTTTATATAAAGGGTTATCTTCTTTGTTTTTAGGTAGATTATTCAGATTGTTATCAATAAAACTTGTGAGATTTTCTTGCACTCTTGTGTGGCAACTCTTGGATTTATTCTTCAACCTTCAAGACTCAACTTGAGGTGGTAAGAATTGAACTCTTTTCGAAATCTTAGATCACTTCTAGGTATTCAAGAAAGGTGATAAGTTTAGGCTTATTATTGTTCTTGTTATTCTAAAGGGCCGGATTTCACAATATATTTCTTGTGTTTAATTTTCACCAAAGGCGATTAGTTCTTTGTTAACTAATTGTTGTTGTTAGGATTCAACTTCAAGAATAGACTTCTTGAATTCAAGAAACTCTTTCTTGAATTCAATCTATCTTTAATTTTTGTCTTTTATTCGTTTCTTTATTTTCATTTAGATTTCGCGCGTTTCTTGTTTTTCTTTAGTAATTCTTGAATCTCTATCGTGTTGCTATCAAGTGGTATCAGAGCTTAGGCTAATCAAGATTTCAATCTTGATAATCTTGGGAGGTTCTTGATTAAGAAAAAGTAAAAAAAAAAAAACCAATTTCAGCCTACAAAAAGTGTTCTTGTACTACTTGGTTTCCAAATCAATAAAGGAAACAAGAAGAGGGGATCCTAGTAGTTCTTGAAGGTTAAGGAAACTTCTTCCTTATTCTTATGGGTTTTGGGTTTCTTAAATTCTTTCCTTTTTTTCTCTACTAACCAAGGTCTTCTACTTTCCTTTTCTTTTTCTAACTCAAAATTCTTATCACTAAAGGGTTGTGACTAGTAAGGTTTATTAATAAATCTAAAGATTAACGACCAAGGGTTGCATTGAGAGATATATATATTACTTTTTTCAAGATGTCTCGTATTGGTAGTGATGATGAACAAAGAAATCTTCAAGAAGCCGAAATTAAAGGAAGGACTGAATTCACCTTGAAGCTATGCATCAACAATTTGAAAGGTGAAATTTGCAATTCCAAGAGATAAGGGATACCATTGCTGAGCAAAATATTACAATAGCTGAACTTATGAGGGGAAATCATACAAGACCCCAAGCTAGGAGAAATATACCCGCCGCCATTGAAAATCAAGAAAACCCAATCGATGATTTTAATGATGATATTGATTTTGATCGGGTAGGAAGAGATAGAAGGGGACAAAGAGAAAGATTTGAAGATGATAATATAAATAGCATAAAAATGACGATGCCATCTTTCAAGGGAACAAGGGATCCATACTTGTACCTTGATTGGGAGAGAAAAGTGGAAGCTATCTTTGACTGCCACAACTATTCAGACGGAAAGAAGGTTAAACTTGTTGCTATTGAGTTTTCTGACTACGCAGCAATCTGGTGGAAAAAGCTTTCTAGGGATAGATTGCAATAAGGACAAGAACTCGTTGCTACGTGGGCTGAGATGAAGAGAATAATGAGGAAGAGATTTGTGCCATCACACTTTCAAAGAGATCTTCAACAACGTCTTCAAACTTTGAGGTAAGGGTCCTTGTCTGTAGATGAGTACTTTAAGGCTATGGATTTGGCTATGATCCAAGCTAATTATGTGGAGGAAGAGGGGGCTAAAATGGCTAGGTTTTTTAGTGGTTTAAATAGGGAAATAGCTGATGTAGTCGAATTGCAACAATATATAACTTTAGATGAGTTAGTTGAACTAGCCGTAAAGGTAGAAAGACAAAACAAAAGGAGACAACAATCTAGCTCATGGAGAAGCCGGCCAACTACTATTCAAAAGAATCAATGGCCGAAATCTGAGGAGACATCTACTCCTAAATTACATGAAGACAAGTGCAAGAGCAAATTGGAATCCAAGGATGGGGGTAAGCCTTTTATGCCTAAGACTTCTACTTCTTCTATTCAATGTCTCAAGTGTCAAGGGAGAGGGCACAAGGCTTATGAATGCCCAAGTAGAAGAAACATCCTAATCAAAGAGGATGGGGGATATGAGAGCGAAAATAGTGCACCAGGCGAAGAACAAGAAGAAAACTTTGTCGAGAATGAAGAAGAAGAAGAGATGGAGTTCATGGATAGTAGGTTGAATTTTGTGGTTAGGAGGCTTATGCACATTAATCTGGGGCACTCTAATGAAGAACAAAGGGAAAATATATTCCATACATGGTGTGGGATTAAAGATAAAATTTGTTCTATGATAATTGATAATGGGAGTTGTGCTAATGTTGTGAGTGCATATTTGGTGGAAAGGATAGAACTTGAATGGACAAAGCACCATAGGCCTTATAGGTTGAAATGGTTTAATGATAGTGGAGAGGTCAAGGTGAATAAACAATGCATGGTCTCTTTTAAGATTTGATGAAGTTCTATGTGATATAGTACCCATGCAAGCTTGTCATATCTTGTTAGGGTGCCCATGGCAGTATGATAGGAGTGCTTTTCATAATGGGAGGAAAAATAGATACTCTCTTGAGCATAATGGCAAGAAATACATTCTTGCACCTTTAACTCCTTCCCAAGTATATGAAGATCAAAAAAAGATGAAAGAATCAATGGGGAAACATGGGGAGGGATCATAACAAGAGACTAAAGGGAAAGAAAAAAAGGGTAATTTTGAAGTGGGGTCTGAGGAGAGAGAGGGAAGAAATGAGAGGAAAGAAAAGGTGGGAAAGAGTGATAAATAAGAAAGCATTGATGAGAGGAAAGAGGCTAAGATTGAAAAAAAGTGAGCCTATCAAAAGCCAAAGAGTGTTTAATTGCGAAAAAGGAGGGGCTGTCTATTATCTTGCTCACTTATAAGGAAGTTCTGCTTAATAATGATTCATTAATATCCTCTTTGCCTAGTGTTATTTCTAACCTTTTGCAGGATTTTGAAGATATTTTCCCTAAGGATCTTCCTAAAGGTTTACCACCTTTAAGGGGAATAGAGCATCAAATTGACTTTGTGCCCGGATCACAAATTCCTAATAGGCCTGCTTATTATAGCAATCCGGAAGAAACAAAGGAATTGCAAAGACAAGTAGAGGAGCTGCTTGATAAGGGATTTGTTAGAAAAAGTATGAGTACATGTTCTGTACCCGTGCTTTTGGTGCCAAAGAAGGATGGCATTTGGAGGATGTGTGTGGACTGCCGCGCCATCAATAAAATAACGGTAAAATATCACCATTAGATCCCTCGTTTAGGTGATATTCTTGACCAATTGCATGGTTCACAAATATTCTCTAAAATTGATTTGAAGAGTGGATATCACCAAATTAGAGTGAATCCTGGAGATGAGTGGAAAACTGACTTTAAAACTAAATATGGATTGTATGAATGGTTAGTGATGTCGTTCGGGTTAACTAATTTACCTAGTACATTCATGAGGTTAATGAACCATATCTTTAAGGATTTTCATGGAAAATTTGTAGTCGTTTATTTTGATGATATTCTGATCTTTCTAAATCTTTAGAAGAACATGTCGAACATTTGAAACAAGTTTGTAATGTGCTTCTGGAGCAATAACTGTATGCAAATCTATCCAAGTGCACCTTTTGTTTTTTAAGGTAGTTTTTCTGGGTTTTTTTGTGAGTTCTAGAGGTGTTGAAGTAGATGAAACAAAACCAAAGCAATTAAAGATTGGCCTACACCTAATAGCATTACTGAAGTTAGAAGTTTCCATGGACTTGCTAGCTTTTATAGGAGATTTGTTAGAGATTTTAGTTCAATTGTTGCACCTTTAACTGAAGTCATTAAGAAGGATAAGGTCTTTAATTGGGGTAAAGAACAAGAGCTTGCATTTAATATTTTAAAGGATAAATTGTGTTTTGCTCCCTTGTTACAATTGCCCGATTTTAATAAGTCTTTTGAAATTGAATGTGATGCATCTGGTAGAGGTATTGGGGCTGTTTTAATGCAAGATTCGAAACCAATCGCTTATTTTAGTGAGAAGTTGAATGGGGCTGCATTGAATTATTCTACTTATGATAAAGAATTGTATGCCTTTGTAAGGGATCTTGCTACATGGCAGCATTATTTGTGGCCAAAGGATTTTGTGATAAAAACTGATCATGAGTCCTTAAGATACTTGAAAAGCCAAAGGAAATTGAGTAGAAGACATGCCAAATGGGTCGAATTCATTGAGACATTTCCTTATGTGATTAGCTACAAGCAAGGTAAAGACAATATAGTTGTTGATGCGCTTTCACGATGGTATGCTCTTGTTTCTACTCTTACTTCTAAATTGATGGGATTTGATCATACTAAGGAACTATATGTTAATGATTCTGATTTTAATGTCGCATTTTCAGCATGTTTAAATGGGCCTTTTGAGAAGTATAATATGAAAGATGGGTTTCGTTTTAAAGAGAATAAGTTTTGTGTCCCTAATTGTTCTTTGCGAGAAGTTTTTGTGAGGGAAGCACATTGTGGGGGACTTATGGGGCACTTTGGTGTGCCTAAAACACTTGACATCCTTGCTGAAAATTTCTTTTGGCCTAATATGAGAAAAGATGTCGAAAAATTTTGTGCTCAATGCCTTGAATGCAAACAAGCTAAATCTAAAGTGTTGCCACATGGTTTATACACGCCATTACTTGTGCCTATTTCACCTAGGATTGATATTTCTATGGACTTTGTGTTAGGACTGCCTAGAATAAGGTATGGTAAGGATATCATCTTTGTTGTGGTAGATAGGTTCTAAAAATGGCTAGTTTTATTCCTTATTTAAAGACTAGTGATGCTTCTCATGTTGCTGATTTATTTGTTAGATAAGTTGTTAAATTGCATGGTATACCTCGAACTATGGTTAGCAATAGGGATGCTAAGTTTCTAAGCCACTTTTGGCGTGTGCTTTGGGGGAAATTGGGCACAAAGTTGTTGTTTTCTACTTCGTGTCATCCACAAACTGATGGGCAAACTGAGGTAGTAAATAGAATTTTAGGAAATATGTTGAGGTCTGTTCTGAAGGGAAAGTTAACTTCTTGGGAGGAGCAGTTGCCTATGGTAGAATTTGCTTACAATCGAACTGTTCATTCATCTACTGGTTATTCTCCTTTTGAAGTTGTTTATGGCTTTAACCCCATTATACCCCTTAACTTATTTACCTTGCCTACTAATGAGATAGTTAGTCTTAATGGAAAGAAGAAAGCTGACTTGATAAAGACTATTCATGAGCATACGAGACTTGCAATTGAGAGGAGGAATGAGCAAGTAGCTAAACGAAGGAATAAAGGTCGAAAATCGGTTATCTTGAGCCTGGTGATTTGGTTTGGGTTCATATGAGGAAGGATAGATTTCCTTCAAAAAGGAAGACAAAATTGCACCCTAGAGGAGATGGACCATTTAAAGTACTTGAACGAATTGGAGATAATGCCTACAAATTGGACCTTCCAGGTGAGTTTCAAGTAAGTACTACTTTTAATGTTGCTGACTTATCCTTGTTCGACGTAGGTTCAAATTTGAGGATGAATTCTTTTCAAGAGGAGGGGAATGATAGCTTCATGGACAAGGATAAAGCTGTAGAAGCTCTAAGAAGGCCATTTACGAGGTCTCAAACTAAGGAGAATCAAGACAAGATTATTGGGCTTCAATGGGAGATCAAGAAGGCGCTAATGGTGGAACAAGATCCACAAAATTATCTAGAGGATTTAGCTAAGTGCTACACTCATTTCGTGGTCCAAGTCCAAGTCCAAGATGAGGTTGATTGGGGTCCAAGCACCAGTCTTAAAGGCACCTTAATTAAGCACCAGCCATAACGGGATTTTCCTAGTTTGTTAGGACATATTTATTGCTTTCCTAGTTAACAACAACAACAACAACTACCCAGTATGTTCCCATAAAGTGGGGTCTGGGGAGGGTAATACGTACACAGGCCTTACCCCTACCCGAAAGGGTAGAGAGGCTGTTTCCGGCCGACCCTCGGCCCAGAAAAAGAGAGAGAAAATCAACAAACAAAACAAAACAAAACAATGTTAGTAAATCCGGGATAAATCAAATAAATAATTATCTAAACATAAAACCAAAAGTAGAATGACATGCAATAATACCAATCGGTTACTACCATAAAAGGCACAATACAATACATTAATTAACTATAGAGATCGCTACCAAACCCCACTCAGCCCCTAACCGAAGTACTAAGAATTCTAGAAGGCCCTACCCTACAACCCTAATACTAGACCTCCAAACTTTCCTATCAAGGGTCATGTCCTCGGAAATCCCCATTCTAGCCATATCCTGCCTAATCACCTCACCCCAATACCTCTTAGGCCTCCCTCTGCCTCTACTCGCGCCAACCACCGCCAGTCGCTCACAACTCCTCACCGGTGCATTAGGGCTTCTCCTCCGCACATGCCCAAACCACCTGAGTCTCGCTTCTCGCATCTTCTCATCCACTGGGGCCACCCCCACCTTCTCCCGAATAATTTCATTCTTAATCTTATCTAATCTGGTGAGCCCGCACATCCACCCGAGCATCCTCATCTCCGCAACTCTCATTCTCTGGACATGAGAGTTCTTCACAGGCCAGCACTCCACCCCATACAACATGGCAGGTCTAACCACCGCTCTATAAAACTTTCCCTTGAGTTTCTGTGGGACTTTCTTGTCACACAAGACTCCTGATGCGAGCCTCCACTTCAACCACCCCGCTCCTATTGCTTTCCTAGTTAGTTAAGGATAATAGTTTCCTTTCCCTAAGTTAGGTAGAATTACTTTCCCAGATTGACTTGGTTTTGGTTTCCTAGAATTTTTACCTTTTCCTATTTTAGTTAGACTTGTTGTCCAAAGAAGTTTAGGACTTTATTTCCTAATATTTAAGGATAATTTCGTGATCACCCTCTATATAAAGGGTTATCTTCTTTGTTTTTAGGTAGATTATTCAGATCGTTATCAATAAAACTTGTGAGATTTTCTTGCACTCTTGTGTGGCTACTCTTGGATTTATTCTTCAACCTTCAAGACTCAACTTGAGGTGGTAAGAATTAAACCTTTTTCGAAATCTTGGATCACTTCTAGGTATTCAAGAAAGGTGATAAGTTTAGGCTTATTGTTGTTCTTGTTATTCTAAAGGGTCGGGTTTCACAATCTATTTCTTGTGTTTAATTTTCACCAAAAGCGATTAGTTCTTTGTTAACTAATTGTTGTTGTTAGGATTCAACTTCAAGAATAGACTTCTTGAATTCAAGAAACTTTTTCTTGAATTCAATCTATCTTTAATTTTTGTCTTTTATTTTTTTCTTTATTTTCATTTAGATTCCGCACGTTTCTTGTTTTTCTTTAGTAATTCTTGAATCCCTATCGTGTTGCTATCACTATAGTCTAAACATCCGACCATGTCCATAAATTAAACTATTGTAAGAGGATGCTCTTCAGGTTATATCAACACCGTCAATTTTAAACAAGAGACGGTTAAATCAAGATAAATATTTGAGATCATATGCCTGAGAATGGGAATATGACTTATTGGTGAATATGACTGTAATAAATACTTGATTGATCCTATTGTATGAAGCACTAAAGTCTAGTAAGAAAAATTGACGATGAATGATATTTATGTGATGAAAAAAATAGGAGTATTGATGTGTACATTTAATATACAAAGAAATAGGAAGAGAAAAGTGATTAACTATACGAAAGAGTTTTGTTTGCTTAGAGAAAAAATGGGTGTATGAGAGTTCTAGTTGACGGAATAATTTTTAAAAGAAATAGGAGAAAGAAACGGAGGAACAAGGTATGTGGATGAGTTAATTTTAATTTAGGTGAGTCTTAAGTTAGGCCACGGGACAATGACACATGGAAATTAATTAAGTTTTTGTTTGCCTAACAGGGCCTTTGAAAGTAGTATGACGTAAAGTATTGATGATTGTATGGGGTCAAATTCTGCCCACTACGTCCCTATGTTGGTAGCAACGACCAATGAATACATGCTAACCGAAGTAAGGGCACGACCTAAGAATGTCGGGGTGAAGTGTACCACCGGTCTTATCGTCTCCTCAAAATAGTGTGATCAATCTCTGTATTTTTATATTATTTCAAGGAGGTTCTCCTATTATAAAAAGGAGAATTCCAGTATTGTAAAGGGAATTGATCTTTTTGGAACAAGCTCTCTCTCTCTCTCTCTTTCTCTCTCTCTCTCTCTCTCTCTTGAATATTCAATCTATCGGAAGCAATATCAAACATAATATATATCTCTAGGTCTCATTATCTTCGATTACGATGTACCTTTTTGATTGTATTTGTCACACCTCCTTTTTCCGCACACCCGCAAGGGCGCGAGGGAAGGGAGTTTTTCCAATTAAAGGACAGTCGAAACGGGATTTATTTATTTAGTTCAGAGTCGCCACCTGGAAAAATAATGGTGTCCCAAGTCACCGGTTTTAATCCCGAACCGAGGAAATTTATGACTTTGTATTACAGTCTGCGAAATTAGAAACCTGGATAAGGAATTCTGTTAACCCGGGAGAAGGTGTTAGGCATTTCCGGATTCCATGGTTCTAGCACGGTCGCTCAATTGTTATATTTGACTTATTTATCTGATTTATACCATATTTTGACTTATGTGCAAATTTTAACCCTTGATCGCTTTTAATATTATTATTCATTATTTTAATAAAAGAATTGCAACATCATGAAAATGCATCTCAAACCACGTCACAATCAATGTACCCGTGATTATCGACACATTTCGACTTTGTTGAGATTTGGATTTGGGTCACATAAATGTGCACCCGAGCTTAGAGAGATAATATTATTAAAGTACGCGCCTATAGAGTCTAACGCGTTATTATTTTTTTGAGAATGCCGTGAAATTTTCTAAGACGGCATGTCCCGTAGTCTAAACAATTATTATATCCAATTATCGAGGGCCCCGCAGCTTGTGCATTTTATTTGGCGAGGCTCGTCTCATTTTATCTATTTAAAATGTAAACCTAAGGCAACTACAATTTTCTACTTTGCGAGAACTATGAAAAATTCAACTAATGGCACACCTCGATTCTAACTTTGAAGGATTGTACTCAACTATAGCAAACTACGATATCCATTATTCTTCTTAAATTTTAAAATTATGGAGGCCATGAGAAATATAGTAGTTGTGGGAAATGTGGTATTTAGTTATTGAAATTATTTATTAGCATTTTTATTAGTTAAGAAGGTCGATGCGACATCAGTGGAATACCAATTAGATTTCCACAAACCCACTAACAATATGAATATACTAAATTGTTTAAACTACCTCTCAAAATCAACGTAGCAAACTAGGCACACAACAACACCTAAGATTGAACATGCAAGTGAATAATTGGGTTCCAAACTCATTTAATACACCATTCTTATACAAAGACATAGCAAATTCTTAAGAAACTCCTTCAAACAAAAATTAATAAATTGAAGCTTAACAGAATCATCATCCCAGCAATACATAGTTAATTCAAGTAAATATTCATCAAAATGTTTGGATTAGAGAAAATGGACCTGTAGTTTATATGGATTGAACGAAGCGGCAATTACAATCGGACATCGGCTTCAAACAAATGTTTACAGCAGCCTAGAGTTTCAGCAACTCGAACTAGCCGAAAAAATGGATAGTGACGACCATAGACCGGAACCAACATATGACAACCTCGACGAACTTAGCTTCAAAATCATATTTTTACCAAAGCTCATTCTTGAATACCAAGAAAAACAGGATCACACAATGACAAAAGGCGGAAATCCATGTTTCGATCCTTTGCGCCTCTTGTCCGTATCTTCTGTCTGTCTTTGATGAAAATGAAGGCCTCTTTGCAGCTGGTTTGTTTGGTTGGTTGTCGCGAGGGTCCAGTGGTGAAACTCAAAGACGATGAGGGTGGTCGACGGACTGATGGAGCTGGAGCAGATATTGTTGCTGGTCGTTTCAACGAAGAAGACGTGAGGGCTGCTACTGGTAACAACGCAGCAGACTGGGTTTTGTCGATGACAAAGGAAGCAGAAACGACGAGCTCTAAGGATCGTTTGGTGACTGTCGATCGGATGGTAGTAGCATTTTTTTTCTGTTTTTGTTGCGTTGGAGAAGATGATAATAGTAGTATGTTTTCTTCAGTTCATTCCTGAAGAAGATAGTGAAAATCTCCCTTTTTAGCAAAAATCACGCTACAGTAGTCTTTTTCTCTTTTTTTTTTTTTTTTTCTATCCGAAAACGTGAGTCCCCCCTAGTGTAGCGTCCCCTCTTTTTGAACGTGATGTACAGCACATATGTGTGTGTATTGTATTTTATTTATTTTTTATTTTTATTTTTTTATTTTTTTAAAATGAAGCTCATACAAGTTTTGTCCTTTACCTTTGTTTTTTTCCTTTTGTCTTTTTTCCTTTGTATTCCCCCATCCCATTATGTATTGTCCCCCTTAGTGTAGTGTGTGTCATGTGTGTTGTATGGGTTATTTTTGTCCGCGTTACCCGTGTGGTGGACTCGGATTATTACGGGCTAGGTCCGAAAAATTATAAAACCGGGTAGTTTGAACCCGAATATTATTCTTCGCCCGGAACTGAGAATGGTGTTATTTAATTAATCCTAGGTAATCAAAATAACCATAATACTCATAATTAAAATAAAACTATTTTTTATATATTTTTCAAGTTTAAAATAACTACAAAATATTAATGAAACTATTTTTTATTATTTTCGTTTTTATAAAAAGATAAAAATATAAAGTACTATTTTTGTATTTTTCAAGTTTAAAATGACTACGAAACCTTAATAAAACTATATTTTTGTTATTTTTCATTTTAAGGTAAAAATAAAGTAAAAGAGTCAAATTTAGCTAAAATAGCTATATTAAAACTAAACTAAATATTTTACGCTAAAAATATAAAAAATCTCGGGTAGGGGCAAAATCACGCATCTACAGCTGCCCCTCTTTGACTGAAAACACAAAGAGTTTTCAGACAAAGAACGACTAGACAAGTGTTTTTGACCCGACCCTTATTCGGAGGGACTAAACTAAGAGGAAAGGAATGTGACCGAGCCCTTGTATCCAGAGCTGCCTACATATCCTTGGCTATAAAGGAATCAGGCCATGTGTAGTTCGAAAGTGAGTGAAGAAGGGGTATACCGAGGTGGAGAGCCAGTCGAGGTGTCGTTCCGTCGAGGTTTCGTTCCATCGAGGTTCCAGTCCGTGGTCCTGCTATTACATCAAAAATCCAACATGAAAAAGACTAACTAAGCCTATCAGCTACTAGTTACAAGATTCCTATCTATAAGTCTTCTGAAGCTTGATCTTGAGTATTGGTTGGTGCTTCATGCGGACTCTAAATTTGAACCTTGATACTTGCTAGTTGTAGTTGTTGCTTTTCGGATCAAGACCAGGTATGCAGTGCTCGTGACCTCGGCCATATCTTGAGCACACCACATCTTTCATCAACTTCTGCACTTGGATTAACTCCTTGTCTCTTTTTTTCATTGTGACTAACTTCTGTTGATCATCTCGGACTGTTGACTCGCATTCTGGTCACAAGCTTCTTTTGTTGCTAACTTGCGTTGCACTCCGAAGTGAATTCCCTTACTTGTGATCTTCGAGCTATTCTCCTTCGAAGTCTGAATCTATCTTTTCTGATCCTTGTTGCCTTCCTTCTGATTCATGCTGGGGATTTCCGTTACACTCTGTCACTTTTTGATTGTTCACTATCCTTATCCAATCTTGGAAACTGAGACATCGTTCTGCTTTTCTGGCGGGCTTCTGACTTTAATGACAAACTCTGATCATAAATCACCATTTCATTCTTCAGGCGGGCACCTGACTTCACCAACAAACTTCAAAAATAAATTGCCACTCCATTCTTCAAGTGGGCACCTGATTACCAAAACTTGAAATGTATAGATCGAATGATTACCATCTCAGGAGAAAAAAAATTCATCTGACTAAGATTACCAAAACTCGAAATGTATAGATCGAATGATTACCATATCAGGAGAAAAAAAATTCATCTGACTAAGACTTTGACGCTAGGAGATAATTCATCAGACTAGGTCTAAATTGTGGTGATCTCGGGAGAAAGATTCATCAGACTGATATTTTGATGTCTTAGGAGAAAGATTCATCAGACTAATATTTTGATGCTAGGAGATAATTCCTCCGACTAGGTCTAAATTGTTGTGATCTCAGGAGAAAGATTCATCAGACTGAGATTTTGATATCTTAGGAGAAAGATTCATCAGACTAAGATTTTGACGCTAGGAGATAATTCCTCAGACTAGGTCTAAATTGTTGTGATCTCAGGAGAAAGATTCATCAGACTGAGATTTTGATATCTTAGGAGAAAGATTCATCAGACTAAGATTTTGACGCTAGGAGATAATTCCTCAGACTAGGTCTAAATTGATGCCTTACTTGAAATCTTCCAATTGTTGCTTCCTTCTTCTTGTTGCTTTCATCTAAAACCTCTAATTGTTGTTTTTCACTTCCTATTAAATTATCTTTAACTATAACTTCAAAAACTAAATTGCCACTCCATTCTTCAGGCGGGCTCCCCTGACTTCAACTACAACTCAAAACTAAATCGCCACTCCATTCTTCAGGCGGGCTCCCTGACTTCAACTATAACTCAAAACTAAATCGCCACTCCATTCTTCAGGCGGGCTCCCTAACTTCAACTGCACTTCAAAACTAAATCTCCACTCCATTCTTCAGGCGGGCTCCCCTGACTTCAACTACAACTCAAAACTAAATCGCCACTCCATTCTTCAGGCGGGCTCCCTAACTTCAACTACAACTCTAAACTAAATCGCCACTCCATTCTTCAGGCGGGCTCCCTGACTTCAACTGCACTTCAAAACTAAATCGCCAGTCCATTCTTCAGGCGGGCTCCCTGACTTCAACAATATCTTTTGAAAATAAATCGCCATTCCTCTCTTCAGGCGGGCTCCTGACTTCAACATCAACTTAGAAAATAAAATGCCATTTCTCTCTTCAGGCGGGCTCCTGACTTCAACATCTTATCAAATTAAAACGCCATTCCTCTCTTCAGGCGGGCTCCTGACTTCAACATCCTAGCAAATTAAAACGTCATTCCTCTCTTCAGGCGGGCTCCTGACTTCAACATCCTAGCAAATTAAAACGCCATTCCTCTCTTCAGGCGGGCTCCTGACTTCAATCATCAACTTTTGAAAATAAATCGCCATTCCTCTCTTCGGGCGGGCTCCCGACTTCAACAACATCTTTTGAAAATAAACGCCATTCCTCTCTTCAGGCGGGCTCCTGACTTCAACAACATCTTTGAAAATAAATCGCCATTCCTCTCTTCGGGCGGGCTCCTGATTTCAACATCAACTTAGAAAATAAATAGCCATTCCTCTCTTCGGCTGGGCTCCTGACTTCAACAACATCTTTTTGAAAATAAGTCTCTTCAGGCGGGCTCCTGACTTCAATCATCAACTTTGAAAATAAATTGCCATTCCTCTCTTCAGGCGGGCTCCTGACTTCAACATCAACTTAGAAAATAAATAGTCATTCCTCTCTTCAGGTGGGCTCCTGACTTCAACAACATCTTTTGAAAATAAATCGCCATTCCTCTCTTCTAAATTACCTTGTTTCGGAATTGCTTTCCTCCTAGGTCGTGTTATTTCTCCCTTGACTGCTGGGGATATCTTTGGAATTGTTTACGTACCTGCTGGGGATGATGCTGCTGGGAAAATCTTCTCTATTTCCTCCTTTTCTACTTCCTTCAAAACCTTTTATTGTCTCTTAGGATCGCGGGGATTGAAATGTCATCAGCTGAGGATTGTCCTGTCGGGGGACCCCTTTTCCTTTTTCCTCTTTCCAAACCTCCTTCGGGACTCGCATTTTGCTCCCTTGAAAAACTTGTAGGATATAATGCTGCCGGGGAAATCTCGAAATCAGTGTTTCATTTTTTTGAGAATTGCTGGGGATGATACCGGCCTCTTGCCTTTCTAAACGCAAGCTTCCTCGTTTTGTCCTGTCAGCTGGGGGTATAATTTCCTCTATCACATCTTGTTGTTTTCTTTCTTTCAAAGCTGCTGGGGATAATCGGGTTCAAAGATCATTTCCTCGCATTATCTGGCTTCTTTCCCCAACCGGGTATTTGGTTTTGAGAAAATTTTCGCAACGGGAGAAAATTTTCTGCCCCAGTTTGAGAATCTTCTTCGTGGCATGCTTCTCTGCTAATAACCCCTCTTTTTCCTGTTTCAAATCAAAGAAAAATTGGTTAGTTTTAAAATGTGGTGCTCCTGCTGGGGATGGTTCTCCTCTCCTTTCCATGCTCTGCATTTCATTGTCAGACCCTGCTGGGGATGTTATCATTTGATGATATTCATGCTGGGGATAGTTTTCTCCTTTCTTGCTTCCCCACCTTCCTTGACGACTCTTTATTCGCGAACCTTTCCACGTGGTTTTCCACTGGTATCCTGACCACCCGAATTCCTATGATAGTGAACCTGCGTGAAGACCTTGCATGTTTTACTGGTGAACCATTTTCTTTGTTCACCCTTGTCACCGGAAATACCTTTCTGCTGGGGATATCTCCCCTTCTTTTGCGTCATATCTAAGGAATGGGCATTTCCCGACCTTTGAGTCTCATTAACCCTGGCCTTGAGGCCATTAACCTTCCTTGAGATATCCTCATTGACACCAATCCATCCCTTTGTCATTTTCCTATTGCTGGGGAATATCCCTCTGGACATTGGCCTTGCGCTTGATCCCTCCTGACTTATACCACTTGGGTGTACCAATCAAATTCCGTCTTGCATAATTGGAAAGCTGATGGCATATTTTGAAGTCATCTATTACAAACAGACTCTATTGGGGAATTTTTGATGAAAGGAGAAAGATAAAAGGAAACTGAATAAAAGACAAAAGGGAGGATGACTCTTTAAAACGAAAAATTACAAAATAAACCTATCAAACGTGGATACCAACTCTAATGGACATGACATGCACACATAGCCTATCCTCCGTCGTTAAACCGGCTTTTGTAATCTTCGCCTGGGGCTTTCCCATCTGATTTCCAATCTTCGTTCGACTTGTAGTGCCCGAGGGGTTTTCACTACCAAGCCTCTCTCATTTCGGTTCTTCTCTCAGCTTTCATCGCCTTATGGTGCCTGTGAAGGTTTTCACCGCTAAGACTCTCTTATCTGTGTTACTTTTCCGCTGGGGATTGGTGGTATTACTGCTAAGACTCTCCTATTTTCTGCTGGAGATTGGAGTCTTTCTGCCGGGAATCAGAGTGTTATGTCCCGATGAAACTTCTCTCATTTGCCTAACTCAGCCTCTTTTGAAGATTGATCAAAAGGTCTTTCTTTGGACCGTAATGTGGGTTTGGACAGGGCTAGAAATAAAGGGTATTAAAGGCTCAAAATAAAACAAATTGGGTTCAAAATTACAACCTTCGGAATCCTATATTTTCCTTACATAAACACAATTTTTTTTTTACTGCCCCCGTTTCTTGCTTGGGGATTTTTCGGTTTTTATTTACACTATGACCGAGCTGTGAAGCGCCTACGTATCCTCCTTGAGGAATCAGGTCAAACGTAGTTCCCAATTCCTCTTTTTCAAGTTTCTTTTTTTTCATACATTTTTATTTTTCTTTTCTTTATCTCTTTTTGTTGTTTTCTTTTTCTTTACTTTTTTCTTTATCCCTTTCTTCTCTTACCTTTCAAACTTGTGTTTCTAGTCTTTGCAACTAATTTCGAAGGAGGGGTATGAAAGAATTTAAAATAAGGCTCAAAGGGTTGACGATGGATAAAGTGTTTGGATAGCAGAACAAAATGCCTTCGTCATTCCAATCTTCAAAACATGCCAAGTGTAAACAACACAATTAATATTCGTCATATCTTTACAACACTGTTGGGCCACACTCTCATTTTCATTATTATGAACGACCCCATGTCAATTTTGGCAGCTTGCCTTTAACGGTTTTCTTTTACTTGCCCCAGTTTCTCATGACTCGGGTTTCGACTAATCTCAAACCGTTCTTATTTTATTTAAATATCTCGATCACCTCCCAATGGTTTTGTGATTAATTTTTAAGACCAGGCCAGAACTATGCGCGCGCGTCATGTCACTAGAGCTAGCAGAAAAAGAACTATAGGAAGGAGAGGACTAAATAACAGAAAATGTCTAGAAATAATATAAAATAGGTCATTGCATTAACCGATAAAACAACGACTCGAACAACCAAAAAACAAAACTGGGGTTACAACCCTTAGAACGAACCTAGACCTCTTTAGATGAGATACTATGATCAAAAGAAAAATACAAGGATAAAAGGTTTGAGCCACAAAACAACATTCGGATTACCATTCTGAAATAACTCGGACAAATAGAAATGACAACAAAATAAGCCACCAAAAATGACTCTCCAATTGATAAGCCTGACATTTAGCCACGAATTTGATTATCAGAACCATTATGGCCTTCTCTCATTTCAGTCGGCAAATTCCTGAGTGGATTCTCATATTCCATGTCACCAGGCATCACCGCCAGAAAGTGTGTATCATCATGTGCAAGTAACGGATTCAGCGCGATATTCTGGGTGTCACTGTTTTGAATCACAATCAATCTTTCTTGGATCATCCTTTCTATTTCCCGTTTCAAATCCCGACAACTTTCCATGTTGTGCCCCTGGGCATGGGAATGGTATTCACACCTTTTAGATGGGTCAAAGCTCCTTGCACGTGGGTCCACATGATTTGGAGGGATGGGTGCAATCATGTCATGTTGCTTTAACTTCTCAAATAAGCTTGCATAGGAAACTCCTATTGGAGTGAAATGTTCCTTCAACTTCGGTTCCCTTCTATACCCTTGGTTTGGAAGTGGGTTATAAGGTATTTGGAAATTTTGCAGAGGTTGGCAGAGATTTTGTGACGCCCGTGCTCGCTTTCTTGGATGATTTGATGGCTGAATAACATACTGGGGTGGATCAACTGAGTATGGTGGGTTCGGAGGTGGATAGTAATGCTCAGGGGAGTTATGGAAAACCTGTCGAGACATCGCATACCGTCGAGGTGTTCTTCTGGAACCTTTTCTTGACCCCGATATCATCATGACTTCTTCATCCCTCTCATTCGTGTCACTAGATTCAAATTGGACAGCCTGAGCTGCAGCCTTGAGAGCCGCTTGACTTATAATTCTGCCCGTCTTAAGACCGTTCTCTACCATTTCTCCCATTTTGATTACATCCAAGAAGGATTGACCAACCGCAGACATCATGTTCTGAAAATAATCCGGCTCTTGAGCCCGAAGGAAGACAATGATTAACTCATGGTCATCCATGGGTGGCTCAGCACGAGCCGCTTGCTCTCTCCATTTAAGGGCATATTCCCCGAAACTTTCACTTGATTTCTTCTTCAGATTTGAAAGAAAAATGCGGTCTGGGGCAATGTCGATATTGTATTGGAATTGTTTGACAAAGGCCTGTGCCATGTCGTTCCAGACGTGCCAGCGAGATGCATCTTGATCCCAAAACCATTCAGAGGCTACTCCTGTAAGGCTTTCCCCAAAGTAATCTATTAACAATTCTTCATTTCTTCCCAGACTCCTTAGTTGATTGCAATACCTTTTCAAATGGGCTATGGGGTGTCCATGTCCGTCGTACTTTTCAAATTTGGGAATCTTGAAACCAGGTGGCGAGTGGACATTGGGAAACAAGCATAGATCTTTGAAAGCAACACTCTTTTGACCTGCCAACCCGTGCGTGTTTTTTCAACCGCTGTTCTAAGCTTTTCAATCTTTGGGTTATTTCCTCCTGTACCATCTTTCGGGGATCTTGCATTGTCCGCTTGTCACAAACCAACCACCTTCTACTTACTTTACAATTCAAGACAAAACATGTTAGAATGGACTCGGACAGTCCTTATCAAATTTTTTATTTTTATTTTTTTATTTCTTTTTTTATTTTATATTATATATACATATACAGTTGTGGTCGAATCTTATGATTGCCTACGTATCATGACCCCGCATGAATCAGACCGAGCGTAGTTCTTGCAAATTAATGCAAGAAATAAAGAGATGAATATTTGATTTTTTTTTCTCTTTTTTTTTTGGAAAAAATTGTAAAAGCCGACTCCAACTACAAACTCTGATGAAAAACTTTCACACCTTGTGCCGGAGATTTCTACAAGAATAAAAATATTTTTAGCGCCAATTATGACTATTTCTACAAAATTAGCCATGTAATGGCTTATTTGACAAAATGGCTATTTTTGTAAAATTTATTTAAGAAAGATAAACTTGAAAATTTTCTCATCCTATGGCTCATGGGGCATCGTTCGGCATTGCCATAAGCCAACATCAGACTGAGAAGTTTCTAATGTCAATTGATTATTTTTACAAAATTGGCCAACTAATGACTTATTTGACAAAGCGGCTATTTTTGCAAAATTTTATTTAAGAGAATACAAATTCAAAATTTTTCATCTTAGGGCCCATGGGGCATCGTTCAGCACCGACACAGGCCAACACAAGACTGAGAAAGTTTAAACGCCAAATGTGGCCATTTCAGCAAAACCATATTTTTTCTTTTGCAAAGTTGAGTGATGACTCAAACTTAATTTTGCGGATACGGCCTTTCAATATTTCCACGAGGGAATATTTCAAGGTTGTGCCCAAAAATTATTTACAAAGTCTCAAAGTGGCTATTCTTGCAAAAATAGCCTTCTGCCGTCCTTTTGGGAAACATTCGGCTTATTTTAAACAAGAATAGCATCACCCGATTTATTTATAATAAACTCAAAAATTTGACACATTTTTTTTGGTTGTTTTTGCAAAAGAGGTGTGAACCCGAACTTGATTTCGCGGCTATGGCCTTGCAACATTTCCACAAGGAATATTTCAAGGCTATGCTCGTAAATTATCGAAAATGACTCAAAGCGGCTATTTTTGCAAAAACAGCCTTCCGGCATCCTTTCGGAACATTCGGCTATTTTCAAAAACCGCATCACTTTGATTTTATTGACAAAATTAAACACACATTTTTTTTTGATTTTTTTTACAAAGGGTGGTAACCCAAACTTTATTTTGAGGCTACAGCCTTTCAACATTACCACAGGGAATATTTCAAGGCTATTATTCAAAAAGAAAAAGAAAAGACTTCAAAGTGGCCATTTTTGCAAAAAGAACCTTCCGGTGTCCTTTCGGAACATTCGGCTATTTTCAAAAACAGCGTTACTTTGATTTTATTGAAAACTAAAACTTCGACATTTTTTTTTAAGGGGTGGTTGGACCCGACGAGGGTTGCCTACGTATCCCACCTAATGGCGAGTATCAAACCTGCGTAGTTCGGTCAGATTATTTTATGACCAATTATTTCAACAAAATCGCTCTTCCTATTTTTCAAATTTTCAAATTTTCGACAGCATTTCGTTAATATTTTTGATATTTTTCTATTCCAAAATTCTATTTCTTTTTTTTTGTTTTTCCGGAATATAACCAATCATCATAATAATACATGATAAATAAATGCAACATATAATATGCTCGGTCTTTGATTACCGGGTCACCCTGTCCTAGACGGACCCAACCCCTGTGTTGAGTCCCCTAAGTCAAATGCAACGTGATGCAAATAAGCGTTTCCTACTAGGGATCCGGCATGAAGTCATGTTATTCTAAGCTCGGAACCTCGGTATGTGATCTAGACTGTGTACCCAAGTGGACAACTCGGGCTGAGGAAGGAGCTCCTTTCCGGGAACCAAAAGGCCAACCGGCTTAGAAACTTTCCGAGCCTCTTTATTATTTCGGGGTATGACACTAACAGAATAGGGAGTCTCAACCAGTGAGCACATCCCCTAGTATCAAAGCGGTAGACATATAGCAGTTTGTATATGCAGTGCAACTAGTATCAATGCGGTAGACATATAGCACATTAATTAAACATATAATAAAATCAGATATAGACAAAAACAACAATTTAACTGAGCTCGAATTCTTAAACCCTGAACCGAAGTTCTGGGTTATCATCCCCAGCAGAGTCGCCAGAGCTGTCACACCTCCTTTTTCCGCACCCGCGAGAGCGCGAGGGAGTTTTTCCAATTAAAGGACAATCGAAACGGGATTTATTTATTTAGTTCAGAGTCGCCACCTGGAAAAATAATGGTGTCCCAAGTCACCGGTTTTAATCCCGAACCGAGGAAATTTATGACTTTGTATTACAGTCTGCGAAATTAGAAACCTGGATAAGGAATTCTGTTAACCCGGGAGAAGGTGTTAGGCATTTCCGGATTCCATGGTTCTAGCACGGTCGCTCAATTGTTATATTTGACTTATTTATCTGATTTATACCATATTTTGACTTATGTGCAAATTTTAACCCTTGATCGCTTTTAATATTATTATTCATTATTTTAATAAAAGAATTGCAACATCATGAAAATGCATCTCAAACCACGTCACAATCAATGTACCCGTGATTATCGACACATTTCGACTTTGTTGAGATTTGGATTTGGGTCACATAAATGTGCACCCGAGCTTAGAGAGATAATATTATTAAAGTACGTGCCTATAGAGTCTAACGCGTTATTATTTTTGAGAATGCCGTGAAATTTTCTAAGACGGCATGTCTCGTAGTCTAAACAATTATTATATCCAATTATCGAGGGCCCCGCAGTTTGTGCATTTTATTTGGCGAGGCTCGTCTCATTTTATCTATTTAAAATGTAAATCTAAGGCAACTACAATTTTCTACTTTGCGAGAACTATGAAAAATTCAACTAATGGCACACCTCGATTCTAACTTTGAAGGATCGTACTCAACTATAGCAAACTACGATATCCATTATTCTTCTTACATTTTAAAATTATGGAGGCCATGAGAAATATAGTAGTTGTGGGAAATGTGGTATTTAGTTATTGAAATTATTTATTAGCATTTTTATTAGTTAAGAAGGTCGATGCGACATCAGTGGAATACCAATTAGATTTCCACAAACCCACTAACAATATGAATATACTAAATTGTTTAAACTACCTCTCAAAATCAACGTAGCAAACTAGGCACACAACAACACCTAAGATTGAACATGCAAGTGAATAATTGGGCTCCAAACTCATTTAATACACCATTCTTATACAAAGACATAGCAAATTCTTAAGAAACTCCTTCAAACAAAAATTAATAAATTGAAGCTTAACAGAATCATCATCCCAGCAATACATAGTTAATTCAAGTAAATATTCATCAAAATGTTTGGATTAGAGAAAATGGACCTGTAGTTTATACGGATTGAACGAAGCGGCAATTACAACCGGACATCGGCTTCAAACAAATGTTTACAGCAGCCTAGAGTTTCAGCAACTCGAACTAGCCGAAAAAATGGATAGTGACGACCATAGATCGGAACCAACATATGACAACCTCAACGAACTTAGCTTCAAAATCATATTTTTACCAAAGCTCATTCTTGAATACCAAGAAAAACAGGATCACACAATGACAAAAGGCGGAAATCCATGTTTCGATCCTTTGCGCCTCTTGTCCGTATCTTCTGTCTGTCTTTGATGAAAATGAAGGCCTCTTTGCAGCTGGTTTGTTTGGTTGGTTGTCGCGAGGGTCCAGTGGTGAAGCTCAAAGACGATGAGGGTGGTCGACGGACTGATGGAGCTGGAGCAGATATTGTTGCTGGTCGTTTCAACGAAGAAGACGTGAGGGCTGCTACTGGTAACAACGCAGCAGACTCGGTTTTGTCGATGACAAAGGAAGCAGAAACGACGAGCTCTAAGGATCGTTTGGTGACTGTCGATCGGATGGTAGTAGCGTTTTTTTCTGTTTTTGTTGCGTTGGAGAAGATGATAATAGTAGTATGTTTTCTTCAGTTCATTCCTGAAGAAGATAGTGAAAATCTCCCTTTTTAGCAAAAATCACGCTACAGTAGTCTTTTTCTCTTTTTTTCTTTTTTTTTTCTATCCGAAAACGTGAGTCCCCCCAGTGTAGCGTCCCCCCTTTTTGAACGTGATGTACAACACATATGTGTGTGTATTGTATTTTATTTATTTTTTATTTTTATTTTTTTATTTTTTTAAAATGAAGCCCATACAAGTTTTGTCCTTTACCTTTGTTTTTTTCCTTTTGTCTTTTTTCCTTTGTATTCCCCCATCCCATTATGTATTGTCCCCCTTAGTGTAGTGTGTGTCATGTGTGTTGTATGGGTTATTTTTGTCCGCGTTACCCGTGTGGTGGACTCGGATTATTACGGCCTAGGTCCGAAAAATTATAAAACCGGGTAGTTTGAACCCGAATATTATTCTTCGCCCGGAACCGAGAATGGTGTTATTTAATTAATCCTAGGTAATCAAAATAACCATAATACTCATAATTAAAATAAAACTATTTTTTTTTATATTTTTCAAGTTTAAAATAACTACAAAATATTAATGAAACTATTTTTTATTATTTTCATTTTTATAAAAAGATAAAAATATAAAGTACTATTTTTGTATTTTTCAAGTTTAAAATGACTACGAAACCTTAATAAAACTATATTTTTGTTATTTTTCATTTTAAGGTAAAAATAAAGTAAAAGAGTCAAATTTAGCTAAAATAGCTATATTAAAACTAAACTAAATATTTTACGCTAAAAATATAAAAAATCTCGGGTAGGGGCAAAATCACGCATCTACAGTATTCACTTGTAAAGTAATTAGTATATTTCGATTCAAATACTTTGGCCCCGTCTATGGGGATTTCTGCAATCGAAATCATAGTTTGCACCTAGAATATAGAAAAGAGCAACGAACCACCATTATTCACACCCTACAGAAATCGAAAAATGGTAGAAAGTGACGCAAGAATGCAAGCAATAGCAGGCATCACAGCCAATCTCATAGGCCCTCTCAACGAGACCAGTAGAGAGAACATCTTGAGTACAACACCTGGTAGTGCACATGATGAAAAGATCTCACCCTCTTCATCTGAAGTCTTGACAATCTTGCACGCAAAAGGAGCCTCTATATCTGCAGTCAAAGAAACACTACCCCCGGTTGTCAAGAAAATACTGGAGGAGTGGTTGATGAACACCGTAGGCAGCTTGCTAGAAAGCCATCCCCAAAGCAACATTAGAAACCCGTCAGTGGCAGACATCGTCGCCGCCACTAGTGAGCCCGATATTGCACAAATAAATAACACCCACACCGATATCTAGACCAATGATGATACACTCGTGCCATCCTTAAGAAGATGGAAGAAATGGAGAATGAGAACAAGGTATTCTGAAATCAAATGAAAGTGCATCAGAAAAGAGTAGACAATATTCTCGGCGCTCCTAAGTTACTGCCATAACGCGACGAAGAAGATTCATCGAACAGCCGTACAGCGAAGAGGAAGCCCCTCACCCGATCCTAAAAACCTTCAAGATGCCACCTTACTTGAGGATATATGACGGGACGACAGATCCTGAAGACCACCTGATCCACTATGTGACTGTTGTTGAGGGCAACGATTTATCAAAAGAACAAGTACCATTTGTATTGCTGAAAAAGTTTGGAGAAATGTTGAAAGGGGGCCCCTAACATGGTACTCACATCTGCCAGCAAGGACAATATCAACATTCGAAGAAATGGCGGACAAGTTCGCCACCACCCATGCAGGGGCAAAGAAAGCAGAGGCCAAGGTCAATGATATCTTCGCTATCAGGCAAACCGCGGGAGAGGGACCCAAGGACTTCCTGGCAATGTTCAAGAGAGTAATGATGAGCCTACCAAATGTTTCAGAAGGTAAGGTAGTCGCAGATTTCCAAAACGGGCTGAGTGGAGATGGTTCGAGGGCGACCAAAAAGCTATTGAGCTGACTCATGAAGTATCCCCTCACCACATGGGAGGAGATCCACAATGCCTATTGTGTCGAAGTACGAGCGAATGAGGACGACCTTAATGGACCGACCCAACAGTTAACGATGATACAATTAGAAATAAGAAGGGATCGACGCAACAACGAGTGACGGGAATAGCTCTCACGCTTCAACAAAGAAAGGCATCAACGCTACGTCAGAACCTCTTATCCACCACCGCCAAGGCACACAGAGGCACCACAATGACATATCGTTATACTCCGGAACGAAAAAGGTATGCCCTTTTTATTATCTGCCCATAACTTTTGCGTGTCTCCTTCAGAAATAGTGTACGCACTGGAGAAACTGAGCACCAAGGTACAGTGCCCGTAGAAAATGAAATCAGATCCTACTAGGGGTGGCAATTTGAGCCCAAACCCATCTAACCCGCCCAACTAGCCCAGAGATTAATGGGTTGGGCAACAACCATTTTAGCTTATGGGTCACTTTGGGTTGAGCCCAAGTTAACCCATTATTTTTTATAGCCCATTCTGGCCCATTTAACAGCCCAAATATAACCCATAAAACTCACCCAAAACAGAGTATCTCAACCTAACTTATTTAGAAAGTTACTTAGTTGTTCTAATTTTTTTATTTTTTGTATTTTTAATTTTCTATTCTTTTGTTTTCTACGCCACCCACTCACCCACCCCACCACATCCCACCCAACTCCCTACACCCCCACCCCGCACAAAATCCCTGTAAAAGATAATTTTTTGTTGTATTTTTAATTTTTAATTATTTTATTTTCTAGATCATCCATTCTACCCATACCCTCCCCCCAATACCCCTACCCCCAACCTACCCCCGTTGCAAACCCCTTAAATAATTTTTACTTTTTATTTTTATTTTTATTTTTATTTTTTGATTTCTGTTTTTTGTTTTTCAGTTTTTCTGCCATCCCACCCCACCCCACCATACCCCCTCCCCCCATCTAACCCCCTCCCGGCGTGAACCCCCTAAAAAAATTTATTTTTAATTTTTATTTTTAATTTTTTATTTTTTATTTTTCAGTTTTTCTGCCACCCCACCCCATCCTATCAATACCCCATCCTCCCACACACACCTTACCCCACGGTGTCAAACCCCTAAAAAAAATTTATTCTTTATTTTTATTTTTAAATTTTAATTTTTTATTTTTTAGTTTTCTACTACCCAACCATACCCCCTATCCTCTAGCCCCTACCCCTCCCCGCCACGCAAAATTCCTAAAAAATTTGTTTTTTTTGTTGTATTTTTAATTTTCTATTATTTTATTTTTCTACACCCTCTACCCCTACCCCCCATGCTCCCTCCCCCTCACCCCCACCCCGGGCGCAAACCCACTAAACAAAATTGAATGCAAGATGAGCATGATTTTAAAATATGGGTCATGTTGGGCGGGTTGGGTTATAACCCATTGTTCAGCCCATCTTGACCCAACCCACCTTAACCCAAATTCACTTTGGGCTGGGTTAGGCAATGAACCATTTATTGACTAACCCATCTTGACCCGCCTAAATTCAGCCCAACCCGCCCATTTGCCACCCCTAGATCCTACTACAAGGAGGTCGAACGTCCTATGCGAGTTCCACCAAGAAAGAGGACACAAAACTAAAAATTGCATAGGTATACGACAAGAGGTAGTCAGGATGCTGAACCAAAGATACCTGAGGAAGCTGCTTAGCGATAAGGGAAAGACCAACTTCGCATGCGGGCGGGAACAAAGCCAAGGGCCGCCGAAACCACCTTCGCCAACACGCACCATAAATATGATCATCGGAGGAGGTGATGAATCAGCAATTGACCATGTAAAGTCACGCACAAACTAAAACGAACAATCGCCCACGAATGGTATGACGACTTCGAAGAAAGTATCACCTTCGATAAGACTGATGCCGACAGTTTGTCTTTTCCTCATTATGATGCTTTGGTCATAACTTTACGTGCCAACACTGATGTTAAGAGTATCTTGGTTGACGACAGAAGCGGCCCTGTATTATCCATCCAAGAGTCCTCGTGAAAATGAGACTCGAAGATAGGATAATACCGCGTTGCATAACACTGACAGGTTTTAAGAATGCAGTGGAACGGACCTCTGGAGAGATATCATTTCCAATTTTAGCATGAGGAGTTACACTGGAAACCACTTTCCACGTCATGAACCAAGAGACGGCCTACAGTGCCATCATAGGATGCCCGTGGATACATGCCATGCGAGCAGTCCCCTCAAACGTCTACAAAATGATCAAATTCCCCACCCCACGAGGAGTATTTAGCGTTAGGGGCAAGCCGCACACCGCACAAGAATGCTATTGAATCGCTCAAGATTGAGCCCACACAAAATAGTTGAAATGAGCGAGTGCGGAGGCATAGCAATTAGCCATATCAGCGACTAAGGTTGACCCGACAATGGAGGCCATTAAAGATCCAGACGTTGTAGAAGCCTGCAAAATGACGTTCGAGGATCTTGACCAGTCTAAATGGACATCACCGACCACACAAAGAAAGCCTACATCGGACACAACCTCTGCGACCCAAGTAAGTACTATGAATTTCTAACTAACCACGCAGATTTGTTTGCCTTTTCTCATTCATATATGCCGGGAATCCCGAAAGATATTGCCACCCACAAGCTGAACGTTAAACCCCTATATCCGCCCGTCCGGCAAAATTAGAAAAAAGTTCAACACTGCAATGAACGAGGCAGTCAGTGAAGTAGTAGATGAGCTGCTAGCCAACAGGTCCATCAGAGAATCTACCAATGTTGTCATGGTAAAAAAGCAAAATGGGAAATAGAGAATGTGCGTAGATTTCACCGACCTTAACAAAGCATGCCCAAAAGATTCGTTCTTGTTACCCCACATCAACTAGTTGATTGATGCCACGGTAGGACATGAACTGCTAAGCTTCTTAGATGTCTACTCCGGCTACAACCAAATCTTGATGGCCGGGGAGGACCAAGAAAAGACAACTTTTATCACCCACCAATGGACGTATTGCTACAAGGTGATGTATCAGAGACTGGTTACCAAAATGTTCAAGGACATCTTGGCAAGACCATGGAGGTCTATATCGACGATATGCTAGTGAAGTCGGCAAAGAAAGAAGACCACATTAACCATCTAAAAGAAGCTTTCGAGATACTAAGACGGTATGGGATGAAGTTGAACCCGGAAAAGTGCGCCTTCGGCGTGGCCTTAGGAAAGTTTTTGGGTTTCCTCGTATCATAATGAGGTATCGAGGTCAACCCGAACCAGATCAAGGGAATAGACGCAATACCTGAAACTTTGAACATCAAAAACAGGTACACAAGCTGACAGGATGAATAGCCGCCTTATCCAGGTTCATCTCGCGATCCTCCGGCAGGTGCCATACATTTTTTAACGTGTTGAGAAAAGATCATGGGCTGCAGTGGAACGAGGAATGCGTTAAGGCCTTGAGAAAATTAAAAGCGTACTTTTCTTTGCCACCGTTGCTAGTCAAAGCGGACCCAGGCAAATCTCTGCTGGTATATCTGGCAACATCCAAAGTTGCCGTCACCTCAGTTTTGGTCCGCAAAAATAAAGGTATGCAGTACCCTATTTATTATATTAGAAAAACCCTAGTGGATGCTGAAGTATGGAACCCACACCTCGAGAAATTGGCCATGGCACTAGTCATAGCTTCACGAAAGCTTAGAACCTATTTTCAGTGCCACCCCATAAAAGTAATAATGACCTTCCCCTTGAGAAACATCCTATACAAGCCTGAGCTATCGGGCAGGCTCACCAGACGGGCCATAGAACTCAGCGAGCACGACATATGCTATCACCCAAGAAACACCTTCAAGTCGCAGGTACTTGCCAACTTTGTAGCCGATTTCAGCATAGAGATTATGCCGGAAGCAGAACTGGAGGCCACTCGTGCCTCCCCTAGTACCGACCTCTGGACCTTATACACTAATGGCACCGCTAACTGTGAGCACGTGATTTTTACCCTGCACATGAGTTATTCCTATAAAATCCAAAATAAATGATTTTCCTCATTGTTATAATTTTGTGTGATTTTTGTGTTAGTTGTTTGCATGTTATTTGCGTGGGATAAATGAAAATACAAAAAAAT
This sequence comes from Nicotiana noctiflora, assembly GCA_032618575.1. Classification (NCBI taxonomy): domain Eukaryota; kingdom Viridiplantae; phylum Streptophyta; class Magnoliopsida; order Solanales; family Solanaceae; genus Nicotiana; species Nicotiana noctiflora. The sequence goes on from JASVEL010011932.1 coordinate 574,417, forward strand.
TGCATCTTTAGGGAATTCATTCGTTTTTCTAGCAAATTAAAGAAAAAATTAAAAAAATTAGTTAGCTTTTAAATTAAAAATTGTCAAAAAGATGTAATTAGTTTAGTTTCTTAATTAGTGCTTGATAATAATCACAAAGTAGAATAAAATAAAATACAACAAAAATACAAAGGATACAAGGGAATAAGAGAAAACAAGGGAGGGAAAAATTGGGCTCAAAACACCCCAGGCCCAAATCGGTAGCTACCAACCCCAGCGACCCACGCCCCAGCCCAAATGAAATCCCTCCAGCCCAAAAAACGCCTCAGCTTACTCGGTTTACCCCCCTTTTATTTGATGTTTTAATCTCAGCCGTGAATTTTAGTCCAATCCAACGGCTCTGGTAATTTTTCATAATTTCATATACAAACACAGTAAAGACAACCTTAAACTAAACAAACCTAAACACTAGTTCTGTCTTCTCTCACACATGAGCCGCGTCTCTTTTGTTCTTCACCATCACTGCCGCCGCTAGGGTTCCGCCACCCACGGCGGCGGCCAGCGTTCATTTCCGGCCAAAAATGACACCAAACGACTCCCCTCATCTCATTCCTACCATTAGCCTCCTTCAAAACTCACCACAACACCTCCAAAACCCAAACCCTAATCGCGCCGCCCCACCTCCCCATGGCGCCGCCACCCAGAAATCAACACCCCCACCTTTCTTCTAACATCCCTTATGCCGTGACACAAGAGTCTTAAGCCAAAAGACCACTGGAAAATCCAAAACTGATTCGGACATTCAAGAAATTTCAAGAAGGTTGCCGGATTGTCAAGATTTGCCGATTTAAGGAGGGTTCAAGAGAAGCTTGAAGAAAATTCAAGAAAAACAAAAGAAAAAACAGAAGCAAACGGAAAAACAAAGAAAAAAAAAGAAAAATCAAAGCTAAGTTCTTCATTTTTCTCTTTATTTATTTATTTATCTTCTCTGTTATTTCAATATGAATATGTCGCGATTATGATTTTGTAAAATATGTTAAAGAATTCAATTAGTCTAGGTTTGTTTCTTTTGTCTCGTTTCTGATTTTTGATTTGTTGATTTCTATTAGATCTCTAAGTTCCCGATTTTCAGTATTTGTTTCTGTTAGTTAATTGAATAATTGTTAATTTTCGAATTTAGGAAAAATAGCCAATTTCTGATTTTCGTTAATTCTTTTCGGCTGTGTTTTGATTTTTCATTCCTGTAGGATTTTAGCTAAGTTTCTGAATCATCTTATGAATTGGATATCATTTGTTTGCTTGAATTGGTCTGACTACAGAATCTGAATTGCAAGTACTTTGAGGTGATCCTGGCTAAATCTTATTTTTATACTTATATGGTATTATTGGTTGTTTGATACTGTTTAGTATATTCGAGTCGATTAATGGCTGAGTATTAGGACGTATTGGTTATAGCTGTTAGTTAGTGATTAAGCTTAATTAGTGAATTCGACTTTAGACTAATTTAGATTCAATTAAGTCGATAATTGAAATCACACGATTCGTAGCAACCTAAGGCGTTTTATAAAATAGAATCAATTGCGGTTAGTTGTCTCGATTAATAAGACTCACCATCTATCAATTGTTCCCCCGAGTCTTGTTAATCGGATAATTAATCATAAGTGGCCATATTTGTAAGATTGCCTAGGGTTGACTATAGTTGAAATGTGATTTTAATTAGTGAATTAATCTGAATTTTAATTAGTTAAAAGGGCCAATTGGCTAGTTGAGCAATAGTCACTTAATTGTGGCTATTTGCTAAATACAATCTGAAAATGGGCTAAAATAGAGGTAAAATACAGAAATTGGGAATGTAATAAGCTTAAAGAAGTAGGGGTGAATTGGGAAAAGGAAGTTGGTAAAATTGTAATAAGATTAAAAGAGAATGGGTACAATAGGAAAGGGAATTGGCATAATTGTGATAAATATAGAGCATTTAGGGTAGTTTGGGCATAACAAAAGGTATTTTGGTAGATAATAAAAGGGAATGAGGGCACAATAGGTAATACCTAGGAAATAGAACATGGTAGAGTATTCTAGAAGGGGTTATAGTGTAGTTTTCACTAGAATGATTGCACTAACTTGTGCAACAAGCTAAGAATTGAAGGGGTTTTAGTGAAATAGTAATTTTCAGATTTTTTCTCTTTTAGGCCTATAAATAGGTAATTTCAGCTTCAATAATAGGGGGTTCCTTCTGATTTTAGAGTATTATTTAGCATTTTTAAGCCATAGGAACCATAGAAAAATCCAAAAAATAATGGTTAATTTTCAGATCTGAAATCAATATTTCAGATTCATCTTTCCTCTCTTTTGTCTTCAAATTGTCTTCAAAAATCATAAAAAGAAGCACTGTTTCATTTGCTGAAATTCAATCCAGTTGCTTGAGGTTCTGAAATCGTTTCCGGGTCTCATCAGATTCACTGCTGTTGTTAACTCATTTGATCGTTACTGTTGAGAATCATTGCTGAACTCTATTGCTGTTAATGTAGATCTAATGTGATTATTCAACTTTTCAGGTACATATTTGTAATCTCAAGCTTTGTGGAATTGATTTGAAGTGCTGATCCTTTTCTCTTATTAATATTCTGTTGATTTTGCTCGTTCCCTTTTATACATTGCCATTGATTTAAGAAGTTGTTAATGATTGCTTGATTGTAAATTATTGTAAGTAGAAACAAGAACTTGATTAATTAACGTTCTTTTCTTCCTTTTTCTGTTAAAATTTGTACAAATTAATTAACGTTCTTTAGATGGATTATGTGGTGCATATGGAATTTAATTTAAGATTGTGAACATTCATTGTTTATTGGCATTTATGTTAGATTGTTGGTTTGCTTACAAGTTTAAGAACTTGAGCAAAAAATGAGAATCTGCATAGCAAGCTTTAAGATTTTTAAAGGAAAAAATGGTATCAATTCATGTTAATGCCGTCGTTAGTTTAGCCTCTTTTGAACACAAAATCTCTTTTGTATTAAATTGATCAAATCCAATTCAAAATGAGAAGAAGCCTTCAATCAATTTCGTGCAAAGATTCATCAGCAATTTGGCTCAACAATGTGGGCCTGGCCCAATGCTGGGTATGCAGTGCCATTTATTTACTGGGCTCATTCGAAGGCTAATTCGAAAGCTAATATAGTCCATATCAATTCATGTAATCAAATTTCTTCTTGTTGAATTAATCTTTAAATAGATATTGTAGTCGCTCTTAGGACGACCTTAAAATTAAATTGGAACGAGCCTCGCCCATCGATAAACATGCGGGGCCCCCCTTTAGTAACAATATAATACAATTAGACTCGGGAAGACTATTAATTAATTCCATAGTCTTACCCAAAATAATTAAAAGCCGATAGACGCTACTTTAGGGCACGATTTTAATATACCTTCCTATGAACGAGTGTGCACTTGGTGCGACTCAAATCCAAATCTCGGTAAAGCTGAAATACACCAAAAGTCATAGGCGTACTGGTTGCGGTATGACTCGAGGCGTGTTTTCGCGATACCGCAAATTCCTTAAAAATGATATTTAACGTAAAAGCACATCATGTTGTTAAAACTTATAATTGAGTCAAACAAAAGTCAAGAACGACAGTGGAGCGACCGTGCTAAAACCACGGAATCGGGGAGTGCCTAACACCTTCTCCCGGGTTAACAGAGTTCCTTATCCGGACCTCTGCTTCGCGGACATTTTAAGAGTCAAAATTCCTCGGATTCGGGATTAACCGGTGACTTGGGACACCATTGTCATTCCCAAGTGGCGACTCTGATTAATCTCTAATAAAATTCCGAACCGATTGTCCTTTAAATGGAAAAACTCCTTCCCTTACGTTATTTTATCCGTCTTGGGTAATTGAGCGTCGGGGTATACCCTACAAGTGTATTTATACACCTCTTAAGTTATGTGGGGTAGTAAAAAAGGGAGGTGTGACATCTCTGGCGACTCTGCTGGGGATCCAACCCTGAATTTCGATTTCAGGGTTTAAGAACTCGAGCTCCTTAGAACTGCCGTTCGCGTTTTTTGTTTGACTTCATTATGTGATTTGAATAACATGCTATGTGTTTTATCGCTTTGATATTATCTGGACTGTATATATAAAATTGTGCCGAAAACCCTTCTCTCTTCTCCCTCGGGGATGTGCTTACTGGTTGAGACTCCCCTTTCTGTTAAAGTCACCTTAAACTAAGAAAACAGAGGCCGGATAAGTTACAAAGCCGATTGACTCCGCGGGTCACCGGTACGTAGCCCCCTCCTCGATTCGAGTTGTCCGCTCGGGTACACGGTCTAGCAATCCATGAAACCATAAGATTTTGAACATAGGTCTAGGACGATTATTTGCATCATATTTGACTTAGGGGACTCAACACAGGGGTTGGGTCCGTCTAGGACAGGTGACCCGGTATTGAAAAGACCGAGCATGTTATGTGTTGCATTTTATTGTCCTTGATCGTTATGCGGACCGCCGGAAATCCCGAGGAGAGAAAAATTGTTGAAAAAGGAAAAAAAAAGAGAGAGGAAAGTAATGATTGAAAATTTGAAAAATAGGTGGAACATTTTTTTTGAAATTATTGGTCAAATAATCTGACCGAACTACGCAGGTTTGATTCTCGCCATTAGGTGGGATACGTAGGCAACCCTCATCAGGTCCAACCACCCTTTTTAAAAATCAAAAAAAAATGTGTGTTTAATTTTGTCAATAAAATCAAAGCGATGCTATTTTTGCAAATAGCCGAATGTTCCGAAAGGACGCCGGAAGGCTGTTTTTGCAAAAATAGCCACTTTGAATTATTTTTAATAATTTGCGAGCACAGCCTTGAAATACTCCTTGTGGAAATGTTGCAAGGCCATAGCCGCAAAATCAAGTCCGGGTTCACACCCCTTTTGCAAAAAATAACCAAAATGTCAAATTTTTTATTTTGTTATAAATAAGTCGAGTGATGCTATTCTTGCTTAAAATAAGCCGAATGTCCCTCAAAAGACGCCGGAAGGCTGTTTTTGCAAGAATAGCCACTTCGAGTCGTTTGTAAATAATTTTGGACACCACTTTGAAATGCTCCTTCGCGGAAATGTCGAAAGGCTGTATCCGCAAAAATCAAGTTTTGAGTCATCACTCAACTTTACAAAAATAACCACTTTATCAAATAAGCCATTACATGGCCAATTTATGAAAAATAGTCCTGTGTTGGTTTATGGTGATGCCGAACGATGCCCCATAGGCCCCAGGATAAAAATTTTGAATTTGCGTCTTATCAAATAAATTTTTGCAAAAATAGCCGCTTTGTCTAAATAAGCCATTATATGGCCAATTTATGAAAAATAGTCTTGTGTTGGTTTATGGTGATGCCGAACGATGCCCCATGAGCCACAGGATAAAAAAAAAAATTTCAAGTTTATCTTTCTTAAATAATTTTTTGCAAAAATAGTCATTTTGTCAAATAAGCCATTATGTGGCCAATTTTGTAGAAAATAGTCATAATTGACACCAAAAATATTCTTATTCTTGTAGAAATCTCCTACACAAGTTTGTAGTTGGAATCGGTTTCTATAATTTTCCTTCAAAGAAAAAAAAATCAAATAAATATCTCTTTATTTCTTGCATTAATTTGCAAGAACTACGCTCGGTCTGATTCATGCGGGGTCATGATACGTAGGCAATCCACATAGGATTCGACCATTTCCATAATCAAAAAAAAAAAAATGGAAAACTACAAAAACAAAAAAAAAAGAGGGAAAAATGAAAAAAACACAAAAAAGAGAAAAGAAAATAGTAGAAAAAAAAAGAGGGTGATCAATAAGCGGGATGCCTTAATGCTGACATGGTGGCTTTATTTTGTTGTGTCCGTTTCCAGGAAGGTGGTTGGTTGTGGTTCTAAGATAACTCTTCCCTATAACACAAAGTTAGAGGACAATGGCAGAGAATCTCCAGGCTGAGTGGGTTGGTACCGGCACCCGACAACAGTTGGTTGAACGGAACCACATGTTAGTTGAAGAAGTCAAAATGTTGAGACAACACGTGGATGAAATGTATCGGGCGTGGATGGATGGAAAATCACTACCCCCGCCACCACCTAGTTCCATGGACCCTGTCCTTACACCGAACCCGATGCCAAATATACCCGCCTATCGCAGCCTTTCCAGCCACCCCAATAGCTCCATCACTCGGTGTCCATCTATTTTCCCCCAAGAACGCGCTCCAATCACATCCACTGTTCCCGACAGTAAACACCCACCCGAGGCTCATGTTGCCCAACATTACCCCTCCGAGGTTGTTCATCAGGACCCCAAACAGAGCCCGCAGGTTGAACCTCCCCAACGACAAGGTCCAGTGGTCGTCTTTGCTAAAGGCCCTCTATATCGAACCCATGAATATCCTTGTAATTCTCCTGGCCCTTACTTCTCCCCACGAGCATACCAGAAACCCCGCGGGTCAGGTTTTAGGCCAAATGAGGCTTTTAGAAATGAGAGGCTATTGAAACGAGAAAAGTCTCTTACCCCTTTGGGAGAATCGTATGCCAGTTTGTTCCACAAGTTGAAGCAACTGGACATGTTGAAACCAATTCAGATAAAAATGCCAAATCATCGGTCAAAGAGGTGTGATTTTTCTCAAATGTGCGCATATTGCTCAGGCGCCCCGGGGCATGACACAGAAAATTGTTGGAAGCTAAAAAAGGCAATTCAGGAGCTTATCAATGCAGGCTACATTGCCGTACAAAATCCGGATATAGTCGACACCCGTATGGTTGATGCAGAAGGTAGTGGCTAAAGATATTATGCTTGGTAATTGGAAATATGCTTCACTTGGGGTTTATCCAAAGTAGAGTTTTTCGGTGGCTTATTTTGTTGTCATCTCTGTTGACCGGGTTATTTCAGGGTTGTAATCCGGACGTTGTCTTGAGAGTCAAAATCCTTTTATCTTTCTATCTTTGCTTTGTTTAGTGCTGTCTAGGTTTGTAATTCTAGTCTGGTTTGTTCATTTTGTTGTTCATCTTGTTGTTTCAACCCATCGGTTTAATACAACTTTTTCTTTCCCATCATTCCATTTCTAATTACTTTGCATTTCTTGTCATACTGACTTTAGCAACATGACATGCACATAATTCTAAGCCTGGTTTTTAAAAGTCAATGGGACAATGTAGAAGATGTAATGATACTCGGAAGAAATATTGAAATACTGTGAAGCCGGAATCAAGTGAATACTGGGGAAAACAGAACATAAAGAAATGCCTTGGAAATGCATCATGCTTCATCGGTTTAAAGCCAAAGGCAAAAGTACCCCAAGGCTAAAGGAACCATTCGTGGTATCGAGATTGTTGCCCAATGACATTGGGAATCGTAAAAAACAGAAGGCAAATATGTGAATTGGTCGAAAGTTAGTTTGTACTCGGTAGGTTTTGAAGATTGGAATGACGAAGGCGTTTTATTCGGCTATCCCAAACACTTCGTCCATTGTTATCCCCTTTGAGCCATATTATATTTTCTTTCATACCCCTCTTTCGGAATCAACAACAAAAATTGAGGTTTGAGCGGAGAAATCCAAATGGAGAAACAAAAAGAAAGAAGAAAAGAAAAAAAAAGAGAAAAGAAAAAGAAGAAGAGAAAAAGAAAAGAAAAATAAGAAAGAAAAGAAAAAGAAAAGAAAAGAAAAATCGGGAGAAGTCGAGATGCAACAATGAATACGGACGTAGTCTGAACTACGTCTGACTTGATCCCGAAAGGGTACGTAGGCAGCCTCACTGAGGTTCAGTTACAATAAATGAAAAATCTGAAAATCTAAAAAAAAATCCCCCGAAAAGGAAACTGGGGCAGAGTTTATGTTTGTTGAATAAATAAGATTTCGAAAGTTGTAGTCATTAACCCACATTGAAATAATTTTGAGCCTTTATATCCTTTTTCTAAACCCCATCCAAAAGCCTGCATTACGGTCCAAAGGAAGACCTTCCGATCAATCTTCAAGAAATGCCGAGTCAAGCGAACAAAGGTCAATCACATCAGGGGCAACACTCCAGGAGAGTGAAGAACTCAAACCACCACGAGACTCCAGGATGAGAGAAGTCAAGATGAGAGAGTCTTATCGGTGAAGACCCGCACGGGCACCGTAAGGCGACGGTGAGTTGAGAGAAAGAAAGATCAAATGAGAGAGGCTTGTTGGCGAAAACCCTACGGGCGCTGCAAGTCGACTAAGGATCAAATCAAAGAAATGAAGTATTGAAGACCGATTTCACGGCAGAACTTTGCAACAAGAGTTGAACAATAACTTTGCTATACGGAGAAGGCCAAAAGTGCGTGTCAAGGTCGCTAGAGTCGGTATTCAAAATCCGTTAGGTCATTCGTCTGTAGGTTTCTTGTTAGGAATTGTATTTTCCTTTTTCTTTATTCTTCACACTTTGTATACCCTCCTTCTTATCGAGTCAGTCAGGTCATAACAAGTATAGAAATGATTTCAAAATTTGCCACCAAATTTTCCAATTGCACAAGATGGGATTTAGCCAACACGACAATTGTCGTAGGTCTGGGATGACAAGGCCAGTAATTTAAGCCCACAAGAGCAATATGTGCAATGGCGATCATGCAAGACATAAGGGTCGGCAAGGTGCCAACTCAAGGAAAATATAGCAAATGGAAGTACGGGGTTCGAACAGAGAGGGGGTATATCTTCGGACAAGAGAAAGACCAAAGGATGTCAAGTGGAGTCATCAAAAGAATTGAGATCGGAGTTTGTGGTATCCGTCAAGAAAGGGACAATATACATACCTAAAGAGAGGTGGATTTTGAACAAAGAAGAAGTAAAAATGGATAGTGGGTGAACAGGCAAGGCACTCGAGTGGAAAGCAGTCGCCAGCAAAGTTCAAGGCCACAACCAACCACCGCATTTAAACTAACATATTTTTCTTTGCTTTGAAACAGGGGCATAGATGTTATTGATCCGATAGAGCCAATAGCTTCCAATGGGCATAGGCTCATTTTGGTTGCGATGCGTATCTTACCGTATTGGGCCGAGGCAAAAGGCAAGTTTGCGCCAAATTGGCAGGGACCGTTCGTGGTATCACGGGTGTTGTCCAATGGAGCATTATATTTAACAGATGTTGAAGGAAGGTGCGTAGAGACTGCTATCAATTCAGATGCGATCAAAAGATACTATGTATGATTCCTTTTCAATTATGTGTTTTGTATTTTGTTGTGATTTTGGAATTGAAATGACGAAGGCGTTTTATTCTCTATCCAAACACTTTATCCATTGATAACCCCTTTGAGCCTCAATGAATATATTCTTTCATATCCATCTCTCGGAATCGCTCTAGTGCAATAAGATCGGAATTGCCAGAATGAAAAATGAAATGATGGGAAAATGAAATAAAAAAAAAATGAAAAAAAATGATGAAAAAAAAAGAAAAGAAAAAGACAAGAATCGGGAAAAAGTCAAAAGGAAATCCATCTAACTTATGAAGTTGGATGAACTACGTCCGACTTGATCCCAAAAGGGTACGTAGGCAGCCTCTCTGAGGTTCAGTCACAATAAAGAAAAATCCAAAAATTCCCCACATATTGAAACTGGGGCAGAAGTTATGTTTAATAATTCCGAGAGTTGTAAATATTTTTGAACCCTCGTGAAATTTTGAGCTTTTATACCTTTCTTTCTCAACCCATCCAAAAGCCACGTTACGGTCCAAAGAAAGACCTTTTGATCAATTCTGAAATGATGATGAATGCAATGAAGGAAGAGCAAGACATTGGACAACACCCGTGATAGAAAACAAAAGACAAAAGGAAAAAAAAATGAAAAAAATGAGAGAGTCTCATCAGTGAAAACCTTAACCGGCACTGTGAGGCGATTGCGAGGTTAAGAGAGAATAAATGAGAAAGTCCTATTGGTGAAAACCTTTTCGAGGCACCGTAGGGCGATCGTGAGGACTATCAGAAAAGAGAAAAGCAACAAAAATAGTATCGGTTTGGGTTGAAAACAATTTGGAGACAGAATAATGATTGGAACGAACTGGGCCAGAGTTTAAATACATGGCATGGTCAGCGGAATCAGCCAACAAATACCCAGATAAGTTCTAACTACCAGCTCCTGATAATGAAAGTTGAAACAACACTGGATCAGAAAGGAAGAGTTGGGAAGGAAATAAGGAAGCTTGGCAAACATGGCCAAAGGAAAAGAAAACAAAACAAAAATGGAAAAAGTGAGAAAATACAAAAAAAAAGAGTTCGCAAGAGATAGGCAGCTGAAAATCCACACAGCAGGAGAAAAAGCAAAAAAGAGGAAAGCAATAAGAGGCAGGGACGGCAGATGCCAGTTGCCAGCAGTTTATATCTAATAAATTTTGTTTCATGATGCATGCAGGAACAAAGTGTCATTATTCACTTTAAAGCGAATGTGACCAATGTGGAAAAATAGAAAACACCCAAAAAAGAGGAAAGTTTGACGATAAGTGGAGAAATTCACGGATGAGAGACAATTGGTAAAAGAAAATTCCAAAAAGAGGAAATTTTAAATTGTTGTTGAAATCGGGGTGCCCGCCCGAAGAATGGTATGGTGATTTATTTTTAAAGTTCATTGTTGAAATCAGGGTGCCCGCCTGGAGAATGGAATGGCATTTTACTTTAAGTTCTAATTGATGTTTTAAATCATAGTTGAAGTTTTAAATTGTTTTTGAAATCGGGGTGCCCGCCCGAAGAATGGTATGGCAATTTATTTTTAAAGTTTGTTGTTGAAGTCAGGGTGCCCGCCTGGAGAATGGAATGGCATTTTACTTTAAGTTTTAGTTGAAGTTTTAAATTGTTGTTGAAGTCGGGGTGCCCGCCCGAAGAATGGTATGGCGATTTATTTTCGAAGTTTGTTGGTGAAAGTCGGGGTGCCCGCCCGAAGAATGGTATGGCAATTTATTTTTAAAAGTTTGTTGTTGAAGTCAGGGTGCCCGCCTGGAAAATGGAATGGCATTTTACTTTAAGTTTTAGTTGAAGTTTTAAATTGTTGCTGAAGTCGGGGTGCCCGCCCGAAGAATGGTATGGCAATTTATTTTTTTAAGTTTTTGTTGAAGTCAGGGTGCCCGCCTGGAGAATGGAATGGCGATTTATTTTTGGAATTGTTGTTGAAGTCGGGGTGCCCGCCCGAAGAATGGTATGGCGATTTATTTTCGAAGTTTGTTGTTGAAGTCAGGGTGCCCGCCTGGAAAATGGAATGGCATTTTACTTTAAGTTTTAGTTGAAGTTTTAAATTGTTGCTGAAGTCGGGGTGCCCGCCCGAAGAATGGTATGGCAATTTATTTAATTTTTTTTTTTTTAAGTTTTTGTTGAAGTCAGGGTGCCCGCCTGGAGAATGCAATGGCGATTTATTTTTGGAATTGTTGTTGAAGTCGGGGTGCCCGCCCGAAGAATGGTATGGCGATTTATTTTCGAAGTTTGTTGTTGGAGTCAGGTGCCCGCCTGAAGAATGGAATGGCAATTTAATTTCTGTTAGGCGCCCACCTTCTAATACGGGAATACTTTTCTGCATTTGCATTGCACGTTTAATTTCAGTTAGGTGCCCACCTTCTAATACGGGAATACTTTTCTGCATTTGCATTGCACGTTTAATTTCAGTTAGGTGCCCACCTTCTAATACGGGAATACTTTTCTGCATTTGCATTGCACGTTTAATTTCTGTTAGGTGCCCACCTTCTAATACGGGAATACTTTTCTGCATTCGCATTGCACGTTTAATTTCTGTTAGGCGCCCACCTTCTAATACGGGAATACATTTCTGCATTGCACGTTTAATTTCTGTTAGGTGCCCACCTTCTAATACGGGAATACATTTCTGCATTGCACGTTTAATTTCTGTTAGGCGCCCACCTTCTAATACGGGAATACATTTCTGCATTGCACGTTTAATTTCTGTTAGGTGCCCACCTTCAAATACGGGAATATTTTTCTGCATCGCACTTCATACATATCTGCATTTAAAAAGAAAAAAAAAGAAGGAAAAAGAAAAAGAAAAAAAAAGAAAAATATGAAAAGAAAAAAAATGATGATGAAAAAAAAAATGAAAAAATCCGGACATTCAATAACATGATGTGCCCAGTCACCATACTGGGGCAGAAAAATCTTTCTTTGGTTGTTTATTTAGTCACAAGCAGGGGTCCACCTGGAGAATGGACGAAATATTTCATATTGAAGAGGTTGAACAAGTCAAGGCAATTACAGGAATGCCGGTGAAAAGTTGAACATATTCAAGGCGATAACAAGGATGCCATTGGAGCGAAGATACAAGTTGAAGGCAATAACAAGAATGCCGTTGCAAGGAATACAAGACACAAGATCAAGAAAATACAAAAAAAACAAGTTGGAAGACATAGATATGATTTTTGTAATTCATGGGCTGTAGCTTAGGCTAGCTTCTTTTATTTTTACCATGGTGTAATAAGGAGTCAGTCAGCAATGACAGCAGTAACAATAGCAACAGCAGTGAGATCACAGTCTTTGGTAGTCCCAACTACCAGACCTTCCCGAACTACACTGACCTGATTCCTGTTTAGCCCAGGATATGTAGGCAATCTCTGAAGCAGGGTGCGGTCAAAACTTTTCAAAATGCTTCACAATGGAATACTCGAACGGGTAAAAATCGTTCATAGTTGCTCACTTATCTTTGCACGGAAACTCTTCGTGTCCCCGAGCAAAGAGGGGCAGCTGTGAGCACGTGATTTTTACCCTGCACATGAGTTATTCCTATAAAATCCAAAATAAATGATTTTCCTCATTGTTATAATTTTGTGTGATTTTTGTGTTAGTTGTTTGCATGTTATTTGCGTGGGATAAATGAAAATACAAAAAAATTGCATCTTTAGGGAATTCATTCGTTTCTCTAGCAAATTAAAGAAAAAATTAAAAAAATTAGTTAGCTTTTAAATTAAAAATTGTCAAAAAGAGGTAATTAGTTTAGTTTCTTAATTAGTGCTTGATAATAATCACAAAGTAGAATAAAATAAAATACAACAAAAATACAAAGGATACAAGGGAATAAGAGAAAACAACGGAGGGAAAAATTGGGCTCAAAACACCCCAGGCCCAAATCGGTAGCTACCAACCCCAGCGACCCACGCCCCAGCCCAAATGAAATCCCTCCAGCCCAAAAAACGCCTCAGCTTACCCGGTTTACCCCCCTTTTATTTGATGTTTTAATCTCAGCCGTGAATTTTAGTCCAATCCAACGGCTCTGGTAATTTTTCATAATTTCATATACAAACACAGTAAAGACAACCTTAAACTAAACAAACCTAAACACTAGTTCTGTCTTCTCTCACACATGAGCCGCGTCTCTTTTGTTCTTCACCATCACTGCCGCCGCTAGGGTTCCGCCACCCACGGCGGCGGCCAGCGTTCATTTCCGGCCAAAAATGACACCAAACGACTCCCCTCACTCCCCTCATCTCATTCCTACCATTAGCCTCCTTCAAAACTCACCACAACACCTCCAAAACCCAAACCCTAATCGCGCCGCCCCACCTCCCCATGGCGCCGCCACCCAGAAATCAACACCCCCACCTTTCTTCTAACATCCCTCATGCCGTGACACAAGAGTCTTAAGCCAAAAGACCACTGGAAAATCCAAAACTGATTCGGACATTCAAGAAATTTCAAGAAGGTTGCCGGATTGTCAAGATTTGCCGATTTAAGGAGGGTTCAAGAGAAGCTTGAAGAAAATTCAAGAAAAACAAAAGAAAAAACAGAAGCAAACGGAAAAACAAAGAAAAAAAAAAGAAAAATCAAAGCTAAGTTCTTCATTTTTCTCTTTATTTATTTATTTATCTTCTCTGTTATTTCTATATGAATATGTCGCGATTATGATTTGGTAAAATATGTTAAAGAATTCAATTAGTCTAGGTTTGTTTCTTTTGTCTCGTTTCTGATTTTTGATTTGTTGATTTCTATTAGATCTCTAAGTTCCCGATTTTCAGTATTTGTTTCTGTTAGTTAATTGAATAATTGTTAATTTTCGGATTTAGGAAAAATAGCCAATTTCTGATTTTCGTTAATTCTTTTCGGCTGTGTTTTGATTTTTCATTCCTGTAGGATTTTAGCTAAGTTTCTGAATCATCTTATGAATTGGATATCATTTGTTTGCTTGAATTGGCCTGACTACAGAATCTGAATTGCAAGTACTTTGAGTTGATCCTGGCTAAATCTTATTTTTATACTTATATGGTATTATTGGTTGTTTGATACTGTTTAGTATATTCGAGTCGATTAATGGCTGAGTATTAGGACGTATTGGTTATAGATGTTAGTTAGTGATTAAGCTTAATTAGTGAATTCGACTTTAGACTAATTTAGATTCAATTAAGTCGATAATTGAAATCACACGATTCGTAGCAACCTAAGGCGTTTTATAAAATAGAATCAATTGCGGTTAGTTGTCTCGATTAATAAGACTCACCATCTATCAATTGTTCCCCCGAGTCTTGTTAATCGGATAATTAATCATAAGTGGCCATATTTGTAAGATTGCCTAGGGTTGACTATAGTTGAAATGTGATTTTAATTAGTGAATTAATCTGAATTTTAATTAGTTAAAAGGGCCAATTGGCTAGTTGAGCAATAGTCACTTAATTGTGGCTATTTGCTAAATACAATCTGAAAATGGGCTAAAATAGAGGTAAAATACAGAAATTGGGAATGTAATAAGCTTAAAGAAGTAGGGGTGAATTGGGAAAAGGAAGTTGGTAAAATTGTAATAAGATTAAAAGAGAATGGGTACAATAGGAAAGGGAATTGGCATAATTGTGATAAATATAGAGCATTTAGGGTAGTTTGGGCATAACAAAAGGTATTTTGGTAGATAATAAAAGGGAATGAGGGCACAATAGGTAATACCTAGGAAATAGAACATGGTAGAGTATTCTAGAAGGGGTTATAGTGTATTTTTCACTAGAATGATTGCACTAACTTGTGCAACAAGCTAAGAATTGAAGGGGTTTTAGTGAAATAGTAATTTTCAGATTTTTTCTCTTTTAGGCCTATAAATAGGTAATTTCAGCTTCAATAATAGGGGGTTCCTTCTGATTTTAGAGTATTATTTAGCATTTTTAAGCCATAGGAACCATAGAAAAATCCAAAAAATAATGGTTAATTTTCAGATCTGAAATCAATATTTCAGATTCATCTTTCCTCTCTTTTGTCTTCAAATTGTCTTCAAAAATCATAAAAAGAAGCACTGTTTCATTTGCTGAAATTCAATCCAGTTGCTTGAGGTTCTGAAATCGTTTCCGGGTCTCATCAGATTCACTGCTGTTGTTAACTCATTTGATCGTTACTGTTGAGAATCATTGCTGAACTCTATTGCTGTTAATGTAGATCTAATGGGATTATTCAACTTTTCAGGTACATATTTGTAATCTCAAGCTTTGTGGAATTGATTTGAAGTGCTGATCCTTTTCTCTTATTAATATTCTGTTGATTTTGCTCGTTCCCTTTTATACATTGCCATTGATTTAAGAAGTTGTTAATGATTGCTTGATTGTAAATTATTGTAAGTAGAAACAAGAACTTGATTAATTAACGTTCTTTTCTTCCTTTTTCTGTTAAAATTTGTACAAATTAATTAACGTTCTTTAGATGGATTATGTGGTGCATATGGAATTTAATTTAAGATTGTGAACATTCATTGTTTATTGGCATTTATGTTAGATTGTTGGTTTGCTTACAAGTTTAAGAACTTGAGCAAAAAATGAGAATCTGCATAGCAAGCTTTAAGATTTTTAAAGGAAAAAATGGTATCAATTCATGTTAATGCCGTCGTTAGTTTAGCCTCTTTTGAACACAAAATCTCTTTTGTATTAAATTGATCAAATCCAATTCAAAATGAGAAGAAGCCTTCAATCAATTTCGTGCAAAGCTTCATCAGCAATTTGGCTCAACAATGTGGGCCTGGCCCAATGCTGGGTATGCATTGCCATTTATTTACTGGGCTCATTCGAAGGCTAATTCGAAAGCTAATATAGTCCATATCAATTCATGTAATCAAATTTCTTCTTGTTGAATTAATCTTTGAATAGATATTGTAGTCGCTCTTAGGACGACCTTAAAATTAAATTGGAACGAGCCTCGCCCATCGATAAACATGCGGGGCCCCCTTTAGTAACAATATAATACAATTAGACTCGGGAAGACTATTAATTAATTCCATAGTCTTACCCAAAATAATTAAAAGCCGATAGACGCTACTTTAGGGCACGATTTTAATATACCTTCCTATGAACGAGTGTGCACTTGGTGCGACTCAAATCCAAATCTCGGTAAAGCTGAAATACACCAAAAGTCATAGGCGTACTGGTTGCGGTATGACTCGAGGCGTGTTTTCGCGATACCGCAAATTCCTTAAAAATGATATTTAACGTAAAAGCACGTCATGTTGTTAAAACTTATAATTGAGTCAAACAAAAGTCAAGAACGACAGTGGAGCGACCGTGCTAAAACCACGGAATCCGGGAGTGCCTAACACCTTCTCCCGGGTTAACAGAGTTCCTTATCCGGACCTCTGCTTCGCGGACATTTTAAGAGTCAAAATTCCTCGGATTCGGGATTAACCGGTGACTTGGGACACCATTGTCATTCCCAAGTGGCGACTCCTGATTAATCTCTAATAAAATCCCGAACCGATTGTCCTTTAAATGGAAAAACTCCTTCCCTTACGTTATTTTATCCGTCTTGGGTAATTGAGCGTCGGGGTATACCCTACAAGTGTATTTATACACCTCTTAAGTTATGTGGGGTAGTAAAAAAGGGAGGTGTGACACTAACGCCTCAAGATTGGGACTGGGACTCGTACTCGAAATCCCCACGGGCGAAATAACTTGTCAGTCTATACGACGCCCCGAGATGACTAACAATGAGGCCGAGTATAAGGTTGTGATTGCAGGTATGAAGTTATCCATCAAATACAGAGCTCGACGACTCACCTCCATTGTGATTCCCAACTTGTGGTGAACTAGGTCACCAGGACTTACTAAATCAAGGAGCAGAGACTACAGAAATACCAATCAAAAATCTGCAAGTTGATGTTTGAGTTCGGCGAGTGCCGCCTTGAGCAAATCCCTAAGGCGCAAAAGTGTCGAAGAAGACATCTTAGTGAACTGGGCGCAACCACCAAAAACATCAACATGGGGAATATAGTCACCCTTCTCCATTCAACCATAGAACACGGTGAGGTACTCTCTTTAAATCTGACTTGAGACTGGCGCAACCAGTTTATCTCCTATCTGTAGGACGGGACACTCTCACTCGACAAAAAAAAAAGCCAAAAAGCTCTGCGTACAAGTCGCCCGATACAACCTAATAAATCATGATCTCTACAACAGGATGTTTGGCGGACCCCTCGCTAAGTGCCTAGGGTCGCACCAAACAAGGCAATTACTCGAAGAGATGCATGAGGGTCACCGTGGCGCCCATACTGGTAATCATGCTCTCGTTCATTGCATCATCCGAGCCGGAAAGAGACAACAGAGTATGTCCGCAGGTGCGAATAATGCCAAAAGTATGCCCATATAATACATCAACCGGGAGAGCCTCTCCACTCACTAACCTCACCTTGGCCCTTTATCAAATGGGGAATGGACATAATAGGTCCCCTACCAGCAGGACGAGGAAAGGTACAGTTTCTATTAGTTTTAAATGATTATTTCTCCGAGTGGGTGGAAGCAGGTGCGTACGCCCAGATACGCGAACAGGAAGTCATCGCCTCATATGGAAAAACATCATATACCATTTCGGCGTCCCCAAGGAAATCAGCTGCGACAATGGCCCCCAATTTATCGGCAAAAGGATAACTGAGCTCTTCGAGAAATGGCACATCAAGCGAATACTCTCCACATTATATCACCCTGCCGCGAACGGCCAAGTAGAATCTTTCAACAAAATAATACTGAACATACTTAAGAAGAAACTCGAAGAAGCCAAATGGCTGTGGCCCGAAATACTACCGAAAATGCTGTGGGAATATCGGACCACACCCAAATCCAGCACGGGAGAAACACCATACTCACTGGTCTACAGAACCAATACGGTCATACCCGTCGAAATCGAAGAACCAAGCATGAGCTATTCCCATACCAGCGGAGCAAATAACGGCAAGAATATACTTCAAGACCTCGACGTGGCAAAAGAGCGAAGGGATATGGCCCACACAAGAATAACAGCTCAAGAGCAACAGCTCAAAATGTATTACAACAAAAAAGCCAAAATAAGACCACTCAAAGTGGGTGACAACGTCCTCAAAGCTAAAATATTGGTGTCAAAAGACTCGAGCGAAGGAAAACTGGGCACCAATTGGAGCAGACCCTATAAAATCACAGCAGCGGCGAGCAAAAGAGCATTCCAGTTGGAAACAATGGAAGGAAAAACACTCCAAAACAACTATGACGTCGCCCACCTCAAATACTTCCATTTTTGAAGGGCGTCTCCCAAGTCGTACTCTTTTTTCCTTACCCGAGTTTTGTCCCAATTGGGTTTTCTCGGATAGGTTTTTAACGAGGTGACAAAGGGGACACCTGGGGGTATCTGGAGACAAGTTTATCATATCGACCACTCGACATGCTCTCCAGGTCGATATAATAAAGGGACTAGCCTAGTTGAATCTCCATTATGTAAACAGCCATGGCCACCATCTCCATTGTGTAAATGGCTAAGGCCACCATCCTCATTATGTAAACGGACAAGGCCACCATCTCCATTATGTAAACGACCAAGGGCACCATCTCCATTGTGTAAACGGCTAAGGCCACCATTCCATTATGTAAACAACCAAGGCCACCATCTCTATTATGTAAACAGCCAAGGCCACCATCTCCATTATGTAAATGGCCAAGGCCACTATCTCTATTGTGAAAACGGCTAAGGCTATCACCATTAAACATCGACCCCGCTCGACGATGACAAATAAAACTCCGGCGATAGTTGAAGTTACATCCTAGTGGCTAAGGTCATTACCATTAAACGTCGACCCCGCTCGATGATAGTTGAAGTTATATCCTATTGGCTAAGGCCATCACCGTTAAACGTCGACCACGCTCGACGACGACAAATAACACTCCAATGACAGTTGAAGTTATATCCTACTGGCTAAGGCCATCGCCATTAAACGTCGACCCCATTCGATGACGATGGATAACACTTCAACGACAATTAAAGTTACATCATATTGGCTAAGGTCATCACCATTAAACGTCGATCCCACTCGAAGATGACGGATAACACTCCAATGACAATTAATGTTACATCTCATTGGCTGAGTCCATCACCATTAAATATCGACCCCGCTCGACGATGATGGATAACACTTCAATGACAATTTAAGTTACATCTTATTGGCTAAGTCCATCGCCATTAAACGTCGACCCTGCTCGACGACGATGGATAACACCCCAACGACAGTTGAAGTTACATCCCATTGGCTAAGGCCATCGCCATTAAATGTCGACCCCGCTCGACGATGATGGATAACACTCCAATGATAGTTGAGTTTACATCTCATTGGCTAAGGCCATCGCCATTGAACATCGACCCCACTCGACGACGATGGATACATTTCAACGATAGTTGAAGTTACATCCTATTGGCTAAGGCCATCGCCATTAAACGTCGACCCCGATCGGCGATGATGGATAGCACTTCAACGACAGTTGAAGTTACATCCTATTGGCTGAGGCCACCGCTATTAAATGTCGACCCGCTTGACGACAATGGATAATACTTTAATGATAGTTGAAATTACATCATATCGGCTAAGGCCATCTCCATCGAGCGCCAGTCAAGCTCGACTGTGACGAACAACACTTAAACAAAGGTTAAAATTTTGCCTTATTTATTCACGAAGATCGGGTTTTGACTTATCTACGACGAAGATTAGCCCTAGGGGACCACCCCCGAGATCGCATGTACTACTTCGGCGCTACCCAAAGAGGCGATGAATCTTCTACAAACAAATGAATATCAACTCTGCGGAGATGAAGTTCCAAAAAAACAAAGAACAACACAAAAAAAATAGCAGCAAATGTATGATTCTTACATTATGAAATCACTCTAAGAAAGGGGTTGCACACCAACATTTCAATAAATTCAAATGCTCACTTATTCACGCTGCCGCCTTCAAGCATGGTCAAATTTCAAAACAAGATTCACGGTTCCGTCCATCGAGGATGCACTTCGATGCGTCACCGACGAACGGAGGGAATAACTGTATGGGGTCAAATTCTATCCACTACGTCCCTACATTGGTAGCAACGACCAACGAATACACGCTAACTGAAGTAAGGGCACGTCCTAAGAATGTCAGGGTGAAGTGTACCACTGGTCACATCTTCTCCTCAAAAGGGCATGATCAATCTCTGTATTATTATATTATTTCAAGGAGGTTCTCCTATAATAACAAGGGGGATCTTAATATTGTAAAGGAAGCTGAATTTTTTGGAACAAGCTCTCTCTCTCTCCCTCCCCCCTCTCTCTTGAATATTCAATCTATCGGAAGCAATAGCAAACATAATACATATCTACAGGTCTCATTACCTTCGGTTACGATTTACCTTTGATTCATTTTGATTGTATGCACTTGTAAAGTAATAAGTATCCTTCAAGTCAAACAGTGACAAAAATTTTTGGTTGTCTAAAAATAAAACTTTAATGATGTTTTTAGTGATTATTCAAATTGAGTGCAAGGTCAAAAAAAGGATGAGAAGAACAAGAAAAATATGAACGCACACACGCTAGAGTGGGGAGGGGGTGGGGGAGAGATTTTTTGAGATGGGGCTATTATTGTACCAACTCCAATAGTCTAGGGGCAGTTTTGACCTTTTTCCGTTATGACACGTGGAAATTAATTTTTTTTTATCTAACACGGCCGTTAGTCGTAAGGGCATTCTTGAACCGAAAAGATAAGGTGAGGGCAATTTTTTCAAAATAGGTGGACGGAGAGCATTATTGTACCAACAACAATAGTCTAGCGGTAGTTTTGACCCTTTTCCGTTAATAATACAACAATAGCACAATCTAGTGAAATCTCATAAGTGCGGTGTGAGAAGGGTAGTGAGTACGCAAACCTTCGAAAGACCTAGACTCAAGAAAATGAAAAGAGACAAATACATAAGTAACATTAACATAAATCATAAAAATAATAACAATAACATAAGAATTAGAAAATAGATAAAAATAATAACAATTAATTTTACAAAATTTTATTTTATTAAATTATTTAATCATGATAAATCAATATAAATTTGACAATAAGTTTTTACCTTGCTTTTACTAGCAGGTTAATTGATTTTGTGGCCCTTTAAAAACTTATTCTTAGTTTTATAACTTTTTTAATGATAAAAAAATATTTTTATGTATAAAAGATTTGTTTTTTACATAACATATTTAAAAAGGTCATTTTTTTTAATTTTAAAATTGTTAAGTCGTACAATTGAGGAAATTTTATTTTGTGTCTTATATAACGACATTTATTTTATCTCATATTTTTGTGGATCAAAATTTTTAAGGATCCATAAATATAAAATTAGAGTTCATAAATTTACGAGACAAAAAAATACAGTAGTGTACACTTCTCTACAATTGATTACTTTCCGGTACAGAAGAAAGAAAAATGAAGAGAAGGTTCTTCGGTGAAGTTTGACTTTTTCAGCCCTAAGGTTATTTTTCCAGTACTATCTTTTTTCTTTTCCGAAAAAGATTACTCCATTTTCTACAAAAAAGGGAAAAAAATAAAAAGAAGAAGATTTGACTGACGTAATATAATCATTTTCTTTATCATTGCCAACTGGATAACAAGCTTGTGTGCGCGTGCGAGTCACACACAATTCCCCCCAATTACATAAACACAGCGCAGTGTATTGAAGTTAGTTCCGTTCCGTTCTCTGTAATTTTTGTATTCATCTGCTGATCTGTTTTTGCTGATTGATTGATTGGCGTAAAAAGGTAAACTCATGGCGGCTCCATTATCTTGAAGTCCTTTTCCTCCCAGTTAACTCAATTCTGTAATTTTTTTAATAATATTTTTTTATTATATAACGTGATGGCGCTAATTATTGAGATGTATTTTGTTGTACAAGCATAATTATTTTATTATTTTATTCATATGTTTCAGGGGAGAATTGTTTAATAGTAGCCGAGAGACAAAAGATGGTTTTTTTTTTATCGATTGGCGTTTTTATGGATTCCGCGTTGGAGTGATTTGACGACAGTTGTGTTTTATCGAGAATAGCGTGTTCTTCTCCTCCTCATGTATTGTCTGCGCTACAATAAAAGGTTTGCTCATCCATATATTTTGGATTCCTAATTTGGAATTTTTGGGTGGAGACTCATTTTCAGGTTTTATTAAATCGGTAACTCCTACTGATTTAGGGTTTCTGTTGCATGTTAATGGACTGTTGATGTAATTCGAATTAGCCTGCTATTGATTGGTGAGAGATCAAGGATTTTCCTTTAATCAGTGAAGACCTTGTGTGGTCAACTTGTTAAGGGATTTTGGATCAGAGTCAATATTTTAAGGGATTTTTGGGATCAGGAATTGGTTATGAGCTTTGTTAGGGACTGAGATTATAGAAATGAGAGGCGCAGAAGGTCTGTTTTGTCGATGGATAGGACATTCCTTGATCTGGTAGGGCTGCTGAAATCGTGGATCCCTCAGCGGGAGTCTTCTGCTAACGTTTCGAGGGATTTTTGGATGCCCGACCACAGCTGTAGGGTGTGTTATGAGTGTGATTCTTTGTTCACATTGTTTAACCGTAGGCATCACTGTCGACTTTGTGGACGTGTTTTCTGTGCCAAGTGCACATCTAACTCCGTTCCTGCACCACCCCGTGAGCCAAGGTCAGTACAAGAGGAGTGTGAAAAGGTCAGGGTCTGTCATTTCTGCTTCAAGCAATGGGAGCAAGGTTTTAATCATGCTATTCGCAACCTGGATTCCAGTACATTCCTTTCCGCAACTAGTTTTATCAGCATCAAATCTAGTGGAACTGGTGACAGTACTAGCATTACCGTTACTTCAGTGCCACACTCTTCTGTGCTTAGTCCACGCCAAGCAGCAGTAATGGAATCTTCTTTGGAGAGGCTAAGTGTTGCTACAGCAAAAGGGAGCAGTGATCCTGCTGATACAGGGGTCCGGGATCTGTCCACAAACCAATTTTCATTTTGCACAATAAGGTTTTTCTCTTACATCTTTACTGACTTGTCACATTTGGAAGTTGCAATATTTGTTATTTTTTTGTTTTCAAATGTAAATGGGTAACTTGCCCTAACGGTGTAGGCATCTTTTTGAGTACTAGATAGTGAATCATGTAGGTTGGCCCTATTAGTGATATTTGTGATCACCCTCAAGCTTGGCCCTCTCTGTGAAAAAGCTACATGCTGAAGTTTGTTTCCTGGTCAAGGGCCTTATGGAGACATATATTTGTCATTGCAAGCCATTGGATTACCAAGCAGCGACTAGTCAGAGGAAATCTGATGTATGCTTAAATTCAACTTGCAAGATATTTATCCAGTGATAGTACCTGACCAATCTCCAACGACCCTAATAAAGAATTGGCCTAATAGAGAAGGAAAGGAGAATTAGTCTCTTTTCACTTCCATGGTTATTCTTTCGTTCCTCGAATTGTTTGAGCTCATGAGTCCAGACCTGAAATAGGAAACCCAGCTCCACTTTTATAGTGATTTGACTACTGTTGGGTTTGATTGAGAATAATGCTTTTCCCTCATAGTGTCTGCGGTGTAAAAGGTTTGCTTTTCTGAAATCAATTCCAGCTCCACTTGTCTAGTTGAGAATGTTTTGATTTTTAAAGTTTGATTTGCTCTATTTGACTGCCTTTCTTGCTACTTGTGGTCGTACAAGTATTTCACTTGAGTTAACTGTTTCTTGTTATATTCTGGAATCAGGAGTGATGATGAAGATGATGAGTATGGTGTTTACCAGTTAAATTCCCAAGGAAAGTTTTATCCGCAGACTAATGGCTACTATGGTCATGTTCACTATGATGACATTGATAAGGACTGTGGACCACGTAAAGTTCATCTTAATGGACAAGCTGTTGATGAAAAAAGTGTGAACAGCTTGCCCTTGCAGAACAATTTTGATTCCCAAGCTTCTGAAGAAGTGCTGCAGATAGTGAAACAGGATATTAGTGATGAATGTGAAACTTCATCATCCCTATATGCTGCGCAAGATGTTAATCTGGAACCTGTTGATTTTGAAAGCAGTGGAATTCTGTGGCTCCCACCTGAACCAGAAGACGAAGAAGATGAACAGGACGGACTGTTGTTTGATGATGATGATGATGGAGACACTGCAGGAGAGTGGGGATATTTGCATACATCAAGCAGTTTTGGAAGTGGTGAGTATAGAGGTAGGGACAGATCGACTGAAGGGCAAAAGAAAGCTGTCAAGAATGTTGTTGATGGCCACTTCAGGGCTTTAGTATCCCAGCTCATGCAGGTTGAAAAACTTGCCATTGGTGAGGAAGATGACAAAGAGAGTTGGTTGGAGATTGTTACATCCCTATCATGGGAAGCTGCCACACAGTTGAAGCCAGACACAAGCAAAGGTGGGGGAATGGACCCTGGGGGATATGTAAAGGTGAAGTGTGTTGCATCTGGTCGTCGTAGTGACAGGTGAACAAGTAAAGTTTTTCATTTTGGTCCACCATGTTTCTCAGCTCTTTGTTCAATTCTTGCCTCTTATATTACATTGAAGCTAACATTAGCTGCAACAATGTCTGAAACTGGAGAGTCGGAGCATTTTTTGGGGGTCTTGTAGCATGCACAGTCTCTCAATATCTGTCTGTTTCCCCTTGTCTGCCTGTTCCCCCCGTCCCTCCCTCACTCCCTCTCTGCGTGGGAGCCATTTGTGTCTCCGTATGTTTCTTTTTATCTTGTGAGATACTTTTGCTTTTCCTCGTTAAAACTTTCAATTGTTTGCCCTCAACCAATATTTGATGAACTGGCTGTAGCATTACAACGAATAAAGAAGCTGTCAAACTCAAAATCGAGTTTGGTTTTTTGCTATGATTAACTTGTCTTATAGCAGCTTTTGCTTGCTTGTGACGATGTTTGGTTCTTCTTCTTGTGTTATGTCTGCCCTTCACTTCATTTTGTTGTTGCATACATTTTTAGACATTTCTTCTCTCAACTGACCACATTTCCCTTAAATAGCGCTGTGGTGAAAGGGGTTGTCTGCAAGAAAAATGTGGCTCATCGGCGCATGACATCAAAAATAGAGAAGCCCCGCATATTAATCCTTGAAGGCGCTCTTGAGTACCAGCGCGTCTCCAACCTCTTATCAAGTTTCGATACATTGTTGCAGCAGGTTTTGAAGATTTTGCCTTTTCTTCCAAGACTTCTACAGAATAGTGTTAAGCACTTGTGCTTATAAATATTTATTGCTGTTCAGGAAATGGATCATCTGAAGATGGCTGTTACTAAAATTGATGCACACAATCCAGATGTCCTTCTGGTGGAAAAATCTGTTTCTCGCTATGCACAAGAGTACCTCTTGGAAAAAGACATATCACTTGTCCTAAATATCAAAAAGCCAGTTCTGGAGCGTATCG